>CM041756.1:12400000-13600000 GCA_023373885.1 Hestina assimilis
AGATATTGAATAGTTAAACATCACTTAGATTAGATACAAGATTACGACAATAGAGGGCTTACTGTTCTAATAATAGCATTACAGACTTGCTGTAGTGAATAGCATACCTACTGAAATATTGCATTTGGATTGCATAAATGGACGCAAATAAGCAATACCATGTCAACCCACACCAATGTCATTTCGAGAAAAACGCGTTTGAAAATTTTGGACAACTTGGTTTAAATGATTTTTTTTATGTATTGGTCAAGTTTTTGGCAATTTCAGATTTATGTACTTATTTTCACAAAAAATAAGTATACAAACTGCGTATTTCGTATATAATATAACCCAAAACGTTTAAAATAAGACATAAATTGCTTGGTTAAAAAATGGCTTTTTAGAAGGTTTTAAAGCTTAAAACCCTACAAATGTTAAAGAAAAATGTTCTTTAGCCATTTACCAACACTTCTGCATATATAACTTAGTTTTTTCAATTTTGTGGGTATTGCAGATTTGCGTCCAAATAATCGTTTAAATTAATGCTATTTGTAACATATGTATTGACTGTATTCATGGTATATTTTAAAAATAAATACCATATAAACAGTATTTTTTAATCATGTACGGTCCGCCTGATGGTAAGCAGTCATCGCAACCTATGAAAGTTGGAGATACTTGAAGTATCACATGCGTGATGCTTGAAGTATCACAAACCCAAGAGATAGAACGGAAGGTATGAGAAGAAAAAAAAGTAAGGGTTAAGAGGAGTTGTGAGATTGGGCTTCCGTCACGTAAGAAACGCAATATATATACTGTTATATTACTAGCGGGCCGCTCCGGCGTCGCACGGGTACAAAATATATAGCCTATGACATTCACTGAAAAATGATTAAAATCGATCCAGTAGTTCTCATTTATTCATTACTGCCCGTGGCCCGCACGCGTTAAATTTGGAGGATTTAATGAATGTTATTGTACATATAAACCTTCCTCTTCAATCACTCTATCTATTAAAAAAACCGCATCAAAATCCGTTGCGTAGTTTTAAAAATTTAAGCATACATAGGGACAGAGAAAGCGACTTTGTTTTGTACTTTGTAGTGATATAGGAAAGTTAACTGTACTTTTAAATAAATTATTTTAAGTACTTTTCTAAAAATAGCTAGATCAATACATTTGGAATCTTATTCCATAAAAATGATTTATGAACTACATTCGGTCAGACGTGTAGTTTCATTTGCACGATTATGTAGTTTATAGGAATTTAATCTGTATGAAATGTATAGAAAATGTATGATATTCGATATTAACTTTATTTGATGTATTCAATATGCCATTTCGTTTTACGATATTGCATTTTAGGTGCAAATCCGAGCATTTAATATACTTTCTCGTGCTTGAATGCTTCGATGGAATTTTTATTTACATTTTACGATTTACTATACGCATATAATATAAGCAACTATACGGCCCTAAAGTAGGTGCCAATCACGCGTTGCCAACCTCCAGATATTGGTTCTTGAATCTCCTTTGCCCAGTAATTTAAATTTTTTTTAGTTAGTTTTGCGGGATACTCTGCTAATTAAAATACTTTAGTGTCGTGCAATTGTCAAGTTTCAATCATGGTTATACATGAGATCGCATAACTTTTGTACTAGAAGAACTGCGCTGCGAGACTTGGTTTTTTTTTACCGACTTCAAAAAAGGAAGAGTCTCTCAATTCGGCTGTATTTTTTTATGTTTGTGACCTCATAAATTTCCACTGGGTGAACAGATTTTAATGACTCTATTTTTATTTGAAAGCTGGTCCAGCTCTGACATCAATGAGAAAACCATTAAGTCTTAAATTTGCATTAATCATTAATCACACCTGAGAGGTAGCACCAATTTGGGGCGTGGCACTACAAGGAAATGTCACGAGATTCAACTTATAAGACAAATTAATTTTAGTTTAGTTTAATTAAGAAAAACATGTAGCTGTAGTTTAAGTTTTCTTTTTTTTTTTTTATGTTAGAAGTTGGCAAACAAGCATACGGCCCACCTGATGGTAAGTGGCTGCCGCAGCCTATGAGCGCTTGCAGCACTATTAGTAGGTGCCACTCACGCGTTGCCAACCTCGAGATATTAGTTCTTAAATCTCGTTCGCCCAGTAATTTCATTAGCGTACAATGCCCTTCAAACTGGAACACAGTAGTGCCTAAGCACTACTATTTGGCGGCAGAATATTGGACACTGCGGTGGTACCTACATAGCCGGCCTCTTGCAACAAAAGACCTACCACCAGTGTGACTGATTGCACTTCGTTTTCGGATAAGTTTTATGATTATTTTTAGTTTTTATAATTTTTATTTTTCTTTAATTGTAGTGTTCTGCTCTAAATAAATTATCCTTTCTTTCTTTCTTACTATCATCATTCTTAATTATATAATTTTTAGAAAAAAAAAAAAAAACTTGAGAGGTGTCAAGGGACACCCGGATGGAACGAAGTTCCTTTCGATTAATTAGTGAAGGAATTGTAATAAAATTTTATTTTTTTAAGTTATAATAATATTTTTTTTATTATTTTCATTATTTATTATTTACAAAAAACCTGTATACACTCAACAAAAATAATCGTCGCGACACCACACTGTTCAATGCGAAATAGAAATGAAAATATCTGGCTTGCTTTTTATAAGAGAGACAGACAGAGAAACATGCGACGCCGCACAGCTTACAATAGCTTACTATAGCAAAAGTGTCGTGACAACTTTTCGTAAGAATTTTTTCCGTCTAGCCCCCTTTCACAACGCGCGATAAGGAACTTCGTTCCAAAAACCGCTTAAAACTAAAAAGAAATTGTCAATATGTAAGTTAGATAGCGTACAATGGGATTCACATGTTCTTCTCGAATAAAAATCCCAAAAAAAAATAAGAGAAAAAATATATTACATATGTTTTACTTCTGTTATAGATTTTTTTTGTTTCAGTTTTTGCATTTTATGGTTTTGACCATATATTATTTTTCAACAAGTCGCGTAGTAACAAGTTAAATAGATATTTTGTAACACCGTCTGACCGCAGACACAGTCTGTGTTGTGGTCTTAATTATAGCCTGTAATTCACTCCGTCCGAGCGTCACGGTGATTATTTAATTGTCCCTGTTAGAGTGTTAATATTCGCCTATTTGTCAAAGATGAAATGGTTTCTTATTCTTTCTCGTTACTCAGGTTTTGTAGCCCCAAAATATAATCCGTGGTGAGGCAAAAAAGCCGGTATTCTTAAATATTTGTCGATGCTTTCGCAATTCTGATGTTGGACTGATATGGTGTGAGGCAAAGGCATTAATTAGTTTAAATATGAACAGACTTCTAAGATAATATTTTGAAGTTTGCACGTCAAGTCATGAAAATTATATACTCTAACTTTTGAAGTATGGGATTTAAAATTTTAGAAAAATTTGAGATTGTACACCATCAAATGGACTTTCAACCACATTTGGTTTGAAGCAGATAGGTCTACAAATTTTAGAGATATATAGCTTGTTCCCATAAATTTGGTTTTTAATTTTACTTTGAATAATTACTATGAAATTGTCAACATATTTTTGCGGTCAATTTTAATTCCTTATTATTTTTAAAGTCCTAAAGATTCTACATCATGAAGCTGCGGAACTGTATTTTTTTTTAATGACGTGCCCTTTACTTATTTAAAGATACTTCATTGATACTGCGATCTAGCCTAGAAAGACTAATAAGTAAAGTAAATCAAACATAAATTGCTAAGTAGAGTAAAACTAAGAATGTGTCCATCAACACTTTTCTTACTGTCTCTATTAAGGGAAGGCACTTTGTTCTTGCGTCTTTATATATATGTAGCACTCACTCAACTATCACTATTACACTATTTTAATACACTAACTCAAAAGGTTTTGTTCTTTTAAGGTAGTTTTAGAGGTTGTACAGTTAATTAGTAAGGTAATTTTGTTAAGTGCCTGAATTAGCGACAGTTGCTGGCAGACGCTGTCTAAGTGGTAGTGCGTGACAAAATTAATTACTGGCCCAAATTAATGGTTGTATTTTCGATCCTAAATTTTAATATCGTAATTACTTTGCCATTTAGAAAAAGTTATAGGTATTTTAGTTTTTTAATTACTTTTAATTTTTTAATTTATACTTTTTATACGTTCGTAAATACAATACAAAACTGTCAAAAAAATTATGAGAAATGGACTATTAAAGTGACTATGTGGCCAGGACCACTTGGTAAAAGAGACAGAAGGAGACTAAAAGAAAGATGGATAGACGAAATAAAAAAAAACAGCGAAGCCAAGGATATGTAGGACAAATAAATTGTTTTTTTTTTTAAGCTAATTGTTATTATTATAGAAATAAAGAAGGCTTTATTATTATTATTAACATTCTCACGCTTAGAATGAAGAAAGAGAAAAAATGATCAGTCGGAGGACCCTGTCACGTTCCTTACGTTTTTCTTCAATTCCGAATGAGAGAAGAGAGAGAGAGAGAGAGAGAGTTGCGCACCAAGTTGCAATCACTTGCTCGTGTGCTCATTTGCTTGTATTAAGCTCGATACACACACACACAGCTGTATGTTATGTGACGATTTCTACTAAATCGCATTACTGCCTAGGCGCGCTCAGGACTTTCATTCCAAAAATAGAAGTTTTATTCATCAAAGTTACGGGAACTTCTGCTTTACGTAATAATCCTAGCCTCGTAGCCATCATATCGTACACATAAAAAAAAATAGCGTGAGGAAATAATTAATTCAATAGGAATTATTTTCTTCGCATTTCTGTCTTTTGAAATATTTAATCAAAGTAAGAATTCTGAACATATATAGCGGCGCATTAACCCCATCAACGTTTTTTGAATAAGTGACGTCAGCTTGGCTGACGTCACTATTATTATCACTGGCAGACATTGCAAATAAAGAAAACACGTTAAATTTAAATTAAATCTAATAAAGATTTATTAATACAAGAAACAACACAAGAATCACAAAACCAAAATTTAAACAAGCCTTTTAATAAGAGTAACAAAATTACTTACAGAATATTTCTCCATCACGGTTGAAAACTCAGTGTACACATTTTTAATCTAAAACTACGCACCAAGGCTCGCCATGGCGCTCTTTTTTACATCACAAGTCAAATTCCCAACTACTAAAATTAGTTGAACGTTTTAAAATTGATTGAAACTTATTAACAGTTACTATTAAATGTTATTTTAATAATAAACATTCTAAATAATTTATCTTTAATTTAGAATAGTCAAATTAATTTTAATAAGCAATGTGTTTTTCATTAGCGCTGCATAACAATAGTCAAAATAATCCCTTTAAAATAAAATTTACCAAATTAATGAAAAACACATTCTTATTAAATTTACAATATTTTTTAAACATTTTAAATAATTTAACTTTAATGAAAACTAGTGAAATAAATTTAAACAAGCATTGTGTTTTCTACTTTTCTTTATGTTAAATAACAATAATCAATGCAATTACTTTTTAAAAACTAAACTTATTAATTATTTAAAACACATTGCTTGTTTATTTATTAATAGAAATAATGATTTATGGTTATGTTTTACATCGAATATCTTATTTTAAACAATTACTTTTTAATTAAAGATAATAATTAATACGTAATTACGATCGTTTAGTTACTTTTATGATATTAAAATTAAATATGAAATCAGCATTAGAAATAAGTTTAATGTAACGATTAATTTGGAATTAATTAACGATTGAATTAGGATAAATAAATAAATTAATCAGTATATCTCCGTAAAGTTTCGTTGCTGCGTCGACATATACATATAAAACCACAGACGTGGTTTTATCAATATTCATTTTGAATCAAACTAAACTTAGGATAGCCTGGAGCCTTTATGAATTCCATCCAAGTAGGCTAACATTATGAACAACTTATTGTAACCAACAATGCTTTTAATCCATTTACTAGATAACACAATAAATTGCACAGCATTGTAACTACTACATCGGATTTCAACGATTCGTCCTTTTATATGCGGTACGACAATAAATTTCTGCATAGTAAAATATTGAAGTAACCAATCTGACGTTCCGTTAGAATGACATCTTTTTCAAATATTGTCTTTCTAATCCAACGTATTAAATTGGTTCTATACTTCGTCATGCGCCAACACATATATACTGACATTCTATTTAAACAAATAAATAAATAAACGCTGCACACTCAACGGCCCCCATTAGGATATTAATATCCTGTGTCGGGGGTCCGGAAACATTCACAATGACAAGGACAAATACACCCAGACCGGAAAATATGCTTGCATGGTCATACAAACATATTATGCTCCGAGCGGGAATCGAACCCGCGACCTGTGGCGTTTAAGGCAGGTTCGCTACCGCTGCGCGACAACGTCGTCTATTTCATTTTAGCGTATATAAACACGAAACATACTCTAAAATAAAATGCCTTATAAATATTTCAAAAAGTCCAATACAGCAGTTCAGTAGAAAAAATTACAAAAGCAATTTCATTTTATCGTTATTTCAGTCGTCAAATAACAATTTAGATTCAGTGAAATAAAAAAAATATTCTATTCCACCACGTTAGGGTTCCTTTACACCGGTGACACCGTTGTGGCGCTGTGGGTACCAAGTCTGCCTTTAGCCTCGACGGTTGCGAGTTCGATTCCCTCTCAGGCAGATGTTTGTTATAAATTTCTGTTTCGGTCTGGGCGTTTGTTTTGTGGGTCTCCCCACCGTGCTTCGGAGAGCACATTAAGCTGTCGGGCCCATGACGTTGTGGCGCAGCGGTATCGAACTTGCCTTAAACCCCACAGGGCGCGGGTTCGATTCCCGCTTGGAGAATAATATGTTTGCATTGCCCATGCAAGCATATTTTCCGGTCTGTTTGTGTACAGACACCTTGTGTATGTTTCCGGACCCCACTAATATCACTATCCTAATGGGGGCCGTTGAGTGTGCAGCGTTTATTTATTCGTTTATTTATTTAAACCTTGATAAGGAATTTGCTGTTATGAGTTACTGGTTCATCGCTTTGTGTAAAAACTAATTACCTGCCAAATCTGGATAAAAGTAATAAGCAGACCCCGGGTAAAATAAAATACCGGGAATAATGCTAGGACGATGAAGGGTTCCCTTAACTAAAACACAATATATTAGACCTGTGTGTTCAACCAATTTTTTTAAATTTGAAAATGGGGTATAAAGCATTTCCAAGTAGAAGACAATAGCCCAAGGGGGGTCAGGATCGAACCCGTGACTGTCGCGATAACGGAGCGAAGTCGGCCCTTCTACCGTTGAGCTATTAAGGCTTCTAAAAAAAATTAAAATTCTAAAAAAAAATTAAAATTAAAACACAAAGTAGTTACTTAAACAGATCTTTTAAAAGATACGCAAAGAGGCTATAAAACTATTGGTAAAAATATCATATTTAAAACTAATACTACATATTATAAGATGCACACGTTCGTATAGTAGCTGATTATATTTGTTCGTGTTGGGAAGACAAAAAGTTTTACGATTTTACAAGCGACTGTTAGTTCAAAGGCGTCGGGATGTGACGACCCCATCGCCCGCTGTTGGGATAACCTCTGTCACAACAGAGATTATTCCACCAGCGCAATCAGTCACACTGGTGGTAGGTCTTTTGTTGCAAGAGGCCGGCTAGGTAGGTACCACCGCAGTGTCCAATATTCTGCCGCCAAATAGTAGTGCTTAGGCACTACTGTGTTCCGGTTTGAAGGGCATTGTACGCTAGTGAAATTACTGGGCGAACGAGATTTAAGAACTAATATCTCGAGGTTGGCAACGCGTGAGTGGCACCTACTAATGGTGCTGCAAGCGCTCATAGGCTGCGGCAGCCACTTACCATCAGGTGGGCCGTATGCTTGTTTGCCAACTTCTAACATATAAAAAAAAAAAAGCACGTGGAATTGAAAAATGTATGCACTGTATCTGAGACGAATCGATGTCCATGAAGTAACTTGTAATGAAAAACAGGATGATTGATTTTTCTACATCACATTTATAATTAGATGCATTAGCCGTTAGCGGATAGTTACTTGATTATTAAACTAGATGGCGCTAGTAGTCGATTGAATCGCGCTATCGTTTGTACGTCTCGAATAATATAAGTATACCGCACCGCGATGAAATTATAGTAACAAACACCCAAATAAATTCATATTTTTGTGATAGTAGCTTACTTTAGAAGTTAAGCTGCTAATTTATTGAAATTTGCTTTAAGATTTAAGATATCTTTTAATTGTTGAAGTGAAACTTCTTTATCGGCGTTGGAAAAATACTTACCGTCATATTTTTCCGTTACGCGCCATCTTTTTCTTGTCCCTACCACGGTTGATTCAATAAGTACTTTCTCCAGCGGAGTAGGGATAGCATGTAATAATTCTATTACGATTAATGTAATGCTGTAAATAATCTTAGTAGTAATAACGTGAAATGAAATAATTGTATTATTATTTTTTTTAAAATTATTATATTAATTATTTGTATTCATGTCTATGATAATCAAATTCTTTTGTTAAACTTTATCTAATTCAACTTTATTCAATCAATTTCTTTAAAGTTGCATATAGTAGATCATTTTTCGAAAAATAAGGTCATAAAGAAGTTTCACTTCTTACGTGTGTACACTAGTAAACGCACACATTTTTTTTTTTTTATTTCATGACGGTTTGCAAACAAGCCTGCCTGATGGTAAGCAGTCACCGGAACCTATGGACGCTTGCGATACTTGAAGTATGACACGCGCGTTGCCAACCCAAGGAACAAGAAGGAATGGAATAGAGGAGTGGGAGATTGGGCCTTCGGCACTCTCACTCATTGCACGAAACGCAACAGTACCTATGATATTGTTACTTACGATTTTCTGTGAGTGGATAGTACTTCGCCGGTCGAGCCGGCCCATTTGTGCTGGAAGAATCGTGGCACTACTACTACCTTAAAAATTTTATTTACTGAAAGGAAACATAATAATTTTGTTAATAGAGTTAGTGTAAGATTAAGTATGAATTTGTAACTAAACAAAATTAAGCTAATGTTTTTAGTTGAAACTTACTGCCGTATTTAATAAAACAAAAAATGTGTTTAAGTTTTATTGTGTACAATTGTATTTAGTGTAAATTCACTATCTCCTGGACTAATTAGACGACTGATGACAATTCGATCTCTGTTATATGACTTTTATATTTATTAGTTTAATAAACGCTACACACTCAACGGCCCCCATTAGGATAATTATATCCTGTGTCGGGGGTCCGGAAACATTCACAATGACAAGGACAAACACAACCAGACCGGAAAACATGCCTGTACGATTAATACAAACATCTGCTCCAAGCGGGAATCGAACCCGCAACCGTCGAGGCTTAAGGCAGACTCGCTACCCACAACGCCACAACGGTGTCAAAATATATATTAGTTTATATTAAATATATATTAGTTTATTATTAAATACTTATTATTATTTATCGTGTGTATTTTGTTTAAGTAATAGAATGTAGTTATTTGTATGTATGTTTATTTTACATCAACACCGCCCACCATTTCATGCGATCTCCTATCCCTAAGGTTGTCTGGAAGATATCGCTTCTAAGCGATAAGACCGCCTTTTGTGCAAATTTAAATTTGTTCATATGTGTATTGTATTTTTATTTTTATTTTGGTGTACAATAAAGTATTAAAATAAATAAAATAAAATAAATTGTGAATGACAAGATCAGTTAAATATCTTTTTCTTTGTTGTCGGGGAGGAAATCTGCTTCACAGATACCCGACCTCCTGGGGAGGAGAACCGGGTTATGTGGGGCTCCATGACAGGTGGTCGTTCATGGGTACCCACTAAAACCTCCTCGGTGGCCAACGTCAGTGACAGAGAGAGGCTCCGGGATCTCTTACAGAACTCAAAACCGGAGCATCTCGAGCACTGTGCTGTCAGAGCTCGGTCCCAGGGGGCAAGATGGAATGCCTCCCTACTCTTCTCAAGCAAGAGTGTACGGCATTCGGGCCACACCGACTGCCATACTCCTCAAGGCCGTTCAACACGTACGCACAGGTTCCCCACCCTGTGCGTCCACGGCCCGAGGGCACGCCCTATTTATATAGCCCCGGGTATAGGGCCTGAGGGGTCGGGACGACTAGCGGCATCAGGTGGTCGACGCCGCCGCCGTCGTTGGCGTCTAGCGGGATCGGGAGAGGGCCGTCTCCTTCCGGACCATGACGGTCTCACAGAAGGAGACAACGGCCCTCCACGCCGATTCCCTCTCTAACATTGCCGACACGACTGCCGGCAGGGAAAGGTCTCGCCCAATTGGTACAATCAGATTGACCCAATTGGTCAATCAGATTGACCAAGACTTGGCGTTCCCCGTTCCACGCAGGGCACACCTCGAGAGTATACTGCGCAGAGTCCTGGTCTCCACCACAGTGGTGGCATCTCGCCGTCAACTCTCGTCCGAAGGTTAGCTAACACCGTTGCTTGTTGAAACCTCGTATAGTGACTATTCGTCAGCCGCATTTCGAGATCAGCCAACGAATTACCAGTTGCATCTTAAAAATCTTGTGTTGCAGATCTTCATGGCGGTAACCGTTTTACACCAGCTGAGGCTCCCATTTACCCCTTCTAACATAAAATATCATCATCTAACATCTTCTAAGTGTTAAATACGGGTTGTGTTCGGAGCGTCTACTAAAGAAGTCTGCTTAAAACGAAGGTGTAAAACTTCTTCCTAGCGTTATTCTCAGAATTTACACAGGGTCCGCTTATACCCTTATCTTGATTTGACGGGTTGTTTTAACCCAATATGATTGTCATCTGACCTCTCTAACCCAAAGGATGAAGCAGCAACTCATTGGATAAGAGCAATCAACCAATGAATTGCTGAACCAGCAACCCTTCAAGAGTTAATGATTATTATCAGATGTTATGATAGCAACTGGGACCGACAGCTTAACGTTCTCTTCAAGGTACGATTGACCCTCAAAGACTAACTCTCAGACCGATACAGTTAATTTTAACAAAACACCTACTCCGAGCAGTCGTCAAACATAAAATATCAATACTTTATTATTTAGATGCAAAATTTATTGTAGCATTTTATTGAGATGATTTGTGACAATAAATACCTCTCCAACAATACTCGAATCTCTTCTAAAATGGATGAAATTCTCGGCTTAAGATATCGCACGTACCGCTGCACAAGCGATATTTACAATATTCTAACTGCACTGTATTCTCCGAATCGACGACTTCTTGAAAAATGGATGGTTGAATAACAGATTTTCAAGATTTATTGTTTATATAAATATATAATATATAAATACAAATTAATCGTCGAAATGTATGTCCGCTCTTCACCTCAGAACGGCTAGACGGCACCAAATAATCTCGGAGGAGGTTGCCTCAAGGCGCCCTACTTTAACGTTTGCCAGGGTCTTAGATTCATAGTTGGTGGACGAAGAAGACAACCTGTTTAAAAATCACGACGGTTGGTCGTAGAGGGAAACAACCTAATTAAAAAGTTAGGCCATAGGGCTCCCTTACTGACGGTTCGCACCAGGGCGTCGTGGTTGATTGCGTAAGCGAACTCGTGACGTCCAACTATGGCATAAGGTGGGCCTCAGTGGTTTCACAGTAGGGAGGCTAGTTTCTTAGAGACCACTGCACAGGCTTCGAGTCCTACACCTCAATTGCACCCGTCCCGGCGCACGAGGACGTAACTGCATTTCCCCAAGTAAAAAAAAGATTACATACGACCTTAACTAAATTATACAGCAACCTGGTTTCTTCCGAACAAGGAAAGACAAGACACTGGAATGATCTTATTTTAATTTACGTTAGTGTACTGCTATTAAATAAATTTACAAAGAAAAACAATACGATAGGGGCTTACATGTATTTCGGATAAATTCCTATACCCAATAATGTCTTCGCGAATTGTTGACCTATAAAGAGGAGACTTTATTTGAAAAGATTAGAATCTTAAACGAATTTTCGTAGTATTTGATTGCGTTCCAATAATACGCCACCTATTACAGTATTGAAAATATTGCGAAACATTTGTACAGTAAGTCGATACGATAATTGAAAATATATTGTAAAAAAATAAAAAATATTTTTATTTTTGAGTAGGTATTTTTTTTAAGGAGGTGGTTCTCAATTTTGGCCTTTTTTTATATTTGCTACCTCAGAACTCTGCCATTTTTGAATCTCCTCATTTGATCCCATTTAAATATCAACAAAAAATACAACCTCTAAAGGTGAAAAATTAAGGCCTGAAATTTTTATGGGTTTGAATTTTGTTAAGAATCTATGCTTTTGACTACAGAACTCAGTCATTTAGGAACTGATTTAAAAAATTCTTTACACTTTGTTGTTGGTCAAATAAAACACCACCAAAATAGGTGTTCAGTTTTATTTTTGTTTATTTGATTTTTATAATAATATGTTAAGTTTGGTTCAGATTACTGGCCATTTTAAACAAGAAAACTGCTGGCCACTTTTAATAAAAATGTCGTAAAAAAAACATATATATATATATAAGATGTAAAAAAAGAGAATTAGAATTATTATTATTTTTGTGTATTTCTTTTCGTAATAAAAATAAATTTAATTTTTACTTTTAAATTTTCTTTTAATAATAAAAGCTATCGAACAAAATGGTCCTTCGAGCCGGATTAAAAGTATGGTGAATATAAATATTAGATACACGAAAAATTATATGAGCTATAATAGTGAATTTGTGAAAGAGAATAAACCTTTATCTAAAAATATAGAGATTGATTTTCACGTGAACTGGACATCTAGTGGTATGTTAAAATATGTATATGCATTTTTTCTGTTCTTACTTTATTTAAAAAAAAAGTATGGCAGCGATTGAAGAAGTAACTGCCCAATTAGAAGACATTTTTAATTTAATAAAAAGAGCTCAAACGAACTTTAAAAAATGCCCTAAGTCCATATTAACCTAATTTGAAAATTCGAATGCAATGTATAAATGAATATTGGGATAAATTCAAAGATCTACATTTAACATTGTTAAAAATAACGAAAAAAGAGGAACGCTTAAATTTAACATATTTTATAAATGATAATTACCAACTATGTGAGGAAGAATATCTTTCTTTAAAAACGGATATGCAAGACTTAATAAGTCGGGGGAGGAGACTTTTCACAACGCGTCTAACGTAAGCCCGCCGCCGCCATTATCAAATGCGATGGTTGAAGTTAAGCTTCCAAAAATTGATTTACCTAAATTTACTGGCCATTATGAAGAATGGCAGACATTCGAAGACACTTTTATCTCCCTTATCCACAACAATCGCTCGATAAGCGATGTTCAACGATTACATTATTTAAAATCTTGCGTAACTGGAGAAGCTAGTGCCACACTTAAGTTTTATCAAATAACCGATTGTAATTATATACCTGCATGGGAAACACTACGAAAACGGTATAATCACAAAAGACTTATAGTGAACGCAATTTTTAAAAGATTATTTTCTCAAAAAAAGATTATTCAACAATCTTCAAGTTATTTAAAAATGTTAATTGATCATATACGAGAATGCATTACAGGTTTGAACAATATAGGACTGTCGACGGCGACTTGGGATTCTATTTTGATATATATTATAATGCAAAAAATAGATTTAGATACTCATAAGGAATGGGAAGACTATGTCAGCAGAGAATATGAAACCGATTTACTAACATATAAAGAATTAGTTTTATTTTTAGAAAAAAGGATATATACTTTAGAGTTAACTTCATCACTTTGGAAAACTAACAGAGATGCGGTACGTACTTTTCATTTAAATTCTGCAAAAAGAGAGTGTAAATATTGTAAGGAGAGTCATTTATTATATCAATGTAGAGAGTTTGAAAAATTAAGCCCGGAAGAAAGAAGTACATTTGTTTCAAATCAAGGTCTATGTTTTAACTGCTTGTTCCCTGGGCACACAGTTACCTTTTGCAAACAACGATTTTCTTGTAAAATATGTGGTAAGCGACATAATTCACTACTACATGGGTTTAAAAAGCGGGATGTCTCAAATAATGAGGTTGGAGTAAAAGCTTTAAATGACACTCCAGAACATTGTACGGAAAATAAACAGGAACAAATGAACTGTGCTTACGACATCAATTTAACCTCTCATTTCTTAGCAAAATCTTCTACAGCACTACTCGCGACCGCTCTTGTTCCAGTCAAATCTGAATCAGGTCAAGTGATCATGCTGCGTGCTTTAATAGATCAAGGATCGCAAGCAACATTTATAAGTGAGAGAGCCGTGCAATTACTGAAATTAAAGAGAGATCGTGTAAATGGGACAATATGTGGAGTAGGAGATGCAAAAACAGTGGTTAATTTTTCAGTTTTTATGCAATTACTGTCAAGGTATGATAAGCAATTTAATCTATTAGTCAAAGCTTATGTTATGTCAACTCAAATTACAACTCATTTGCCTTCGAAACCAATACAATTACTTTCGTGGCCGCATTTAGTAGGTCTTCCTCTAGCTGATCCCAGCTTTAATCAACCGGGAAAAATTGATATTTTATTAGGAGTAGAGGTTTGTGCAGAAATTTTTAAAAACGAAATTGTCAAAGGTCCACATGGTTCACCTTGTGCCCAAAACACTTATTTAGGGTGGATACTTTTTGGTAGTATCGTAGATAATAATCCAACTAATAAAATTTTAGCTTTACATCATAGCGTAGAATTAGAAGAAAAAATTAAAAGCATGTGGGAAATGGATATATCGGACAAACGGGAGTTAACGCCTGAAGAGAGATTGTGTGAACAAATATACACAAATACGTATCATCGTGGGGTGGATGGAAGATATATAGTAAAATTACCAATGAAAACAGATTTACCACATTCTACCGAAGGAGGAACAAAAGAAATTGCGCAAAAGAGATTTAACCAATTACAGAGACGATTAAAAGGTAACCCAGATTTTAATATGAACTATACAAAGGTCATGGAAGAATACATAGAATTAGGACATATAGAAGAGGTACCAAAAGAAGATATAAATAAACCATCCGTTTATCTGCCTCATCATGCAGTAATAACTTAATTTACTGCATGATTTTTTTTCTGTTTTGTTATTATTTTGTTTTATTTTTATTATTGGCTTGGTAGTTAAACTTCACTTCCTACATTATCATCAATGCTATGTACACCGTAATTGTCATATATATCAGATAAAATACTTTGTACCTTTAGTTATATAAGAATAGATATGTATGATGTGGTTGTGCTAATAAATAAATAAATAAATAAATACGAAATGACAAGGAAACTACAAAACTGAGAGTAGTGTTTGATGCATCATGCAAAGGATTTAATAATATTTCTTTAAATGATGAGCTGTTGATAGGCCCACAGTTGCAAGAAGATTTGAGAAGTCTTATTATCAGATGGCGTATCCATCCTGTATGTTTTATGGCAGATATAAAACAAATGTATAGGCAAATTCTTGTTACTAAAGAAGATACTGACTATCAACGTATAATATGGCAAAATAAAGATTATCGTCTATTGCGAGTTACTTTCGGTACTGCTTGCGCTCCTTTTCTTGCTGTTCGAACTCTCCAACAAGTTACTAAAGATGAACGAAAGTTAAATTCGAAGGCCGCACAAGTAATTCTAACAGACTTTTATATGGATGATTTAATGTCAGGGACGGATACAGTAGCTGATGCTATCAATACAGCTAAAGAAATCAAAGAAATTCTTGGTAGAGGTGGATTTATTTTACAAAAATGGGCTTCTAATAGTAAAGATTTTTCACAGAAAATAGAACCAAGAGAAGAAGGAAGAAGAACTAGTCATGTGCGAGTAGATTTAAAAATTGACGGAACTATTAGAGCTTTAGGATTATCTTGGGACATGGGACGTGATAAATTTATATATCAACTTGATATTACGAAAATGTCAAGTGACAATGTTACTAAAAGGAATATACTGGCTGAAATACAACGTTTATTTGATCCTTTAGGTTGGTTATGTCCTTCAATATTACTTGCAAAATTAATTATGCAAAGACTCTGGTTGAAGGGAATAAATTGGGATAATAAAGTAGATTCTGAAATAAAATCTGAATGGATTTGTATAAGAAATGATTTAAAGCACTTAGGAAATATTGACATAGATAGATGGATGTTTACAAGTGAAAATGGAATGCCTAAAACAACAATTCATGGTTTTTGTGATGCTTCAGAAAAGGCTTATGCCGCTGTTGTATATATAAGAGTCGAAACACCCTGAGAATGTGAATAGGAGTATTACAACTGATGGATTAGAAAATGCGTTAATATTACTTATCAAATTGACACAAAGTCGTGATTTTCATGTTGAAATATGTAAAATAAAATACAATAAGCCCATACACAAAGGTAGTAATATTATTTGTCTCAATCCTATTTTAGATAAAGAAGATATCCTACGAGTGGGTGGAAGATTAAGAAACGCAAACATTGCAGACGATGCCAAGCATCCTATAATACTTAGTCATAACAATAAATTAGTGCCTCTACTTATACAAAATGCTCATAGAAGAACTTTGCCTGGAGGAATTCAACTAATGTTAAGCTATCTACGTTCCCGCTTTTGGATACTCAGAGTAAAAAGTCTAGTGAAAGAATACATACACAAATGTATAATTTGTGCAAAGCTAAGAGCCAAATGTAGAACACAATTGATGGTTGATTTACCGACTGTTCGTGTCAGACCTGCTCGTCCATTTTTAAATTCCGGTGTAGATTTTTGTGGTCCATTTGATATTTCACCAATGAGAGTTAAAGGATCTAGATATTTTAAATCATACATTGCCATATTTATTTGCATGGCGACAAAGGCCATTCATCTAGAATTAGTAGGAGATCTTACATTCGAATCATTTATCGGGGCTTTCAGACGTTTCGTATCAAGACGAGGAAAGT
Source organism: Hestina assimilis (assembly GCA_023373885.1). NCBI lineage: Eukaryota > Metazoa > Arthropoda > Insecta > Lepidoptera > Nymphalidae > Hestina > Hestina assimilis. Next base: position 12,416,973 of record CM041756.1, read on the forward strand.
GCAGTAACCTGTGGAGTGATCGAGGAACTAACTTTATAGGTGCAAATAAAGAATTGTTTGAACTATGGAAGAAAGCTAATTTGCAAATACCTAATGACATCAGTGGCGTTTTAACAGAAGACGGAACACAATGGCATTTTATCCCTCCATATAGCCCCAATTTTGGTGGTCTATGGGAAGCAGGAGTGAAATCGGTGAAGTATCATCTCAAGAGAATATTGAAAAGTAAATTAACTTTTGAAGAAATGACAACTATTTTATGTGAAATTGAAGCATGTCTAAATACAAGACCTCTTTGTCCAATTGATTCATCTGATCCTGATAATTCAGATGTTTTAACACCGGGACATTTTCTTATCGGAGAATCCCTTATAAGTATACCAAACCCAGACTTACGCAATATTGAAATTAACCGATTATCTAGGTGGCAATACACTCAACGCTTAGTACAAAACTTTTGGTTTCGATGGCGTAATGAGTATCTGTGTAGGTTACAAGAACGACCAAAGTGGCAAATGAAGAGGAAAGATTTTCAGATAGGAGATATTGTAATTCTTAAAGAAAATCTTCCTCCCGGAAAATGGGCCTTAGGTCGTATTACAGAAAAACATTCAGGAAAAGATAATTTATGTAGAGTCTATAGTATAAAATGTAATGGTAAAATTATAAAACGTGCATTGAATCAGTTATATGAACTTCCTATTAATGATGAATAATCATAATAATTAAATATTTAATTTGTAATAAAAACACACTACAAAAAAATGACATATATAGTGGTGTAATGATTTTATTTTTAGTTTATTTTTTACAATTATAATGAATTTGAGCCCAAATAATTTAGTCTTTGTAATAATATGATAAAATAAAATAACGACGAGTAGGCTAAGTTTGTTTTATTGATGAATTTCTAGAATGTTTTTATGTTAATGATATGTGTAATGTTATTAATAACTTGAGTACTGTGTGTAGTGTTTAGTTAATAACTTTAGATAAAAACTATGTTTTTGGGGGGCGGCATGATCAGTTTTATTTTTGTTTATTTGATTTTTATAATAATATGTTAAGTTTGGTTCAGATTACTGGCCATTTTAAACAAGAAAACTACTGGCCACTTTTAATAAAAATGTCGTAAAAAAAAACATATATATATATATATATATATATGTCGGAGAATGGAGATTCTCATAGACATCGTCATCAGTGGTTATAACTCTTGTGGGCGTCGTGTGGGTAAAATGCAAGCACAAAACAAGCTGTACAATATTTATTGTGGATTTACTCCTTTTAACAAATCATAGTATCATATCATATATTCGAGCAGTGGGTTCGGCGCACCGATCTGACTTCACCTCCCAATAATCTAAGAGTGATCCAACTCGATCCAACCACAATTTCACAATATATCTTATTCCCGTAAAACAACATAACTTTTGTTTCTTTCCTCATTCCCACTGACAGCGTTTAGATGGTGTCTCGACCCCACTAGAGGTTTCCCTCTACTCGATATGGCCAGTATTATAACAACTTAATAAAAACTTATACAATATTAAAAGGTGATAACAAATCAAATTAAGTTAATTTATGATTTAAAATGAACAAATATCAGTAAAATTATTAAAGAAAAGCTTGTTTAACATCCAACTCCGACATATATATATATATATAAGATGTAAAAAAAGAGAATTAGAATTATTATTATTTTTGTGTATTTCTTTTCGTAATAAAAATAAATTTAATTTTTACTTTTAAATTTTCTTTTAATAATAAAAGCTATCGAACAATAGGTTTTTAAAGTAAATAAAATAGATATAACCTTCTCAATAATTACTTATTTTTATAAATGGCTTTTGTCCTAGTATACAATAGACAGAAAGGTTATTCACCTTTTTTTACAGACTTTATTCATTGTAATAAAATTAAAAGGCTTTTATTACGTTCAATGTTCGCTTAGGTTTCATCTTTTATTATCGACTACTATGTAATTAATTTTGTAGAAAATTATATTTTAATCTAAATTAACTTTTTTCTATACCAGTCACTTTTTTATGCTACTAAACTGGCAATAAGCATACGGCCCACCGAATGGTAAGCGGTTGCCGCAGCCTATGAGCATTTGCAACACAATTAGGCACAACTCAACGCGTAGCCAACCTAGAGATATTGTTTCTTAAATCTACTCTGCCCATTAATTTCACTAGTCTACAGTGCCCTTAAAACTGGAACACAGTAATGCCTAAAATACTACTGCTTTTCGGTAGAATATATGACACTGCGTTGGTACCTACCTAACTGGCCTCATGAAACAAAAGACCTACCACCAGTGTGACTGATTGCACTGGTGGAATAATCTCTGCCGTCACGTCCCGTCTGACTCTCAGGCTGCAAAATACAAAATATTATATTAGTTGATGAATTCAATCCTATTATCAAAAAATAAATCACCCGCAGACCAGACAACATACCTGTATGGTCAATACAAATATCTACTCCGACCAGGAATCGAAACCACAACTAGTGGCACATGAGGGTTCGCTACCCCTGCGCTATAAGTCGATGCTGCTGCTCTCAGAGGTTCGGTTAGTAGTACTTCTTATTAGGAAATAAAATAAATTTCATAAGAAATTGTTACATAAGTTAGTTACAAAGGCTTGTTCATAGTTTACGCTTAATTGAAGTGAAACTTCTTTATCGGCCTCGGAAAAAAAATTACCATCACATTTTTCGGTTACGCGTTGATTCGAAGAATACTTTCTCCAGCGGAGTAGGGATAACATGTAATAATTCTATTACAATTAATGAAATGCTGTAATAATCTTAGTAGTAATAAGGTAAAATGAAATAATTGTATTATTTGTATTCATGTCTGTGATAATGAAAGCCTTTTGTTAAACTTTATATAATTTAACTTTATTCAACCAATTTCTTTAAAGTTGCATATAGTACATCATTTTTCGAAAAATAAGGTCATAAAGAAGTTTCACTTCTTACTTATGTACACTAGTACAAGCACACATTTTTTTTTCTAAATTTAACTTTGTTAAATATAATAAATTATACTGAATAAAATATCTTTGCATGCTAACTCTTGATTAATTAAGATTCCGATAAATGCGGCTTTATTTTAAATTGCTTTCATCTTTTAATAAGAATGAGTGCAGACATTAAGTCTATTTCATATTAGACATCAAAATTGTTACGACATTATTATTATTCTTATTACTTTCAACTAAGGTCAAAGTAAAGATATATCACTTGTAGAGTTAGATTATTGATATTGATAAAATAATATCATTTTAGAATTGTAATATCAATCAATCAATATAACTATCGGGTTTAAATTTTTTTTTTTTAAAGTCTGAATTTTTAGGAAAAACCTTTTAAATTTTAGGAAGTATTCTCAACAAAATAAGGGAATTCCTGCGCAGTGTTAGTAGTTATTACTAAAACTTTATGTTCGTGTTTTATGTTTGTATGTCGCTTATAATTGTAGTCTATTTTCGGTATTAAAAAGGACTAAATTATTCTACCTGAGATTTGCTATCTGATCTCATAATCACTACTGAAAGCAAAATTCCTCAAAAATATTTCACCACAATGAAACCTCTATAGTGCGAATGTTGATATAGATATTATTTTATTGCAAAAATAAGAATTAGAAAATAATTTGTTTACACTTTATTTAGTTACATAATATTTTATAGCAATATTTATAGACAATTTAACGGATACTTAATTATAATAGTCGAACTAAAGACTCAAAAACTAATCTCAGTCAAGCGACGAAACTGTAGCTTTTTATTGAGATTGGTGTAAACTTGGCTTTAGATAAGTTCGTTCCAATAGCATAAAAACAAGACATTCCCAACACAGCTAAAGATTGCAATGGAATTAAATTCGCTGAGTTATTACTTTTATTAGTGTTTAGCTGTAAGTATTTAGAAATAAAATATTACTTTCTGCAATTAATTAATTTGATGGTATAAATAAAATGGTAAAATGAACATATGCTTAGTACAATAAAAAAAAATTACTACAATTAATGTAAAGCAATAAAATTGGTTTTATTTATTTATTTTATTGAATTAAAATTTCGTGGTATTATTAACATATCAATTAGCTTTCTTTATATGCCAACGTTGCGTTGCTAATCTCGAGATATTGGTTCTTAACCTGTTAACCGAACGGGACGTATAAGTACGTCAAACGTAAACACTTGCGCCCCGGAAGGGTGTACATATAGTATCGTACAACAGAGGTATTAGTCATCGATCAATGTTTCGTGCTTGTACGGATTTGAAAACGAGTTTTGAATTTTCACATAGATATAATTATATTTTAATTTTCACAGCCTTTTTATTTATTTTAAGCATAATTGAAAAATTATTATAATATGAAATTAAATTCTCCAGGCATGACGTACAGACACGTCCTAGAGAAGGAACTCGCACACGTTGTATGCTGCGTAGTTAAAAAGGTCATTTCTCTTTTCAGTAATTTCACTAACTACGGTGTCCTTCAAACCCAAACCTATTATACTGCTTTACGGTACAATAAATGAACTTGCGATGGTACCTACCAAAACCGACGTTTTGCAGTGAGGAAAAGTGATAAATAAACTACATCATAGTGATAAAATAAAATAAAATTAATATAATCGGAACATGATATTAACATTGGTATTTTATTAACCATAATTCCTTACTATCTTTATCGTTATATGCAGACTTTTTCCAATTAATTCCCGTTCACGTACCGCAATGAAATGATACGATGCGAAATGTTACTTGAATGTAGATGTACGCGTTATCTTGTATTTCATTTACATAATGCCTCGGTACATTTACAAGCGCAATACATAGCGAGCGCTTAGTCGCTTAACATAACCAAATGGGACATACGGTTGTCTAGAATAATAAGCAAATTTTTTTGAAACGAAGTTCCTTAATGCGGCTTACGGGTAGTGTGATTTAGTAAAAATTGTTACGTCACGAAATGCCGTATGCTGTGTGTGTGTGTTTGTAACAAGCCTACTACAAGCAAATGAGCACATAAGCAAGTGAGTGTGTGGAGCTCTCTCCCTCCCTCTATCTCTCTCTCTTTTTCTCTGCCCCAGTTTGTCTTTTTTATCATATTACCTATTGAAATATACTTTCGTTTCGAAGTAAAAAAAAGTTGATCTTTAGTACGATAAACAACATCAATTAATTTTGTTAGCAAGTGACTAAGTTCTTTCCGTTCCGTTGTTTGTTCAATAAAACGGTCTATAATATATAATAGCCTGTGTCCACCTGATCGTAAACGATTATTGTAGTCTTGCACACAGACAATACATTTAAAAAATTTTCTTCCCTATGGAAACCCTTCTGGAAAGGGATCCTTCCTTTGGATGGGGAGTTTGGACCTAAGAAAACTAAAATGTGCTATATCAAAAAAGGCCATTTGGCATCCTAAGTTCTTATTACGTTAATCCAGGTAATAAGCTGTGTAGCAAAATTTCATACAAATCTATCCAGTAGTTGACGTGAAAGAGTAACAAATATATATATATATATATTTTTATGTTAGAAGTTGGCAAACAAGCATACGGACCACCTGATGGTAAGTGGTTGCCGAAGCCTATGAGCGCTTGCAGCACCATTAGTAGGTGCCACTCACGCGTTGCCAACCTCGAGATATTAGTTCTTAAATCTCGTCCGCCCAGTAATTTCACTAGCGTACAGTGCCCTTCAAACCGGAACACAGAAATGCCTAAGCATTACTATTTGGCGGCAGAATATTTGACACTGCGGTGGTACCTACCTAGCCGGCCTCTTGCAACAAAAGACCTACCACCAGTGTGACTGACTGCACTGGTGGAATAATCTCTGCTGTGACAGAGGTTATCTCAACAGCGGGCGATGGGGTCGTCACATCCCGACGCCGGTAACCAATATATGCATCATCACAAACTTTCATTTTTTTTTAAATTAGATTTAATATTGAAGATATAGCTAAGAATTTTTCATACTATGAATTGCGAAATGTTAATTTAAAACAGAACATTACGAACCTAAGGACAAAAAAAAACATTACCCTCCGGCAGTCGGGTAAATAGGACATTTTCACCCGCGATTCGATCGCACTTATGATGCGAGGGTGACAATTGCGACAATCGTGGGTGGCAATGTCCTACTTTTCTCCCGTGGTGCATGTACCATTTTTTTCCTACGATGAAAAGTTTGATTTAATCGCTGGTTCAAGGGATAAACATACGGTTGCTAGGCTACGAGGTAAATTGAGTTAATTAGTCATCTTGCCGGCAGAAAATAGGGACTTTTCTCCCTCGTACAAGGAACAGAAAACGAATTTTTGAAAATCGAGGTAGAAAAAAAATTACTAGGAAATGTTAAAAAAATATGTTTCCAAGGGTCGTGTGTATATGTCAACAGCGTTTAGACTTAAAAGCTTGGATCGTGAAGTCGTCCGGTATTCAAGTACGGAACGATACCAGCCGTGAAAAGACCGTTTCCTTCGCCTTTCAATGTTTTCTCTTACAAAACTATTGTGGGTTTGGATTGGATTTACTTTTAAAGCAAAATTGTATTAATCCCAATTACATTTACTTTATTTGATACTATTTTATTAACCCCTGAAGCAAAAACGTCGTGGTGCTATCAGTTTTACGTGTGTGTAGCCCCCGAACGGATGAATCGATTTCGATGCGGTGTTTGAAAATAGAAGTGTCCAAGATGGTTCTTAGCTACAATTTATGAAGATGTGGGGGCCTACCACTCTTATTGCGATTCAAATGACGAATTTCGTATCATGACATATATATTTATCATATAAAATCGTTTTACGACATAAATTGAATTGTATCGCAATAAAATTGTTACTAAAGTTTCATGGTACCACCTGTTCAGGTGATTCATGGGGATCTTTTTCTTTTCGTTAGCTTCGGTCGATCTTAGAATCATAATGGGCATTTATGCCTTCATATCGAGTGGTTAGTGGCCAACGTAGTGTCAGAGTTGTTCAAGTCGCCCGTATATGCCTCTGACTTGACTTAACGACTGTCATCAAATTGTTCAGCCGGGACCATCTTTTGACATGCCCAAAGCACGGAGACGCTCAGTTGAAATACCACTATGCGATCACCCATCTAGTGACTGACCGCGCTTAAAGTTGCTTTACCCACCGATCGTTTACCGATCAGTGAGCACACTCGGCTACGAGCGTCTCATTTATGCCTGTAATTATGGGAATATGATAATAATAATAATAATAATAACCACACACACTTCACACAAGCCTCAAAACACTTAATATACATGCATCCATATATACGCTTCTCCAACAGGCAGTAATCTTAAATACATGTCGCTTTGTCCGAATTTTTTTATCAAATACGTAGTTTTTACTTTATAACTATACACTTGGCTTTGGCCCGTGTATATTTATTATCACCTTCCTTACGTGGAAGAGAAGCTTAAGCTTAGAATGCAATAATAATAATAATATATATTAGAGATTCGTCGGGCCTATTTACAAATTTAATAGTTTTTTTTTAAATATGAAACTATCATTTACAAGAAAAATTTAATCTATTCTCTTTTATTTTATACTTCAGTATTTATATGAGAAATTAGAATTTTTCGCCAAGACTTTAAGAGTACCATCTTGACAATATTAATCAAGAGCACGGAGTTAACAAAATCTCTTATACATTCCGAAAATGTCACTCTCTCGAAATATAAATTAAAATGAATTCGGTAAAATTATTTTAAATTTATTCGTTAAAATAAAAATGGCTATTTAATTATAAATTTTCAATACCTTGCAATTTGTTTTCTTTATTTTGTAGCGACATCTACATACAACACGACGTAACTCGACAGAAAGACAAGATTGTCACATCTCGCATCAAACTACAACGACACCTACAGGGTATACTACGCAACGATATGGAAATCCAATGATTGTCGCGATCCTAAATCGCGCTATCAAAGTTTTCTACGCTCTCGAGTTATATATACAACTTTCCAACGTAAGTCGTTGGGCTTCGGTCGCCAGACAATATCACCCGCCTGGTCGGAGGATCCTCCCTTCGTGTTGTATACATTTCCCACGTCATATCTCCTCAATACCTTTATCAAACATCTATGTTTATTGCAATATGTTTACACCATATTGTCCTATGTCCCATTTTATATAACTGTTGTTCTCACAAAACTGTCTCTATTATACACTCATTGCTATCATATAATTGTTCCTATCACAAAATGATCACTATCACTTAACAATTTCTATCACGAAAATATCATTATGTTATATCATTTTGTCCATAATTAATTAAAAGTAAAAGTCAATTGTAAGGCTATTAAAAATAATCAAATAATTAGTAGCGATCTTGAAAGTCATTTTAACTCTATAATTAGTTTATATTAATCTTTGCTGTATTTTTACGATGATATTCAGTTAAATAAACTTACTAACTTCGGGCAGCAACTTCGCCCACGTGAATAATTTTAATCCACACTCTGAATATCTTTGTGGGTCTCCCCACAGTACCTCGGAGAGCACGTAAAGCTGTCGGTCCCGGTTGTTTTAATAGTTAACTCATCATCACCTTAGCGTTGATCCCGGTTGCGTCCAAAGCGTTCACTCATAGTTAACTCTTGATAGATAATTTGTTCTTATCCAATGAGTTACTGGTTTCATGCAATTGCTTCCGTGTAAAACCTTGTAACCTATCAGATCTGGATAAGAGTAACAAGCAGACATTAAGACGAAGAAGGCATTTTTTTTAACATAATTCTATTCCGAAAATAATAATAAATGGTTACGACCATATTCAAAAGATTATATCATTCTTTTGAGATTTTCAGGTCAAGATTTATTAAATAAAAAAATAATTGTAAAAAATTCAGAACACATGCCATTTTAAGATTCTACAAAAGGTAAAAATATAGTGAAAGCCAGGATAGTTATTAGTTATTTTAATAAAAAGCACTTTATAAAGAAAAAAAAACACTTTATTTTATAAAAGGATAGAAATTTTTCTGACACGAAAAATTTTAAGCCAAACAATTTATCAAATTCCAATCCTATTTAGTCTCTGACTTCAAAGGTCTCTCAAGAATATAAATGAGATCGCAATTTTAATATCCTTATAAATTCTTATGATCGAGATCGTGTATTTAAACTTAATGTTCTTGACACTTAATTATTGTTCAAGAAAAATTAAATTTGAAGCATTCTGTGTATTAAAATAATATAATTATTTGAATGAGCTATTATATATATACACGTATAAATACATATTTCACAATTATTTACTTCTACTTACTGTTACTTTACGTTTTTCTGTAAGAGGGTACTTCCGCGGTCAAGCCAGCCCATTTTTGCTGGTAGGAGCATGGCCTTACTACCTAGTTAGATATCATGCTTTGGTAGAAAACTCGTTAGGTGCTTGGCGAGGCCAGCCACCATAAAACCAGTTGCATCTTGTGGGTAGGCAGGGCAAAGGTGGCTAGCGGATTGGCATCCGTCTTCGCGTTTGGACTCTACTTCCCTTTAATACGGGAAGTAGAGTCATTTACTTTGTAATAAAAACTCTTTTTTCCTCTCTTTCTATCTCTATTATCTTTTACCTCTTTTCCCTTTTAACCTTTAACCAAACGGTACTAATCTGCATAATCGCCATCCCAAGTTGTAAATTGAATATTCTGGTTAAAGCCGACCAGCATTTAGCTGGATCCTTTTGGACACACTTATGAGCATCTTATGCTTAAGCATGTTTCAGCATCAGTAAGCATGCGTTCGCATCCTTCAGAATACTTTTACGGCTATTTAGTTAGTTACCAAAAGCATACTACAGCATGCGTACGCATTCTTCAGCAAACTTTGACGGCAGTTTAGTACTGTAACATGTTATATCGAGTATTAATTAAACTTTAATTTAATTTAAAACAGAAAAATGCGAAAAGTGAAACGATACTGAAATGAGAATTGATACGTATCAATTCTCATTTCAGTATCGTTTCGCTGTTTACGTACGTACGTACGTATCTTCATACAAAATAGCATATTTTCTATAGAGATAATGCTGACCGATGCTAATAAATGTAATTCACTCTTAAGAGACCTACGTGGATAAAATCGCGTGACGCAACTTGTATTGAATAAAAAGCCGTTCAAAATTAATTCTCCATCTTATAAGCCACAGACGAGTATTTTCAATATCCTGATCCCACAGATTTTTAAAACGCGGTCTTCAGCTACTTTGGAAAAGCCACAGGGGACAAAGATGTTTATTATTCTTGTCACGGCTACTAAGACTTGACACTTAGCTTGTGGGAGCATTCCCTGTATCATTAAGTTGGTGACATAATCCACATATGAATATTCTAAGCACTTATGCTTCCATTGCTTTCTAGCATACACAAGACTTAAACCCGTGTTAAATTCGCGAAGTAATGTATAATGAGTTTTTCAAATGTTAGAGTGTTGTATTAAAGTAGAACAACGTACATGTCACGTCCAACGAGATCTAGTCGAGTGTGTTATATGCCTACAATGTTATCACACGTAGTGAATAATCATGTAGTTATTAAAAAATCTTGAATAAGCATAGGGGAAGATTATGCTTCTGTATCATTTAACAGGGTAATAAGTTACTGAACAATAGAAGAGGTTCTATGTTGTTATTTTTGTTCCGTGAATGACATGTTATTCTTGTAATATTCGCAGTGAACGTTCTGTTTGATTTCCGAGCATTATTTTCAACTAGTTTCTGCCAGCGACTTCACAGCCTGCGTTAATAATGATTTTAATACAAACTTTGAACACCAATCTTAACATTTCAGGGATGGAATTTTAGAAAATGTTAAAACGCAAATGTTAACCGAATACCAAAGTTTCATGCTTCTAGTTTTAAAAATGGCGGATATATATACAAGCTTTCAACCCCTTTTCCACCCCCATTTGGGTTGAATTTCGAAAAATCCTTTTTATAAGGAGCTATTAATTAGGAGCTAAAATCTCAACAACTACTGACTCAACCAAAAAAGTCAAAATTAAACCTTTTTATTATTTTTAAAAACCTATTTAAAGATTTCTCATAAGTATGGACTGTTACTCTTAATTTTTAAATAGTTTTTCACTACAAACCCTGTAAAGGTTCATAGAATATACCCATTTATAAAATTTCCTATATGTAGAGCCAATAGATTCCAAGTTTGTTTTGTTTGTTTTTAAATATCTTTATTTATAAATGTAAACAAAATACAGTTTATACACTAGTAAAGTAGCCTAGATAAAACTAACATATATACTCACAGTAGTTAGCAGGTTACATACACCTTTATCAAACTTTTCACCATACAGTTTTATACTTTTAAAAACATCACTTCACAAACAAAATAAGCCACGAGAATACATGAGAAACTTAGAACGGCTCCCATTTATAAAATTATAATTATTAAGAAAATGTAGGATACAGTTTATAACAAAAATGTTATCGTAACAATTATTGTTGAACGTGAGGTAGTTCGAATTTAAGCGCACGGAATTATATCTTTCCGTAAGGTAATCCACTCATTCGTGTAAGAAGTAGTGATGTGGGAGTCGGTATCGATTGTATTTATTGATATAAGATAAATTTATCGACCGACTTTTACCTATTTCGGAAACTAATGAATTATTGTGTTCTTTTGTAGAATAAATATAAAATTTTTTGGATTGTTCCAGAATAAACTTTTTAAGTGTTGGTAGCTTAATACGATTGTGTAAGGAGGATAGATTAGTACGGAAAGGTGTGTTGTAGGCTGATTTTAGTGCTTTGTTTTGAACAACTTGCAATTTTGTATAATTGGAGTTACATGTACTGCTCCAAACAGGACAAGCATACGTTATACAGGGTCTTACTATAGATTTGTATATTTTAAGTTTCGTACTAGGACTTAGATTTGATTTGCGGTTGATGAGGGGATGGACTAAACTAAGTGCTTTAAAACCCTTAACACGCAAGTTAGATACATGTTGAGTCCAATTCAGCTTTGAGTCAAGCGTTACACCGAGATATTTTACTGATTTGCTCCACGAGATATGATGTCCATCAATATTAATTGTTCTATTCGGCAAATTACGGGATCGAGAAAACATAATAGCTTCAGTCTTGGTCTCATTTAATTTAAGTTTCCACAGGGTAAAGTAATTATGTAAGTTTTCAATAGCCAGTTGGAGTCTACTTATAACGAGATCTTTGTCTTTGGATGTTGTAAACGAGGCAGTATCGTCTGCAAAACAAGCTATGTCAGTCCTTGGTTGAATGGGAATGTTATTAACAAATATCAAAAATAGAAGGGGTCCGATGATGGAGCCCTGTGGTACTCCAGCAGGCACTGCTCTAGGGGTTGAATAAGTGTCACCAATATGAACACTAAAACTACGCCCTTCAAGATAAGAGGAGATCATTTTTGTGAAATGTATAGGAATGTTTTGTTTTAGCATTTTATAAAGCAGTCCGCGATGCCAAACCGTGTCGAAGGCTTTTTCAAGGTCCAACAAAATCATTCCGGTGGTACAGCCCAAGTTTAAATTATGCGCTATATGTTCAGCAACTCTAACTAGCTGTTGCGTAGTAGAATGGTGCTTGCGAAAACCAAATTGTTCATTTTTAAGGATGCCTTTGACACTTCGATATAATTGATCGTATATAATTCTTTCTAACATTTTGCCTAAGGAAGACAGAAGACTGATTGGTCTGTAGCTAAGTGCAAAGGTATTGTCCTTGCCAGGCTTATGTACAGGTACAACCTTAGAGTGCTTCCATACGTCAGGAAAATAAGAAAAACGTAAACATGCGTTAAAAATATTAGTAAGGAGAACTATGCCTTTTTGAGGTAAACTTCTTATTAGATAATTGTTAACCCCATCAATCCCGGGAGATTTATTAAGTTTAAGACTTTTAATGTACTGACGAATTTCATGTGGCTTAACAAAATATCTCGATTTCTCATTTACAATTGAGTCTAAGGTATCTACCAAATCGTTAACATCCGTTTCAATAGCACTAACCCAATTTAAAGTTAGCCGCATGCTTTGTTGGAATGCATCAGCTAAAATCTCCGTCTGTGATTGGGGATCGTCTATAACGGAACCGTTGTGCTTTAAAGGTGGTATAATAACAGATTTCGGTTTCAACGATCTAATAAGAGACCATAAATCACCATCACGTTTATCGGCTCTCACCAGTCTTTTAGACCAAAGTCTATCATTATATAGAGAAATACGTAGGTTTATATAGTTTTGCATGTTATTAATTTGCGTTCTTAGCTTCTTTCTCTCACTAACATCGGTTACTTTCTGCTCCCGTCTTCGAAGCCTATTTTTATTCTTAATTAGTCTCTTAATGTTACGTGGTAAAGAATTTATCGGTTGCTTGATAGTTGCTGACGGTACGGAAATTTCACGAGCTTGATGTATTACAGCGGTCAAAAACGTAATAATTTTGTTGATATCGTTAATGTTGGTGACACTACTCGATCCAAGATTAATTTTGCTGTTTATATACTTACGATATAGTGCCCAATCAGCTTTACTATAAATATATTGACTTTTAACAGTACGCTCGATCGATACATTGATATCGACGCATATTGGAAGGTGATTTGATGACAAAGCAGCCACTGTTATGGGTTGAGTAATATCAGTCATGTTTTTAGAAAGAACAAGGTCAGGAAGTGTAGGGGCAAACCCTGCTTGATAGTGAATAAGTGTAGGTGTTAAAGAGTGTAAATTGTAGTCATGCTGAAGCAAGTACTCAAAAAGGGCGATTCCTCGAATATTATTTACGTTACCGTACCAGGAAGTATGTCGGGCATTAAAATCTCCCAGAACTACAACCTTCTGGTCTAGTGAAAATATATAATCTAAATCTTTATTGTTAAGTAAAAGATTTGGCGATTGATAGATGGAAACAAGAGTGTGTTTTAATCCAGTCAGATTTACCTGAATAGCAACTGCCTCAAGATTTACGGTCTTTGGAATAAATACTTTTTTATGTACAATATCAGATTTAACTAAGATGGCGACACCCTGTCCCCGTCCTGATGAATGCTTATCTTGTCGGTAGCATTTATAATTAGGTAAATTAAAATCAATAAAAGGTGTAAGTCTAGTTTCACATATAGCAGAAGAGAAATAGATTCCAAGTAACACACGGACGGACAGACGGAGATGACGATACCCCGGTTCCGTTTTTACCATTTGTCTACGGAGCCCTAAAATAGCATTTAGTAGTACTGATAAACTCCATCCAAATTCCTACGTTACGACAGGGAACAAGAGGGTCTAAAACTTGTCACGTAAATTGATACTCACGACACGCCTTCACTGTCCTGTTAAAGCGAAATGCACTTTTAGTAGAGCACTTGAGTGTTCTATCTTTTGTTTTTAAGGACGGTTCATTAAAAACTCGACTAAGTTGATTTTAACGTCACTTAAAATAATATTAAATTTCCTTGAAGCAACTGGAGTGCATTTTTTATAAGAGACAACAAGACATTATTTTTAACATAATACTATTCCGAAAATAACCATATACAAAAGATTTTATCATTCTTTATTTATTAAATAAAAAATAATTGCAAAAATTAACAACACAAACCATTTTAAGGTTAAAAAAGGTAAAAATTAATGAAAGCCAAGGTGGTTATTAGTTATTTTAATAAAAATCATTTTTCACTTAAAATAATATTAAATTTCCTTGAAGCAACTGGAGTGTTATTTTTTATAAGAGACCCTTTTTGAATAACAGTGTCATGGTATAGTTGCGGGTACTTATAATTTGAGGAGCTCTGTTTTATATCCGATAAAAAGCTTATAAATAGTTAATATAAGTTGTTGCAGTAGAGCCATGTTTCTCCCGACACTCACAGAAGGAAGCTTCTAGGAGAGAGAGAAGTGTCTACTCCGGCTCTTCGTAACGGGAGAGATAGGCGACGGCCAGATAGATTCGACAAAAGGCGCCGCGCAGAATACTGTGGAGTCACCATTCATAGAGTTTCCATAAACTCTTCCCGAAGACCCGCTCATATTCATGAGCGGCGAATGAAACCTCAAGCAAGGAAGGGGCTCCGCCCTGGCCTTGACTCCCCACACCTCCACAGGTGTGTGCGAAGATCCAGACCGTGGAGTTTTAGTCGGTACGAGTCCGACATAGCCTCCTGTTGCCCCCGTAACAGAGAGGTATCTATGAGGATTTCCCACGAGAAAAAAATACTTTTCCCGGCACAAATAAGGCGACTAGACCGGGGAATTAATACCCTTTTACAGAAAATCAGTGTAAAATAACAGAGTGCTGTTGCGTTGTGTGTGATAAGTGAGAGGTGTTGAGACCCAATTTCTCACCGCCTCTGTTCCTATCTCTTGGGTTGGCAACGTGCACCGGAGGCTGAAAGGATTCCGTTTCCACTTTTTAGGTACGTATACCATAAAAATTAAAACTGAATTGTATGTATATCATACCAAAATTACTGGTTGCATCCAATATTCCAATAACATGGCCACTTAGCGTTTTACGCTGCTTAGCGTGAATTTCCCAAATTTCACAAATGCATCGAGTAATACTGATTTAGATAGCCAATTAAATGCTTAATCAAGTTGCAAATGTAACACAAAGGGACACAAAGGGACAAATACTCCAATGCAAATTCTATCTGACTTTAAATGACTGATTATGTGACTATAAACTTCATGTTTTTAGTAAATACGTAGTTTTCAAACAAACAAAATCAGTTTCATTTTTTTATCGCAGACCAGCTTTTAATATGAGCGTATACGCTCGTTTTTACCATGCGCGCAACTCGTACGAGCGTTAACGTGTTTATAAGCTCTTATACGTCCTTAATTATTTTGAATCGTGAATGGTTTCAGGCCATGGTTTTTTGAGCGTATACGGTCGTTCTTATAAGCTCGTATACGCCCTATTATTTTGAATCGTGAACGATTTCAGACTATAGTTTTTAGCGTATACGTGCTTACACGCGAGCTTCATTTCGCATTTCAAAAGATCCGTTTTCAAAAAATTCCACTACACCAAACTACAGGTTACCGCTACCGATACAGGCTTAGTAGTGAAAAAAGTATTTAAAAATTAGGGATAGCAGCCCATACCTACATATATAAGAAATCTTTGAATAGGTTTTAAAAATAATAAAAGGTTTAATTTTGACTTTTTTGATTGAGTCAGTAGTTGTTGAGATATTAGCTCCTAAAGCCATAAAAGGATTTTTGAAATTCAACCCATACCCGTGGGGGTGGAAAAGGGGTTAAAGGTTTGTATGGACATCCGTCTTTTTTAAAACTAGAAGCAAGAAACTTTGGTATTCGGTTAACACTTCAAAATAAAGAAATCGTTGTAACTAACTCAAGCATGGTTTATGTACATAAATAAATAATAAGATATATTTAAGTAAATAATGATTAAAATGCACGAAAATAATTAGCATAAAACTACGAAATTGGCTCGTGTATCGTCTAGCGGTCAAGACCCTTGTTACGTTGTGATCGCAATAACCCGTGTTCTTTTAGAGCATCAGAGGCAACAGGTTCAATTCGACAATGGAAAACAATGATATCTTATTTATTATATAGTTTAATTATTTTAGTGTCATATGATTATAATAATAAAATTATTTATATAAGCCAATAAAGTCAAAATGGTGTGATAATAAATATATCCCTATACTTTCAACACCTCTTACGAGTAGCTGAAAGCAGTCCGCTCCTCCAATTCTTATATACTTAAACTCTATAGTAAAAATATAAAGAAGAGGGGGAGATCGATGGCCACGCACACGCCACCGACTGTGGGCTCCAACCATAGATACGAGCCCTCCCGGGTAAAGGATAGGCTATTTATAGTGCGCCTGCGACACACAATTTGATTGTTATAACGTAAAAGGACATAGTCCTGGTAATTTATATTTATAGTGATTTCGTTATCGGGACGCAAGATTTATTCTTTTATATTGTTCTTATTTTCATAACATAAAATTCAAGCCCTGATATTTAGTAATAGTATCAATTAAGACCGAAGTCACATAATATTTCTTATTCATCTTTATATGAGAAGGCAAAACGCCAGAATAATTGAGGGACAAGCCCTGGTCATTATATATAAGGGAATAAATCCCTGGTTCAGATATGTATTCGAACATTAAACCGCCAGACGGCATTCCGTAAGCACAATGCTATAATCGTCAACCTCACCTTAGTGAAGTAAAATTCATCAATAATATTAAATAATATCATTTATAACGTATATTTGTCATATCACTATATGTGGTTAATATAGAGTTTATATTTATCATAAACTTCACCTTTGTTAAGGTATTTTCATCAATAATGCTATTTATAGCGTATATTTCTTTTATCACTATATATGTGTAATATAGTATTTATAATAACCTCACCGTAGTGTAGGCAAATTCATTAATAATTATATTTATAACGTATATTTCTATTATCACTATATATGGGTCATATAGTATTGATAATATTCAATTCTTTATAATATCACAACCGCAATTCCTTAAAACTAAGTCCTACCTAACCCTACCTAATTGGTATTTAAATAATCGCATTGTCTTATAATTAATATTCGTGGGCTTATATCGTATTCGTAATCGCATTGTCTTACAACTAATATTCTTTGATTTATGTCGTTTTCTTATTATAGTTTTGCATCATTAAAACCATAGCACTTGCTCACGCAAGGTACCCTTTGGCTCAATACCCAAACATACATCCGAATCCAGTTCATTATTTAAGACGCGATAAACACGCATGATAAGAGTTAAGCAGGCCACACTGTCTAATACTAGTTAGCTATCTCGAAGTGAGAAGCAACCAGTTGCCCTAATAGTACGACATGCTACAATGTCAATTATAAAAATCCCTATTGCTAAGCTAAGGGGCGTCTCTAATAAGAAGACGAGTCATTTTGCTACAAACGATGTATAATATTCCAGCGCCTCAGCAACAAACCGAACTACATCACGGCATCGACCTAAGTCGCACCACCGCAGCAATTCTAATCTGTATCACTGGGGCCGCTTTTAGCAATGGACCTGAGGAAACTACTGCATCGATATAAATCGCACCACAGAGTCAACCCCATGTCATCATCACATCAGCAAAGTCGAAGGACCTCACTCGAGGACACTATAGACATGACCAAAATCATATCGGAGCCTCATACTTAAGCATCGGGTCAACTAAGATTAAAATCCTCGGGCCTCGCTTAAGGACACTATAGACATGACTCAGGCCACATCAGAGCCTCAAACTCAAGTATCGGGTCAACTACAACTCACCAAAACATTATACACGTATACAACTGAAATATAATTATTTATTAGTTATAACGCATAAATTCTTCCCAACGCATACTTTTAAATCTTCATTGAATTCGCTTCTTCTTAGGTTTCAAATAATCCATTAGATTCTGAAACATAAACAATATCTGCGCCGAAGCATTACTTTCACTATTACAATATTACATAATATTAAAGAAACGGAGTAAACTTCGTTTCTTAATATATATCAAACATATATTCATTCATAATTGACGGACCCACAAACCGTCATTAAATATTTAATTTATAATAATAAATTATTTTCAATATATTTAAACGATATAAATTTGCCTTTAACATGTATAGATCATATTATTCATATTAGATCTCTTTGCCAGTAATCATAAACGGACCACCATACCGTCATTATTTATTAATTATTGTATATATATTTAATATATACTTAATATATATTCTTTGCCATGCATCACCAATCACCATTAATAATATGTATAAAATCCATATACGAAGATCGGAAACCTTAGCTAGCATTCTAGCAGCATGGCCGCCCGAACGCACCGCCTTGGTAAACCGTCCACATATACGCGGGGGTAGAGACGTCTGACGGGCACTCACCAAGCATACGCTCGGAGACACCTTCGCCGACACCACAACCCTTATATATGTGAAACAGCTGCAATGACATTCGGCACCTGACTCCGTGATTTTCCATACATTTTCCTTTTTCTATGGAAATTTTCATACAAAATTTTATAAATTTTTGATTTTGTAAAAATATTATTTTCGGGGTATGTCCATACTTAGTATTACGTTGCACATAGTCACGTGGTCGGCAAACGACTTTTAGGTTAAGCAACTTTGGGTGCGGTCAGTAAATGGATGGGTGACCGTCCATAAATAAGTTCATATTATAGAAAATACATTGTTTTAGAGATTTAAATAAAGTGTAATGTTGAGATCGTCACATCGTGTTTTAACATTTTCTAAAATTCCATCCCTGAAGTCTTAAAATTGGTGTTTAAGTGTGGTGTGGTGTACTCTACTCTGCTCCTGTTTGATTATTGTAGTATAGACAAATTGTTATAGGCATGGCTTTTAAAAATAATACGTTTTTATTTACATCATTACTGCAAGCGACTGACGACTATTACAATCACGTTTGCTTCCATTGCTATATTACTTAAACTTGCTTTATTCTACTTTGAAACTAAAGGAGAAATGTATAATTCCTTTTTAATATAAATTTTTTATCATGAACATGTTAGAACGTCACCCACGTCACGTCCCACGAGTTTACACCTACGTCAACACGTACTACGTGAATAATCATGTACGTATTAAAAAATCTTGAATATGAACAAAGAAAAATAATAGCTGGAATTAGCAGAGAAAATAGTTATTCAGCTACAGTCACATGTGTTTATATCTAGATCGGTACGAGTGTTCATGTTTTATGAGTACTATAACCTACTTTATAGTTGTTCCAGATGTAGAGTTTTTAAAAACGCTTGACACTAGTAGATAATATATTATATTAGATAATATATTTTTTTATCATTGTATTGTATTTTTACAAATATTGAAGTTAAATTAATAGCTAAATCTTAAGCCTATTTTATAGTAACTAATTCTATATTATTTATAAAAAAAATAAGGAATAAAGAAAATTCAGAAAAAAACAGCGAAAACATGTGCTTCATCACTAAATGTCATTCTAGTGTATCTATAAATATTTACTGTAGGGATTGATGAAATGATAATGACAGAACTTTCTCGAAACCGTGTTCTGCACTATATAAGCCGCGCGGCGCGTTGACTGAGTCATTCAGTTCTGAGCAACAAGCGAAGAAACTACAAGCTATACAAGTGAACAAGTGTGATAATTAGTGATCTCGGCTATTCTTTTGGACTACGATTGACCTGTGATTTGTCAAGTTCTGTTGTGTGATCTAGAAGATATGATTAAAGTCTCATTTCGAGCCATCATGTGTTTCATTCCAAATCCGTGAACTCCAGCCCGTAACAATAATATATCTCAAAGCCACTGAACTGATCCATCATCATATTGAAGACAACCAATTAATTTATTACGTATGTAAAATTACTCAAACTTTCATGAAAGCAAAATATACTACGGACCAAACTTTAGTCATAAATTTAGTCTCGAAACTGGAGGCTTATATTACCTTAGTCAAAGCTTTAAGTTGAGGAAGGACCAATCAAACTTTTTAAACAAAAGCTGTAAATTTGAAATTCGTTCAAACACATCAATGTATAAAATAATTTTTAGCAAAATGGCTTATAATTTATCAATTTTTTTTTATTGAAGCCTTAATAAATCAACGGTAAAAGTCATGACGCCGCTCCGTTAACGTAAGAGTCACGGGTTCGATCCTGACCCCCTTGGGCTATTTTCATACCCATTCCTAGCGCAAGCTTATTTGGAGGGGCAATAGGAATATTACTAATGCCTTTGCATTGCATTTCAGCAACCAGCAGCAAAAAGCAGTTCTAAGTACTAAAAACTTTAATAGAGTAGAAAGAACAGTGTTATGCTTTTACCAGAACCTATACAACATACAGTATACATACATTGACGACCGTTGTACCGTGCAAATTAATTCAAATGATCTAATAAGAACTATATATTTATGATAACAACCGGGACCGACATCTTAACGTGCTCTCCGAGGCACGGTGGGGAGACCCACAAGGACAAACGCCCAGACCAGAACAGAAATTTGTAAAAACAATACAAACATCCACTCCGAGTGGTTATCGAACCAGTAATCATCGTGGCTAAAGGTAGGCTTGCTAGCAACACGCCACAACAGTCATCCAAATTGATGGTTGTAGCGATAAAAATGATAATGACAAATTGTCCTTAAATCTAAGAATATGTAGAAGGGTATTCTTTGGAAAAACCAAAACCCATGAACTAAATAACGCTCAAATTTCATACACATTTACTGAAGCATCTGGAAGAGTCTACGGAAAATTCAATTTTAGATAAGTTAGCTCTCAATTTCGTAAAGTAACCCCGACATTTAAGACATTTCACTAATGGTGTTTGCCGTTTTTGGTATCTTATTTGAGTGAAAAACAGCTTTCATTCTATCGAATGAAACAACAGCGTCAATAATTAATTGGTGCTACAATAATTGCGATTTTGAAAAATAAGCTATAAATGCGTTTTAAGCGTCTACTAAGTCCATTGAAAACCAAACTGCTATCTCTTTTCTGTTTAGTTTTTAGTAAGTTTAAATGAGGATTTCAGTAATCACCCCCAGGAGGAATTTTGTTGTTTAATACTTAGAAGAAGAAAGATATTATTCTAAAATAATTACTTTAAGAGCTGTAACACCTAAAATTATGGCCAATATTCAATAGCCATACTATTATCATACATTTTTTTTTATTCCATTACGGTTGGCAAACAAGCATATGGTACACCTTATGGTAAGCAGTCAGGAACCTATGAACTCTTGCGATACTTAAAGTATCACATGATTGCTGATAAGGGATAAGAAGGGAAACAGGGAAGGGAATATAGAGGGTGGGAGATTGGGTCTCCGGCGCTCACTCTTCGCTCGAAACGCAACAGTTCTTTGTTACTTTACGTAGATTTTCTGTGAGAGGGTAGTACTCCTTCGAGCCGGCTTCGAAGAAGCATGTTGCTACCCCTACACTTCTTTTTTTCAACATTTTAAATACAAACTGAAATAATTCATCGCAGCAGACCTGTATTAAGCACCACAGGTCGCGAGTTCAATTCACGCTCGGAGCAAATGTTTCTATTGACCATACAGGCATATGTTCCGGTATGGGTTTTTGTCGTTATACTTGTATGTGTTTCCGGACACTCGAGATAGGATACCATTATCCTAATGGGGGCCGTTGAGTGTGTACCGTTTATTTATTTATTTAATATGTTTTAACATTTTATATACAATACAGAAACAATTTATCTCAAGTAGTACGAACAATACGATCTTGCCACAACTGTTGAGAAATAGAGAATTCAATTTTCGAAGCATTCGTGTAAAGGGTGTCTGCAATTTGTCAGGTAAAATGAGTCTCTCGATACAGATCCCCTGTCTCCGAGTCTCGATACAAAGGCACCTCGTCTATTATCTGTCGTATTACCGAAATGCACTTTTTATAAAACACCTCTTGGCTATATTTTTATGCGAAGTTTAGTAACGATGTTTGATGTTAAGTTAAATTTTACATAAAAAAATGGTTTTTGATGATGGTATTAATTAAATTAATAAAAAAAGAAATTTAATATGATACATTTTTAATAATTCTCATGGGAATAAATATGTTATGATTTTCATTGAAAGTTCAGTAAAATATAGAAGTACGATATTTTAGACAAGCGGCTGTTGTATTAAAATATGACGTGCACTTTAATACTTTTAGAAATGGCAGTATTTTATAATTACAATCAAACGGAACTCAAAGTGACAAAGACAAGCGTGTCTTAAAAGGATGCGTAAAGACCAGCGTTTTATACGCGCGGTTTTTGACACGCGCGTTGACGCGTGTAGGAATTTTTGAAACTTGTAGAAGGACGGAAGAAGGAATAATTTCAGAATATCGTTTTTTTTCAACGCTCGTATGTATGCACCCGAGCCGCAGCGCCAGCATTCTAAAGATGGGCTGAGTGATGATTTTTCTGTATCAATGACTGCATGACAACGACAAAAAAATATCGGTGACGGAAACAATGACAAAATCATCAATGATTTTTATTTGAGTTTATCAATTATGATGCTGTAAGGGAGACGTTTTTTGAAGCACGAAATGAAGCGTATTATGTTAAAACGCTAGAAAAAAACACCGGTCTGAAACCGCCCTAAGGCTCAGTTTTTCATGCTTGTCCCGTGTTCTTTGGAACTTCAACAATTCATCTTCTTACTCACTTAGTTACATCGCAAAGATCACAAGTACAATTTATAAAAAGAAAGTTATGCAGTTTTTTATAATAAAAATAAAGAACGAAACACTTGAGTTTTATTTCAAGAATTTTCGCAGCATTATAAACACGTAGGACAATAAGGTGTGCAATGCAAAGTTGTATTGCTTTTACTTTTTTATTTCTTATAATATTATAAATCTTGTTTTTATAACCTTCAAATTATATTTTTGTGAAAAAAGTCTAAAGAAAGCGAAAAATTTAAAGCGTTTTTCTAAATTAAATTGACATTAGATTGAGCCGCAGCGACGCTAAGCCGGGATTAGCTAGAAAAAATAATTTGTATTAAAGTAATCTTTTTGAATCATACTGGCTATTATTTACCAGTTATTATTTACCAGGACACCGTTGTGGCGTTGTGGGTAGCGTGTCTGCCTTCAGTCTCGACGGTTGCGGGTTCGATTCCCGATCGGGCAGATGTTTGTTAAATTTCTGTCTCGGTCTGGACGTTTATCTGTGGGTCTCCTTACCGTGCCTCGGAGAGCACGTTAAGCTGTCGGTCCCGGTTGTTATCACATAACATCTGATAATAATCGTTAACTCTTGATAAGTAAATTGCTCTTATCCAATGAGTTACTGGTTCGTCCTTAGGGTTGCGGAGGTCAGATGGCAATCGCTCGGTGTAAAAACTAGTAACCCGTTAAATCCGGATAAGAGTAATAAGCAGACCCTGGGTAAAATAAAATACCGGGAATAATGCTAGGAAGAAGAAGACTGCCTTTTATTTACCAGAGTTAAGTAATAATAAAAATGTAATAACTATCTCGGTGTTAAGCTGCCATATAATAGTGTTTTGTTTTAGCACGCCACTCTGCAATAAAGTGTAGTATTTTTAATCTTGTGAGAAATTAGCAATAAAACTTGAGAGGTGTCAAGGGACACCCGGATGGAACGAAGTTCCTTTCGATTAATTAGTGAAGGAATTGTAATAAAATTTTATTTTTTTAAGTTATAATAATATTTTTTTTATTATTAACATTATTTATTATTTACAAAAACCTGTATACACTCAACAAAAATAATCGTCGCGACACCACACTGTTCAATGCGAAATAGAAATGAAAATATCTGGCTTCCTTTCTATAAGAGAGAGAGAGACAGACAGAGAAACATGCGACGCCGCACAGCTTACAATAGCTTACTATAGCAAAAAGTGTCGTGACAACTTTTCGTAAGAATTTTTTCCGTCTAGCCCCCTCTCACAACGCGCGATAAGGAACTTCGTTCCAAAAAGCGAGGTGCAAATTATGGACTGAGAGCGTTTCCCTGCCAAAACCATTTGTGTTACCTTCCGAGAGTCGTCCACCTGGGCATAATTTGCCATGGCAGGTCTGGAAGTCCCTAAACAGACTTCGGACCCAGATTGGCCGAAGCAAGGACAATATGTTTAGGTGGAGATTCACGGATGGTACTAACCCAGACTGTTTGTGCGGTGTAAAGCAAACGATGTCCCACCTTACATCGTCCCCTGCGTGCCCTAACACCTGCACGCGGGAAGATCTGATGGCAGCTTCCGACAACGCAGTCAATGTGGCTGCGTTTTGGGCCACAACAATATAGGTGTTTGCCAACGAAACGCAAAGAAGAAGAAAAAGCAATAAAAACCGCGAACCATATAAAAGCTCTAAAGCTTTAACAAGTATTATTACTATATTATAACAAGAGGCCGATTAGGTATATACCCAGATTTTCTACCGCAAAGCAGTACTGTGTTTTGAATAACTGTGTGTCTTTGGCTGACACTGTACCTAGACACTGGGCAAAAGAGATTTAAGAACTAATATCTTGAGATTGGCAACGCTTGAGTCGCGAGAATGCCTACTATGGTGTTGCAAATGTTCATAAGCTACAGTACGACGTACACACATATAAACGTGTATAATAGAAAGAGACAGAGAAATGGAAATAGACGGAAAGGTCGCTTGTAGGTGGCGTAACTCTTTCTTCTTATGTGATGATTTCTGCAAGTTTAGTGTGATGTAGAGAGATGAGACGGTCATAGCTTGGTTCGGTCACTGATCGGTAAATGGTTGGTGGGTTAAGCAACATTTTTAATGTAAGGGGGCAAACGGGTAGGAGGCTCATGCAGGAGCATTGTTGACCTTTAAGGAAAGAATAGGCTCTTCTCTTGAACGTTCCCAAGTCGTATCGGTTCGGAAAGACCACAGACGGAAGTTGGTACCATAAACTTAAGGCGCGTTCTGTCACTAGATGGGGATCGCAGTGGTATTTCAACTGAATGTCTTCGTCCTTCGAAGGGCACGTAGATAGTCGATCCCGGTTGTTATCAATTCGTTAATTGTCAAGTCGCCTGGCGACTGGAACTACTCTGACACTAGGTTGGCCATTAACCACTCGATAAGAACAAAAACTGTCCTGTAAGCTGTTTACGAACATCGTTTCAATTCATTCCGAGCACGTAGTCAAATGAATATATTTTTAAAACCATTTTAAAATTGATAATTGTAGTTCCACTATCAAAGTACTACAGAAAGATGAAATGGAACACTAACGAATTAAATTCATATTCAAATTATAAGAGCCGCCACACACACTTGACACCCGTTCCGTGAAAAGACCATTCACTAAAACTAAAGTCACATTTACATTGAATGATGGATATTTTTTTAAATATATTTTATTGAATTAATTAATACAAAAATCCATACATCTTTACAAATAAATAAAATTGAAGTGTCTGTTTATGATTCCGAACTAAAAGCTTTTCTTTCAGTAAATGCATATGAAATTTACATGGGACTTACATAAAAATATTTTTTAAATTTTTATTGAGTGTCTGTTTATCAACGGGACTTTTATCTTAGAAAAATAATAAGTGTTCCGTGCAATAAAGAAAAATCTATACACCACGCAAATGGAGCCGCGGACACATTCTTGTTTCATTCAGGTTTATGCTGTGCTTCTAATAATATTCCTATTAATAAAGTGATGTGATTTGTATGTTTGGGTGTTTGATAGTCAATCACGTGATAGTGAGTGAGTGGATCTCAATGAAATTTGACAAACATTAAGCCGTCGACCCCGGTTGTTATCACATAACATCTGATAATAATCGTTAACTCTTGATGAGCAAATTGCTCTTATCCAATGAGTTACTGGTTCGTCCTTAGGGTTGCGGAGGTGGGATGGCAATCGCTCTGTCTAAACCTTGTCTAGTAACGTATCAAATCAAGATACAAGATACAAGAGTAATAACCAGACCCTGGGTAAATACTCGTATAATACCAGAAATAATTTTAGTAAGAAGAGGAAATAGGTGATGAAAATTTGTATCAGTTTTCATTTATTTCTATGGCAATATAGATTCTTCATTAAAGTTCCCATTAACACGAACATAGCCACGGCCAAAGTCTAGTCAATAAACGCCACACACTCACCAGCACAGTAACTATAGTAATATCCTGTGTCGAAGTTTCACATAGAACACAAGCACTCAATTTGATTTCTTCATTAGTGCCGTTAATTTGCTTCTTTAGTTTCACACAATAAATACTAGTAAGTCTTCTTTCAATTCCCAAGCGAATACCTTCTAATTCTTATTCTCAAGCTGCAACTACACGTATTAGAGTATAAGCAGACGTGCACTTGGGACTACACTTTGTAAAATGAATTTGTCTTGTAAAAAGTACAGAAGAAAATCTATTGTTGTGGTACAGAGGTGGCTTACATGCCTTAAGCGTCATAGGTCGTGGGTTCAATTCCCGCTCGGAGCATATGTTTGTATTGACCGTAAAAGCACCTTTTCCGGTCTGGATTTGTCCTTGTCCATGATATGTTTCCGGACCCCGTCACTCGATATAACTATACTAATGGGGGGCCTTTAGTGTATAGAGTTTATTTATTTACAAAAAAAATTGTTTTGTAGTGTAGTTAATGACAGGCATTTTTGAAGTAAAAACCCTTTTCCCGGCGCCGGGATGTAACGACCCCATCGCCCGCTATTGGGATAACCTCTGTCACAGCAGAGAATATTCCACCAGTGCAATCAGTCACACTGGTGGTTGGTCTTTTGTTGCAAGAGCCCGCCTAGGTAGGTACCATTGCAGTGTCAAATATTCTGTCGCCAAATAGTAGTGCTTAGGCATTACTGTGTTCCGGTTTGAACGCTAGTAAAATTACTGGGCAGAGGAGATTTAAGAACTAACATCTCGAGTTTGGCAACGCGTGAGTGGCACCTACTAATGGTGCTGCAAGCGTTCATAGTCTACGGCAACCACTTACCATCTGATGGGCCGTATGCTTGTTTGCCAACTTGTAACATATAAAAAAAGACTCGTCGAGCCATTTTTGGTAAGGTAAAAGTGGAGTGGAGCGGAGTGGAGTGGAGTGGAGAGAAGTAAAGAAACATGATATAAAATAAAACAAGTTTTCGCTTCAGTTGGCAGTCTTCCTTTTATTAATTCCTTTTATCGGTTATGCTATCTAGTATTTTGAAATTATATAATTATTATTATTATTATTTAAATTAATGTAACCGTCAGTCAAGCATGAGAGAAGATTTAAGCAACTTCTACCTACCATGATATCATGAAATGTGACAATATAAATCAAAAAAAATTCAGAAAATAATAAAAATATTAAAATAGCCCGTAAGTTTTTAAATAAGCTTAGGGCTTTCTCCAAAAAACCAGACAGATAAGTGTCTGAAGTAGAACGAAATTCAATTTGAAAGAAAAACGATTTCTTTTGTAAAAAATATTCATTTAACAAAAATGTGAACAATATATACTTTTACAATATAAAATGCTTGTTAGGATTTTGATATAGACTATTATTTAAAATGACATTATTATCAGTGTCTCGTCCAGTTTTTATGTGAGGTTCAAATATAAATTTAATAAGACTGACAAAAGAAATTTCACGATAAATCTAACTAACAAATATTTTAAATTAATGTAAAAGTTTGGATGGATGGATGTTTGTTACGCTTTCACGCAAAAACTACTGGACAGATTTTAATGAAATTTAGTACACACGCAGATTATTACTTGGATTAGCATATAGGATTTTTTATCTCGGAAAATTGATTCCCGTGGGAACATCAAAAACTACCTAAAGTGCGCGGAGCCGCAAGCGCAGTTAGTTCTTAATATTTTGTAAATCCTTATGTTACTACTACATAGCCGCAGCTTACGGCGGTTTCAGACTAGCATTGTATACGAGCTTAGAAGCTCGTATAGGTACGTATAGGCGCGCCTTTTCACACGCGCTGATACGAACTTTGGTGCGCTTAAAAATTAATTTTTCATGAATTTTATTATAGGAAAAACTTCTATATTACTGGAATTTCAATACGTATCTTCTTAAAAATTATTGTTGTGAAAAACTCTTTTGATTTTCTGTTACCTCAAAGAATTTCTTTTTTTCCAGAATTTTAATTTTTTTTCCAGAATTTTAAATCCTCCATTTCAAAAATTAGGGGGGGGATTTATGACTTTAAGACCTAATAATATGTCAACTACTTCTGAGTTCATCAGAAAAGTCAAAATCAAACCTCCTTCCTTATTGGTTTTATAGACCAATCCAAAGACAAACACACATTGTCATCATAAGCTGTGTTATATATCATAATTTTATAAAAAATATGTACTTTTTACGGTAGTAGAGCCATGCTTCTCTCAGCACAAAAGGGCCGGCTCGACCGTGGAAGTACTACCCTCTCACAGAAAATCGGCCTCAAGTAACAGTATCATTAGGTACTGTTGCGTTTCGTGCGATGAGTGAGAGCGCCGGTGGCCCAATCTCCCACCCCCTTTGTTCCCTTCCTTTTTTCCCTTCTCATCCCATCTCTCCTGTTCCTTGGGCTGGCAACGCGCTTGTGATACTTCAAGTATCGCAAGCGTCCATAAGTTGCGGTGACTTCTTATCATCAGGCGGATCGTATGCTTGTTTGCCAACCATCAAGACATAAAAAAGATGTAGCAGTAACTATAGTGTTTCCCTAAAAATGAAATAGCTACGAGACTTTGCTAAATCAAAGTGATATCCTGATAAATATAATAAAAATTGTATATACTGATCGATTATTGCTCTTTATTCTTAGTTATTTATTTTTAAAACCCACCGGTGACACTGTCAAGGCCAGTAGGGCAAACAATACACAAAAAAAATCTCCGTTATTTTTATTCATTTTTGTAAAAGAAATCATAAAATATTACGTTAATTAATTTATATGTTCAGTATATAATAACTATAAATAATATGCACTACAGTTAACAAAGAAAGGGGTTAGTACTGTTTATCGTATCTTGTACAAAGTGCACTGTATTTGTATCAAGTATAAAGTAATATTTGGATGAATATCAAGATATTTATGAAATTTCTTCAATAAACTTTAACCTCTTTGTTGTTTAGTTTATTGCGAGTACGAATACTTACAAAAGAGTGCTCCGGTCAAACAGTTTTAACAATACAAATAGTACACTATGAAATAATGCGATATTGTGAACAGAGACTTATATTGGAGCCACGAAAACTGTTATAAGTAGTGACCTGTTTTACATAATATACTTTTGTTAAGATCGCGGGTGAGGGCCCGTAGGCTAATTTGTCTCAATGGAAGGGCCATTGAGACAAATTTTATAACCAGGTTGTTGTCCTCTAAGACTGACCACGTGATTTTTTTGAGGTTTTCTTCCTCTCTAAACTTCTCGAAGCCAAAGGCCCAGTTAAAAATTTTTGTGCCATAGGGCCACTCACAAGTCCTTTTTGTTAATCAGAAAATAACCGGAATCACCAAATGCGACATAGTCTATCGGGGCGTGTTCTGACGATGAAGGCTCGACGCCCAAACGTCGTCTAGTCCTTTATCGTCGTCGGTACCGTTGCCTAGGGCGCACCTCCCATCAGCTAAATCCTACCTCAAGCAGCGTTCAAGAACTTCTGTCCAAATATACCAAGATTTAATAACGGTAACGCCTTTTTTATAGCCCTTTCCTAGACTACCCTATTCACAGCGCCAATCTCAACGACTGAATACCCCATCCAATATGGCGTCCCATGACGCGGCATTCAAGTCTCCATGAATAAATGAGTACAAGTTTTTTTAACCCATTCCTTCGTAACGTAAACAGTTCACAGACACAATCGAGACTTGTACATGGCTTGTTGAAAATGTTTTCGCTACGAGGTTGGTGAACTATGACCTATAGTCTGCAGAATAATGTATGTATGCTTGAATCTAGAATACCGTGGCGTGAATAAGTGTCTGATAAGGTATGCAAAGGACAGGAATACATTTGGACTACAAACAAATTACATGAATACTGAAATAGACGGTTTTATCAAGGAAATTGTATGCCTTATTGTGATAGAACATGCATGTCTATAACATGTCTTTTCAAAACATAATTTTTAGAAATTACGTAATTTTGCGGCCCATACACCTTCAATTCGACTGTACAATATAATTTCAGTATTATACTGCGCACTTAAATTTTATTCAATTATTGCACAGTATTGCACAATATTATTGGAGATGTGTTAACAGCCTTAAAGTCTTGCTATTATATATATATATATTAGCATGATACATTACCATGATAGCCCACTCGACACGGTAAATACTCCCATTTACCTCCCCTCTTTCCTTTCTTTCCCTCTCCTCCCTTTGGGTGTGCAAAACTAGTAATAAACAAGTTAATTAACAATATGATTTACAGCATAAGTATACTACAATAAGCTTCAAAAAGATTTCAATTGATCGGATTTATAAAAAGGAATAACAAAAGATAAATTATCATCTAAATATAACAAGCACTATTTAATTGTTTCATGTTTTTCTTATAAAATAACCCAGTGTGCAAGTTTTATTTTAGTAACGGCAAGATTGCATTATAAATCAAAATGGCTGCCGTAAAGGCTTTAGTATTCGTATTTAATTAAACCGAGGAACAATCATCTCTGTAAATTACTTGTTATGAATTTTATAAGAACTCATTATTATCGTAGTATGAGCTGAGACCAAAATAATTTTAATTTTATTTAAAAGATTTATTTAGAGGTCGTTATTTATAACACATGTAAGATATAATTACAATTTTATTTTTACTGTATTCTTATACTAAAAATATAGAAACTACCTAATTAAGAAATCTTATCATTTTGTTTTTCTTACTATTTTGGAAAAAAGTAATATTTTTATTTTATTTCCCATCTTTGAGAAGACTGTATGCGATTTTGGGACACACGCCGCACAGAACCCTTCGCCGGCGAGAACGAGGTCTTTTCGAACGTCCTGCTGCGCTCACACCGTCGGGTGAATCCATCGTGTAGAATGCGCACGGAGGCCTGCTTCCATCTCCGATGACGTGGACGTGATTGGGCTTCGCAGGAGGCACGCTAAGGACGGAATCAAATTTGAGCTGCCCCTTTGCCACGGCCGGGTATATTTATCACCTCGACTGTCCCCACTCGGTGACGCTGTCAAGTCAACAGCAATACACATTCCAAAAAATAAAATGTCCATCTTTTCTTTCTCAGATTTAATATACATACCATATAAATTCGTTTCCAAGACAGTTTCCAATGTAATGTAAAATGCCTATAGTTGTAATATTAAAACGAATCCCAGAAAGAGCACACCAGCATCGTATCCAATTCTCATTCTAAGGAAAAGTTAGGCCATTCGCTGTTCACAGCTCATCGGAAACGTAACAACAGACTGCCGAGTATAATAAGTAGCTTGTATTTTGTATTTCTCAATATGCAACATTTTGCATTATGTATACAAAATCCAATAACCTATTTGCATCTTCTCTATAGCTATTCACGGAGTTTACTCAGGGTCTGCTTATATTCGTATCCTGATTTAGTGGGTTACTAAGTTTTAAACAGAGTGATTGTCATCTGACCTCCGCAACCTAAAGGGCATGCCAGTAACTGATTGAATTAGAGCAAATTATCTGTTAATTACAAGAGTTAACGATTATTATCAGATGTTGTGATAGTAACCGGGACCGAAAGCATAACGTGCTTTCCGAGGCACGGTGAAGAGACCCACAAGGACACAGAAACAGCCAGACCGTAGTAGACATTTGTAAGATCAATACAAAAATCTACCCGGGCGGGTATCGAACCCGCAACTGTCGAGATTGAAGGCAGGCTCACCCACAACGCCAGAACGGTGTCATAATTATATCAAATATATCTAATAACAAAACCACAACCTATTCTTATTAAGGCCCAATAACGCCCAAACCGAAACAGATAACTCTAACAAACATCTGCTCTGAGTGAGAATAGAACTCAAAGCAGGCTCACTATCATTACGCCACAACTGTTGTCCAATAAGCTTTGTTATTTACATGATATTTTTAATGCAAGAACTCTATTTAATATGTATATCCCTCTGTTCAGTGTTTAGACTAATACCTCAAATTTCAAAGCATCTAAGACAAGAATAAGTGGTCAGAGACGCTCATAGCCGAGTGCATCCGCTGATCGGTAAACGATCGGTAGGTTAAGCAACTTTAGGCGTGGTCAGTAACTAGATGGGTGATCGCATATTATATCGGTATTTCAACCGAGCGACTTCGTGCTTCGGAGGGCACGAAAAAGTCGGTCCCGGCTGTTGACAATTAGACAACAGTCGATAAGTCAAGTCAGAGGCCTACGGGCGACCTGAACAACTCTGACACTAGGTTGACCACTAACCAATCGATAAGAAGAAGAAGAAGTGGTCAGATGATCGTGAAGCATAAAATTTCTACAAATTACACAACCCCTTTGAAATCTTCTTTAATAGAAACAATATTCAAACATTATGCTAAATTCAAATAATGTTTTCCGAAACTTACCTCCTTACCCTAAAGTAAGTCAACCGTGGTAAGGCGCTAAAGGTAAGTAAGCCGAAAGGTAAACACGAACCAGATGGTCCTCTCCAAACTTGTCGTTTATTTTACTTCGAGCGTTCTCCGTAAGGGATTTAGTTTGTTTGCTGAATGTGTTAACAGACAAATAGACGAATTAAGCTAGAAAACGCAAAAGGGTAGGTTGTATTCTTAGGAGGTATTATAAATAACTTACTCAGAATTATTTTAAGTGAGATAAATATTATATTGTTAAACGGGCGGATAAGTTGGGCGGAAAAATTGTGTTTCAGTGCGTATAGAATAACGTGGAAACTTATGAACATCTGTTATGAGGAGTGCTATACAAAAATCGACGTAAAGAAAATCGTCAGTACTTTTGCGTTTCGTGGGATTCCCTTTTTACCTTCTCAACCCCTCTATCCCCTGGGTTGGTCAAGCGCATGTGACGTAATAATTAAAACATAATTTTATACTTTTTTGTAACAATGTCAAAGTTGTCTACTTAATGGATCTTTTTTTATTATTTGAAATGTAGGGCAGATGACTCTATCCTCATGGTAAGCGGAAATAAACTCCAAACGGAAGTTGCACAGTTGCGGAACCGCGTTAGCTACCCGCAAGATGGCTCGTTTAAAGGAGCCCACATTATAGGAAGGTGGGAACACGTAAGCCAACAATGAGTTCAAATTTTTAGAAGTATGACCAAGAAAAGAATTGACAAACCTCTTTGTTCGCGAAGGAATTGATGCCACAGTTAGTCGGTGACATCGGAGACCGGCACGCGTAGTTCTTGTATGGAAAAGGAGGGAGGTATGAGGTTGTTAAGATCTAGAATGATGTCTCAATGAATTATTAACTAGACATAGTATATATAATCGTTGGTGGCAAACAAGTATACGGCTCGCCTGATGATAGGCAGTGCAGCCTATGGATATTTTAAACAGTAGAGTACAACATATTGTGTAATGTCGATCGCTGCTTAAACTGGGTTTACAAAGCTTGCAGCAATTAAAAGTTATCAGTCAAGTGGGTTGTGGACCACGCACAGTCGAAACTGAAGGGTTCCGCAGCTTGATAAGTAAGGATCTCAAGGACGTTATAAATAATAACGAATTAAAACGACCGCAAAATAAGTCATAGTAATTATTAAAAGTGATATGAAAAATAATTATATATCTCTTAAATTTGTAGATGTATCTTCTTCAAACTAAATGTGGTTGAAATGTCATTCGATTTCCAAATAATAATAATAATAATAATAGCTCAAATTTTTCCAGAATTTTAAATCCTATAGCTTAAAAGTCAGTGGGGGACAAACAATTTTTATGACTTTAGGAGCTAATATCTTAATAACTACTGACTTAATGAAAAAAGTCAAAATCATTTTGAAACACCTATCCAAAGATATCTCACATGTTGCTATACGTTGAAATTTTTTTTTCAACACTCAGTTACATGTATGAACTGCTATCCTTAATTCTTATATATTTTAAGATATCATTACAAAATTGGTTCATAGAACACACCTATTTAGTAAATTTCGTATAGATAGAGCCAATGGTCTCCAAGAGAAATGACTGTGACGTTCCGTTCCGTTTTTGCCATTTGGCTACGGAACTGTAAAACGAGATAAATATAGAAATCAAATTAGCAAAAAAAAAAGCGTTGTATTTACACATTGATTTGGGGTTGCAAATTCAAACAATCGACACTGAGTTTTTACAATACTTAATTGGTACTTCGAATTCATCTCACGCTTTGTGGTAAAAGATTTCCTGCATATTTCAGAAAATAAATCTAAAATATGAATATTCATTAATCCAGTCGTTGAACGTTCATTGTTATTTTTCCTATAATATCTTTCTCCTAGCATTATTTTATAATGCAGTATTTTACAATGATATTTATTTTTTGTTGAGTCAAGACAAGAAAGTATTGCAAGGCAGTAATGTCTAACAGGATCTATTTTTTAAAAGGCTTATCACATACAATACCTACATATATATTTTTTAATAAACGCTACACAACTCAACGGCCTCCATTATGATAGTTATATCTTGTCTCGAGAGTCCGGAAACATAACACGGACAAACACACCCAGACCGGAAAACATGCTTGTATGGTCAATACAAAAATCCGCCCTGAGAACATCGAACCCGCGACCTATGGCGCTTAAAGCTCATTGGATAAGAGCACTTTACCTATCAAGAGTTATCGATTATCATCAGACGATGTTGAGATCCAGAAGGACAAACGCCCAGATTTTTTCAATCAATACAATTAATATCCGCCTCGATCGGGGAATAGAACCCGTGACAGTCGAGACTAAAGGCAGGCTACCAACACGCCACAACGGTCGTCACTAAGCATAGTCAAAAGCACACAATAAAGTGTTCTATGTAAAGATACAACTCTTAATGACAAACCCGTCTCCCATGAGTATAAAATTTCGTATCGCCGTCCCTAAGCGTGATATAATAAAATTATTATGTGGACATCAAAAATTTTAATCCCTTTACTTTATGAATTGCCGTCATGTGATATCGTTATGTAATAATGACATATACCCTACCGTTGCTTTATTATGGTATTATATAATTATGGTTCTCAACATTTTAACGGCGTCGGGATGTGACGACCCCATCGCCCGCTGTTGGGATAACCTCTGTCGTCGTCTGTCGTCTATAGCAAACATTATTCCACCAGTGCACACTGCCACACTGGTTGTAGGTCTTTTGTTGCAAGAGGCCGGCTAGGTAGGTACCACCGCAGTGTCAAATATTCTGCCGCCAAATAGTAGTGCTTAAGCATTACTGTGTTCCGGTCCGAAGGGCACTGTAACTATTATCTCGAGGTTGGTAACGCGTGAGTGGCACCTACTAATAGTGCTGCAAGCGCTCATAGGCTACGGCGCCTACTTACCATCTGGTGTGCCGTATGCTTGTTTGCCAACTTGTAACATAAAAAAAACATGTTCTGAAAGTTAATATCGACAATCAATTCCGCCTTTTTTATAAGTGGCAAACATGCATACGGTCTCCGCTTTGCCACTTGAGGTGTAAGAAAAGGAGCAAGGAACTCATAGAACAAAACGCAATAGTACGGACACTTCTACTGTACTGTGTAGATGGAAAGTAGTAGATTTTTCTTAACGTTGATTCTACTCCAAATGTGATTCGAAATAAAATCTGTATGTTTCTAGCATATTTCTAGCATATATCAATAAGTTATATGCTAGAAAAGGACAGAGAGAGAGAGAGAGTTAGGCAGGCTGCGCGCTCACTCGATCGTGTGCTCATTTGCTTGTGGTAGGCTCGATACATAGACGCTTTTTTTGGTGGTTAATACTCAATGCATAAATTGCAGGCAATTCAAAACTCGCGTGAATTGTTGGACATCCAATATTATAAAATATAAATAAAGCGTTGCTCATATTCCCTCGAGCTTTTGTTATATTGATTACCATTGAATTAGCTAAACAGTTGAGTACTATTGTGAAATTTCGGGAAATGCAGGCTTAATATCATCACGCGTTAAGCCGACCATGATATTAGTGGATTAGGTCAATTGCAAGCCGTAATACTCTTATGACTGTTTCGTCGCCGCATTTACCAGTGGCATGAATACAGAGAATTAAATTACGTTTTAGTTGTAGTGCAACTCGAGGCTTTGAGCCTCAATAGCTACAGTTAGTAGAGCCGAGTTATAGTGCAGGAGTTGCAGGTAAGATCCTTTACGATGGTGGCAAACAAGCGTACGGCCCGTCTGCTGGTAGGCGGTCACCGTAGCTTATGAACGCCTGCAACACCAGAGGTACCGCATGCTTGTTGCCGGCCCTTTAAAAACTTTTTCAACTTTCCGTCGAAGAACCCCTTACTGTAGCGTGCTGGGAAAACCTCAGCAAGGAGCTCATTTCACAGCCGGAAGGTTCGCGGAAGCAAATTGTCTGGGAAACGCACTGTTCCCAACTTTATAGACTCCCTAGGGCTATTGCTTGGCTCCTAGCCCAGGCTACACACTTAGTTGGAAGAGAAACAGGATTGTGAAGTGCCTTGAAAAAGTATTGTAATAATATTCAGTTATATATTATAACAATTAAAAGTACAAACCTCTGCTCCGAGCGGGAATCGAACCCGCTACCGCTGCGCCACAACGTCGTCAAGGTGTATAAATCAAGTCTGCACGGAATGTTTTTAAGAATTATAACAGCATTTCCTTTCCCATTTTCGTTTTTTGTGAAAAAAATTCAACAAAAGTGCGTATCTTTTTTTTGCATTTTTATAATTACTGCGTTGTCGCAAATCCAATATCTTAAAAACAGTGTCACAAGGGCTAGGTCAAGAGTCACTTTTAATATAGTTTTACATTTTCAATATTTTTAACAACCGGCTCAGTTCTCTGTACCAAGATGTCAAGAGATTATTGACACGAATTTAAAAAATGTAATAAAATATGTCATTGCTTTTTAGATACGATACGACCGTTGTTGCGTTTTGGCAGTGAGGCTGCCTTTAGCCTCAACGATCGCGGGTTCGAGTCCCGCTCGCGGTATTTGTATTCATCTTCCAAGCATCTGTTTTGGTCTGGGCGTTTGTCCTTGTCGGTCTTCGATTACGATAAGCCGTCATGGTAGTTATCACATAACATCTGATAATAATCGGTAATTCTTGATATGTAATTGGGTCTTATCCAATGGCTTACTGGTTCGACCTTAGGGTTGCACAGGTCAGATGGCAATCGCCTGTCAAATCTGGATAAGAGTATTTATCAGACCCCGGGTAAATACCGGGAATAAAAATACGAGGAAGAACTATGCTTTTTAGACACGAAAATATTAGAAAAAGCCTGACTTACATTTTTCTGCTTCTAACTTTTGACGACGTTGTGGCGCAGCGGTAGCGAACCTGCCTTAAACGCCACAGGTCGCGGGTTCGATTCCCGCTCGGAGCATAATATGTTTGTATTTGACCATGCAATCATATTCTCCGGTCTGGGTGTATTTGTCCTTGTCATTGTGAATGTTTCCGGACCCCCGACACAGGATATTACTATCCTAATGGGGGCCGTTGAGTGTGCAGCGTTTATATAACTTCGATTCGCATTTTTCTGTTTTAAGTAAAAATTTAAAAAGTAGCACAACCATCCTTTCCCACCACAAATGGGCCAACTCGACCGGGGAAGTACTACCCTCTCACAGGAAATCGGGGTAAAGTAATGGTATCACTAAATACTGTTGCATCTCGTGCGATGAGAAAGAGCACCGGGGCCCTATCCCCCTCTATTCCCTTCCTTTTTTCACTCTCATTCCTTCCCTCCTATACTTTGGGTTGACAAAGCGCATGTGATACTTCAAGTATCGCAACCATACATAGGTTATGGTGACAGTTTACCATCAGGCGGAACGTATGTTTTTTTGTCAACCGTCATGAAAAAACAAGTTAATAAGTATTAGTTCCGGTGAAATTGCAATTACTTTAACTGGGTTCTTAATGGACTTTAGACCTTTAAAAAATAAAATGGAACATTCTAGTGCTTTACTAAAAGTACACTTCGCTTGGGCTTTACAACGAAGTTGTCACGAGTAGCAATTTAGCTGACAAGTTTCAGATTCCTTCATTCTTTTCTTTTTCGTTAAAAAATCGAGAACATTTTTCCAAGATTAATTAATATTCAAAAAAGTATTGACAAACATTGTGCTTTGATTTTCGAAACACCCAAAAATATTTGTCATTATTGGATCGAAGTTTCCATTTTTTTCACTCTGTGTTATACGTAAAATTAACCTTGTTTTAAAGGCGTCGGGATGTGACGACCCCATCGCCCGCTGTTGGGATAACCTCTGTCGCAACAGAGATTATTCCACCAGTGCAATCAGTCACACTGGTGGTAGGTCTTTTGTTGCAAGAGACCGGCTAGGTAGGTACCACCGCAGTGTCCAATATTCTGCCGCCAAATAGTAGTGCTTAGGCACTACTGTGTTCCGGTTTGAAGGGCATTGTACGCTAGTGAAATTACTGGGCGAACGAGATTTAAGAACTAATATCTCGAGGTTGGCAACGCGTGAGTGGCACCTACTAATGGTGCTGCAAGCGCTCATAGGCTACGGCATCCACTTACCATCAGGTGGGCCGTATGCTTGTTTGCCAACTTCTAACATAAAAAAAAAAAAAAATAGTGAAATTAACCAAGATACTTTTTTAACAACCTTAAACTCCTTTTTATTTCAACCCCGTGATATTCTGCGTTCCGGAAACATGCACAAGAACAAGGACGTAAGTATAAGCGTAACATTCACTTGAAGGTCTATTATTGCTAAGTCTATTCTACCGCAAATTTGTTGTGTGCTTCGCATTATTGTGTTTCGCCTTGAGGGACACTGCAACTACTAAAATGACTGGGCAAACAAAATAAAAAAAAATTAAAGGGCCCCATTAAGATAGTCCTGGGGAGGCCCCCATTAGGATAGTCGAGTAGGATATCCTGTGTTCGGAAATATACACAATGGAAAGGACACACCCAGACCGAAACACGTGCCTGTATGTATGGTCAATATAAATATCTGCCCCGAGCATGCATCGAAGCCACGACCTGTTGCGCTTCGCTATTGCTGTTAGGGTCCTGTTGACCCTTTTGTATTAATAATATAGTCTAACAAGATTTAAGGGCTTCGAGAAAAATCTTTTTATAATAAAAACTGGTATTTATATTTATAATTCGCGACACTGGCTATATTAACAAGTAATTGCTATTATAAATATCAAATTTGCATTTTTTTTTTTATGTTAGAAGTTGGCAAACAAGCATACGGCCCACCTGATGGTAAGTGGCTGCCGCAGCCTATGAGCGCTTGCAGCACCATTAGTAGGTGCACTCGCGCGTTGCCAACCTCGAGATATTAGTTCTTAAATCTCGTTCGCCCAGTAATTTCACTAGCGTACAGTGCCCTTCAAACTGGAACACAGTAGTGCCTAAGCACTACTATTTGGCGGCAGAATATTGGACACTGCGGTGGTACCTACCTAGCCGGCCTCTTGCAATAAAGACCTACCACCAGTGTGACTGATTGCACTGGTGGAATAATCTCTGTTGTGACAGAGGTTATCCCAACAGCGGGCGATGGGGTCGTCACATCCCGACGCCTTAAAAAATTGCATGCAATGGTTACGAAAATGGTAGCATTATTCTCAGACTGAATCCCACGCCGAGGAGTAAAAAACAGTATTTGAACGCATGTGACATCCCACAAATGAGCGCATTCTCCTCCAGACCAGTATCATTGAATTCTAACTTCTAATGTATGTAAAAATATGTTTAAAAAGTTGTCATTCTACTATAAATAACTTTATCTGCTAATCACAAGATATAAAGTACCATTGTAATATTAAAATTAAAAGCAAACTATTTACATTTTAAAGATTCTCTATTGTTTATTTATATTCAGAATGAACTCTAATCATCGCAAAATCATAATTCTGTGTAATTAGATGTCAGAGGGCAAACGGGCTGGAGGCTCACCTGATGTGAAGCGAATACCGCTGCCCACGAACATCTGCAACATCAAAAAACCCAGGGGCGTTGCCGCCGTTTTAAGGTAAAACTGGCTGACGAGCAGTCACTTCAGCAGCTAACCAGGCATTTTAAGCCCACCACCATAACTATTGTGAGAGACATGAAGGTATGTCGTGCTAACAGTCCGTCGGAACGTCACTCTCAAACATCAGAAGCGGACTCAGGTACTTTTCTTAATATGTAATTATGAACTATATTTAGGAGTGATAGTATAATTATAGCTCTTTTAATTATATCAATTACTAATTGGCTGGTCGGTATGCAATACACTACAAAAATGTCAAAGAAGAAAGGTTGGGTCAGACCGTATAGCGCAAGCCAACAGTCCCTACACTAAGACGCAATTGTTAGAAATGCGTACAGATACGCTGCATGGCTATTTACAGAAATATAACATAACTACCTACCGCCAATTTTGTCTAGTTAAGATCGAATAATATTCAAGTCCCGCCATTTGGGTGTAGTTGACATCGAATAAATACTCCTGACTTCATTAAATTTTTAAAGCCCCATTATAGTGTTTTAAAGTCAAAACTATAAAACTTGAGAGGTTTCAAGGGACAAGGAACTTCGTTTCTTCTGATTAATTAGTGAAGGAATTGTAATAAAATTTTATTAATAAAATTCATTAAATACATAAATATATTTAATTATTAAAAACTAATTAAATTTTTATTTTAATAATCGTGGCGACACCACACTGTTCAATGCGAAATAGAAAGACGAAATGAAAATAACTGGTTTGCTTTCTATGAGAGAGAGAGAGAGAGAGAGAGAGAGAGAGAGACAGACAGAGTAACACGCGCACGCCGCACGGCTAACAATTATAGCAAAAAGTGTCGTTACAACTTTTGGTCTTAATTTTTTCCATCTAGCCCCCTTTCGCGACGCGCGTTAAGGAACCTCGTTCCAATAAAGAGATTCGGTTATCCATGTAGTTAATCAACCTCGTGTAGAATAAGATAGCGTCGAACAAAAAATGCAATTCGGTATTACGTGACGCCAGAGCAGTGTCGCGAGACTTGTTTTACTTGACAAATTGCAGACATACGAACTCGAATGCGCTGAAAATTGAATTCTCATTTTCTCGAGCAATACGATGGTTGTATTGAATGTGAAATTAGAATCTTATTATAGATAAATCTTATTATAGGTAAAGAGCACATATTAGTATTAATAATAATTAAAACTAGCTAACATCAGACTGTTGTTTCGTCCGCGTGAATTACGTTTTTAATACAAACTCTGAACACCATTTACAAACTTTGAATGTCATATTTATTTATATCGAAACAACAGTTTAAAAAATAAGTTTCAAGCTTCTAGCTCTAAAAATGTCGTTACTTCCATGCAGCTTTTCACACTCCCTTTAACCCCTTACAACCGCATTAAAAAGTAGCCTATGTCCTTTCTCAGGCTCTAGAGTATCTGTGTACCAAATTTCATTGAAATCGATTCAGTAGGTTTGTTGCGTGAAAGCACGACAGAGACAGATAGACAGAGTTACTTTCGTATTTACAATTTTAGTAAGGATTATTATGTCATACAAACATACGGTCGGCCTGATGGTAAGCAGACATTGCAACGTAAATATGAAAGCATTGCCAACCCTAGGGATACGAAGGGAAGAATGAGAAGGAATACAACACAATGCCATTAATAAACTAATTGGTTATTGAAATCGTGTTCTTGTGAGAATGACGTCAACTTAGTCAATTAATTATTACAGAATTACTCCAATTTGAACACGTCTTTTCACTTCACCCAATAAAATATTATTGAAAAGGAATCGCCGAAAATATTATTTTCTAGCATCAATTTAACTCAAATACTATATAAAAGAATTTTGTTCGGAAAAAGTATAGAATTTTTTATGGAATTTATTGGTGCGAGATATAATTGAAAAATATTGCTTTGCTAAAATCGGTAGGC
Organism: Hestina assimilis; assembly: GCA_023373885.1. Taxonomy (NCBI): domain Eukaryota; kingdom Metazoa; phylum Arthropoda; class Insecta; order Lepidoptera; family Nymphalidae; genus Hestina; species Hestina assimilis. The sequence goes on from CM041756.1 coordinate 12,459,656, forward strand.
CAATTACTATTCGTCGGAATTTGTTGTTAGTTAAAAATATATATTGTTACGGGCTGGGGTTCACGGATTTGGAAATGAACACCGGATGGCTCTAAATAAGACCTTATTGGGATCTTGAGACGCTCATAGCCGAGTGCACCCGCTGATCGGTAAACGATAGGTAGGTTAAGCAACTTTAGGCGCGGTCAGTCACTAGATGGGTGATCGCATAGTGGTATTTCAACCGAGCGTCTCCGTGCTTCGGAGGGCACGTAAAAGTCGGTCCCGGCTGTTGACAATTAGACAACAGTCGATAAGTCAAGTCAGAGGCCTACGGGCGACCTGAACAACTCTGACACTAGGTTGACCACTGACCAATCGATAAGAAGAAGATTGGGATCTTCTAGATCACACAACAGAACTTCACTTGTATTCGCTCGTTGCTCAGAACTGAATGAATCACTCGACGCGCTGGGCCGCTTATATAGTGCGGAACACGGGTTCGAGAAAGTTCCGTCCACGAAATGTTATACGGCACTTTTCGGGAACACATCTTTATAGAACAAACTCGAAGGAAGCAAATAGACAAAAAGGGTAGCAAGCGATTGTGAACCTTATACCCGGTGATAAGGTTCACCGAAACAATATTTACATAAAATCCTGATTAATATTATTATGAATATGAAATTGAATTTGATTTTTTGTTTGATTGTTTGTTTATGACGTTTTCTCGCCTATACTTTACCGATTAAGATGAAGTTTGGTAGATATATAGATGGGATCATGGAGACGCTTATAGGCTTTTTGTCACGAAGTTAAATTTGAAGGGGTAGTATAGGGGATGAAAGGTTGTATGGCGAACCAATTATTGCTATAGTGCATTAAAAGTAAACGCGCTCTAAGATAGGAATTTTCGAAATTCAACTATAAGAGGGTGAAAAAAGGGGGTTGAAAGTTTGAATGGAAATCCGTCATTTTTAAAACTAGAAGCAAGAACCTTTGTTTGTAAATAAAAAATTATAAACGAATAAAGATATATTTTACCATTTTCTAAAATTCAAAGTTTTTATTAAAATCTTTATTTACGCGGGCGAGGCCGCTGGCAGAAGCTAGTCATTCATATATGTATATAGAGATATATATATGTATAAGGACGATGAAACACTGCTGTGGTATCAAGGAACATTTAATAACACTTCAGTCACTTTAAAACTTCGGTTTTAAACGAAAACAATAAAAATAATCACTAATACATAGCAATAAAATGTTCTAACTTTTAATTGTGGCTTTTTCGGTAAAGCCGAGACTTTTTATAATGCCTTGTAGAGCTTGTGGTGTTCCCAATGGACGTTAGTAATTAAAATGCTTTGAGGGTTTTACCCTGTAAAACTGTAAAGAGAAAAGGCTTCTACAGAATTTAAAATATTTAGAAATTTTATTTTTGCTTAGGACATACGAGTAAAAAATTCTTGAACGTAAATAAGGGCGCTTAGGACGTAGAATGATGGACGTAGAGCACGTTTAGCTGTCGGTCTTGGTTGTTATCACATAATATCTCGTAATAATTTTCAAAAACCGAGGTTCCAAGCTGTAGTAAGGGCTTGATGGTAAGCGATCAAAATGGCTGATGGACTCTATAATACTAGTCTTGTCACATGCATGTTCCTGATCTAATAAGTAGAAAAGGAAGTAGGGGAGACAAGGAAATGCAGAAATCTGGGCTTTTTTCTATCTGCATTATCATAATCGAAATTCGTTTTAAAAAACCGGCCAAGTGCGAGTCGGACCCGCGCACGTATGGTTCCGTACCATTATCTATAAGACCGCCAAAATAATCAAGTCTGTTGTATGGGAGGCCCCTTAAATATTTTTTTATTTTAGTTTAATTATTTAATTTTAAAGTGAATATATAATTAAATATTCTGTGAATATTTCAAGCATCTTTGTTTGTTGTGTGAGAGCCTCCTTAAATATTTATTTTATTCTGTTATTTAGTATTTGTTGTTATAGCAGCAACAGAGTTACATCATCTGAGAAAATTACAACTGTCTAACTATCACGGTTCACGAGACAAACGGACGGACATTGGACTCTTAGTAATAGGGTTTCGTTTTACCCTTTGCGTACGACCATAAAATAAAAATCCGTCCTTGAAGGAATCTGGTACAATTTAGGTAATAAATACTCCAAAGTTCTTATCTTAAGTAAGACGTATTTTGTGGAATGCAGGTAAGAAATCGAAGTTTATTAGTTCTTTATTTTGAAAGTTATTCACCTTTCAGTTCGTATTAAGAGTTTAAAGTTTACTCAACTCAAGACAGTTCGACTCGGCCTAGAGAATCGAAGATAAATTAGATTCAAAACTTCATCGCGATGTGTTAATTTCAAATAAAGACCTCTGACTTTTGGCATATAATTAATTAAATAATAAGAAAATATTAAACCTGTCTTAAGCACTGCAGGTCGTGGGTTAGATTCCCGCTTGGGGCAGTTTCTATTGACCATACAGGTATGTGTCGGTCTGGGTGAATTTGATATTTTTCTTGTGTATGTTTCCGCACCCCGATACAATATATCAATGGAGGCCGTTGAGTGTGTAACGTTTATTAAAATTATTATTATATAATTAAATATTGACTTTCGGCACAATACAATTGATTAAATAATAACAAAATATTAAAGTATCTTTAACAAAATTTCTGAAGAAAATATTTCATATTAAGTTTTAACAGGAGATGAAACCTTTAACCAGCTAATAAAATTACGCTATATTAATTTTTAATTACATTAATACAGGTATTGGATATTGAAAATTTGACTTTCTAAGACTCATCGTCTTCCGAATTCTCGTAAATTTTTGGTTTACGAATACTCAAATATATTGTTAAGGACCTTATTACCAAGAGCATATGGTTCGAAATCGAACTCGGTAGCGCTTGACTATTCAAAAGTACTTTTAAAAGTCTACTTGAATAAAAATAATTTTGATTTTGATTTTGATTTTGAACTCTACTCTCTCTGTTCCTTCCTTCGTAACGCGTAGGTTCTAGAAAGATGTATTCTCGAAAAGTTCCATATAACATTTCGTGGATGGAACTTTCTGGAACCCGCGTTCCACGCTATATAAGCGGACCGGCGCGTCGACTGAGGTTTCAGCAACTAGGGAAGAAACTACAACCGATACAAGTAATCAATCGATAATAAGTGACCTCGGCTATCCTTTTGGACTACGATTGACCTGTGATTTGTGAAGTTCTACTATTTCGACACACGCTCTTACAAACGCGTTTAATTTCGATATTCAAAAATGACAAACGCGAGTAGACGAGCTTATTAAAGCGTGTACGCTTGAACTGGCGGTGGCGAAAGTCAGAGACGAACTTTACCGTGTACCACCAATTGTTTCAAGGAGCTTTCACTACGGATGTCCAAACATTGCGAGGTTCGCAATTGCACAATCGACGACAGTCTTTGTTTGATGCAAAGCTCCTTAGTAATAATAATAATAATAATAAGGGTTGTAAGGGGTAGTGGGGGTGTAAGGGGGTAGTGGGGGTGTAAGGCGGTAGTGGGGGGTGTAAGGTGGTAGTGGCGGTGTAAGGGGGTAGTAGCGGTGTAAGGGGGTAGTGGCGGTGTAAAGGGGTAGTGGGGGTGTAAGGGGGTAGTAGCGATGTAAGGGGGTAGTGGCGGTGTAAGGGGGTAGTGGCGGTGTAAGGGGGTAGTGGCGGTGTAACGCGGTAGTGGGGGTGTAAGGGGGTAGTTTAAGTGTTTCAATCTACTCCAATTGCCAACCTCACCTGCTCGCGTGCAAATCTGGCTGGAAACATCTTTAGGATGGTGTTAGAGCTGCCCCGAACTCTGTTTATGAGGGATGTACAATACTTAGCAATACGGAACCGGATAAGTTTTACCAATAAACATTCAAATGATAAAGGTTTAATACAGTCCAATTAGTCTAGCAATGATTTACGAAATTGTATTATACTCGAATTTGTTCACGATGCAACTTTGATTCTTCATTGCAAAAGTTATCGAAATCCCAACAATACTAAAGATAGACAGTTAAGTGAATGTCGATCGTATTACCTTAAGAATAGAAGCGAATATAATCGCAAATCCTAAGTTTGTCGAAAGATGGAACAGGTTTGTAGTTATACTAGTTTATAGGAATTGGAGAAAACCCAAAATAGTCCTTATTCCGTATTCAAAAGATCCATTCGATGAGAGAAAAGGAATTTTGTCTTAAGATAAAGCGGTTGTAGTTGTGGCCAAACGAAAATAGTCTTTTTACTGTTGTAATAGGGACCGATTGGAGCTGCTGATTTATATAATGCACGCTGCCAACGGACTTGAAATTTCAACGAACTAGAAACACTTGATGTGATCTTGTTTTAATTTATTTTGGAACAAAATTTCTTAACGCGGCTTATGGGTAGTGCGATTTAGCAGAAATCGTCACGTAACAAAATTCCGTGTGCTGTGTGTGAGTGCGTATGTTTTTTTTATTATTATTATCGAGTGGTTAGTGGCCAACCTAGTGTCAGAGTTGTTCAGGTCGCCCGTAGGCCTCTGACTTGACTTTTTGACTATTGTCAAAAATCACCCATCTAGTGACTGGCCGCGCCTAAAGTTGCTTAACCTTCCGATCGTTTACCGATCAGTGAGTGCACTCGGCTATCAGCGTCTTAAGTGTATATGTCTATCAAGCCTACTACAAGCAAATGAGCACGCGAGTAAGTGAGTACGCAGCCGGATGGGCAACTCTCTCTCTCTCTCTCGCTCTCTATCTCTTTTTATTCTATATTGAAATACAATTTTTATCCCAGATAAAATCGTTTGATGTAGGGTTATAAAAAAACGGTCTATATGCATACATTCACTTGAAATTTGGTATAAATGTATGTGTGGAACATAATTTTCTTAGAAATGTTTCATTTCCCTCTGGAGTCAATTCTAAGGTCAATCTCAGACGAAGTCGCGAGCGGATACAAGAGCATCGTATAATTTAAGAAAATAGATACCATTATTAACATATTATATCCATCTACATATTATATATGTCGGATACCAGAAGTGAGGTTATTTAAAATAAATATGCAGAACCGCTGAACCTATGTAAGTCATCGGTTCTGCTATGCTTTTAAGCACAATAATAGCAATACGCTGGGTATCACATTTTGATTTTAATTATTATGAGATTAAGTAAGGTAATTTGATACTAAATTCACACATATTTAAACAAGATAATTTTAGGAATGAAAAGCAAGTAAAATAATATTACAATTTTTAATAAAAGTGCCATACAGACTACTTACAGAGTTTGTGGCCGAGAGGCAGGAGCAAAAGTGATTTCACAACACAAATCATTTGCTTTATAAAGCGTTCAACGGAAGTTAATGTTACAACATATTTTAATACAATATTTCAAAATTGCTTCGATTTTTAATAATTTTTTCGAAAATACAATTAAAGGCTGCCAGGATCAAATTTTAATCTGAATTCTTTTTAATTCTTAAATAAATGGCTTTTATTACAAATGTCAATGAAGTAAATTCACAATAAGAATTTACGTAATAATTTTTATGGCTTATCTATGCTTATTTAATTAAGTGATGAATCGGCGCGGCGACATATACAAGTAAATAAAATTGACATATTTCTCCTTATAATTCCTAACTAACAGTTTTTCACTAAATGCGTATATAAAGAAAAATTGGTTCATCACGCGGGAGCAACTAATTTAAAATAAAACTAAAATTTTTCATTAATTTTTTAAGTTTGTAATGAAAGATAAATTTAATTTCATCTTTTTAATGAGTATAAGAAGTATGATTATAAGAGTGTCGTTTTATCGGCGCTAAAAACTTTACAAAAAGATAAAAAGAAATTTAGGAAGTACTTTTGGAGTTGATATAATTGGCAGTTTAGGATATAATCGAAAAGAATGTAATTATAATTTTCACCTAACTCAATTTTTAATGATCAGTCAAAAGTTTTATCGGCAAATATAAAAATTTGCTGACGAGTCTTTATACTCGTATTACAGATTCCGACTAAATTATTTTTTTCTGATTACAAAATCTTCGATTGTGGCGCAACAGCAGCCAACCTGCCTAAAGCGATATCAGTCGCGGGTTCAGTTCTTCCTTGTATTGATCATACAAGTATACGATGTAGTCTAGTCTTAGCCCCATTCAACTGGTAAAATACTACCTCAGAATATTAACATAAAGGCACTGTGGGTTTCGATCGATGAGCCTAAGTGCTGGGAAGCCAACAATACAAACACCTTATGGTAACCAGGTACCTCAACCTTGCAATGCTTGAAGTATCACAAGCGCGTGGCCATCCCAAAATATAGGAGGGAATAGAGGATAAGGTAAAAAAGAAATAGAACAGGGGATGTAGGAAATCCCTCCCCCTTTCCTTCAGTAATCGCATGATCGTAACAGAATTGATAAAGTTACTTTATTCCTTTATTTTGGCTGAAAGGAACATGGCTCTACTACAAAAAAATATATACAGCCTGTTGGCGCGCAACGCCTTAACTATTTATAATCTATGCTAATAGTATTAAATAGAACGCAATCTAATTAATCCATATCCTCTTCCTTTCTTGTGTCCTTGGTCGCACATCTTCTTTCCCCTTTTTACCCATTCCTTCAACGCAAAAGAAGAAAAGGACCGAAGACGCAACCGACATCTTAACATCAACTCTGGCGCCACTGTGTCAGTTTCTTACTACCATCACATGAGCCATCAGCTTATTGCCAAGCGAGTGACATACCAAAGAAATTAAACCCTGTCATTCTCACTATACTTCCAGAAAATCTATATCTAAAGACGGGCCGTTCGCTGTAAGCAATGAAATGGGTCAAACCTCAATGCCTGACTGCTAATTCCAATCGATGGTTCTTTTGTAAATATTGTAGGAACTTGTAAAGAATTATTGAGAATAGTTGTACATCTTGCTGCTTGGCTACATTCGTCTCATTTATGAATTGAGTAAATGATTACTAGTAGTAGTTCAGCTTGATTTGGATAGCACTACGGTAGTATGAATAATAATAATAATAATAACCAGAGAGGTCGCTGGCGTGATTATATAAAGCAGGACAAATGAGATTTTTCTTTACAAAAAAATTCAAATTCAAACCTTAAGAATTATTTTAAAGACATATTTTATTTATTTTACGGATATAGTATGCGAGTAAATTTCGCTGGTGGTAGCTACCACCGTACGTTGGTAAAAAACTCGTGAAGTGTCTGGTAGTCAGCCCCGTTTCGAGGTCAGCAAGCGTATAACCAGTTGTATCCTAAAAGGGTAGCATCGCATGCTCTGTTGTATTGCGAATGTACATGTACGCTGGTAATAGCTTAACATCATATGAACCTCCCGTGAAAAATATTTTAAATAAAAATAATTGGTAGACCTATCTTCTTCAGACCAAATGTGGTTGAAATTTTTTTTGATGTCCTATAAGCTAAAATTTTTCCAGAATTTTAAATTCCATAGTTCAAAAGTTAGAGGAGGGGGGTGTCACAATTTTTATGACTTTAGGAGCTAATAAATTTCGTATAGATAGAGTCAATGGTCTCCGAGTAAAATGACTGTGACGGACGGACGGACGGACGGACGGACAGACGGACAGACGGACAGACGGACAGACGGACAGACGGACAGACGGACAGACGGACAGACGGACAGACGGACAGACAGACGGACGGACAGACGCACATGACGAAACTATAAGGGTTCCGTTTTTGCCACTTGGCAACGGAATCCTAATAAAATATAATTCAGATAAATTTAATTATTCGTATCTCTCAACACTCATCCTCCTTGTCCACATTCCTTTCACATTCCTCTTACCAATTGAGATGTAAAATTTTAATGAAATATATACAGAATTATAGACTAAATCATCTTAAATTTTCTCTTAACTCTTAACGATTAACTTAACGACTCCCTTTAAGCTTCATTAATTAATAGCTGCTCGTTAAAATTTTGATTACTTTACATTTGATGATAATTTAATAGCCTGTCGCAATTTTGACTTTGAGCTATAATATTTTTCAATTCTTTTTAATTAAATTTAATTTTTTGTTTATGTGAGAGGTGGCAAACGAGCAGGAAGCTCACCTGATATTAAGTGATCACCGCCGCCCATGGACATCTGCAACACCAGAAGGCATGCAGGCGCGTTGCCGACCATTAACCGGCGTCGGGATGTGACGACCCCATCGCCCGCTGTTGGGATAACCTCTGTCACAGCAGAGATTATTCCACCAGTGCAGTCAGTCACTACTCTCTGTTAACGGAGCGAAGTCGGCCCTTCCACCGTTGAGCTATTGAGGCTTCAGATTGGTCTCTAAAATCGGGACAGTTTTGTTTCACTTTCCTACTTAAGCAAGGAAATGGTGGAAATCACTGAACTACGATTAAACTCTAGCCGGTTAGCGCTTTAAGTTAGACAGTTTATTATCGGTACCAAGCTGACCGTCCGACAAAGGCGATAAAATGCAAACTCCGCACTTTATTTCTAAATGAACTTCCAATTACTGGTAATCACAGCATGCACAATTGACAGTGATACATATATCTAGATAATTTTAGCCTATTCAAAATAAAATTAAAAAACAATATAAAGGTTATATAATTACAAGAGGAAAAAATATATGAATATGTGTATATAAAATAAAAATCGTGATTAAGTAAATTGTAACATTAAAATTCAAATGACATTCCTTTTTAAAATAACATTACATAATAGTTAGGGAGAAATAATCAGAATTATAAATTAGAACAAATTTGTACTAATCGATATAGCGTAGTAGAAGAGCCATGCTCTTCAAAGCACAAATGGTCCGGCTCGATAGAGGAAGTACTAACCTCTCACAGAACATCGGCGTAAAGTAACAGTGTCAGTAGGTACTGTTGAGTTGAGAGCACCAGAGGCCCAATCACCTTTTTGTTCCCTTCCCTTTTTCCCATCTCATTGCTATCCCCTATCCCTTGGATTGGCAATGCGCATGTGATACTTTAAGTATCACAGGCGTTCATAGGTTGCGGTGACTGCTTACCATCAAGTGGACCATATGCTTGGTTGGCGACCGTCATGAATCGTCGTTTTGAAGTGAAACTTCTTTAGGCGCATGAGGGTAAATTTTTTACGGATGAAACGCGTCACGCAGCATGCAACGTTCGTGACGAAGAAGAGGATGGGCGATTAAAACCGATTGAGAAAGAGTGAGAAAGGGCGAGCGTATTTATATTATCGTTAGTACGTATACAGTGTGTAAACAGTGAGTTAAATTGATAAATAAACTTTACAAATAAAATTGCGTGATTAATTAGTTTTAGATTTGCATAAATATAAACAAGACTTAAAAATTAGTTCGCCAAAGAAGTTTCACTTCTGACATGTGTACTTTGTACGCACGCACTTTTTTTTTCTTACAATTTTACGCCAATTCATTTAATTAATAAAAGAGCTAGAAATATTTTAATAGAGGAGTTTTACGAGTCAGTGAGTGAGGAGAACTCGCCTTCGCCAAGCAACTGTCCATTCAGACAGCGTTTAGGCATGTAAGGCAGATTATAAAAACTTTTATCTCCAGCGTATAAACTCATAATGGTGGCTTATAAACAGACATATACATTACTTACATAGCATGTAGAGTATATGTCCATTTTAAGAGTATACGTCCTGTACATGACACAGTTTGACATTTTCTTTTATCTCCCCTCCTACACATAATAAAACCCACAGATGTTAGATCATAAAGTTTTTATAGTACTGCCGATATATTCAAAGGAAACAGCAGATGTGTTATTGGAAAATTTTCCCGTTTTACGTACAGAAACACGATTGATGGTCACTTTATTATATATCACAAAATTATATCTGAAATACAATGAGACTTTTATGTAACTTATATTGCTCATGACTTATGTATTGATTGCGGTTTCTAGAAGTTTTTTTATTCAGTTCTTTTTTTTTATGTCACAAGTTGACAAACAAGCATACGGCCCACCAGATGGTAAGTGGTTGCCGTAGCCTATGAGTGCTTGCAGCACCATTAGTAGGTGCCACTCACGCGTTGCCAACCTCGAGATATTAGTTCTTAAATCTCCTCTGCCAGTAATTTCACTAGCGTACAATGCCCTTCAAACCGGAACAAAGTAGTGCCTAAGCACTACTATTTGGCGACAGAATATTTGACACTGCGGTGGTACCTACCTAGCCAGCCTCATGCAACAAAAGACCTACCACCAGTGAAAACACAGTTCGGAACAGATCTCTCTACTCCCAAAGCCCAATCTTTGGCAACGCACATGTCATACTTCTAATAGTATCTGCAAGCGTTGCCGTACCTGTTTACCATCAGGCGAACCGCATGCTTATTTGCCAGTTGTCATGAAATGAAAAAGCGGTAAAGCTATTGCATTTCCTAAACTAAAATATTTTGGGCACCGCGATGTAGAAATGGCATGGTTTCTATCTTACTGCCATCTAGTACGGCAACGTCAAACTACATATGTATAATTAGTAGTAAATAGTTTCTACAATATTATTAAGTATATAATATTATTAAAAAAAATTCGCGTTGTTTATTATTTAATTTTGGAGATCTGTCATTTTTGACACTCCGCCTATCATGTAGCTCGGCCGAGCTTTCGGTGTTAGGTTTTATTTTCGTTACGGAATTTCTTGACTCGGTTGCCGCGCTCAAAGCCCGCGATAAAAGCTATGCAATAGCTTAAAAAACAATTGTAAGTGGAAGTAGAGTTCAAACGTGAAGGCAGCTTATACTGTTGCAGAAATTGAACTGTACTAGCCGCCCTGACCCTGAAGTGCGGCTGGTGAGCAGTTACTTCGCGAGTTTATCGCCAATGTATCGTGGTAGCTAACCAGGCGGGAATTTAAGGCCTACCATCAGTAAAGGACCAGCAGTATGATGGTAGAATACGTTTAATTGATGCCAAGCTTTTATTAAGAACTAGATTCTGTCCGCGGCTTTCCTCTTGCTAAATTTGTAGAAGCATAGATCTGCTTTTTACAATCCTAAAGTAAACAACCCGGATTCTAATAAACACAAAAAATCTTTGAACCTCTATCTCATCTATTACATTAAAGTATATGTTTCTTTATCTCTAATTGTTAGTCTAAAACAAAATTTAAATTTAAAAGGTACATTATTCCACAAGAAAAAGCTATGTATATTATATAAAGTAGGGGCACATTATAATTATTATATAGGTTTTCTTATTCATACTTAGTATGGTAGGGAACGATACGTACGCTTAATTAATTATACATACTGTGCTAAACATCCAAAATATGAATATTGTTGGAGTTACGTTGAAGAAGTTAATAAGTCAGCAATATATGGGGCAGGAATAAAACTTTTGAATTACGTTGTTGAGTGATTACTTTAATGTATAATGTTATAAAATTGTGAGAAGGTTCTGTTTGTACTCGTACATGAATTTTTTATTTGAAAAGTAGGGCAGATAACTCTACTCCACCTGATGGTAAGTGGAAATAAAGTCTAAACGCGAAGGCGGCTAACAGAGTTGCGGAATGCAACCGCGTTAGCCACCCTCGCCTTGCCTGCCCGCAAGCTGACTCTTTACTGCCTCTCACTGCCTCGTTTGAACGAGCCCAGATTATATGAAGGAGGACACGTCAGTGGGCAATGAGTTCCACTTTTCAGAAGTACGACAAAGAAAAGAATTTGCAAACTTCTTCGTTCGCGAAGGAATTGATGTAACAGCTAGTCGGTGACATCGGAGACCGGCACGCGTAGTTATAGTATTTTTCTTTTAATTAATGAATATTAGCAATGCTTTTTCAAGGCATTACTAATATTCTTATTGCCCCCCTAAATAAGCTCGAAGCTTGCGCTAGGAGTGGGTACGACAATAGCCCAAGGGGGTCAGGATCAAAACCTCGACTTTCGCGTAACGGAGCGAAGTCGGCCCTTCCACCGTTGAGCTATTGAAGCTTCAAAATTGCTTGTATAGTGAATACTGTTGTAGGATTTTTTAATTTTCATTATTGTATACTGTCATATACATAGTGTCTTAGAATTTCTTCCACGAGATGCAGGTGATCCTCATGTTTGCCTTCATCGTCAAGCAAAAGATACATTTGAAACACAAACTCTTGAAAGCTCAGACTATGATTTACGTTGTGTCTGTCCTTGTCATTGTGTATGTTTCTAGACCCCCGACAAAGGGTATAACTATCGTAATTGTATCCGTTGAGTTTGTAGCGTTTGTAAAAAAAAATCTGTTAAAATCTACTTTTTATATTCTAATTTTTCATATGAGAAGTTTCCAGACTCCCTTTTGATTGGATATTCTTCTTGTTCTTCCTAGCATTATTCCCGAATTTATACGAGTATTCATCCAGGGTCTACATGTTACTCTTTTCCGGATTTTTTTAAAAGAATATTAGCAATGCTTTTTCAAAGCATAACTAATATTCCTATTGTCCCTCCAAATAAGCTCGAAGCTTGCGCTAGGAGTGGGTACGACAATAGGGTCAGGATCGAACCCTCGACTCTCGCGTTAAGGGAGCGAAGTCGGCCCTGGTACCGTTGAGCTATTGAGCCTACTATTTGACAAATTGATAGTTTTTACATCTGACCTCCGCAACCTTAAGGGCGAACCAGTAACTCTTTGGACACGAACAATTTACTTATCAAGAGTTAACGATTATTATCAGATGTTACGTGATAATAATCGGGACCGAGAAACGGCCAGACAGAAACAGATGTTTATAACAAACATCTGCTCCGAGCGGGAATCGAAACCGCAACTGTCAACGTTAAAGGTAGCGGGTCTACCCACAACGCCACAACGGTGTCGAACGGTGCGATTAAAAAAATAAAGGGTTGTATAACAAACGACAGAAGAATTATATTTCTTTTATAGTTAATTAACGCCCTAGTAATAAACTTGTCTATTAAAATCTCTATAAAGTCTAAACAAAGCAAGGGTGAATGTCAATAAAATCTTAATCGAAAATAAGTATTACTAAAAAGCTGAACGTATAGATAGAATATTAAAAGAATAGCATTTTCCATTATAATTGAACATGTATTTTTAATAACCCAAGTCGACAACAATGGATACGTTAATTTGGGATTGAGGGTACATCCCCTACGGACAGGTCTGAGGGCCACACAAGTCTCATACAAGAGTGTGGGCTAAAACAGCCTTTTGTTTAGCGAGCCAACAATTACAACGTGAAGTGAGCATTCGAAAAATGGACAAACAAACGAAATTGCGTGTTTTGTTTGGATTTAGATATATACATTTTTATTTTTATTTGAAATTTTCGAATTTAATTATAAAACATATAAAATAATGTAAGCATTGCAAACATATCCCTTTTTAGTTTATTATATTTTGGGCTTGAAATATTTTTTTGTCAGACATTTTTATCTGACCAGGTAAAAGTAGATATTAATACATTTATTTGATTCCAGACTGTACATTACTATTGGCATAACTATCATTTTTTTTGAGAAAACCTGACTGACATGTTAACTAGCCTAAACCCTTGCACCTAGAAACCTGATCTTTTTCACAGGTGTTTTTTTTTAAACTTGAATGAGTACTAAGAAAGGACTTTTTGAAACTCAACACCTAAGGAGAGGAAAAAGGGTTTCAAAGTTTGTATGGAAGTTAATCATTTTTAGGGTCCCGTAGCCAAGTGACAAAAGCGGAATCCTTATAATTTCGTCATGTCCGTCTGTCCGTCTGACCGTCTGTCCGTCTGACCGCCCGTCCGTATGTCACATTTAACTCGGAGACTATTGGCTCTATAAAGACGAAATTTACAAAACTTATATTATAATACACCTAGTATTCTATGAACCGCACAACGATTTTGTAATGAAATCTTAAATATATAAGAATTAAGGATTGCAGTCCATACATGTAACTGAGTTTTGAAAAAAAAAATTTTAACCTATGTCAACGTGTGAGATATCTTTGGATAGGTCTTTCAAAATGATAACGAGGTTTGATTTTGACTTTTTCATTAAGTCAGTAGTTGTTGAGATATTAGCTCCTAAAGTTCTCTAACTTTTGAACTATGGGATTTCAAATTCTAGAAAAATTTGAGCTTGTAGATTTTTTTTTTTTTTTTTTAATTTTAGAATGTTAGTAATGCCTAAGCACTACTATTTGGCGAAAGAATATTGGACACTGCGGTTGTACCTACCTAGCCGGCCTCTTGCAACAAAGACCTACCACCAGTGTGACTGATTGCACTGGTGGAATAATCTCTGTTGTTACAGAGGTTATCCCAACAGCGGGCGATGGGGTCGTCACATCCCGACGCCTTTAAAGAATATCAAATGAACTTTCAACCACATTTGTTTTGGAGAAGATAGGTCCACAAATTTTAGAGATATATAAGTTGTTTCTATAACTTTGTATTTTTATATTATTTTTAATAATTACTATGAAATTACACACTTATATTTGCAGTGACATTTAATACGTTAAAATTTAAAGTAATGATGTTTCATCATTAAGCTGCGAAATCCTATAGTTTCGACTATAGGTGGTGGTCCACAACGCACTTGGGTGATATCGAAACTAGAAACATGAAACTTGTCCAACATTGGCTCTTCAGTTATTACAACAATAATGACACGCTCATAACCGAGTGCACCCACTGATCGGTAAACGATCGGTAGGTTAAGCAACTTTAGACGCGGCCAGTCACTAGATGGGTGATCGCATAGTAGTATTTCAACTGAGCGTCTCCGTGCTTCGGAAGGCAGGTAAAAGTCGGTCCCGGCTGTTGACAATTTGACAACAGTCGATAAGTCAAGTCAGAGGCGTACGGGCGCCCTGAACAACTCTGACACTAGGTTGGCCAACCACTCGATAAGAAAAGACAACATTAATTTACTGACAAGAAAGTACGAATAAAGCTTTAAAGCTGCTATATAGTATTATCAAAACAGAGACGACTTGTTAACATCTAATATTTATCCATTTCACGGATTACTCAATCTCTAATCTCGTGGGAAATCTTTTCCACCTTCAGACATCGCAAAACATTTCCTTATATTCAAAATTTAATATTCCAGATGGGTCTTTAAGGTACATTTTCTTTGTTGAATGTTCCATTATAACTGTCGCAATTTAATCCATATAATTAATAAATACCAACCAAGTGCGAGTCGGACTCGGGCACGCAAGGTTCCGTGCCATTATTTATAACTAGGTCAACGGGAGTCTAGGTTTTCGACCCAAAACCTAAAGGGTACTTCCAGTTGACCTAGACAAAAATTCAAAGAAAGGTAGAATTGACAATTGGACGCAAATAAGCAATACCATGTCAACCCACAAAATTGAAAAAACTGACTTATGTATGCAGAAGTGTTGGTAAATGGCTGAAGAACATTTTTCTTTAATATTTGTAGGGTGTTAAGCTTTAAAACTTCTAAAAAGCCATTTTTAATCATGCAATTTATGTATTATGTTAAACGTTTTGGGTTATATTATATACGAAATATGCAGTTTGTATACTTATTTTTTATGAAAATAAGTAAAATAACTTGCATAAATCTAAAATTGCCAAAAACTTGACCAATACATAAAAAAAAACCATATAAAGCAAGGAGTTCAAAATTCTCAAACGCGTTTTTCTCGAAATGACATTCGTGTGGGTTGACATGGTATTGCTTATTTGGGTCCAATTTTGGTTCAAAGCATAAGTATAAGTAAAGGGAAAATACCGAAAAATAATAAATAATAATAATAAATAACGCTCCACACTCAACGGCCCCCATTAGGATAGTGATATCCTGTGTCGGGGTCCGGAAACACATACAAGGACAAGGACAAATACACCCAGACCGGAAAATATGCTTGCATGATCTGTGGCGTTTAAGGCAGGTTCGATACCGCTACGCCACAATGTCGTCAAAAAATGTTGAAAATTAAGGTAAATTTTAGTACTTACAAGTTTTTGCGAAAATCTAAATTTGCCGATATCTTTTAATCGTGTTGAATCAGTATGTTGATGCACCTAATAGGGAATATAGAGTATATCTATATACTCATTATCTGGTACAAATTTCAACTTTGCTAGATCCCGTTCCTGAGAAAATCGATGGGGACACATGGACAGACAGACGGAAAAGAGAGTAATCTTATTAGGGCCCGTTTTTAAGTTTTGAGATACGGAACCCTAACACAGTATATTTTTGTCACTAGAGCGTTCCCTGTCTGATTTTTACGTATGAAGTAAGAATGAGTTGGGGTTTTATTATTAGACTTGATATAATTGTGACACCGTTCTGGTGTTGTGGGTAGTGAGTCTGCCTTTAACCTCAACTGTTGCGGATTCGATTCCCGCTTGGGCAGATGTTTGTATTGATCTTACAAATATCTGTTTCGGTCTGGGCGTTTGACCTTGTGGGTCTCCCCACCGTGCCTCGGAAAGCACGTTAAGCTGTCGCTCGGTCGGTTAAACTCTTGATAAGTAAATTACTTTTATCCAATGAGTTACTAGTTTGCTCTTAGGGTTACGGGGTGTGACTAAACCTACCTTACTTTTTATATATAATATAGAAATAATATATATTTAAATAAATAATAATTAAATGCACTTAAATAACTAGCATAAAACTACGAAATTGGCTCGTGTATGGTCTAGCGGCCAGGACCCTTGTTACGTTGTGATCGTAATAAACCGTGTTCTTTTAGAGCACCAGAGGCAACAGGTTCAATTCGACAATGGAAAACAATAATATCTTATTTATTATATAGTTTAATTATATTAGCGTAATATGATTATCATAATAAAAATATTTATATAAGCCAATAAAGGCAAAATGGTGAGATAATAAATATATCCCTATACTTTCAACACCTCTTACGAGTAGCTGAAAGTAATCCGCTCCTCCAATTCTTATATACTTAAACTCTATAGTAAAAATATAAAGAAGAGGGGAGATCGATGGCCCCGCACACGCCACCGACTGTGGGCTCCAACCATAGCTACGAGCCCTCCCGGGTAAGGGATAGGCTATTTATAGTGCGCCTGCGACACACAATTTGATTAATTATATTTATAATAATTTCGTTATTAAGACATCAGTCTAATCTTTATTTATTTCATATTGTTCTTATTTTCAAGCATAGAAAGGGATCAAACCCTGATATTTTATAATAGTACCAATTAAGACCGAAGTCACATAATATTTTATATTCATTTTGTATGAGGAGGCTAAACGCCATAATAATTGAGGGACAAGCCCTGGTCATTATATATAAGGGAATAAATCCCTGGTTCAGATATGTATTCGAACATTAAACCGCCAGGCGGCATTCCGTAAGCACAATGCTATAATCGTCAACCTCACCTTAGTGAAGGATAATTCAACAATAATAATAAATAATAACATTTATAACGTATATTTCTCATACCACTATATATGGTTAATATAGAGTTTATATTTATCATGAACTTCACCTTTGTTAAGGTGTTTTCATCAATAATGCTATTTATAGCGTATACTTCTTTTATCACTATATATGTGTAATATAGTATTTATAATAACCTCACCGTAGTGTAGGCAAATTCATTAATAATTATATTTCTTTTATCACTATATATGGGTCATATAGTATTGATAATATTCAATTCTTTATAATATCACAACCGCAATTCCTTAAAACTAAGTCCTACCTAACCCTACCTAATTGTTATTTTAACAATCGCATTGTCTTATAATTAATATTCGTGGGCTTATATCGTATTCGTAATCGCATTGTCTTACAACTAATATTCTTTGATTTATGTCGTTTTCTTATTATAGTTTTGCATCATTAAAACCATAGCACTTGCTCACGCAAGGTACCCTTTGGCTCAATACTCAAACATACATCCGAATCCAGTTCATTATTTAAGACGTGATAAACACGCATGATAAGAGTTAAGCAGGCCACACTGTCTAATACTAGTCAGCAATCTCGAAGTGAGAAGCAACCAGTTGCCCTAATAGTATGACATGCTACAATGTCGATTATAAAAATCCCTATTGCTAAGCTAAGGGGCGTCTCTAATAAGAAGACGAGTCATTTTGCCACAAACGATATATAACATTCCAGCGCCTCAGCAACAAACCGAACTACATCACGGCATCGACCTAAGTCGCACCACCGCAGCAATTCTAATCTGTATCACTGGGGCCGCTTCAGCAATGGACCTGAGGAAACTACTGCATCGATATAAATCGCACCACAGAGTCAACCCCATGTCAACATCACATCAGCAAAGTCAAAGGACCTCACTCGAGGACACTATAGACATGACCAAAATCATATCAGAGCCTCATACTTAAGCATCGGGTCAACTAAGATTAAAAATCCTCGGGCCTCGCTTAAGGACACTATAGACATGACTCAGGTCGCATCAGAGCCTCAAACTCAAGTATCGGGTCAACTACAACTCGCCAAAACATTATACACGTATACAGCTGAAATATAATTATTTATTAGTTATGACGCATAAATTCTTCCCAACGCATAGTTTTAAATCTTCATTGAATTCGCTTCTTCTTAGGTTTCAAATAATCCATTAGATTCTGAAACATAAACAATATTTGCGCCGAAGCATTACTTTCGCTATTACAATATCACATAATATTAAAGAAACGGAGTAAACTTAGTTTCTTAATATGTATCAAACATATATACATTCATAATTGACGGACCCACAAACCGTCATTAAATATTTTATTTATAATAATAAATTATATTAAATATATTTCAACGATATAAATTTGCCTGTAACATGTATAGATCATATTATTCATATTCGATCTCTTTGCCAGTAATCATAGACTGACCACCATACCGTCATTATTTAATAATTATTGTATATATATTTAATATATACTTTATATATATTCTTTGCCATGCATCACCAATCACCATTAATAATATGTATAAAAACCATATACGAAGATCGGAAACCTTAACTAGCATTCTAGCAGC
The DNA here is from genome assembly GCA_023373885.1 of Hestina assimilis. NCBI lineage: Eukaryota > Metazoa > Arthropoda > Insecta > Lepidoptera > Nymphalidae > Hestina > Hestina assimilis. The sequence goes on from CM041756.1 coordinate 12,478,677, forward strand.
ATGGCCGCCCGAACGCACCGCCTTGGTAAACCGTCCACATATACGCGGGGGTAGAGACGTCAGACGGGCACTCACAAAGCATACGCTCGGAGACACCTTCGCCGACACCACACCCCTTATATATGTGAAACAGCTGCAATGACATTCGGCACCTGACTCCGTGAATTTCCATACATTTTCCTTTTTCTATGGAAATTTTCATACAAAAATTTTATAAATTTTTGATTTTGTAAAAATATTATTTTCGGGGTATGTCCATACTTAGTATTACGTTGCACATAGTCACGTGGTCGGCAAACGACTTTTAGGTTAAGCAACTTTGGGTGCGGTCAGTAAATGGATGGGTGACCGTTCATAAATAGGTTCATATTATAGAAAATACATTGTTTTAGAGATTTAAATAAAGTGTAATGTTGAGATCGTCACATTCAACCCCCTAAATTCTATGAAGCTTGTCGGAATAGAATTTACAAACTAGGGAAAACCAATCTTAATGACAATTAAAACTATTTATCAAGATTATAAAAGCACGAAGTCAAACAGATCAATTTAATTCATTAGCAATACAAATATCTACCATCATATTCCTTAGTATTGAATCTTACATTTATCACAACCCCCAGATTAATCAACCCCCAAACTACAAAACTCAACACTCACAACAACCCTCAGATATAATAACTATTAGAATTTACAACCCCCAGACGTCATAATTCCAATAATCTTAAACAATTCATTACTACGCATCATAATTTTCACTGCCAAATTGAACCTCTATACTTCTTCAAACTCTTTCCATTTCACGGACAGCAAATTGTAGGCGTTTGCCTACTTTTATAAATTAAATATTCAGCCGTATAGACAATCATTGTTGCAGACTCCAAATAGTCACTATCTATTTGAAGTTGATCACAATATATTCCATTTACAGTGATAGAATTGCCTTAATTGTGTAATTTTGATATAATTATCAGAATGATAATCTTTTATAAGCCCAAAAAAGCAAAATGTAAAAATATATTTCATTTAATTTCATTTAATATTATAATAATAGCACCATCCTGGTCACGGCACCAAATTGTGACTAAACCTACCTTACTTTTTATATATAATATAGAAATAATATATATTTAAATAAATAATAATTAAATGCACTTAAATAACTAGCATAAAACTACGAAATTGGCTCGTGTATGGTCTAGCGGCCAGGACCCTTGTTACGTTGTGATCGTAATAAACCGTGTTCTTTTAGAGCACCAGAGGCAACAGGTTCAATTCGACAATGGAAAACAATAATATCTTATTTATTATATAGTTTAATTATATTAGCGTAATATGATTATCATAATAAAAATATTTATATAAGCCAATAAAGGCAAAATGGTGAGATAATAAATATATCCCTATACTTTCAACACCTCTTACGAGTAGCTGAAAGTAATCCGCTCCTCCAATTCTTATATACTTAAACTCTATAGTAAAAATATAAAGAAGAGGGGGAGATCGATGGCCCCGCACACGCCACCGACTGTGGGCTCCAACCATAGCTACGAGCCCTCCCGGGTAAGGGATAGGCTATTTATAGTGCGCCTGCGACACACAATTTGATTAATTATATTTATAATAATTTCGTTATTAAGACATCAGTCTAATCTTTATTTATTTCATATTGTTCTTATTTTCAAGCATAGAAAGGGATCAAACCCTGATATTTTATAATAGTACCAATTAAGACCGAAGTCACATAATATTTTATATTCATTTTGTATGAGGAGGCTAAACGCCATAATAATTGAGGACAAGCCCTGGTCATTATATATAAGGGAATAAATCCCTGGTTCAGATATGTATTCGAACATTAAACCGCCAGGCGGCATTCCGTAAGCACAATGCTATAATCGTCAACCTCACCTTAGTGAAGGATAATTCAACAATAATAATAAATAATAACATTTATAACGTATATTTCTCATACCACTATATATGGTTAATATAGAGTTTATATTTATCATGAACTTCACCTTTGTTAAGGTGTTTTCATCAATAATGCTATTTATAGCGTATACTTCTTTTATCACTATATATGTGTAATATAGTATTTATAATAACCTCACCGTAGTGTAGGCAAATTCATTAATAATTATATTTCTTTTATCACTATATATGGGTCATATAGTATTGATAATATTCAATTCTTTATAATATCACAACCGCAATTCCTTAAAACTAAGTCCTACCTAACCCTACCTAATTGTTATTTTAACAATCGCATTGTCTTATAATTAATATTCGTGGGCTTATATCGTATTCGTAATCGCATTGTCTTACAACTAATATTCTTTGATTTATGTCGTTTTCTTATTATAGTTTTGCATCATTAAAACCATAGCACTTGCTCACGCAAGGTACCCTTTGGCTCAATACTCAAACATACATCCGAATCCAGTTCATTATTTAAGACGTGATAAACACGCATGATAAGAGTTAAGCAGGCCACACTGTCTAATACTAGTCAGCAATCTCGAAGTGAGAAGCAACCAGTTGCCCTAATAGTATGACATGCTACAATGTCGATTATAAAAATCCCTATTGCTAAGCTAAGGGGGCGTCTCTAATAAGAAGACGAGTCATTTTGCCACAAACGATATATAACATTCCAGCGCCTCAGCAACAAACCGAACTACATCACGGCATCGACCTAAGTCGCACCACCGCAGCAATTCTAATCTGTATCACTGGGGCCGCTTCAGCAATGGACCTGAGGAAACTACTGCATCGATATAAATCGCACCACAGAGTCAACCCCATGTCAACATCACATCAGCAAAGTCAAAGGACCTCACTCGAGGACACTATAGACATGACCAAAATCATATCGGAACCTCATACTTAAGCATCGGGTCAACTAAGATTAAAAATCCTCGGGCCTCGCTTAAGGACACTATAGACATGACTCAGGTCGCATCAGAGCCTCAAACTCAAGTATCGGGTCAACTACAACTCGCCAAAACATTATACACGTATACAGCTGAAATATAATTATTTATTAGTTATGACGCATAAATTCTTCCCAACGCATAGTTTTAAATCTTCATTGAATTCGCTTCTTCTTAGGTTTCAAATAATCCATTAGATTCTGAAACATAAACAATATTTGCGCCGAAGCATTACTTTCGCTATTACAATATCACATAATATTAAAGAAACGGAGTAAACTTAGTTTCTTAATATGTATCAAACATATATACATTCATAATTGACGGACCCACAAACCGTCATTAAATATTTTATTTATAATAATAAATTATATTAAATATATTTCAACGATATAAATTTGCCTGTAACATGTATAGATCATATTATTCATATTCGATCTCTTTGCCAGTAATCATAGACTGACCACCATACCGTCATTATTTAATAATTATTGTATATATATTTAATATATACTTTATATATATTCTTTGCCATGCATCACCAATCACCATTAATAATATGTATAAAAACCATATACGAAGATCGGAAACCTTAACTAGCATTCTAGCAGCATGGCCGCCCGAACGCACCGCCTTGGTAAACCGTCCACATATACGCGGGGTAGAGACGTCAGACGGGCACTCACAAAGCATACGCTCGGAGACACCTTCGCCGACACCACAACCCTTATATATGTGAAACAGCTGCAATGACATTCGGCACCTGACTCCGTGAATTTCCATACATTTTCCTTTTTCTATGGAAATTTTCATACAAAAATTTTATAAATTTTTGATTTTGTAAAAATATTATTTTCGGGGTATGTCCATACTTAGTATTACGTTGCACATAGTCACGTGGTCGGCAAACGACTTTTAGGTTAAGCAACTTTGGGTGCGGTCAGTAAATGGATGGGTGACCGTTCATAAATAGGTTCATATTATAGAAAATACATTGTTTTAGAGATTTAAATAAAGTGTAATGTTGAGATCGTCACATTCAACCCCCTAAATTCTATGAAGCTTGTCGGAATAGAATTTACAAACTAGGGAAAACCAATCTTAATGACAATTAAAACTATTTATCAAGATTATAAAAGCACGAAGTCAAACAGATCAATTTAATTCATTAGCAATACAAATATCTACCATCATATTCCTTAGTATTGAATCTTACATTTATCACACCCCCAGATTAATCAACCCCCAAACTACAAAACTCAACACTCACAACAACCCTCAGATATAATAACTATTAGAATTTACAACCCCCAGACGTCATAATTCCAATAATCTTAAACAATTCATTACTACGCATCATAATTTTCACTGCCAAATTGAACCTCTATACTTCTTCAAACTCTTTCCATTTCACGGACAGCAAATTGTAGGCGTTTGCCTACTTTTATAAATTAAATATTCAGCCGTATAGACAATCATTGTTGCAGACTCCAAATAGTCACTATCTATTTGAAGTTGATCACAATATATTCCATTTACAGTGATAGAATTGCCTTAATTGTGTAATTTTGATATAATTATCAGAATGATAATCTTTTATAAGCCCAAAAAAGCAAAATGTAAAAATATATTTCATTTAATTTCATTTAATATTATAATAATAGCACCATCCTGGTCACGGCACCAAATTGTGACTAAACCTACCTTACTTTTTATATATAATATAGAAATAATATATATTTAAATAAATAATAATTAAATGCACTTAAATAACTAGCATAAAACTACGAAATTGGCTCGTGTATGGTCTAGCGGCCAGGACCCTTGTTACGTTGTGATCGTAATAAACCGTGTTCTTTTAGAGCACCAGAGGCAACAGGTTCAATTCGACAATGGAAAACAATAATATCTTATTTATTATATAGTTTAATTATATTAGCGTAATATGATTATCATAATAAAAATATTTATATAAGCCAATAAAGGCAAAATGGTGAGATAATAAATATATCCCTATACTTTCAACACCTCTTACGAGTAGCTGAAAGTAATCCGCTCCTCCAATTCTTATATACTTAAACTCTATAGTAAAAATATAAAGAAGAGGGGAGATCGATGGCCCCGCACACGCCACCGACTGTGGGCTCCAACCATAGCTACGAGCCCTCCCGGGTAAGGGATAGGCTATTTATAGTGCGCCTGCGACACACAATTTGATTAATTATATTTATAATAATTTCGTTATTAAGACATCAGTCTAATCTTTATTTATTTCATATTGTTCTTATTTTCAAGCATAGAAAGGGATCAAACCCTGATATTTTATAATAGTACCAATTAAGACCGAAGTCACATAATATTTTATATTCATTTTGTATGAGGAGGCTAAACGCCATAATAATTGAGGACAAGCCCTGGTCATTATATATAAGGGAATAAATCCCTGGTTCAGATATGTATTCGAACATTAAACCGCCAGGCGGCATTCCGTAAGCACAATGCTATAATCGTCAACCTCACCTTAGTGAAGGATAATTCAACAATAATAATAAATAATAACATTTATAACGTATATTTCTCATACCACTATATATGGTTAATATAGAGTTTATATTTATCATGAACTTCACCTTTGTTAAGGTGTTTTCATCAATAATGCTATTTATAGCGTATACTTCTTTTATCACTATATATGTGTAATATAGTATTTATAATAACCTCACCGTAGTGTAGGCAAATTCATTAATAATTATATTTCTTTTATCACTATATATGGGTCATATAGTATTGATAATATTCAATTCTTTATAATATCACAACCGCAATTCCTTAAAACTAAGTCCTACCTAACCCTACCTAATTGTTATTTTAACAATCGCATTGTCTTATAATTAATATTCGTGGGCTTATATCGTATTCGTAATCGCATTGTCTTACAACTAATATTCTTTGCTTTATGTCGTTTTCTTATTATAGTTTTGCATCATTAAAACCATAGCACTTGTTCACGCAAGGTACCCTTTGGCTCAATACTCAAACATACATCCGAATCCAGTTCATTATTTAAGACGTGATAAACACGCATGATAAGAGTTAAGCAGGCCACACTGTCTAATACTAGTCAGCAATCTCGAAGTGAGAAGCAACCAGTTGCCCTAATAGTATGACATGCTACAATGTCGATTATAAAAATCCCTATTGCTAAGCTAAGGGGGCGTCTCTAATAAGAAGACGAGTCATTTTGCCACAAACGATATATAACATTCCAGCGCCTCAGCAACAAACCGAACTACATCACGGCATCGACCTAAGTCGCACCACCGCAGCAATTCTAATCTGTATCACTGGGGCCGCTTCAGCAATGGACCTGAGGAAACTACTGCATCGATATAAATCGCACCACAGAGTCAACCCCATGTCAACATCACATCAGCAAAGTCAAAGGACCTCACTCGAGGACACTATAGACATGACCAAAATCATATCGGAGCCTCATACTTAAGCATCGGGTCAACTAAGATTAAAAATCCTCGGGCCTCGCTTAAGGACACTATAGACATGACTCAGGTCGCATCAGAGCCTCAAACTCAAGTATCGGGTCAACTACAACTCGCCAAAACATTATACACGTATACAGCTGAAATATAATTATTTATTAGTTATGACGCATAAATTCTTCCCAACGCATAGTTTTAAATCTTCATTGAATTCGCTTCTTCTTAGGTTTCAAATAATCCATTAGATTCTGAAACATAAACAATATTTGCGCCGAAGCATTACTTTCGCTATTACAATATCACATAATATTAAAGAAACGGAGTAAACTTAGTTTCTTAATATGTATCAAACATATATACATTCATAATTGACGGACCCACAAACCGTCATTAAATATTTTATTTATAATAATAAATTATATTAAATATATTTCAACGATATAAATTTGCCTGTAACATGTATAGATCATATTATTCATATTCGATCTCTTTGCCAGTAATCATAGACTGACCACCATACCGTCATTATTTAATAATTATTGTATATATATTTAATATATACTTTATATATATTCTTTGCCATGCATCACCAATCACCATTAATAATATGTATAAAAACCATATACGAAGATCGGAAACCTTAACTAGCATTCTAGCAGCATGGCCGCCCGAACGCACCGCCTTGGTAAACCGTCCACATATACGCGGGGTAGAGACGTCAGACGGGCACTCACAAAGCATACGCTCGGAGACACCTTCGCCGACACCACACCCCTTATATATGTGAAACAGCTGCAATGACATTCGGCACCTGACTCCGTGAATTTCCATACATTTTCCTTTTTCTATGGAAATTTTCATACAAAAATTTTATAAATTTTTGATTTTGTAAAAATATTATTTTCGGGGTATGTCCATACTTAGTATTACGTTGCACATAGTCACGTGGTCGGCAAACGACTTTTAGGTTAAGCAACTTTGGGTGCGGTCAGTAAATGGATGGGTGACCGTTCATAAATAGGTTCATATTATAGAAAATACATTGTTTTAGAGATTTAAATAAAGTGTAATGTTGAGATCGTCACAGGGGGTCAAATGGCAATTGCTCTGTCTAAAAAGTAGTAACGTGTGAAATCCGGAGAAGAGTAATAAGCAGACCCTGGGCGAATACTTTTTTTATGTTAGAAGTTGGCAAACAAGCATACGGCCCACCTGATGGTAAGTGGTTGTCGTAACCTATAAGCGCTTGCAGCACCATTAGTAGGTGCCACTCACGCGTTGCCAACCTCGAGATATTAGTTCTTAAATCTCGTTCACCCAGTAATTTCACTAGCGTACAATGCCCTTCAAACCGGAACACAGTAGTGCCTAAGCACTACTATTTGGCAACAGAATATTGGACACTGCGGTGGTACCTACCTAGCCGGCCTCTTGCAACAAAAGACCTACCACCAGTGTGACTCGTATAATACCGGGAATAATGTTAGGAAGAAGATATTTGATCCTTCATCGTAGCATTATTCCCGGTATTTTTATGTACCCAGGGTCTGCTTATTACTCTTATCCGGATTTGAAAGTTTATTACTAGTTTTTACACAGAGCGATTGCCATCTGACCTCCGCAACCCTTAGGGCGAACCAGTAACTCATTGGATAAGAGCAATTTACTTATCAAGAGTTAACGATTATTATCAGATGTTATTGATAATAACCGGGACCGACAGCTTAACGTGCTCTCCGAGGCACGGTGGGGAGACCCACGCGGACAAACGCCCAGACCGAGACAGAAATTTTAACAAACATCTGCCCGAGCGGGAATCGAACCCGCAACCGTCGAGACTAAAGGCAGACTCGCTACCCACAACGCCACAACGTTGTCGAAGAAGATATTTGATATAATTGTGAAAACAATTGTGTATGGGCTGAATGTTTGATCTTCTAATACTGTAAATAGAGCATTATAGACCATTTCAAATAATAGCTGCTAGTACTTCTTCTTATCGAGTGGTTAGTTGCCAACCTAGTGTCAGAGTTGTTCAGGTCGCCCGTGGGCCTCTGACTTGACGTATGGACTGTTATCAAATTGTCAACAGTCGGGACCGACTTTTTACGTGCCCTCCGAAGCACGGATGAAATACCACTATGCGATCACCCATGTAGTGACTGACCGTGCTTAAAGTTGCTTAACCTACCGATCGTTTACCGATCAGTGGGTGCACTCGGCCATGAACGTCTCGCGCTAAGACTTCTAAGAGTACTTATTGTGTATTATAGTTTCTGTATTATTTGTATTACTTGTTTGAATTTTTAGTTAGGTTCCTTAACAACTCTTACATTTTTTTTCTTGTTGTATAATATATTAAAATCTTTTGATTTGACAGCGTCGGGACATGACGTTACCCTATCGCCCGCTGTTGGGATAATCTCTGTCACAGCAGAGATTATTCCGTCAGTGCAATCAGTCACACTGGTGGTAGGTTTTTTGATGCAAGAGGCCAGGTGGGTAGGTACCACCGCAGTGTCAAATATTAAGTGTTAAGTGTTCCGGTTTAAAGGGCACTGTAGGCTAGTGAAATTACTAAGCAAAGGAGGATAAGAATATAAGAACCAGTATCCTGAGGTTGGCAACGCGTGAGTGCCACCTACTAATGGTGCTGCAAGCACTCATAGGCTAAGGCAACTGCTTACCATCAGGGGCCGTATTCTTACTTGTCAATGTAGTAACATAAAAAAACCTTAAGTCTTAAGTCATACTTTGATAATCAATACAATGACTTAACTGTGAAAGCCTTTCACTTTTGTAACACAAATGTAAGTAAAGTAAGGAGTTTTTTCCTTCATTCATTTCATTATCATCATTTTTCTCACCAACAATTTAATTTAATATCCCAACTCAAGACGCACCCCTTGTCACTCCATTAAAAAAAAACAAGGAACGCTTTTCTGTCAACGCTATTCGATAACGTTTTTTTGCGATAAGGGAATTGTTTTCTAAATGGATAGATAAGTAGATGGAGTTATATATGAAGAAGTGTTGGTAAGTGGCTGAAGAACATTTTTCTTTAATATTTGTAGTGGGTTATATTATGTACGAAATATGCAGTTTGTATGCTTATTTTTTGTGAAAATAAATAAAGTAACTCACGTAAATCTGATATTGCCAAAAACTTGACCAATACATAAAAAAATCATATAAAGCAAGTTGTTCAAAATTTTCAAACGCGTTTTTCTCGAAATGACATTCGTGTGGGTTGACATGGTATTGATTATTTGCGTCCATATATCACATGGCTATCGTAAAATACAGTCTCCTAAAGGAATCCTGAGATTGCTACGTCTCAATCCATTTTGGGAAGCAATAGTAATTAATATGGTTTTAATATAATATTATTATGTGCTGGGGTTCGCGAATTTGGAACTAAACACCTGATGGCTCTAAATAAGATTTTAATGGAATCTTCTAGATCACACAACAGAAGTTCACAAATCTCAGGTCAATCGCAGTCCAAAAGAATAGCCGAAGTGACTGGTTTTCGCACTTAGCCACTTGTGCCGCTCATTGCTCAGAACTGAATGCATCAGTCAACGCGCCTGGCCGCTTATATAGTGCGGAGCTCGGGTTCGAGAAAGTTCCGTCCACGGAATGTTATATGGCACCTTTCGAAAACATCTTTCTAGAACCTAGGCGAGTGAAGCTAACCAACAGAAACGGTAGCAAGCGATTTTGAACCCTATTCCCTGGTGGATAGGGTTCACCATAACAATATTGAAAACAGGACTCATTATAATTAAAAGATCATGTTAGATTTCACACAATGATATTTTTATGTGACTAAGTTAACAAGAATATGAGTGCTTGCAAAATTAGACAATTGTAGGTGTCAATCACGCGTTGCCAACCTTGAGACATTGGTTCATCTCCTTTGCCCAGTAATTTCACTAGCTACAGTGTCCATCAAACTTCAAACAAACGCACGTGATACTTCAAGTATCATACGCGTTCATAGGTTATGGTGAATGCTTATCATCAGGCGAACCATAATTGACTGATGATAAGCGGTTGCCGTAGTTTATGAGCGCTTGCAACACCAGACAATTTTAGGTGTCAATCACGCGCTGCCAACCTTGAGACATTGGTTCATCTCCTTTGCCCAGTAATTTCACTAGCTACAGTGTCCATCAAACTTCAAACAAACGCATGTGATACTTCAAGTATCACACGTCTTCATAGGTTATGTGCTGGTTATATGATTGTTTGCCAACTGTCTTGAAATAAAACAAAAATTCTGTTACTATCTGTTTTTTATGTGAGAGGGGGTATCGGGCTGGTGCCTCAACTGATGTTAAGCAATCAACGCCACCCGTGAACTCTCACTCAATCACAACACCAGAAAGCTCCCAAGTCGCATCGGTTCAGAAAGAAAAATCTTGTACAGATTGTATTAAAATTTCCAATACATATATCGAGACAGCTTTTCTTTTGTTTATAAAATAACAAGATTCTCTTCAATAGCGTTATTGCCTTCAGTTCTAATTATCTCTCATTGAGACTCCGATAATGCTCTGTTATTAGCTCTCAGTGTTTGTAATTTGATTTCTAATATAGATGATATTGAAACGAGCTAATATTCTTTTGGTATATACTATACATCATTATCAATATAATCGTGCTTATATAATAAACAAATTTAAAATGTTCTTTAAAATTATAGTAAATAATCATTATTATATATAACATTACATATTGATATTTTTGGCTATTAGGTAGATATATAATTTATGAATAAAAACACAAAACCCATTAAGAAACAACAGAATTATGAATACAAAGCTTTTTCAATTTCATAAAATAATATTAATATTGGACAATTTAATATTAATGATATAAAATTCTATTAATAGAATGAAGTGTACATAACTTTTAACAACTCCAAAATAATAGGCAACAACGAAAATCAATATTGAACTTGTGAATTCAATTATCAAAATCATTTTAGAAATCGTAGTGAATAACAAAGCAGATGACGAAGTTGTGGTGCGGTAACGAACTTGCCCTTAACGCCACAGGTCGCTGGTTCGTTCAGAGCAGATGTTTGTATTGACCATACAGCCATGATTTCCGGTCTGGGTGTGCTTGTCCTTGTAATTGTATATATTTCCGAACCCCCGACACAGTATCACCATCCTAATGGGGCCGTTATGTGTGTAACAAAATGGCAAAAAAAAATTTTGTAACGAAAATTTAAAATGCACTATTATATTCCTAATCCACTTCTAAAAAAAGGTTGTCATAATTTCGTTTAATTTATTTATGTGTTTTGTTTTTCAACCCTCAGTTACATGTATGTACCCTTAATTATATATTTTATTATTTCACTACAAAATTGTGCCATGGATTATAGAATACATACATCTATTTACCAAATATCGTATAGATAGAGACAATAGTCCCCGAGTAACATGACTGTGATATACGGACGGTCAGACGGACCGACAGAGGGACGTCACAAAATTATAAGTTCCGGTTTCGTTTTTGCCATTTGGCTACGGAGCCCTAAGAAGGATTTTTTATTCCTTATAAATATCAAAAGGTCAAACTTTCTCGAAAAGCCAATAGATTGTTTTTTTTTTAATTTATCAATACACTAAAAATATATCCTTATTAATTAGCAACTAAGAACCATCAAGCTTTATCATTACTGCTCTTGTAAATCTAGAAATTATTATCAAAGAAATAACAAATAACATTTTTTATAACATATCAACAACAATTACAGCGCTAAAATCCACAAATCTGTAAACGATCGTTAGGTTAAGCAACTTTAGGCGTGGTCAGTCACTAGATGAGTGATCGCATAGTGATATTTCAACCGAGCGTCTCCGTGCTTCAGAGGGCACGTAAAGTCGGTCCCGGCTGTTGACAATTTCACAACAGTCGAAAAGTCAAGTCAGAGGCCTACGGGCGACCTGAACAACTCTGACACTAGGTTGACGTCTTACCACTCGATAAGAAGAAGAAGAAGGTTAAAATAGTAACACTACACATATATACAGTCAAAGTATATAATTGATATACTTTGACTGTATATATGTGTAGTGTAGTAATTATATAAATATACAGTCAAAAGTATATACAGTCAAAGAGTTTTTCATTTTCATTTCATTTAGAACATTTATTTTCAGTTAGAACCTTGCATAAGAACCTTGAAACTAAATCGGTTTGCCGAAAAAATTGACTTGTTTGAATGATCAGTAAATGCATTTAGAAAAACAAATTTCTATACATTATTATGCTATTTTAATACTACGCTATTGCATTAGACTTATCTGTTGTAAGATGATGTAAGAAAATTAATAAATTGATTTTTAACAATTATATTACCTAGGTAATGTTTGAAAGAAAGACATTGAAAGTTGTAAATAAATAATACAGCTTTATTGCATCCATGAGCACAATTAAACAGAGTACTAATTTAGCCAAAAAAGATTTACATGAATTTATTAAAGTGAATCACCGCAAAAGGAAATAGCTCAACTTAATGCTTAAGAAGCTTCAGCGCTGATTTTCAACTAGATCCACAAATGATACATTGAAAAAAAAATGACATAGTGCCGTGAGCCACCTTTCAAAAACTTACAAAAGTATCACTTTTCTTATAGTATAAAAGAAAATATTAAAAATAACATAATAAAAAAATACAATATCTAAAAAATACAATATATATTGTAATTAGTAACTCAAAAGAAACATTCGTGTACATTATTTTTATTAATAAACATTAGTTTTATTTAGATTAAAAAATAACATGAAAAGTAATTGTGATCGTTTGGGAATGTTCGCCCGGACGAAGGTGGCGCCATCGGCGTTTTCAGCCGCAGTCGCGCGCTGGCCGTAACACGGTTTGCCCGTTTTCTGTGCTATAATAGTTTTGACGCGCGTCAGTGTATGTGAACTGTGTGTGTTCTGTGTTGTGTTTTTCGAAATTGGAATTCTGAGCTGTAAGTTACAGTTTTATTAATTCAATGTCACTACGATGTGTTTTTAAAACAGCGTTCGAAATGTTTGTAACGAAAGATCATTCTATTTTAATTCGGTTTAATAAAGTTTAATTATATTTAACACAACATTTTTTTAAATTAATAGTATTTTTTCGGTCGTGTTTTTTTTATTAGAAAACGTGATACTTTTTTCGATTCAATTGATTCCGCGCTAAATTATTCGAACCGTTCGTTGGTTTTTCATTGTTTCACACTTACAATGGTTCTGTAGGGGTTTGAAGGTCGATTTTAATATTTTATGTCAGTGTGGTATACTTATGTATATGATACGATATTTAGATAACAACATATATATAATTTAAAATTACTTTAACTTATATAATTACAGTTCGTTTTGAGGGTCACGGAAATTATATTATTTGGATAGTACTTTATATTTTGTTTTTATAAATAGTTTATCAAAAAAAAATCCTTTGAAGCGACGACGAAAAATTAATTGAAAATACGCTTTCCATAATAGCTTTTATTTTTTATCACTCATTCCTTTTGTAGTGGGTTTTTATTTTTACTTTAAAATGTATTAATGGTAATGATATTTTAAAATAATTATTAATAAAATCTTTTATAAAAAAGGGTGAGTTAGCGAAAAGACATTCGTAAAAAACTGGAATTCAAGATGAATTTACAAATAAGTTTCCTCAATTTAAGGATTCTACGAATGACTGACTCACTAATTGTTATTAATTTAATACAGCTTTAGAACTCGGGAGTGATTTTTGGTAGTGAAAAATAAATCGACTAAATCGGTATCATTATAAGTACCATTAATTAAAACATGTTTTTTTTTTTATAAAGAATACTAGCAATGCTTTTTTTTAATGGCATTACTAATATTCCTATTGCCCCTCTAAATAAGCTCGAAGCTTGCGCTAGGAGTGGGTACGACAATAGCCCAAGGGGTCAGGATCGAACCTGCGACTCTCGCGTTAACGGAGCGAAGTCGGCCCTTCTACCGTTGAGCTATTGAGGCTTATTTTAATTAAAACATTTTCAAAATACCATATACTTTTTATTGAAATAAAATTCTTTGAATTGCTGAGATTTTCTCAGCTAAGCGATATAATGGTTTACAATAAATTTTTATTTTAAACGATACGTTTTTTCTAATGACGCTTTATTAAGAACTTTCGAACCCTCACAGAATATCCTTTTGAAGAAGCATTATTCGTAATGTTGTTAAGGCTTTTTTTAACAGGTGACAGCTTTTTCCTCAGATTTAAAAATGTCTTTGGAATCACGTTGTTGTTGATTTTATGAATTTATACATATTCTTGTTTTACGTGAATATGAATTTTCTTATAAAAAACGTGTTGCGCCTAACTTTTTTAATACTGTGCGAAGTTTTTTAATTATCCGATTTAGGCCGATCAGGTTTCAGGGCTTATGGGACGCTATAAGTTCGGCGGCTTTAGGAGTTTGAAAGATAATAATCTGATTTTGCTAATTGATAAAAAATGGAGGATAAAATTGTAGCTCTCTTATCATTAATAATCCTAATTGACTCCATATATATAACTAGCAGTTCTCGCGGTCCCGCATACGTTGGTATGTTTTTTTGATAATCCCATAGGAACACATAATATTACCGGGATAAAAAGGTTTGCTAATCTATTTTAGCATATTTCAGTACCCATCCATCCATCCATCCATCCACACATTCACATTTATAATATTAGTTAGATTATATAATATAGATTGGAAAGACTGTCTGTATTTTTTTAATGACACATCTGTAGTCTGGCATTCTGTCATTTTGTTGTTTAGTTTTCATATGGAAGAATACAGTTTGATTATATTTATGAACTTCTTATTCAATGTCATATTTTTAAGTATTCATACTAGTTCCTGCTAGCGGCTTCGCTCGCGTGAGTAATAAAAACTTTGGATTTCAATTAACCTCTCCAGTAATGGAATTTTAGAAAATGTTACAACACGTGTATTTAATTGTTCAACAAAAAAAAAAACTTTCAAGCGAAAAAAATTAGCATTCTAGGTCTAAGAGTTTCAACTGGGCGATGGTAGTTTTTTTTTTCCGAGTGTCTATTACTGTTGGCCCTAGTGGCCTTGACAGCGTCACCGGTGGGGGCCGGGTCTGGAGACCTCAGCCGGTAAAAGATGGACCCAAGGGCCCCTCCTGCGAGGTCGAGCCTAGGCTTGGGACGTCATCGGGAGTCGCGAGAGGCGATGATAGTCAGGTCTTTTTCTTTAATACTCATTTATATAGATTTTCTCACATAACACTTCCTTGCGGTGTAAATGTCGAAATTTTTTTGTAGTAGTAGAACCATGCTCTTACCAGCACAAATGAGCCGGCTCGATAGAGGAAGTACTACCCTCCCACAGGCGTCGGGATGTGACGACCCCATCGCCCGCTGTTGGGATAACCTCTGTCACAACAGAGATTATTCCACCAGTGCAATCAGTCACACTGGTGGTAGGTCTTTTGTTGCAAGAGGCCGGCTAGGTAGGTACCACCGCAGTGTCCAATATTCTGCCGCCAAATAGTAGTGCTTAGGCACTACTGTGTTCCGGTTTGAAGGGCATTGTACGCTAGTGAAATTACTGGGCGAACGAAATTTAAAAACTAATATCTCGAGGTTGGCAACGCGCGAGTGGCACCTACTAATGGTGCTGCAAGCGCTCATAGGCTGCGGCAGCCACTTACCATCAGGTGGGCCGTATGCTTGTTTGCCAACTTCTAAAAAAAAAAAAAAATTAAAAAAAAAAAAAAAAAAAACGCCATCGTTCATAGATTGCGGCGACTGCTTACTACTGCTGTTATAAAAAAAAACTACATTTTTATATGGTGGTATCTTATCTTAAAAGTGCAAGGTTTTTGTTAAAACTAAGGCCAGCGTATACCTATATCATTTTTGATACTCCCTTAGAAAAAAGGATAATAGGTTCTTGTGAGAGGTGTTTTAATTTTGCGTTACTTTATGTGAGAACTGAAGGGGTTGTGAAACTATTGTTCGTGGGCGTTTTTGTAGGCCTTCTTACAATATTTTTACATAAAAATCTTTTTATTACGTATTTTGAACCTTTTTTGTAGGCGTTTTAGCTTTGTCTAAATATTTAAAAAAAATGTTTGCAATACTTTTTCAAGTCATTACTAATATTCCTTTTTAGTGTTCTGGGGCCAAATGGCAAAAATAATTGTATTCTATAAACCGCTACAGAGTTTTATAGTGAAATAATAAAATATTTAAAAACTAAGGGTAGCAGTCCAAACATGTAACTGAAGGTTGATTTTAAAAATTTCAGCGTATGGCAAATTATTAATAGGTCTTTAAAAATAATAAAAAAATTTCATTTCGATTTTTTGGATTAACTTGTTGTTGTTGTTCTAGTTATTGAGATAATATCTCTTGAAGTCATGAAAACTCTTACTTTTGAACTATGGGATTTCAAATTCTGGAAAAAATTGAGGTTGTAGAAAATCAAAAGACCTTTCGACGGTATCTATTTTGAAGAAGATACGTTAAGAAATTTCAGAGATATATAGGTTTTACCTATAACTTTGTTTATTCGTACTATTTTTAGTAATTACTATGAAGTTACAAACTTGTATTTGGAGTCGCTTTTAATTCGTTAATATTTAAAGTCCTAAAGATTCTCCGTCATCAAACTACAGAACTTTTTACTTTCCACTGAGTAGTCCACCACGCACTTGACTGGTAATTTTATTTACAGTACTAAGTGGGCACGTAAGGATACTTCCCATGACATTAAGCGGTTATAGTAGCCTATGAGTGACTGCAACAACATTTGTAGGTTTCACTCACGCGTTGCCGACGTCGATATATTGATTCTTAAATCTCACTCAACTAACATCTCACTCAACTAAACTCCGGAATATTGTTTTGCGGTAGAATATTTGACAATGGTGGTACCTACCTAGCCTGTCTGCCTGTCTGCGTCCTAGTAAGAGGCCTACAACTAGTGCCCCTCCAGTTTTTGGAAGCTAGCTAAGAGTGGGTACGATAATATCAAGGCATATAATATTATCAATATATTTCGGTTTGATTTTATAGTAGCATTTATTATTAATATTGTAAATTCACAAATAAATTTTCCGTTAAAAATAAACTTAAAAACGTGGAAAATGCGTTCGTTTTTCGTGCGTATATTTTTATGAGGCTTACTCGATAAAATATTCAATATTGAAAAATGAATTCGGGGAAAATGTTTTTATATCATTTTAGTATAAAGTAGACGAAGTTTACCCTGAATTTTGGTTGCGGAAACACCCACAAACAAGCAAAAACACCCCGATACCCGATGTCAAATACTTTCTACACCCAACATACGCTATAAAATTTTATCCTATACAAATATTAAACATGTTTGGGCACGGAACTTTGCCATCGTCGGCACCTTCGTAATGGTCACTTTAGGTGTTGAGTTATCACTTATATTTTAAGGTTAATATATTTTTTTGGTGTTAAGATTCCATTTTCATATAAGGCGTACGGTATGTAAAAAATATGAAGAAAAAAATGTAGTGTTCAAAAGCTTTACGAAAGACATTATCTCTTATATAATTATTATCTGTTTTTTATCTATATCTAATTTAATATAATTAAAATAAATTTATAGGCGTCGGGGCGTGACGACATCATCGCCCGCTGTTGGTATAGTAATCAGTCAAACTGGTGGTAGGTCTTTTGTTGTAAGAGGCCCTAGGTACCACCGCAGTTTCAAATATTCTACCACAAAGCAGCAGTGTCTTTGGCATTACTGTGTTTCGGTTTGAAGGGCACTGTAGGCTGGTGAAATTACTGCGCAAAGGAGTTTTAAGAACCAATATCTCGAGGCTATCAACGCATGAGTGGCACCTACTAATAGTGTTGCAAGGGCACATAGGCTACGGCAACCGCTTACCATCCGTAAGGTGGTCCGTAAGCTTGCTTGCACTTAGTAACATAAAAAAATATAATTATAAATGACGTACATTATAAAAAATACTAAATAATTTATACAAACCTATTCTCAATAGCATAAATTCCCTTACGTTTATTAAAGCGAATCGAAATTTATTGCCGAAAAATTTCTTATATTAGGTTCGGCTGAGATTATTCAACCTTCCAAGATTAAAAATGAATTCACTCAAACGTTTGCACGTCTACTTATTCCGTACTTATCCTATACTTACGCTATAAATTAAACATCTTTATGAGCTAGCTGATATGCGCCCGTATTTCGTCTAATCTCCCTCGAGGGACTTTTAGGTTAAGTACATGTCAGACAGGCTTAAGCGAGAGCGTTTAGTAAATTAAATATTTCATCAAGCATTTTTTATTTTAGTTTTTGCACGTGGTTTAAGAATGTTTGACACTCGGTCGGAGCACATATTTGTATTGACCATACAGACGTATAGTTTGGTGTTGTAGTAGTGTGTTCTTCGACCCCGATACAAAAATACTACCTAATAGGGCCGTTGAATAAATACATTTTTATTGTTTGAAAGTTTTTTACTATATTTTATAGCGGTTTTTATAATTTTTTTGGCATAGTTGGCATCATCATAGGCCTCTCTAATGACATGTCACCTGAGATGAGAGGAAAGAATAGAAGGAGAATAAAAATTAAAGAAATTTATTAATAAACAGTTCGTCACTTTATTCCGTGTAAGACTCTTTCCGATTCGAACTCTCTATTCGTACCAAAACCAGGAGGGCTTTGTTATTTCTCAATGTACATTTAATCAAAGCCCTACATTTTATGTCCAAACGAGGAAGTTATATTATATTGGGTATTAAAAACAATGTATATAATATACTCGTATTGATTTTTTTTAATTTGTGCTTCAAACACGTGTAAACTATTAAACAAACTTTTGGTATAGATATAGATTCGACCACACGTGGAGTACTGCTCTCACCTCTGGGCAGGAGCTCCCCAGTACCAGCTACTTCCAATTGACCGCATCCAACGTAGAGCGGCTCGAATTGTCGACGATCAAGCCCTTTCCGATCGGCTTGATCCTTTGGCATTGCGTAGAGATGTCGGATCACTCTGCATCTTCTATCGCATATATCACGGAGAGTGTTCTGAGGAATTGTTTGGATTGATCCCGCCAGTAGAATTTCACCATCAGACATCGCGACAAAACGCTAAGTTCCATCCATACCACCTCGATGTCTGGAAATCCACAACAGCGCGATTTAGAAGACATTTTCTTCCTCGCACAACCACTCTGTGGAACCAACTTCCGCCGGCGGTCTTTCCAAACCGATACGACTTGGGAACCTTCAAGAGAAGAGCCTATTCTTTCCTTAAAGGTCGGCAACGCGCATGCATGCCTTCTGGTGTTGCAGATGTTCATGAGCGGCGGTGATCACTTAACATCAGGTGAGCCTCCTGCCCGTTTGCCCCTCTTACATAAAAAAAAAAAAAAAAACTAGATAAAAAGGACAGGCCACTTTTGTTACAAAAAGGGGGCTAAACAGGGCATAAAAGTTTGCTGCAAGTGTCACTCTTAAAAAAATTAATCCTAATTAAAATTTGTTAATAGTTATGACCGCACTTAAAATATTAAAGGCAATTTTATCCGCTAACGCTTCAGTTACTTGGGCCTACTTATCTGTGTAAGACCCCTTATATTCCGAGGGACTTTATAACTCATATCAGCTCGTGACCTCAGTTATCTCCGCTCGACGCTACATTTTCCTGAAAAGCCCACTTGTATTTTTACTAAGCCTTATTCAACTCGTTTAATTCCATCGCATATTATCTTAATCCGATTAAAATGAGATTTATTAGTCTTTATATGTAATTCTGCTAAAATTTTATATGGATTAATGAATTGGGTAAATTATACTGTGCTTTACCTTTTTAAAAACGAATTTGATTCAACGATTTTTGACGACAATAATGGCGTATTGGTTACGAATCTAGATTTAAAACCGATGTTCCGTTGTTTGATTCTAGTTCTGGACAAATTTATTGACAGATATATTTTACAGACATTTGTTTTGTCCTTACGTACGCGAACTATACTAATGGTGGCTAAAAACTATTTAATATTAAGCATTTTATAATAAAAATATGCCTTGTGATAAGACCGCATTTTTACAAGATAGCCGTAGCTTAATAACCGCGTTAAGTACCATTGACTAACCTGATCCTGATGTAGACCTTTGGCATAATATGAAGCAATTAATTTACTTACTGTTTTCATTCATTCCTTGAGTGAGATTGACAGAAGAATAAACTCGTTTGTCCTCTTGTCTCTTATGATGTACGATAAAGCGAAATGATGTGTTTTTTTGTTATAAGTTGGCAAACAAGCATACGGCTCACCTGATGGTAAGTGGTTGCCGTAGCCTATGAGCGCTTCCAGCACCATTAGTAGTTCACTCACGGGTTGCCAACCTCGAGATATTAGTTCTTAAATCTCCTTTGCCCACTAATTTCACTAGCCTACAGTGCCCTTCAAACTGAAACACAGTAATGCCTAAGAACTACTATTTGGCAGCAGAATATTTGACACTGCGGTGGTACCTACCTAGCCGGCCTCTTGCAACAAAAGACCTACCACCTGTGTGACTGATTGCACTGGTGGAATAATCTCCGCTGTGACAGAGAATATCCCAACAGCGGGCGACGGGGTCGTCACGTCCCGACGTCGGATGTGTTTGTTGTTATCAGTACATCATGCAGGCTGAGTCTTCATTTGACGCTTCTGACGAATGAAAATGACGTGACGAAAAATATTAACAAAAAACCATATTTTATGATATCATTACGTTAATTAACATTATGCCATATCACTAACGCTTCATGAGGCCGAAATGTGACGAAAAATTTTCGCGTGTGACATAAAAAATATCTTAGCGTCATGACATCTAAAAATAATTACTTTAGAGGCGGATATTCCGGTCTCTACTTAGTTAATTAAGGTCATATTAGATTACATTTTTTTTAAAGTTTATAACTTCTACGGTACGGTAGTAGAGGCGTGTTTCTCCCAGCCCCAATAGGATTACTGAGAAACATTATATTTTTGTGATTACAGACTTATAATTTCTAATAATATTAAAAAAAGCCGAGATGTCCCAATAGATCGAAAACGTAGACTTTAACTGAATGTCGCGGTTTCAAATCTGGGCAAGCATCTCTGATTTTTCAAGTGCCTTTTTTTTTTTTCACTGGAACCCATAAAGTCGCGAACAGTGCGGTTCCAAAGGAATTTCCTTCCGCGAACCCTCCGGCTGTGGCATGAGCTCCCTGGTGAGGTTTTCCCAACACGCTACAGTATGGGTTTCTTCAAGGGAAGGTTGAAAAAGTTTTTAAGGGGTCGGCAACACGCATGCGATACCTCTGACCGCTTACCATCAGGCGGGCCGTACGCTAGTTTGCCACCATCGTGGTATAAAAAAAAAGTGCCTAATTTGTGTTTCAAATTTATCCTGCATGTCGTGGAAGGAATTCTAAGACATGTATATGCTGGTGGTAGGATTTAAAAAAGTCCGCCTGGTTAGCTACCACCTGGTACATTGGTGAAAAACTCGTAAAGTGACTGCTCGTCAGCCGCGTTCGAGGTCAGCCAGTATAACCAGTTGTATCCTAAAAAAAGGTCGGCAACGCAACTGCATGCCCTCTGGTGTTGCAGATGTTCATGGGCGGCGGTGATCGCTTAACATCAGGTGAGCAACCTGCCCGTTTGTATGACATAAAATTAAATAATAGTAAGATAATAAATATTCAGACCACTGCTGCTTTGAGGCTCTAGGATTCGATTCCCACTCGTAAGGGATGTTTGTTATATCTCTTTCAATCTGGGCGTTAGTCCTTGTGGGTCTTCCCATCGTGACTCGGAGAACACGTTAAGCTGTCGGTCCCGGTTGTTATCATAGCATCTGATAATAATAATTAACTTCTGATGGGTAATTTGCTCTTATCCAATGAGTTACTGGTTCGCTCTCAGTAACTAGTAAAGTAGTATTCTACTAACTTCGTTTACTAAAACATTTTAATATTTATAAAGAAACTGACCTTTACTAACCGTACTCAACTAAACCACAGTTAATCTTGAACTACGGCGAAGTCAAGACTGAATCATTAATTAAGAAACCTTATTTCCGTTGGTTACCGCCTGAGTATTCATTAGAGATACAGCTACAAAGATCTACGTTATTTTTGTATTATTTTCTTAGTAAACAGTAAAAACAAGAGAATTGGACTACTGTAGATATTTGCATGTTAGTTACTCAATCACGCGAAAACGGTGTAACGGATTTCGATGAATTTCGGCGCAGATATAGATTTTTGAAGCATGGGATACTTTTAATCCTGAAAAAATAATCGATTCTCGTGGGATTAGCACAAACTGTAATCCAGGGCTTTAACAATTTAACAATTCATTTTTAGCTGTTTGTTACTAAAAAGATCATGTACGTGTCGGACTCACCTATAAAGGGTAAAATTGGGATAACGCTGTTGGGATAACCTCTGTCACAACAGAGATTATTCCACCAGTGCAATCAGTCACACTGGTGGTAGGTCTTTTATTGCAAGAGGCCGGCTAGGTAGGTACCACCGCAGTGTCCAATATTCTGCCGCCAAATAGTAGTGTTTAGGCACTACTGTGTTCCGGTTTGAAGGGCACTGTACGCTAGTGAAATTACTGGGCGAACGAGATTTAAGAACTAATATCTCGAGGTTGGCAACGCGTGAGTGGCACCTACTAATGAAAGAAAGAAAGAAAGAAAGAATCAATTTATTGGGACAACAACAGACATAAACAAAACATAAACATTAAAAAGCATTATAGTTGAAAGTAAAACAAAACACTATAACAATAATATAAAAAAATTAAACATAATTAAAAACTTAATTCTAAAAATTACTTCTAATACTAAATAAAAAAATATATATAATTAAAAATAACATAAACAAAACAATAATAACAAAATGTTGTGTCCCAAAAAGGGTGGACCATTCAGTTAGTTAGGCGAGTACACCTAACACTGTTGCTGCAAGCGCTCATAGGCTGCGGCACCTACTTACCATCAGGTGGGCCGTATGCTTGCTTGCCAACTTCTAACATAAAAAAAAAAAAAAAATACTTCTCCTGGCTCATTTGTGGTGGGCAAAGCATGGCTCTACTACAAAATTTGAAGGCTTATTAGGCTATTAAATATTGTTACTTAACTTTTCCAATTTTAAATAGCCCAAATTACTTCATTGTAATTACTCGTTAAAACTCAATTTCGACCTGATTGAGCCGTTTCGTTTATCAAACTAGCAAGTGGAAGTCTTATTAATGATCGCTAGGCGTTTTTGATTGCGTGATGCTGTTGAAAGTTGCGCAAGATTAATTGCTTTTGCCTTTTACTGGAATTACATTCATCGGTTTTCATTTGGGGTGATTTTATTTTTAATTTTCGATAGTGAATTCGGTTTGTAGCGTGAGTGCAAGTGAATTTAGATCTGACACGTGCCTTTGAAATGGAAATAGAATTTTTTTGTCTGTCAGTTTTTTTTTTAAATATTAGCAATGCTTTTTACAAGGTATTACTAATTTTTCTATTACCCCTCCAAATAAGCTTGAAGATTGTTCTAGGAGTGGGTACGACAATAGCTTAAGGGGGTCATGATAGAACCCTAGTTGAGCTATTAAGGCTTCAAATTATATTTTTGTTTGAACTATTCACTGTAATGTCTAATTATTATGTAAAAGTACAATAATTATGCAGCAATTAGTTACGTTTTTGTTAAAGCACTCTTATGTGTGGATATAAAGTAATAATTATTAATTATCCTTACTTAATATTATAAATGCGAAAGTGTCTGTCTATCGCGATTTTACGCCAAAACTACTGAACCGATATAAATGAAATTTAATACACAGATAGTCTCAAGCCTGAGAAAGGACATACGCCAGTTTTAATGTGCAAGAAATATATATGTACATATATATAATTATAGGGGTTGAATGGGGGGATGAATAGTTTGTGTAGACATATCGCCATATTAGAGCTAGAAGCTTGAAAGTTATTTTTTTAGGATGTTGATTCGATATAAGTAAATATGACATTCAAAGTTCGTAAAAGTTGAACCCTCAAGAGTGTAAAAACAAATAAGGAATAGGGGATGAAAGGCAAACGTTATACACGCGGGCGTAGCCGCGGGCAGAAGCTAGTAATTGTATAATTATAATAAAAGGGAAATGTAAAAAAGTGTTAGTTATTAACACCTTATCATAACAACTTTAAAAGAATAATTCATGAACTTAACTTAATAACTCCTTGATTTAATCGGAAACGATAAAAATAAATAGCCTTTAAAATTTTGGTTATACTAATTACCACAGTAAAATGAAGTGATTATAAAAGCCATTATTAAACTAGTTTCTAAATTTTTTTGTGACTAAGTAAACAAGCATACGACCCAACTGATGGTAAGCGGTTGTCGTAGCCTATGTGAGCGCGCAACACCATACATTTGTAGGTGTCACTAATGCGTCGCCAACCTCGAGATATTCAAATCAAATCAAATCATTTATTTGCAAGCTGACGGTACAAACAGGTGATATAATAACGAAATAATTCCAGCCACAGCAACCTCAAATTGGCATGCAAATATAATATTTTTGTGACAATTGAGAGTCCATTGTAATGAGATTACTGACAATAACAATTATAACAATTAATCAAATTATTAATATAATGTAATAATAAATTATAAATTAATTAACGAATGATACAATGATAGAATTTACAGTACATAGAACAATATTAATAAAGAAGATGTGATGAATTATTACCATAAAAAAGATTAACATGATTATAAAGAAATTAATTATAAAGTTATCAATATAAAAATTACAAAACAATCAATTTAAATTTTATTGGAGTAAATCAATAACTCGATAGTAAGCCTTAATATTGGTTCGTCTTTTTGTAATTTCACTAGCTACTATGTCTTTCAAATGTAGTGTACTGCTATCCCTGTAGTATCAGTCTCTTGCAATAAAAAACTTATCCACCTAACTTAGAAAATAAATTATGTATTCTGTATGGCGACCTAAAAGAAGTAATAAGGCATAGCCAATAGATTTAAAATAAGCTATATACACAAACAACTAGGTATTTTACATAAAAAGGTTTCGATTTCTTTCGGAATTTTAAATCAAATATAATTATTAATGATCTTCTTTCATTGTGATAGACTAGCAAGTTTTAGATGTATCACAAGATAAGCAGTCACCACAACCTATGAACGTACGCGTTTAAGTGTATGGGAGGGATGAGAAGGAAACAATAAGGGTACCGAGACTTAGGCAGAATGAGCCTACGATGATTTAATTCATCCCACTAAACTCAATAGTTAGGTACCTACTCTATTACTTTCTTCTGTGAGAGGTTTGTACTCTTCCAGTCGAGCTGTCCCATTTGTGCTGAGAAGAGCATGGGACCCCCCCCTCCTTCTAACAGGAATTAAGGAGAAGAATTAGAAGGGTGAGACAAAAAAAAATCCAACACTTTCTTAGAGCGAATTGCGCATTTGTGCAATAAAACTTCTAAATGCTGTAGGCGGAGAAGTTATTAGATTTTCTCGTACTCTGAAGTAATTTCATTTGAACCGTATTTTCTATCTAGTTTACGTTAAATACTAGAATTTATAGTTGTTCCTATAATTTTATTAATTATCGCCATCGATTAAATTTAGAACTAGTAAATATCTTGACAATTCTATTTAAATAGATTCTTTTCCTTTCCTTTACTCAAATTTATTTAGGGTCAGTTCCCTGTATAGTTCGGATTATTTAGAATTTAGAATTTGGGTAGTCTTTTTGCTTTGTTTTTCAATCACTCACTTATTCCGTTTTTTTATTGTATGCGAGGCTATTCGGTCAATCAAATGTAATATATTTATGATTATAAATAAAAGACGAAGAACTGACTGGACCTAAAACGCTGATTTTTTTAACAAGTAGGTTCTAAAACGAAAACAAGCGTAGTGGGAAGGGATTTTTTGGAATTATTTTCATTGGAGACTTTTGAGGGGTGAAAAAGAGGTTAAAGCTCCGTCAGTTTTAACACATTGGTAAGGTAACACTTGCCGTAAGATTATCTTAATATTCAACACCTAAAGGGGTGAAATAGGCGTTCAGTTTGTATTAAAATCATAAACGCGCAGGTGAAGTCGCTGGAAGAAGTTAGTTGTGTAATAAAATTGTATAGAGTGTTACGTTCCGAGAAATTGTTTGACATAATGACTACAGCTTCTTTGTGGCATGCACCAATGAAAAATTGAATATATTAATTCAAAATAATATTTTCGAAGAGTAACGTTTAAATGCTTTAATTTATTTCCAAATAAGCCAGTATTTTTATATTCAATATTACCCCTTTGACGGGTTACAGAATCCGTTCAAATATAAAATGACTGTCATGAAAGGTTGCATTCACGAATGAATAAATTGAAAATGTCACGGCGACCGTATTCCGTTAATTGGACGTTTGACTTTACAAGATTTCAATCTTTTACAAAACTTTTCTCGATCTCATTTCGTAAATAAATAATTTCTACAAAAAAAGTAATTTAAATAAATTGGTATACATTTTTAACTGCAATTAATTAAACTTTTATATTTGCTGATTTAAAGTTAATTTAACTTTTATTTGGCATATTACTGAAAAGCATATTTGTAAAAGTCTTTTTAAATATGGCTGGTAAAATATTTCAAGCCTTTATAATAAGAGATAATGAATCAATGTCTGCGTGTTTGATATTATATTAGTTTCAGTATCATGTTAATTTTATTATTATGCTTTTAATTCATAATCATAACATAATAATGAACCAACCACTAAATTATGTTACTTTACATGGTTCTTCAATGCCGTTAAAAACATCTATGTTTTATTTTTACGAATTGTACATTGATGAATGAATGAAAAATGAGTGAATGAATGAATGATAAAAAATGAGTTTATGGATGAATGAGTCCAGGAAAAATGAGTGAATGAATGAATGAATAAAAGTTATATGGTTCCTAAAAAGTTGAGCATAAAAATAGTAAGAATTGCTTAAGACTTGTAGCTATCTTAGACTCAATCCTAATAACCGAAAAGACAAAAACTAATTTATATTATATTCAAGTTTGAAAAGTCCCTCAAAGTCTTATTAGAAGGGTGATGAAATGTTTGTCAATAATCTTCGTGCAAATACATACAAGCCTAACTCAGGACTAACCAAATAGACCTTGCTTCTCTCTGACAAATATTTGACGAGTGTGTAATTTATTGTACGAAAACTTGTATGAAAGATAAATAGCTGATTCCATCATTCAGCATTAAGACACGGAAGTTTGATAGTGAAGTCATTATACTGAGTCGTGGAGAAAGACTACTAATGGCGAAAGTTTATCACTAGATAAATCATTTTTATGGACACAAGAAAGTGTGTCAGTATATTAAGTCCTCAAATTCTTCGGAACTTCATAATGGAGTGAGGACTATTTAACGCCAATGAATTTCTTATCGCACCAACTTTGCCTATAATAACTTTTATCGAGGTGTTTGTTAAATGAATTGCCTAGTTAAAAATGAATTTTATTCATTTAATGGTTCCATGTTAAATGTAGATTTACGAATAACATAATAAGTTTCATGTTATAATTCAAATAAGTGATTATCGTGGGTTCCTTTAATAATAGCTATTTATGTTTTTTATTTCTTTCTATTCGTGATAATTGGCACACAAGCGCACAGTCCGCCTGATGGTAGTGTCACATATGCGTTGTCAATCCAAGGGATGGGAGGAAAGGGATTAGAAAGGAATAAGGAAGGGTACAGGTAAGGTAAGGGGTATGTATTTGTATATATGTATTAGTATGTATTTATATGTATGTATGGCGGCATTAGGTTGCCGCCACCGGTGCAGCGACCCCGCGGCGTCCCACTATGGCGCAAGATGGGACCTTGGAGTTTTACTGGGTAGGGGAGCTCGGCTCCGAGTCCTCACACCTCCTGCGCCATTGCACCCGTCCCGGCGCTCGAGTGCGTAACTGCATTTCTCCAAGTAAAAAAAAAAAAAAAGGTACAGAGGTGGTGGGAAATTGGGGCTCCGGCGCTCTTATTAATAACACGCTGATTTTCTATGAGAGGGTACTTCCACGGTCAAGCTGGGCTATTTATGCTGGGAAAGCTACAACTGTATGAATAGCGTTTATTTTACATTATTAATGTAATAATTACCAGTCAAGTGCGTGGTAGACTACGCACAGTGAAAGCTAAAGTGTTTCGGAGCTTGATGATGTAGAAATTTTAGGGCTTGAAACATTAACGAATTTCGACCGGAAAAATAAGTAGGTACTTTCAAAGTAATTATTAAAAATAATAATAAAAAGCTAAATAAATATCACGAAAAGTTCTTTTGATGTTATAGAACCTCAAATTTATGCAGAATTTAATATCCTATATTAAAAATTTTTGAGGTCCGTTATCGTCCGGTTCTTTAATATTATTAATAAATTATTTTTTTATTTTAAATATTAGGTAAAAGATAAAAGGTTATAACAATTTAACCGGATTATTAAAAGGTATTATTCTATCGGTAGGAAAGGAATAATCAAGTTTAATACCACATCTAACAGTTTTACGTCGGTCTGCAAAATTTGGAAGTGGTATTATATTAGTACGGAAATCAAGTTAATGGACTGAGCACACCTGCGCAACCAAAGGAAGGGGTGGCAACCGCAACACGTCTGTGAGACGGGTATTAAACGATCGATACCATCAATTTATATCTTGACCTTGATTTAAGAGAGTTTATGTATTTCTGATTGATTTATTGAGGGAGTACATCGTAAATATTCAAATAAATCAAAACTTTTAGTTTTTTTTTAATTTAGTATTAGTATAGCTCGACTGAAGAAGTACTGCCCTCTCACAGAAAATCGGCGTAAATTAACAGAGACAGAAATTTTAACAAACATCTGCCCGAGCGGGAATCAAACCCACAACCGTCGAGACTAAAGGCAGACTCGCTGCCCACAACAAATTTTATATAGCCATATTTAATTATATTTTATTGAAGGCTAAGCAGTTTTTTGTTTTTCAGCGAAAATATACTATAGTTTCCCACTGTTTTGTATTTTTTTTTTTCATATTTCATAAAAACGTATACAGTATTTAAATGACAGAATCTTAGCAAAAAAATTTTCACCTAAAAATTCAAATCTCTCTGCCTTAGGGTGGTTATAGACTAGCGTTTTTTTCGAGCATATACGGTCACATTGGCATATCGCTCGCTGTTGGGATAATCTCTGTCACCGCAGAGATAATTACACCATTGCAATCAGTCACACTGGCGGTAGGTCTTTTTTGTTGCAAGAGGCCAGCTGGGTAAGTACCGCCTTAGTGTCACCGCAAAGCAGTACTGTCTTTGGCATTACTATGGTTTAGCTTGGCACTGTAGATTAGTGAAATTACTGCGCAAAGAAGATTTAATAATGGTTTTGCAAGCACTCATAGCTTACAGCAACCGCTTACTATCATGTGGGCCGTATGCTTGCCAACTTAGTAACATAAAAAATACGCACCTAAACGCGCTTTGAAAAACGAACGTTTACGCTAGTATTAAAACGATAATCTGTAACCGCCTTTATACATTCAAGACGCGTATTATTTGGAATCATGCCCAATGACACGCGCTATCTGTTTTCAATATCACGAATAACGTCACAAAATCCTCTAACACTTTACAGCTTTCATCTTATTTTAACATTTAATTGTGATTCATTTCACCTTGTAACATTTTATTTTTTATTATGTCATTTTCCACGCTGACGTGATTACTTTAAACAAGTTTTTCAATTATTTTATTATAGAAGCTCAATTTTATAATTGACTCTTTAAATTTTTTGCAATTAAGGAACCGATTTTGATATGTTTTTATACTGAGTAGGCTATGCATATATATTTTGACGATTTAATACAAATTATGGGGCCATTACAGATTGATACAGCAAAACATTTAAAGAATTATATTTAAAATAATTTTTTGATGTTAATGTAAAATCTTTTAATAAACGCTGCACCCATTAGCATAGTAATATCCTGTGTCGGGGGTCCGGAAACATTCATAATGACAAGGATAAACACATCCAGACCGGAAAACATGCCTGTACGATTAATACAAACATCTGCTCCGAGCGGGAATCGAACCCGCAACCGCCGAGGCTAAAGGCAGACTCGCTACCCACTACGCCACAACGGTGTCAAATTTTGCCATCACGCTTGAGTTTTACACTAAACTTTCTCTATATCAAATATCATCAAAGATTTAGAGTTAGTTTCTAATTTAAATTATTAGTGTCAATATATTTTAACCCCAAAATAGTAATAATCTTTTATGGACGTTGTTAAAAATAACGATAACGAAGTCATGTGAGAATTTCGCAAACTATTTCAACTTTATTGTAACAACACTTTTATTATATAACGTATATACCCAGCAAGCTATTTAAAGCTAGTAGAACTCAACGGACGTTTCGTCGGTAACTCGAAATGAAATTTGCGTAGTACTCTCGTACCTCGTAAAAGTAGAGGCTGACCGTATTTTAAGATATCACAGTCTGTATCTAGACAAACAAAGATAGCTATAAAATGTAAGTTTACTAACATAAAAGATTTGTCAAAGCATTACTATTGCCCCTCCAAATAAGCTCGAAGCTTGCGCTAGGAGTGGGTACGACAATAGCCCAAGGGGGTGAGGACCGAACCCGCGACTCTCAAGTTAACGGAGTGAAGTCGGCTCTTCTACCGTTGAGCTTTAAAATTGATTGAGGTTTTAAAATGATATTATATTTCATATAAGTAGTTTATAAGTAATTCGATTTCTGCCTTTTCGAATTTTTCGAATTTTCCGGCGTCTGTATTCCCGAACACATACAACCTAAAACTCTTCAAATTGCGAGCACACAGGCTTCTTACGAGTAACATCGCTCCATCGTAGACCTCATCTATGCCTTCGCGCTCGATGGAGGTCAAATGCTTAACCATTTTTAAATAATAAAAAACATGTATTTTTTGACAGAGAGCGTAATTTTGTTGAGACTTTAAAATCAAAGTTCTAGAAAGATATAGTGTTATGTTTTGATTCTTCTAAAAATAAGACTTTCATAAGAATTAATTACGCTTATGAACTGAATGGCAAAGAATTTCTAATTAGAATTAAAATGCTTTATGCATTTCATTCAATAGGAATGCTATGCTAGTCATGTCTGACTAGAAATAGTGGTATTATTGTGGATAACGAGTGCATACTCGTATTCTTGAAGAAATGCCAATAAACGGTAAATATATTTTACCGATGGAGGAATTATTTTAATTAGATTTTTTTCTCATTACGAACCCGACATCCTATATCCCCTAAAGACAAAGATACAGAATAAGAATGATTGCGGATAAGTATTTCAGTTCATGAGATACAAAAACCACGTAAAAAATATCAAGTTTATTAAGGCAACAGAAATAATTTTTACTGGTGGTAGGCATTTTATTGCAAGAGCTCGGCAAGCTACCACCGCAGTGTCACTTTCAGTTATTCTACCGCAAAGCAGTATACCGTGCTTCGGTTTTAAAGACACGGTAGTGACATTATTGGTCAAACGGGAGACACAGTGCAGTAAAGAAAATACGGTACACAACGCGAGCGTCGTCGCGGGCACTGCTAGTATAGTATCTGAGTTAGTACTTTAGGCAGGGATAGTTAGAAGACTAACCACGAAACTTAATAGTATTGAATAAGTTATGCTCGACTTGTTACACATGAATAGTTTAGGTACAAGTAACTAACGTGTATTTCAGTATTTGATTACACACATTCGTAGATAAAATGATATTAAATTATATCGTCGATTATTTATTCATTCATTCATTCGGTCATTCATTCATTCATTCCTTCATTCATTCGAGTCATGCTCCTCCCAAGAATAGGGCACTGTTGAGTTTCGTGCGATGAGTGGAAGCCCCTTGAGTATCTCTTGGGTTGGCAGCGCGCATTTGATAATTTAAATATCGCAATATATACTCAGTGGAATCAACTTCCGCCTGCGGTCTTTCCGAACCGATACGACTGGGAACCTTCAAGAGAAGAGCGTATTCTTTCCTTCTTCTGGTGTTGCAGATGTTCATGGGCGGCGGTGATCACTTAACATCAGATGAGCCTCCTGCCCGTTTGCCCTCTCTCAAATAAAAAAATTAGCAGTCAAGTGCGTTGTGGACCACGCACAGTTGAAATTAAAGGGTTCCGCAGCTTGGTTTTGAAGAGTCTTAAGGGCTTTAAAAATAATTACGAATTAAAATCGACTGCAAGAATAAGTTGGTAATTTCATAGTAATTATAAAAAGTTATATGAAAAACAAAGTTATGGGAATAACTTATATATCTCTTAAATTTGTAGACCTATCTTCTTCAAACCAAATGTGGTTGAAATTTTATTTGATGTCCTATAAGCTCAAATTTTTCCAGAATTTTAAATCCCGTTGTTCAAAAGTTAGAGGAGGGGACACAATTTTTATGACTTTAGGAGCTAATATCTCAACAACTACTGACTTAATGAAAAAGTCAAAATCAAACCTCCTTATCATTTTGAAAGACCTATCCAAAGATATCTCACACGTTGACATACGTTGAAATTTTTTTTTCAACACTCAGTTACATGTATGGACTGCTACCTTTAATTTTTATATATTTTAAGATTTTATTACAGAATCGTTGTGCGGTTCAGAGAATACACCTATTTAGTAAATTTCGTACAGATAGAGCCAATGGTCTCTGAGTAAAATGGCTGTAACATACGGACGGACGCACAGACGGACAGACGGACAGACGGACATGACGAAACTATAAGGGTTCCGTTTTTGCCATTTGGCTACGGAACCCTAAAAAGGGTTTATAGATTGTACTTGTTCACCAAAACAAGAAAGAAAAAAATTTGAGAAAAAAAAATTAAAAATCACCCCTAGTTGTGAATCACAAACTTCTATTAAACTAAGCCGCCATGTTTACGCGTTCTGTTAAGAAAACAAAGTTAAATTTCCAGAGTCAATTTGATCTAACAGACTACACGGCACCATTCCATTCCCCTTTCAGTACTTAATACGTCTGAAGCCTTCTCGTAGTGTGACTATATTAAATTTTCTCTTCATTTTTATCTTTTCCGTATTTTGTTGCACAGTGAAATCTCTTCTTCGTCCTAGCATTATTGCCCATATTTTATTTACCCAGGTTCTACTTATTACTGTTATGCTGATTTGACAGGTTACTAGTTTTTACTCGGAGCGATTGCATGACCTCCGCAACCCTAAGGGCGAACCAGTAGCTCTTTGGATAAGAGCAATTTACTTATCAAGAGTTAACGATTATTTTCAGATGCTATGTGATAACAACCGGGAACGATAGCTTAACGTGCTCTCCGAGGCACGATGGGGAGCCCACACGGACAAACGCCCAGACTGAAATAGAAATTTTAACAAACATCTGCCCGAGCGGGAGTCGAACCCGCAACCGTCGAGATTTTAGCCACAACGGTGTCAATGGTGGTTGCATAGTGAAATCTGTATGTATAAATTATATTATTTAATTAAAGATGTTTTGACTGCCTTGACCTTTTCTCGTCCTAGAAAAACCTTTTTTAGATGGGATTTATTATGTATAATTTATATGGTGGTGACTGATTAAATTTAGGTTAAATATTTTACAAAATTGTGTAGTTTTTTGATGATTTTACAATTTCATTTCCGATTTTATTCTTCCTTTATTAGATGAAAATGTCTGTGTGTAACATATGTCATCTAAAGCCATTCTGTAGTTATTTGCGTGAAAGAGTAAAAAACATTCATCCATCCTTATAAACTTTCACATTAATAGTAAGGAAGGATATGACAATAAATAGCTTCCAAAAAAAGTGAGTTATGCAGTAAAAAAGCCTCAGTAGCTCAACGGTAGGAGAAAGTTAACGCGAGATTCGAGGGTTCGATCCTGACCCCCTTGGGCTATAGTACCCACTCCTAGCGCAAGCTTCGACCTTATTTGGAGGGGCAATAGTAATATTAGTAATGCCTTGAAAAAGCATTGCATTGCAAATTTGCCCATCAAATGTACCAAAGATCAGATTCAGAGTCTGAATTCAATTTAATACAGTGCTGTAATTTTTTTATTATATATTACATTGTCCATGAGAACAAAACATGCAGATGTATGCTTACATAATAAAATAGGGACGTGAATTATGACCGAAGCCAGAGAACGTTAAAATATTAGATTTGGGCAATTTCGTGGGATGGATACTATTTCAAATTGGATTTATTTATCTACCAACCGAGCTTGGATACATTTTATTTGATGGGACAAAAGCTGTAATATAACTCGGAATCTAATACCGAGTTATATGTATAAATTCTTTGTTTCAAATTAAAGAATTGCAGAGTTATTTTTACGTCTCAATAGTTTTTGTATTTCATTTGAAATTTTGGTAAAAGCAATTTCTATATCCGCCTGATGGTAAGCAGTGACCGCAACTTATAAACGTGCGCAATACTTAAAGTATCAAGTAAGCGTTGACAACCCAAGGGATAAAGGAAAGGGATGTGAAGGTTACAGTGGAGACAGTCACACTGGTGGTAGGTCTTTTGTTGCAGAAGGCCGGCTAGGTAGGTACCACCACAGTGTCCAATATTCTGCCGCCAAATAGTAGTGCTTAGCCACTACTGTGTTCCGGTTTAAAGGGCATTGTACGCTAGTGAAATTACTGGGCGAACGAGATTTAAGAACTAATATCTCGAGGTTGGCAACGCGTGAGTGGCACCTACTAATGGTGCTGCAAGCGCTCATAGGCTGCGGCAGCCACTTACCATCAGTAGCCGCACACTTACCATTAGGGCCGTATGCTTGTTTGCCAACTTCTAACATAAAAAAAAAACACAGTGGTGGGAGATTGGGTCTCCATCGCTCTCACTTATCACACGAAACACAACAGTACTGATGCTGTAACTTAAGGCCGGTTTTCTGTGAGAACGGAGTACTTTTCTAATTGATTCGGCCCATCTATTCTAGAAGGAGCATGGGTATACTACTATTTAAGTTCGAGTTCTTAGTTATGTTTTGACGACATTGTGCCACAATAGTAGCGAACCTGCCTCAAGCGTCACAGGTCGCGGGTTCGATTCGCTCGGAGCATATGTTTGTATTGGTCATACAGACATGTTTTCCGATTTGGGTGTATTTTTCCTTGTCATCGTGTATGTTACCGGACCTCCGTCACAGGATATCAATATCCTAATGGGGACCGTTGAGTGTGTAGCGTTTGTTTATTATTACCACATTTTATTTATAAAACCGCACATATACATGTACCACTAAAATTATGAAATAATTATCAGTCTAGTGCGTTGTGGACCACGCACAATCGAAATTAAAGGGTTCCGCAGCTTGATAATGAAGAATCTAAGGACCTATCCAAAGATGTCTCACACGTTGCCATACGTTAAATTTTTTTTCAACTCTCAGTTACATATATGAACTGCTAACCATAATTTTTATATATTTTAGACTTTAGTGTAGCGGTTTATAGAATATACATATGTCCCTAAATTTTGTATAGATATTGAAAATAGTCTCCGAGTAAAATGATTGTGACTTACGGACGGACAGACGGATAAAGCTTCCGTTTTTGCCATTTGGCTACGGAACCCTAAAAAAGCTTGCATAACATGGACCTATACATAGCACGAACATATTCATATTCATACAATGGTACTATGTACAATTGTACAGGTATATTAAATAAACGTTGAAATTTTATTAAATTGTTTTTTTTTTTTCAATAAAAATTCCTCTCTCCATAACTATTGTACAAAACTCGTGTACAGTTCTCGATAGATTGTTATCGAAGAATAAATATAACATTTATTGTAACAAAAAACGAAATACCAATAGTTATTGGAAGTGAACAAAAAAAATTCACGTCGAAACTGTTATCGGGCACATATCTCGAAATACATTTGGCTTAGTGTCTTGTATTAATATTTCACGAACGCTTTAGAAAACAAACGATTTATAATAATCAAACTTGTGTCAAGTGCATTGCCGATTTAATTGAAGGAAAGAATTGGTGACTCTAAATCTCACATTCGAAGAAACGTGTGAATAATACGTTCTACAAGTCCATATATTTATATTTTTTTATATCATGACGGTTGACAAACAAGCATACGGTTCGCCTGATGATAAGCAGTCAACGCAACCTATGAGCGCAAGAAGAAGGAAGAGAACAGAGGGGGTGGGAGATTGGGCCTCCAACGCTCTAGCTCATCGCACGAAACGCAACAGTACCTACTGATACTGTTACTTTACGCCGATTTTCTGTGAGAGGGATGTACTTCCCCGGTCGAGCCGGCCATTATGTGCTGAGGGAAGCATGGCTCTAAAACCGTTTTAAATTTATAGTCTCAATATGATATTCCTGGTCGAAAATGATTGTACTAAAATTGTACGACGCAAATATATTGTACAATAATTACGAAGGCGTTTGGGCTGCCTTATGCTCTACTACATATTCTAAATTAATAATACATAACTCAACAAAACATACATTCCTAATAAAGAATACACCATATTTGAAAAATCTTTAGAAACGAAAACACTTCAAAGGATCGAATAAATTTAATAAAGTATCGGACTTATAAATATTTATACATAAAAACCGTGTATTGAATAAAACGTTTCATGTTTGCGCGGCGAAATTACGCCTTCC
Organism: Hestina assimilis; assembly: GCA_023373885.1. Classification (NCBI taxonomy): domain Eukaryota; kingdom Metazoa; phylum Arthropoda; class Insecta; order Lepidoptera; family Nymphalidae; genus Hestina; species Hestina assimilis. The sequence continues at coordinate 12,515,943 of CM041756.1, forward strand.
CAAAAAGCGCTTGAATTAAACAAATAGAACGAAAGAATTATATTTGTGCGAGTACACGCCCGCCTTCCTCCGTAACCGCCGGTTATTTGACTTTTTGAACAAATAAAATTCTGTTTCGTATTTAGGAAACAATGTAAGTACAATGACGTAGATATTATGACTGTTTTCAGGGTTGGCGATTTGCATTTTTATTTTATTTGAAGTGGAATTGTTTCCATACACATTTGTGTTTTTGTTTTGTTTTATAGGGGGTAAATGAGCATAATTATTTACGGTAGTAGAGACATGCTTTTCCCAGCACAAATGGAACAGCTGGACCGGTGAAGTACTACCTTCTCAAAAAAATTTGCGTAAAATAACTGTACTGCTGCGTTTCGTGCGATGATTGAGGAGCCTCGGAGTTCCAACCATCCATCCAACCTCTCTATTTACCGATATTTATGTATCGCAAGCGTAATGAAATAATAATCAAAGAAAAAAGTGCAGGAGATTTACATAATGATACACGATAAAGGTATACAGGTACGTAGCCTTTAAGAAGCAACTGGTCATACACTGGCTAATCTCGAAACGCGGTTGACGAGCTGTCCCTTACCGACCTTTGCACCAACGGTGGTAGCTAAACAGGCGGCCATTTAAGCCATACCCATCCCATCTTCTTTGCTTTATTAATGTCATCATAATTTTAAGAACTATGATAAAACCAAATGTGAAATGTTTTCGCGTTGACTTTAGAACTGGCTTAAGCGAAAAATAAACATGCAACTTAGTGACGCCGACGAGGCTAGAACACCAGTTGGTGTGGCTGTTATCACATTACAATTGATTGTAATTGTTAACTTTTGATAGGTAATTTGCCCTTATCCATTGAGTTACTGATTTGTCCTTAGGGTTGCATAAGTCAGATGGTATCGCTCTGTATAAAAATTTGTAACCCGTCAAATCCTGATAATAGTAATAAGCAGACCCTGTGTAAGTAGCGGGAATACGGCTGGGAAGAAGAAGACACAAATCATTTAGCAAACATACAAACATACTCTTTTTTTTTATGTTAGAAGTTGGCAAACAAGCATACGGCCCACCTGATGGTAAGTGGTTGCCGTAGCCTATGAGCGCTTGCAGCACCATTAGTAGGTGCCACTCACGCGTTGCCAACCTCGAGATATTAGTTCTTAAATCTCTTTCGCCCAGTAATTTCACTAGCGTACAATGCCCTTCAAACCGGAACACAGTAGTGCCTAAACACTACTATTTGGCAGCAGAATATTGGACACTGCGGTGGTACCTACCTAGCCGGCCTATTGCAACAAAAGACCTACCACCAGTGTGACTGATTGCACTGGTGGAATAATCTCTGCTGTGACAGATGTTATCCCAACAGCGGGCGATGGGGTCGTCACATCCCCACGCCTATAAATCTGCTTTATGAAGTCGATAAATATATAAAAACTCAAGAATAATATTATTTAAATGTATATTTTGTTACATAGAGCGTAAACTATATCAAATTAATGCAATATGGATTATCTTTAAAAAATCATATTTGCAAATCCAAAGTAGGATTATATTCGTACAGTACTTACAATCTGATAAATGTTGTTGCATTCGAAAACGATAAAATATTTATGTTAAAATGATTGTTTATGTTTGGATGAACCAAGTCTGTAGATTATCATTATAATATGTATTATATATAAAACCAAACCTGTGGTTTTATCAGTATTCATTTTAAATTAAACTAAGCTAAGGATAGCCTGGAGTCTTTATGAATTCCATCCAAGTAGGTTAACATTATGAACAACTTATTGTAACCAACAATGCTTTTAATCCCTTAACTAGATAACACAATAAATTGCACAGCACTGTAACTACTACGTCGGATTTCAACGATTCGTCGTTTTATATGCGGTATGACAATAATTTTCTGTATGGTGAAATATTGAAGTAACCTTCAATGTGACGCTCCGTTAGAATGACATCTTTTCAAATATTGTCTTTAATTAGGTTCTATACTTCGTCATGCACCGACATAAATATGGTGATCAACGCATAAATGGAGATTGACACACATATTATGAACTCACTGGTAGTAGTTCTTTTACTGCAAGTGGCCGGCTACGTAGGTACCACCGCATTGTCAAATATTCTACCGCAAAACAGTAGTGTCTTTAGCATTACTGTGTTTCGGTTTGAAAGGCACTGTAGGTTAGTAAAGTTACTGGGAAAAGGAGAAACTTTAAGAAATCATACCACCCAGATCTGGTCGATATACCTAATATCCGAACTATGCGCTTTCGTTCGTCATTCATAATGCCCACGGCCAGGGATTGGAATGCTCTTCCAGCGTCTGTATTTCCGAATGCATACAACCTGAACCTCTTCAAGGTGCGAGTACATAGGCTTCTCTTGAGTAAGCTCGCTCCAACGTAGACCTCATCTAAGCTTTCACGCTCGATGGAGGTCAAGAGCTTACCCATTTTTAAATAAATAAATAATAATATCTCGAGGTTAGCAACTCGTGAGTGACACCCAAAAATGGTGTTGCAAGCACTTATAGGCTACGGTCACCGCTTAACTTCAGCCCCGTTACCCGGGGCTATATAAATAGGGTTCACCCTCGGGCCGTGGACGTGCAGAGTGGGGTGTGCGTCCGTGATGAGCGGCCCTAAGGAGGACGGCAGTCGGTGTGGTCCAGACTGCCGTGTGCGCTTGCATGGGAAGCGCTGGGGAGCTTACCATCTCGCCCCCCCGGGACCGAGCTCCGCTATCAATCGGAGCACTGTGATTGTCAGGTCGCGTTGGTTTGTTCTACGAGAGTTCCCGTAACATGACAAAAACACTGAGGTCAGCCACCGAGGAGGTTTTAGTGGGTCCCCATGACGTTCCACCTTGTCATGGAACCCCACATAACCCGGTTGTCCCTCCCCAGGACGCCGGATATCTGGTAGTAGATTTCCTCCCCGACAACAAAAAAAAAAACGGTCAACGTAATGTAACAAAAAAATATATAGATTAGTGATCTATTAATTTAATGTGCTCCTATATATCATGAATTGAATTATAACTTTATCTAAGTAAGGATAGTATAATTATACAGTCTGGAAAAAAGGTATACATGAGGACTGCTGAAGGAATTGATTTCATGATGGTTTTGCTAACCATACGGTCCTGACACTAAGGTTTTGCTTGATTTCAATCCTGTATCAATGGCAGTACTTTATAAAATAATTTAACTTTGATACGGAAACCTAATAAAAGCTGAACGAGTATTGATTATTTTGACCTGAAAGGTTAAAGGCACAAACAAGTGTTTGGTTACAGGGTAGAATATTAAGATTTTCTTTACTTAAGCAAAATGAAATAGGATATTGCACTTTAATTGAATTTAAATACAATACACAATACATAATACACACTATATTATATATATTCATAATAAAACACTTAGTACATCCTCTCAGCAGCCTGTATACATTCTGCAAACAATTTATAGGACGGTAGATTTGTATCGCACGCAACACGGCGCCAACAATTTTGTGCAAAATGTACCTTCCTCTTTTGTTATTTCTATTTATCATAAGTTTTAAACATAATGTTCGACGACACAGGTATCCGGTAAAATTCGAATGAGTTTATGCAGACACCTGTTATAATTGTAACTTGTGAAAAAACACGAATATAATCAAATCTTACCGTAGACAGTCAGTACCTGATTGTTTAAAACGTCATTAAGGATGATACCACACCAATCGATCGATCGTCGATCGACTGTAAAAAGTGTTGTGTCGGTGTATGTCCTTTATATTCCGTTAAATAAAAGACTGTTTATAAGTATTACTCTATTAGTTTATTCCGGCGCAACCGGTCGGATACACCATGACATGACAAATAATAATACGTACACAGTACATAATGTGCATGAAAGCCTCAATAGCGCAACGGTAGAAGGGCCGACTTCGCTCCGTTAATGCGAGAGTCGAGGGTTCGATCCTGACCCCTTGCGCTATTGTCGTACCCACTCCTAGCGCAAGCTTCGAGCTTATTTGGAGGGCAATAGGAATATTAGTAATGCCTTGAAAGAGGATTGCTAATATTTAATAGTAAGGATTTAACAAAAAAAAAAATTATATGTCTCCACAAAAGTATCGTTCACTTGCGGATGTAAACGTTGATCGAAAATTTTCCAAAACAACTAATGGTCTACCCTCATCTTTGGTAGCAAGCCACGGCAAATAGTGAACCCGAGGTTCAGGACGTCAATTGCTCTTAAGCTAGCATACCTTTTAATTTTTTAAATAAAGTATATATGTTTGTTACTCTTTCACGTTAAAACTACTGAGCAGATTTAGATGAAATTTATTAAACACACACAACTGGCTTATTACCTGGACTAACATATAAGTAGGATACGTTTTATCCCGGAAAAAGGTTGGGTTCCCGTGGGATCATTAAAAAACTACATAAAGCGAGCGGAGCCGCGGGCACAACTAGTTTATAATATTAGTGGGAAGTGAGATTTATGTCAACCAAGAGTGCTTAAGGCCATTTTTTTTTATTTGAAAAGTAGGACAGATGACTCTACTCCACCTGATGGTAAGTGGAAGTAAAGTCCAAACGCGAAGGTGGCTAACACAGTTGCCGAATGCAATCGCGCTAGCCACCCTCACCCTGCCTACCCGCAAGAGGCCTCTTCACGCCTCGTTTGAAGGAGCCCAGATTATAGGACGGGGGAACACGTGAGCCGGCAATGAGTTCTACTTTTTAGAAGTACGACAAAGAAAAGAATTACCGAACTTCTTTGTTCATGAAGGAATTGATGCCACAGTTAGTTGGTTACACCGGAGACCAGCACGCGTAGTTCTAGCATGGAAAATGGAAGGGGGTATGAGGGAGAATAATTACTCTGAACACTCGCTGTGATACAGTCGGTAGAAGGCGCTGAGGGCGGTAATCTAATGACGCAGTTGAAGAGGTTCAAGGGTGTTAGAGACCTCTTTGTCGCCAATGATGCGAATCGCTCGTCGCCGCAACCTATCCAGGACTTCGAGCAAGTTCTTAGCGGAGCCATCCAAAGGTGCGAGCAATATTCAACGCAAGACCGTACCTGAGTTTTGTACAACAGGCACAGTTGATATGGCGTGAAAAAACGCCGCACCTTGTTCAGGACTCCGATTTAACGTGAGGCCATTTTAGTAACGGCCTCGATGTGGTCCCTGTGACTAAGATCACAGCATAGCTCAATTCCGAGCATAGCGATACTGCTTTCCATCGACAACGTAGTGCCAGAGAGGGAAGGATGAGGGGAAAATGGAGACTTTTTTGAAGTAAAAACGCAGGCCTGAGTTTTTGGCATTGAAATCAATCAGATTATCCGTACCTCATTTAGAGATGAGGTCTAATGTCTGGTTGTTTCCAATGACAAGATTCTCGCGTCTCTCACGGATGTCTGTTCGTACAGCGGCTGCAGCTGCGCCACAACGGGGAATGGGTTAGTAAATGGCCTTTTTCTTAAAACTAACGATATTAATAAAATTTAATAATACGAACTTTTAATGCATTTTTTCTTACGAAGAAGTAATATATTTTTTATTCAAAGTGCCAGCCCTAGGTTGCCATATTCGCGATAAAGTTTTCTAATAATGTCCGTACCAAATTGAACTAATATTTCTTCCAGGGTCGGTAATGCAAACGAGTCTTTTTTTTGTTCAATGCTAAATTGGAAGCTTTTGCATATTTTCTACGTAAATACAATTAGGTTCTGGATACGTTTTCGTTGTTAAAGCGAATTTATAAATGAAACCAAATAAATGAAATTTTTGAATGATTGAATTTTTATTTATTTAGATAGGTCTTGCAGCTGTTAATTTATACACGTATAATACCACCATAAAATATTAAAAAAGAGGCCGGCTAGGTAGGTACCATAGCAGTTTTAAATATTCTACCTCAAAACAGTAGCGTCTTTGGCATTACTGTGTTTCAGTTTGAAGGGCACTGTAGGCTAGGAAAATTACTAGGCAAACGAGATTTAAGTGCGTAATTTAAGTGCGTAATTTAACTGCGTGCGGTAACGCGAAGTGACACCTACGAATGATGTTGCAAGCGCTCATAGGCTAAGGCTTGCCGTGGGTGCCGTATGCTTGTTTGCCAACTTAGTAACATAAAAAAAAAGATTTTTTAATTAAAAGTTTTCACTTAAAAATTTATCATCCACAACAGCGCGATATAGAAGACATTTTTCTTCCTCGCACAACCACTCTGTGGAATCAACTTCCGCCGGCGGTCTTTCCGAACCGATACGACTTAGGAACCTTCAAGAGAAGAGCATATTACTTTCATAAAAGTCGGCAACCCGTATGCCCTCAGGTTAGCCTCCTACCCGTTTGCTCCCACTTACCTAAAAAAAATCTGAAATCGTCAGTGCAAGGAAAAAGGTTCACTTCCCGTGGTATTATCAATAAAACGTACTACAATTCCTATTTTTCGAAAATTCGGCATCATACTTGGACGCAAATAAGCAATACCATGTCAACCCACAAAATTGAAAAAACTGAGTTATAAATGCAGAAGTGTTGGTGAATGGCTAAAGAACATTTTTCTTTAATATTTGTAGGGTTTCAAGCTTTAAAACTTCTAAATAAGCCATTTTTTAATCATGCCATTTATGTATTATTTTAAACATTTTGGGTTATATTATATACGAAATATGCACTTTGTATGCTTATTTTATGTGAAAATTAGTAAAATAACTTACATACATCTTGAAATTGCCAAAAACTTGATCAATATATAAAAAAAAATCATTTATAGCAAGTTATTCAAAATTTTCAAACGCGTTTTTCTCGAAATGACATTCGTGTGGGTTGACATGGTATTGCTTATTTGCGACCACTTATGAAACATTATTTACTCACAAATATTTCAGATCGTAAGGTAGGTTCTAAGGTCAGACAAAGTCGCAGGCAGATCCTAGTGAACATGTACACAAATAATTTTTTTTTTTTTTTATGTTAGAAGTTGGCAAACAAACATACGGCCCACCTGATGGTAAGTGGTTGCCGCAGCCTATGAGCGCTTGCAGCACCATTAGTAGGTGCCACTCACGCGTTGCCAACCTCGAGATATTAGTTCTTAAATCTCGTTCGCCCAGTAATTCTTATCGAAGTCAATCGACTGTATAATCTTTGAAGATTAAAGATCCCAATTTACGAGTTACCTGTTTTAGGTATTAAAGAATACTGATAGCGATTTTAAGCGTCATTACCCCCGAAGTGTTATTGAGAAAAAGGGCGAGACAAACTTATCTTTATCATCCAATTTGATACAACATTACTTTTATCGGCGAACGATTTTCTTAAATACAGAATATTACTCTTTACGAGAACAGAAAAGTATTCTAGCACAACTTTCTTCTCTTAACTTGAAATATTTTATCACCTCATTTGACTTCAGTAACCTTAAGGGCAAACCAGTAACTCGTTGCATAAGAAAATGTTACACATCCAGTGTAACGGGGACCGATAGCTTATCGTTCTCTGCGAGACATGGCGGGGAGACCCACAAGGACAAACAACCAGACCGAAACACATATTTGTCAAATACAAACATCTGGCACCGGCGTTGGGACGTGACGACCCCATCGCCCGCTGTTGGGATAATCTCTGTCACAGCAGCGATTATTGCACCAGTGCAATCAATCACACCAATAGGTCTTTTGTTGCAAGAGGCCGGCTAGATAGGTACCACCGCAGTGTTAAATATTCTACCGCCAAATAGTAGTGCTTAGGCATTACTGTATTTCGACCGGCGTCGGGACGTGACGACCCCGTCACCTGGTGGGAAAATCTCTATAATGGCAGAGATTATTCCACCAGTACAATTAATCAATTCAACTAGTGGTACTGCCACGCTGCACAACTCTTTGCTTCAGCCGAATTGGGCCAGCACGCCCGGGAAGTACCACTCTCTTACAGGAAACTGGCGTAAAATGGCATCTGTCGCGTTTGGTCCTGTATGTTACAGTTCCGGAGGCATCTTAAGCCTCCTCCCTGTCTATGAACGTGCAGAGTTCGGTTTATGTACCCTAGGAGCGAGCCCGTCGAATCGAGTCGCGAGCACAGCTTGTACCAATATAAAGAGCAAAAATGAGTATTCACCATTAAGTGCAGATTTATCTATCTTCCTAAATGGAACTGAATGATTAATATGGTCGTATCACGCAGAGCACTCAATAGAATTGCTCATTATTTCAAGTGCTAACATAAGACATACTTACTAGCTTTAATTAATTCTATACAAATGAATACGCTTCGATTTTCACATTGCTTCAAGCAATAAAATATTTTTAGGAAATAAAAATACCAACTGCAAAACTATAACAGACATCGGTGTTAAGTTACGAATGATAGTCTTTAATGATTAATGCAATTTTATGAATTATATACTTTTCTCGTCGATGCCACACAATGATGATTGACAGCATCAGCTTTCAAATAAAAAGAATCATCAAAATCGGCTCAACCAGTCGAAAGTTATAAGGTAACAAACAACCTGCTCTTTTTTTAAAGTCGATTAGAAAAATTTAAAACCTGCTTACAAATTTTCGTATAATCAAGCAAGCGCCTAATTCCAATACAGATGTAGTAAAATGTTCCCGAATAAAGCTGACTAATGTGTAAATGGATAATAACCTGGTGTTACAAGGATTTGGTTTTCTTTTGTCGTATGGAGTTCTAAAAACTATATCACTAATTTTTAACAGGCTTTTGGAGCTATCGTTTGCACCTATATAATATAAACAAAGAAACTAAACCCTTTATGTGAGAGTCCGCCACTCATTTGCCCAGTATTTATCGCATAAACTAACCCCCTAACCCCTAGACTAGCCATTTTTTTTGTGGATGTCCATGGGCGATAGTGGCCACTTACCATCAGGTGGACCTATCTGCTCCCCCATGCTTACTAATTTTATAATTGTAAAAGTAACTCTGTCTCTCTGTCTATCTGTCTGTAATAAAAACAAAAAAAAATAACTGAACCGATTTATGATTGATTTATTTATTGTATGGAAATATCGTCACATTTGGAAACTTAGAAAACACGGATTGAAACTTGAAACTTATTTTTAGGCTGTCGATTAGATATAAATAAATATGACATTCAAGGTTTGTAAGAGAGGCAAAGCCGCTGGAGAAGTTAGAATAATATAAAAAGAAACTAAACCCTTCATGTGCGAGTCCAACAATCACATGGCCGGTTTTTTTTATCGCATAGACGAATACTATACTTAATAATTATGTAGTGATAATTTTAACATATTTTTCAAATTAAAATCAAACATTATAATAATAATAATAATAATAATAAAAGCCTTTATTTTCGATCACATCTTTAATTTCACAAATAAGGTACTTAACGTATTTTTACTAGACATCTATTAACAAGAAATAAACTCAAAAAAAATAAAATATTGTAACAATTGAATTAATAAGTAAAAAAATCAAAACATGCATTAATAATATGTTTCATTGAACATGCATTACAAATATTCATCGTTACGATTATTACATACTAATCATACAGTATTGCAATTATTTAATAATTAAGATTATTTTAGTCAGATTCATAAATTCATTAACTATCATAAATAATTAAATTTAATTAAATTGGATACCATAATTACTAAGAAAATAAAAAATTAATAGATGTACCTAGGAATTAGATAATAAAATAATAATATTTAGAATTAAGAGTTAAAACAATAATACATTTAAATCAACATGCATTGAATACTAATTATTTTTGACAATAATAATTAACAATTCATTACTATAATAATTAAATAATCAATAATAATATGAGTAATTTAAATTAATTCAACAAGATTTACACATAATAAACAATTAAAATTTTCATTCAATATTTTCATCATAAAGAAAGAAGGAAGGAAGAAGAGGTAATGGTCAGCTTTGACGTGTCATCCCTATTCACTAATATACCAGTAACGGAAACTATTGATATAATAAAACAACAGCTTATTGTAAACAACTTACCTACTGAGTATATGGGATTGATAGAGTTTTGCCTTACCAGTGGATACTTCCTCTGGCGAGGGACTTTACCTGCAAATGGATGGAGTGGCAATGGGCTCACCAATAGCACCAGTTGTGGCCAACATATTTATGGAGCATTTCGAGCAGGAAGCGTTGAAAAGTGCGCCATCAAAACCAAGATACTGGTGGAGATACGTAGACGACGTGTTTGCTATAGTCTCGAAGCAAGGTGTAGGACAATTATTAGACCATCTAAATGAAAGACATCCAAAAATAAGATTTACTACAGAGGAGGAAAAAGACGGAACTCTCCCATTTTTGGATGTACTTGTGAAGCGGGAACCTAGTGGAAGCTTGGTACATACAGTATTCAGAAAACCGACACATACTGATCGTTACCTTAGAGCGGATTCCCATCACCACCCGTCGCAATTGTCTGCAGTGCCTCGCACTCTCATCAACCGTGCACTACGTCTATGCGATCCTCAATTCCTAGAGTCGGAATTGACACATGTGCGGCAGGTGTTGGAGGGCAACGGCTACAACTGGCGACAGAGCTACCGTCTAGCAAACACGACCATCAGACAACGGCCTCATATCGTAGAGCGAGTTCCAGCCTATTTACCTTACATGCGAGGGGTAACGGATAAGATTGGACACCTGTTACGCCGCAGATATAGCATCAGGACAATTTTCCGCCCCATGACACAGATTGCACGACTTTTACGATCACCGAAGGATCTGGAACCTCTGGAGGGCCCTGGCGTCTATGAAATTCCGTGCGATTGCGGCAAAAGCTACATTGGAGAAACGGGACGCAGTATCACTACCAGGCTCACTGAACATATCCGCAGCATTCGCAAGATGCAAGTTAACACCTCGGCGGTGGCAGAGCATGCCGTCTACTCCGGCACCTCTCATTATATTAGGTTCGATAAGGTCAAAGTACTGGCCCGCGAAAAGAATTTCGTATCGCGCAAATTTCGTGAGGCAATAGAAATCGACCGTCGTCCTAATTTTAATAGAGACAAGGGGTGGGCCCTGCCACCCACTTGGAAACCGGTGCTACTTAACGCGACGCCGAAGAGTATCGGAAGTGTTGATGAGTGTGTATTGGATATTGTGAGTACATTCTGTGCGCCCGTGAACTCCAATTGTGACACTAGTGCATCGTTCTCTCCGGCTTCACCACCATCGCCGGCGCATACCCCGCCCGCCGCCCTGTCCAGCCGCGCGATGCGAGCACAAGCGCGCAGTGCGAGACGGGTCGCGACCGCGAACGTTACCCACTCACCCTGAAGAAGGACCTCCGATGAGTCCGAAACTAGTCGGTACTTACACCGATTATACGTGAGTGTGAGCCGTTTAGATTTTTACATTAAGTTAATAATGTCTCACGATAGTTTTAATAATACAATAAAGAAAGAATATTATTATAGTAATACTTTAAAGTAATCAATTGTTAATTATTTCTTAATCTATATTATTTCGGTTTCATTGTGATCGTCTCGCCTTTCAGCATAGGCCTCCTCTAAAGTCAAACATTACCACAACTAAATTAAACAATTATTCGAAACAGTAAACTATAATTGAAACATCCTTAGTTTATATAAGATAATGAATCAAATATCTTATTCACGTAAGCGGTTTTAATCTTAACGACGAATAAGTAACCTATTACTAGCATACATCAGAGATAAACAGAATTCGCACTCGGTTTCAACCACAATTATATTCATTTAATTCAAAATACATTCTGAAAGGATTCAACAGAATCGTTTTCGTGTAAACGAATTATGTTAATAATGACTTTCATATAACTTTTATGTATTGAATTGAATTACATTTATCAGCATTGACCAATGACCAGCACTTAGCTGGATGGTTTTATACCCAGTGTCTGCTTATTACCCTTGTCCGGATTTGACAGGTTACTAGTTTTTACACAGAGCGATTGCCATCTGACCTCTGTAACCCCAAGAATGAACCAGTAACTCATTGGATATGAGTAATTTTACTTATCAAGAGTTAACGATTATTATCAGATGTTATGTGACAACAACCGGGACCGACAACTTAACGTGCTCTACGAGGCACGGTGGGGAGACCCACATGGACAAACGGCCAGACCGAAAAAGATATTTGAAAGATCTATGCAGCAAACATCGAGCGGGAATCGAACTCGCAACCCTCGAGCTAAAGGCAGACTCGTTAACCACAACGCCACAACGGTGTCATACTTATGAGCATCGTTTGCTTAAGCATCCGTAAGCACGCGTAAGCATGCTTCAGCATCCGTAAGCATGCTTCAGCATCCGTAAGCATGTGTACACATCCTTCAGCAAACTTTTAACGGCTGCATAGTGCTGTAGCGTCTTATAACGAGTGCTACACTTATAAGCATTTAAAGCAGAAAAATGTTTTATTATGTCATGACGGTTGGCAAACAAGCATACAGTCCACCTGAAGGTAAGTAGTCACCGCTGGTACACCCTTAGGGTTGCTTACGTCAGATGAAAATCGCTCTCTATAAGAACTAGTAGCCTGTTAAATCCTGATAAGAGTAATAAACAGACACTGCGTAATTACCGGGAATAATGATGACGAAGACCACCGCAGACTAATTTTTAATTATTCTTTTTAATCAGCCCCGCAGTTCACTTGGAATAAAAAATACAGATTTTCCGCATACAAACCTTGCTTAAAATACGACTCATTGTTCTCAGAAGAGCTGTGTAAATATCGTAATATCAAAGTGTAATATCTACTCTCGTTTTAAATCACTTGCTTGTACTGTACATTGTAGAATAAAAGCCTCATTTTCTGCGTGTTTATCATGCGTAGTTAAACTGACTCCGTCGGTGAATTTTTAATGTTCATCGCGAGTATAATGTAGCTGTTCTTTCTAGAGAAACTACGAGTTTAATTTATGTACTAAATGGACGCAAATAAGTAATACCATGTCAACTCACACGAATGTCATTTCGAGAAAAACGCGTTTGAAAATTTTGAACAACTTGCTTTATATTAATTTTTTATATGTATTGTTCAAGTTTTTGGCAATTTCAGATTTACGTAAGTTATTGTACTTATTTTCACAAAAAACAAGTATACAAACTGCGTATTTCGTATATAATATAACCCAAAACGTTTAACATAATACATAAATTGCTTGATTAAAAATGGATTTTTAGAAGTTTTAAAGCTTAGCTTAACCCATCAAATATTAAAGAAAAAGTTCTTCAGCCATTTACCAACACTTCTGCAAATATAACTCAGTTTTTTCAATTTTGTGGGTTGACATGGTATTGCTTATTTCCGTCCAAATATAACACGATTTTTTAATGGGGAATACTTTTCCTTTGCTAACAAACTAATAATTTAATAAATATTTGATTTATAGAGTTAGCCTGTTTAAAGCTTCAAATCACAACCATACCAATTTCCGACACCAGCAGGAGTTCAGCGCTGGGATAAATTTGAAGCACAAATTAAGTACCTGGAAACTCTTAGATAGAAAAAGTAGACTTTCTCTACATTTTATACCCATTGGGCCATCTCAGGTTTCATCTTTATGAAACCAACTTCCGGGGGTCTTTCCGAATCTATACGACCTGGGAACCTCCAAGGGAAGAACCTATTCCCCTCTCTGTCTGCCCTCTGGTGTTGCAGATGGGCGACAGTAATCGTTCAACATCAGGTGACCCTCCTGCCCTTTTACATTAAAAAAAAAACCTGTGGCACTTGAGGACTGCCGCGGTAAAGCTATTGCATTTCCTAAACTAAAATATTCTGGCCACCGCGATGTAGAAATGACAATTTCTATCTGGCAGTAAGCCATCTAGTATGGCATCGTCAAACTACATATGTATAATTAGTAGTTTTTTTATGTTAGAAGTTGGCAAACAAGCATATGGCCCACCTGATGGTAAGTGGCTGCCGCAGCCTATGAGCGCTTGCAGCACCATTAGTAGGTGCTGCTCACGCGTTGCCAACCTCGAGATATTAGTTCTTAAATCTCGTTCGCCCAGTAATTTCACTAGCGTACAATGCCCTTCAAACTGGAACACAGTAGTGCCTAAGCACTACTATTTGGCGGCAGAATATTGGACACTGCGGTGGTACTTACCTAGCCGGCCTCTTGCAACAAAAGACCTACCACCAGTGTGACTGATTGCACTGGTGGAATAATCTCTGTTGTGACAGAGGTTATCCCAACAGCGGGCGATGGGGTCGTCACATCCCGACGCCTTTAAAATAAGTAGTAAATAGTTTCTACATTATTTTTAATGTTATTATATTATAAAATATTATAAATATTATTATTATTTACGTTTATTATTTTATTCAAAAAATAATGAATTAATTTATAATAAAAAAAATGATTGAAATCGTCATCAGATTCGGATCGCTTTCTTTTAATATTACGATTCATGAATTTCGGTGTGCAACAAATCCAATTCTTACTAATATTTGGTTCCGAGCTTGTTTGAGCTTGATGTGGACGACAGAATTGTTAATTATCGGGGAGATGTACGTTTGAGTGGCATCTTAAAAACGTTGATCAAAGTACCAGGCAACAGAAAGCCTAAAGCATGAAAGTAAATTTACAAGTACGCAGGCTGAGGGGTCAACAAAATGATCGTTTAAACGACAGTCTCATACAAATTGACTTATCGTCCAGTAGAGGTTGAGCTCCGTAAGACAAACGGTAACGGTTTCGTTGTATATAATACGTACAGTTGCTATTATCACACACGAAGATCCGTTGCACTTTTATCGTTTCTGTTCTCTTATTGATTTTTCTTGTGGGAGTGTTAGGTTTTATTTTCGTTACGGAAATTCGTGATTCAGTCGCCGCGCTCAAAGCCCGCGATAATGCTATCCAATAGCTTAAAAATACATCTTAAAGCTTAAACGATTCAAATACATTAGTTGATATTACAAAAATACTTAAGTTAGGATATTTATATAAATGATTCAATCCTGTATTATACTATATAATATAAAAAAAAATATCTACCAACAATATTCCAATCAAATTTCCAATCCTAGTTTTATAATCTTGAAAAATTTACACGTGTTTGTGTCACAGAAAACCTTTTCTTATTTCATATCTATTCATCCGATTAAATCTTAACGTAAGCTCTCTGTAAGAAAGAATGTTATTCCCAACAAATAAAATTGTATTATTTTATCTTTTATACATAAAGTATTTACCTCTTTTATCTTTTTTTTTCAGAATATAAGAATAAAAATATTTGGATTTAATATTGTGACTTAAGCGGATTACGTATTCGAAGAGGTACTATTTTGTACGAATAATATTTTAAATATTATTTAATAAACAATATTCTTTGTACCTATTTATCAATTCACTTTGATTTTTTTTTATGTTATGACGGTTTTTTTTTTTTTTTAATTCTTTATTTATTATAAAGGGTTTTTTCACAAAGTGAATATGTCACCCTTGTAGTAACATACAAATTAATCAATCAACAACACATAACATAACTGAACTTAAACTAATAAAATTTTATATATAGTAACGAATAGAAAACACAAATTACATATTCCTACGTTTAAGAATTAGTTTAATTAAACTATAAAGCAATTTAGCCCTTTCTGATAATGGGAAGGCTAAAATAGAATTGTAAAAACCTAAGTTATATGAACGTTGACCAAAGGTGACATGTCTTTCTAATTTTGCTCGTTCACACTCCTGCAAAATGTGATAAACATCCTCTAAAATACCACATAAAACACAATCAGACGTAGTTACCTTCCTCATCATGAAGCCAAAATTATTAAGTGGCATATGTCCAGAACGGAGCCTCAAAGAGATAACAATATCCTCACGTTTCAGATTGCCTTTATCAAACCATGGTGACCCAAAGAGCCTAGGCTGGATAGTTTTGTACCATATACCTTTGGTTAAGGATCTTTCATCGAAGTATTCAGACCACATGTCAAAACAATTTTTCCGAATATATCCTAACAGATCAGAGTACCATGGCAAACAAGAGACATTTAATAAGATGAAAAAGAGCAGATTTAGAGTCAGTGTATATAACAAATTTTTGAAAATCGACTGACTCGATGTAAGATAAAGCTTCCGCAATTGCAATGAGTTCAGTAAACATAATTGATATATCTGCATTAATTTGAAATTTAAAGTGTAAACCTGTTTTGAAATCTAAAAAAGCTGCTCCACTAATAGTCCCCTCTTTAGACCCATCTGTAAATATTTCATAAAAATTTAAATATTTTCGTCTAAGGTTTTGGTAACAGAGCATTTTCAAATTATTGTCGTTAAAACAACGTTTAGATTTGTGAACTCCTTCAATATCAGGACTGACAATATGTGATAAATCGATGTTGTTGACCCATGTATCTAAAGAGAACATTTCTATCTGTTTACTACGGTACACCTTTTTATCTTTTAACAGACCATGTAAAAGTACTAATAGAGGTTTTTTTTTACGTCTCCAGTAAAAGTTTGCAATCAGATTAGAAAGCGATTCCAATAAATCAATGGTTGTACTGTTACTAAATGATTTCGCTTTTAACCAGAATTTTCCTGCCAAGTAACGTCTACGGATTGATAAAGGACATAGACTTAACTCCGACTCCATGACGTGTATAGGGGTACTTTTAATAAAGCCACCTATCAAACGCAAACAAACATTTTGTATTCTATCCAACTTAGATAAATTGCTAGTACAACTATTGTCGTACAGAAAACTAGCATAGTCAATTCGGGTTCGTATAAGAGTAATATACAAGTGTCTTAAATGAATCGGGCTAACGCCCCAGTTTGAACCAACCAATACTTTAAATACACTAATAAATTTTAGCAACTTCTCGTGAACTTCATTGATGTGTTTATTCCATCTAAGATTTCTGTCTAACCATAACCCTAGATATTTGACAGTTTTTACGACCTCTATTTGATAATCATTTATGCGAATATCTATGCAATCTTCACGATAGCCCCTTTTGAACAAACATATTTTGCTTTTACTAGGAGAAATACTTAGTCCCATGTTAGATAACATTTTATCAACAGATGTTAATGTTTTTTGAATTTTAAGCTGACCCTCAATAGTAGACAAGCAATAGGCATATATTACAAAATCGTCTGCGTATTGAGATATGAATATATCATTTTCTATGTCTTTGCATATATTTACAGTAGCGACATTAAATAAAAATGGGGATAAAGGGTCTCCCTGAGCAAGGCCCTGACCAGTAAATCTACTAATATCTACATTATCAACCTCAATGTGTAAAATTCTTTTTTGTAAAAAGTTAAATAGGTATTTACAAATCGCCGATCCAACTTTCAAGTTATCTAATACGTGAAGTAAGGATATAGTATCAACGTTGTTATACGCGTTGTTAAGGTACTGAAACCAACCGTATTATCGGAAAAGATATTTTTCCTTTCTATATACCATTCAAGTCTTCTATATAAAATGTAATGAAAAATTTTGCATAAACAGGACATTAACGAAATGGGTCGGAGTGAATTAATTTCTGACAAGTTTCTTCCCGGCTTAGGAATCGCCACGATACGAATGTCACGCCATTGATGTGGAACATAACTATGTATTAAAAATTTATTATATAAAGATAATAGGGCTACCTTTCCAGATCGGTGCAAGTTTTTAATCATAGAATAAGATATACCGTCGCATCCAGGAGATGTATCCTTCAGTTTGATACACTTTTCTAGCTCCTGCATGGAGATTGAACATTCTATTTTTGGGTTAGTGCTCAAAAACATTGGGCAACACGGGGAAACAAAGGGAGGAGTTAATGAGTTAAGAAGTTTTTCAGCACTAAAGGAATCAACGTAATGTTTAGGATATTTATATCCTTTCAGCCATGCCATCCTACGCCACATTTCACTAGAAGTAGTAGTTTCGTTTATGGAAGACCAAGCCATTTGAAAGCTCTTACTTTTAGCCTGGCGTATAAGCTTTTGAGCGTTAGATATACATAATTTCAGTTTTTGTAAGGACGATGGAGTTGGATTCCGTCTAAATTCGGTTAATGCACGCCTTCGACGAGCAACTGCATGTGACAAATTTTGATTCCAGTAAGGCTTAGGAACAAATTTCGATTCTGGATCCTGTCTGAATTTAACTAAAGGTATATGTTTATTAGCTATATCATTGATTTTAGAAACAAATTGATCATACTCTTTTTGAATATCTGTTGCCGAAATAGGGATAGACAAGCTCTCTTTTGAATACGCTTCCCAATCAGCTTTTTGAAAATTTCTACGAACAGTTGGGGAGCAAGACGATGAAACACAAGTAGACAAAATAATCATTAAATGATCACTTCCCAATGATTCATTTGATACCATCCAGTTGAATCGGAGACAAATATCTAATGTCGCTAGGGAGACGTCTGGAGCAGATTGTTGAAGTACGCCATTAACAAGGCGCAGTCTTGTATTCGCACCATTATTAAGGACTGTAAAATTACTATCAACTAAGGAATCAAACATTAATGAGCCTCTAGTATCCGTTTTATATGACCAAATTGTGTGATGTGCATTCATGTCACCTAAGATCAACGTTTTACTTGTATAAATAGAGAAAAGCTCATCCCAATCACATTGACTAATATTTATATGAGGAGGGCAATACAGAGATAAAACAAAATCTAAACCTGAAACGTTAATTAATCTAACACACAAAATTTCTATATCATTGTTCCTTATATGTAAACGTTGAATCGAAGACTTAATGGATTTATGTACAAAAATAGCGACGCCCCCGTATGAATCGTGCCTGTCACTCCGATAAACACTATATCCACTAGCTTTTAGAGTACTATCAGGTTCCAACCAAGTTTCACTCAGTGCAGCAATATGTATTTTGTCTCGATTTAGTATTTCCGTAAATGATATTAATTTAGGCCTTATACTCTGGGCATTCCACTGAATGATATTCAACTTTATGATTGAGTGAGGATTCATCTTGAACTACACATTTCAATAATTTTCTTGATCAATGACCCTTCTGTGATATGTTCAACAAAAATACTTAACATCCATTCAACACACAAATAAATAACTCTTTGTACTTTACTAGTAAAACTAATTTTTCTCAAAAATAATATTTCTTTTATATGTATAAATAGCTCTTTAAATGTTACTTCTCTTTTATTTTTAACTTCTGCTTCCACATCTTCGTCTGTATTACTTTCCTCTTCCTTATTTTCAGGTTCAGATTCTATATTATTTTCAAAAAAACTTTTAGACCTATATCTTTTCTTGGAACTATCTCTCTTGGAATCGGCACCTTTATCTTTTCTAAATTTTTCAGGTTTATGAATTTCACTAGACTTCTTAACTATTTCTGCAAAACTAGAGCTTGGGATGGGCTCAACAGGCTTAAGATTTGATGTGGACGGGGCATTCTGTCTATCCTGATGTATTGTATCTTTGGGAGTACCTGAAGGAACGTAAATAGTTACAGCTTTTCTATATGTACATCCAAACTCTGCCATTAGTTCTCTAATCCTCTTTTCTTTCAGAAAAACAGGACAAGACTTGTCAAGAGCCATGTGGTTGTCACCACAATTGACACATTTGTATGTTTCAACTGCACAGTTCTCGTGGTTATTTCCACACTTGGGGCAAACAATTTTATTAAAAGGGCACATTCTGCGTGTGTGGCCATACTTCCAACACTGGGAGCATTGCGAAACCTGATAAATAAATGGCTCAACTTTTAATTTCAATCCACAGACATAAACAAATGCTGGAACAGAGGGTCCTTTGAAGCATAAGCGGATTGACTCACTTGGGCACCATACTCCTTTATCTTTATCTCGGCGGTTCAAGCGTTTCAAGGACAGGATCTCTGCAGTTTTGAATAATTTCTTCGTCAGATATTTCAAGCTCAACATCTTTAATTACTCCGTAACTATATGACACTTCCATAGCCTTCACTATTTTCCATCCTTTTTGCAATAAAGCTTCGCATTCCAATAAAGAATTAATGGTAGACTCATTCTCAAATCTAAGTCTTATTTTATATGGACTTAAATATTTAACATTACTTATATTTTTAATTTTATTTTCATCAAGTATTCTAGCCAATGAAAATTGTTTAGGAAGCTTATCTTTGTAAGTAATATAGCACTCAAACCTGCTATAATCAATATTATTATTGTTACTTCGCAAACGAGATTTCTTGACCTTACCCACAACTTCTGTCCATCCATCTTCTTCTTCTTCTATTTCAATGCATTCATTACTCTGATATTGCCTCTTTAACTCCCTACGTTTTCCATACTCATGTTCACATAAATTACCTTGATCCATTTCATCTACTTCCATATCAGGATTATCGCATTCATTCATGTTATTATATAAATCATTTTGCTCTGCGCGCGGTAACGATGTACCGCATGCAAATGTATCGTCACTCATTTACACGGTGCACAGACGCATCGGTCGCAAAAAATAATTGCGAAACCGGTTCAAGCGCACATCAGGTAGCAGAACGCGAGTGCACGTTCTTATCGCCACGCCGTTTGATAAGTAAGACTGCAAAGTTTGATAAGCAAGATAGAAGGAGTGGGAGATTGAGTCTCCGGCGCTTCCACTCTACTGATAATTTCAATTTTATGTGAGAGTTTAGTACTTCCCCATCGAGTCGGTTCATTTTTGCTGTGAGGAGCACGCTTCTACTACTGCTAAAATTTATTAATTTGTAAATTACAATCCTTATTCATAGTACATAAGGTCTAAATTCCTCTGCTCTCATATTATCGAAGTACCTAGTCGACAGTGCAATATTTTACAGCTAACGACCTAAATCATAAAACACAATTTCATGAATAAACGTCCATCGCATGCCTCCAATAGAGCCTTGATAACGATATACGTGCCAATGGTAAAACCACGGAAATAAATTCGAATTGTTATTTATTTGAACACGTTTCTAGAAAAAAAATTGATATCAGATGTAAAGAATGGCATGTCTAAAAGACTATGCCTTATTAAGAACTTGATTATTTTAATGTAAAATTTAAACGACTAACACTCACGTTCAATCGTTTAAATTTTACATTAAGTTAATTATGTCTCACGATAGTTTTAATAATTTAACTTGATTATTAATTTAAAAAAATTCTATAGAGATTGTGAGAACTAAGTAAATTTTTCTATTTTTATTTTATTTAATTTTTTTTTTATTTAAGTCATAGTTACGTATACCAATTCTACATAAATCGCCTAGAGTGCATAAGTCCATATTTCCACATAAGAAATATGAACCGCCGTGTCAGCGTCGCAAGCCTCAAAAGGAGGAACCGACACCCGCCGGGTGCGGGCCGTTAGAAAGCCTTCTTTGGTCCCACTTCGACCGGAATCACTAGGCTAGTTAGGTTAAAAATGTATTCTTTTATTAATAAAATTTAATTTAAGAAAAATGGAGTTTCTTTTGCATCCGGCGGCTGTAGCATACGTAACTTCCTTTGTAATTAACAAAGAAAAACGGATAGTGGGAAAATTCTGAAAAATAATAGCCACGACAAACGTCAGTATCTGGTATAAATTTCATCTTGCTAGTTGAGAAAATCGGTGATGACACACGGATGAACAGACTGGGAACAAAGTGATCTTATAAGGGTAAAACCCTTTGATGTACGGAACCTTAAAAATAAAAGAGTTATTCCACAATTGAAAGCTATCACGTTCTATGGACAGTCCCATTATTTGTTTTTTTTAAAGATGGCCGCGGCCAAATGGTCACAAAACCGTGGATGGAAAAGAAAAAAGAAAATAATTTGTATCGTATGTCAATAAAATGTGTAAACAATAATCAATCCTAAAGAAAAGAATAGATACAATACCAATTACGGAAAACATTCTTATTTACAATAATAAATCTTTTATTACTATAATGGAATATCGGAAACAACACACTGACAGCCATTACTAAAAGATGAGACGCCGAAAACATTGACAAAGGAGACCAAAACTAAAAATAAATTTTGCAACTTTTCCGCGCTAACTTGTCACAATTCTTTTACTCTAGGGGTTAACTTGGTGACAAACGTTCTTTACGAACGACCAAAACTCCCGACGGATTTTGAGCACAAAACAAAAGGTACGTTTAGATCGTTTCAGTTGTGTAAATTGCAGATTTTTATGCGACAAATTTGGCAAGCAAGCATACGGCCCACCTGATGGTAAGTGGCTGCCTCAGCCTAAGAGCGCTTGCAGCACCATTAGTAGGTGCCACTCGCGCGTTGCCAACCTCGAGATATTAGTTCTTAAATCTCGTTCGCCCAGTAATTTCACTAGCGTACAGTGCCCTTCAAACCGGAACACAGTAGTGCCTAAACACTACTATTTGGCGGCAGAATATTGGACACTGCGGTGGTACCTACCTAGCCGGCCTCTTGCAACAAAAGACCTACCACCAGTGTGACTGATTGCACTGGTGGAATAATAATTCAATAGAGGATAGGAAAGATTATGGTTAACATTAGCAAACATCTTAAAACTACTATCTATAATTGTAGTATCAAATGCTCTACTATGAACACATTCCATTAAAATACACATTCTTATGATTTTTTATAAAATAAACGTCGTAAATAACATGTTAATAAAATAAAAATAACTTTTTACCTGAAAATAAATGACATGTGATTATTCATTGGTAAAAAAGATGTCCTTATACAAACATTCCCCTCTAGAATATTGGATAACTGAGGTATTCCCTTTTCCGTGACGTCAATTTGAATAAATTTAGAGAACACAAATTGCCCTTTGACACATTGCTTTGTAACCATTAATTTATACGTTTCAACCCTCACATTACCTCATATTTTATCAAACATTATTCACATGGCTTCAGTTTCTTTGCTCGTCTTTTGAAGTAGAAAATAAAAATAATGTTCTATGGAAATATAAATTGGTCGTTATAATAAAATCAGCTCGTGCGAGTTTTTTTGCAACGAAGTTGTTTAATGTGGCTTACGGGTACGATGTAGAAGAAATGGTCACATAACGAAATGCCGTATGTGTGCCATATGGTTCTAGAAGTCTTACCGTTCAATTATCATCCCTATTAATATTAGAAATGCGAAAGTAATTCAGTCTATCTGTAACGATTTCGCACTTAAACAACTGAACCGATTTTGATTAAATTTAGAACAAAGGCAGACTTTGGGAAAGTACATAGGCTTTTTATTGTTAAGAAAAGGCTTCACGAGGTTGAAATAGGTGATGAAAATTTATATGAAGAACAAATCACTACATAGTATAAAACAAAGTCGCTTTCTCTGTCCTATGTATGCTTAAATCTTTAAAACTACGCAACGGATTTTGATGCGGTTTTTTTAATAGATAGAGTGATTGAAGAGGAAGGTACATATGTATAATACCATCCATTAAATAGTGGAGAAAAAAAATAATTTTTGAGGTTTCTAATGTGATGTCGTAAATATTTACATTTAACGCGTGCGGGCCACGGGCAGTAATGAATAAATCAAAACTACTGGATCGATTTTAATCATTTTTTCAGTGAATGACATAGGCTATATATTTTATACCCATGCGAAGCCGGAGCGGGCCGCTAGTTATTTCTATATTGCATGAAAGGTGCCGCATTAAAAATCATTATTCACGCAAGCAAAGCCGTGGGCAGAGGTTAGTATATAATAGTTAACACTAACAGTTTCTTAACAAGTTCTTATTTTCATTTAGTGTCAAAAAAAGTGCAATGTATACTTAATCTTCTTCATCTTCTTGCCTTATCCCACGCTGAGTGGGGTCCACACAGCATGTCTTCCTCAATCCCTTTCTACGCATATCCTCTTCCACACATTTCATCCACGTCTTTATCCGGCACATCACATTATTTTCTATTAAAATCATCACAAAATGTTTGCTCCATCCATTATAAATTATAAACGCTCATTAAGCATTGTAATTTATTCACACTCCGTTCTAACACGATCAATAAACAAAAGCTTTGAATAACGCCTAATCAAATTTCACACCAGCCACTTAAACCCATTTGTACAAGACGTAAAATCTAATGAGTTGTTCTCGTATATCATGTGCTAGCATTGAAAAATGGTAGGCTTTGAAAACGTATCGAGGTCAAAGTCCGCTGAGTGTTTCATCTGCTCCAGTTTTCTGGCTTTCAATGGTGATGTATATGCGGAGTTTTTTCAACATTTTCTAGAGATCTGGTACGATTTCTGCTTTAGAAGTTTACTTTATTATTTTCGTATCTGTTGAAGTTTTAGCCTTCGCTATACTAACGATTTCTTTAGAAAGCCGTGACTTCAACAAAGTTTATACCTACATCATTAAATTCTATTCCTTTTACGCTATGCAATACACATACATATTTGCTAAGACCCGTATAACTTATTAAAGCATTTAAGCGGTTGTTTTCGTCTATCCGTTCTGAGTTCAAAATTGGATGACCGAAAGTTTCTAGGGCTAAATGGGGAGATAACTCGATGAAAGTCGTGTTTAGTTGACGTATTAGCGAGTTTTCGTTTGACGTAGGTATAACGAGTCGCCGATTAAGCGTTGTCCAGCGTTCCATGAAATGGGGTGGATTGTTTTTCAATTTAACGCTAAACAACTTTCGGGTCGTGTTGACAAGATAAATTGGAACTACCTTCTGGTAGACATTGCAGTTTTATACTAAGCTTTTAGATTTTTTAAAAGAATATTATTAATGATTTTTAAGGTCGTGTTTCTCCTATTGCGCCTTCAAAAATCTTGTAGTTTGCGCTAACGACAATAGCCCAAGAGAGTGATGATCACCACTGAGGTAAGTTAATAATATTGATGGCATTTTAAGGTGCATTAATAATAATATACATGCATATAACTGAAATACATCTCACACACTATTTAAAAAATCTCTGAAAGTATGGGCCCCATAAATTTTAAATTTTGCATAACGACTATTTGAGATGTGACTCACTAATATGGTCAAAATAGTCAAAAAATAATAAAAAATTGGATATATTTATTTGACCAAAAATTATTAAAAAGCCAACGCTGCTAGATGATTCTTTTATTATATGATTGTAACCTTTGGTATGGAACCCATAGTAATATTATCATGCGTAAAACTGCATAAACTAGTATTTCAATTTTAGTCGTTACCGTATATATTTTTAGTAAGAATAAAATTTAAGCATTTATTATTCACCCTTAAATATAAATCCCAACTACCAAACTACTATATTCTTCGCAAAACAATGAAATGGAGACAAACGATATAAAACGCGGCATAAAAAGTACATCAAGTTCCATGGCGCCTTTTTCACGCAACATGGCGGCGGTAACCGCCTCTAACCGGTATTTTGCACAGATAAAAAATATCGAAGTAACAGAATAATGCCGCTGCAAGACAATTCGCTAAAAGATTTATTGGTTCCCTTTTAACACCCTATCCGATGATTTTTTTTGCCCTGTTAAGTCTAACTTTACCAATAAAAATGGGTCTGCGAAGTTTATCACTATTTTCATCTGAAAGGCTAACTCTTTTATCGAAATAGTTTTGGCTGATTAGTTATTTATGATGATAATATAATATTTTATGTATCTGTGCAAATAATATTATTATTTCTCTAGTAAATGACAGTGACACTTCTTGAACCCTAGCGTTTTTAGTATATACCGGCCGTCGCGAACCCTTACACAGTATATCGATGTGACTAACAGTATTTATTCTACAATAAGTCTTTTCTAATAGCATAATGGTGGCAAACAATGGCACTGCCCACTTGATGGTAAGCGGTGACCGTAACCTATGTCACCCATGCGTTACCAACCTCGAGATATTGATTCTTAAATCTTCTTTGCCCAGTAATTTCAATATCTACAGTGTTCTTCAAAACGAAACACGGGATACTATTTTACGGTAGAATAACTAACACAGCGATGGTACCTACCTAACCGACCTCTTGCAATAAAAAGCCTACCAACAGACTTCTGAAGAAAATATATATAAACAATATGTTTTGAAGTCGGTATGTTTTAAAAAAGTTGCCAGAAAATGCCACATGTGAGTTATCTTTTCAGTTTCCACGGTATGAGTCTTGCTCCAATTTCACAGCATCAATGTGTAAATTCTATTACGAAATATTTGCGGTGTCGAAGCAGCGCATGATCGGAATATTTGCCGGTATTTCACCCTTGACTTCAATTCAGCTTGCATTTAGACCGGATTCTTACATTGAGCTAACAAATCATCTTTTGATACACTGAACAATTGCACATACGTGTATAGTCGTACGTTAAATAGTCGCTTTTATAGAATGGCATTTATTAAGCTTGTTGTAAAAACGTTTGTTGATTTTTTTATTATTTCACATTTAGTTTTTTGCTTAGACTTTTGAAAGTTGACTTAAAAATGAAGTTCTCAATTTATGTCATGACGATTGGCAAACAAGCATACGGTCCACCTGATGGTAAGCAGTCACCGCAACCTATGATCGGTTGCGATACTTGAAGTATCACAAGCGCGTTGTCAACCCAAGGAACAGGTGGGATGGGATGAGAGGAAAAAAAACGGAAAGGGAACTAAGGGAGTGGGATATTGGGCCTCCGGCACTCTCACTCATCGCACGAAACACAACAGTACCTAATGATACTGTTACTTGAAGCCGATTTACTGAGAGAGCGTAGTACTTCCACGGTGCTGAGAGAAGCATGGCTCTACTACCGTGAGAAACGTGATGCTTTTGTTGATTCATTAGTATAGAAGCATATAAGTTTTGCGATGATCTTCTCAAGGAATCACGAGATATTTTTTTCTTCTTGTTCCTAACATTCTTCTCGGCATTTACCCAGGGTCTGCGTATTACTCTTATCCAGATTTGATAGGCTACTAGTTTTATACAGAGCAATTGTCATCTGATCTCCGCAACCCTAAGGGCCAAACAGTAACTCATTGGACAAGAGCAAATTACCTATCAAGAGTTAACGATTATTACCAAATAATATTATCAAGTGGTACCGATCCTGCATTAATCGCCTCAGCGGGTTCAATAGCTTCTAGAAGTTTGAGGCAGGCATGCTTATCCTTATGTGTCCGGACCCCCAACACAGGACATCACTATCCTAATGGGGGCCGTTGAGTGTGTAGCGTTTTTTTTATTAATTTTTTTAAGTTAAAATTTATTAAAAAAATACAGTATAAATTTAAAAACGTTTCTCATTAGTTGGTATAAAAGAGGTCATGTAAAATGGGTATTTGTTATATAAGTCTTACTAACAAAATAACTTTGACGTTGGAGCTTATTAACATTTTATTAGAGACCCTCGCTTCTTCTCGTCTTTTAAAAGAAATATATAGTTATATTCCTTCAACGAAAACAAGGTTACCTTCATTATTTTGTCCCGAGTAACCCCGTTCATCGAAATGCTATAAAAACAGAAAATGACATCTTTACGTCAGTCCAATTTCGTACACGTAACATAGTTTTTCACTGACTATCCCTGAATTTGGATGTCATAAATTTTATGGCATAATTTTTTGCTCTGAGAACTTTATTCTCATTTTCTAGCTACAGATACCTTTTGATTTAATACTGAAAAGATAAAGATATTTGTCTGTGAGCTTTTTCTATTACTATTCAATATTATAAAGGTAAAAGTTTGTATGCTTCTTGTATATTTACACCAGAAACTTTATTTCTTCCGAAAAGGGAGTAGGTGGGGATAGGAAAAACCCACTACGAGACTTTAATTATCGGTATATTAATACTACATGTGGACACTCACGGTTGGGCTGGTCCACAAGTTTAAAGTCGCTCAGCGAGCTATGAAAAGGGCTTTGCTGGGAGTTTCTCTGAAGGATCGAATTCGAAATGATATCGACATAGCCACAGGATTAGCTGAAGTGGCAGTGGAAATGGTTGGAGTAAATGGGTTCTATGGGTTCTTAAGTGATGACCGCGGAACGGCAAACGTAGCGCAGGATGTCCACTGACTAGGTGGAGCGATGATCTTCGCAAGGTGGCTGGCAAGAACTGGATGAGAGCTACCGATGATCGTGCTCAGTGACGCATAGCTGGAGAGGACTGTGTTCAGCAGTAGACTGAAAAAGTCTGATGATTATGATGATAATGAGTACTATATAGATTATACAGATTTTGATGAGAGTGAAATAAGATATGAAAGTTTGTATCGAAAACCATTTATTTTTATTTCATTAAAAATGGCTCATTAAACAAATCACATTCTCGCAGGTATAGCCACGGCCAAAAGTACGGCTTTTTTTTTTAAATTTCTATATATTTTTTAATTTTCGCTTTATATTTTTGATTTATAGTATTAGTTGTGCCTATTATCACTATCTATGCTCGCCTTATGCCCAAAACTTTAATAGCGTCATAAATTTAAATTTACATAATATTTAAGCAGAGGTTTTGCGGCAATGGCGATAGAAGCATTTACATTATAATATGCTTTTAAGCTTCTCTACGGTAAAAGCCAACCGATCACATATATATAAATTATATAATTTATGATTATAACTCTATTTTTTTATTTTTTTATTTTAGGATAACCAACAGTAGATACATTAATTAGACATTTCAATTAAGATCAGAAGTTATTCGATAAATGTTCTACTAATTATAGGTCATCACATCATTCATTAGAAAGCATCACATTATAAAGCATCACATTATAAAATATAGTCAGTTAATTAATAGTAGTGCACCTAATAATGGTGCTGCAAGCGTTCATAGGCTACGGCAACCACTTATCGCCAGGTGGGCCATATGCTTGTTTGCCAAGTTGTAACATAAAAAAAAAGTTTTTTTTTTTAAATATATCTCAAATTTTATCTATTATAATTATTATTATGTTTCGTGAAAACCAAAATGAAGCTAAGCTTATACAATTACTAACATCTCCCCGCGAAATCTGTTTAATAAGTGTAATATAAAAGTAAGATGTATTTATTTTCAGCATTCCATTAAATATGTTTTATTAAAGAGATCCAGAAAAAGAAACGACACTCAAAAAGAGTTTAAAAGATCATAAAGTTTGTAAGAAAGAGACCCTTAAAAATTCTATAAATAGAAAGTATTTTAAGCAATAAAGATATTATATTATAAAATAATATATATTATAATTAAATTTCCGAGGCGGATCGTTCCTTATAGATAAAGTTATAATAAAATTTCGTGACTCTTATTAAAGAGAACAATAACCGCCTAAACAATTATTTGGCACGCGCGCTCAACTAAATCTTTCACGATCGTTTCAAGTGTCAAAGCCATTAATTGCGATTATACCATCGCCTCCTTTGTCATAGATATCATTGAAAACTTCAACAATAGCTCCCTCGAACTCTGGTAATTGTTAAAAACAATTGAAACACCTTACATCAAGTTCTCTTTGATATTACGAAACTTGGTTCTATAGAAAAGTTTTGTTTTGTTTTCTGATAAAGTAATTTTTCATTTTGTTGTAATTATAAAGCGTATTGGTTGATATTCTTGGTTTAATTAAGCTGTATTTTAAAACTTTACGACTTAACGGTTCTCAATAGGATAGTAAAAGCACAGTCAATCAGAGCGAAACATGGCTATTTATTTTGACCATAAAGTCATTTGTTTGTGTGTCTCCCCTGGCCCCCAACACAATATATTACTTTGGTGTTTGTGCTCGTGTCTCTGTATGTTTCCGGGCCCCCGACACAAGATTTTACTCTCCTAATGGGGACCGTTGAGTGTATAAGTCATTTAAAAAATACATCAATCGATTAGTTACCGTGTAAGAAGAAATATTTCATAATTATCATGTTATAGTAAAATTATATAGTGATTCATATATACACATAAAAGCCTGACTGACATAATATAGCCTGTCCTAAGTCTTTGGACTAAGAAACCTGAATTTTTCACTAGTTTTATTTTTAAAACGAGAACTAATAGATTTTTCGATATTTTACTCTCTTCTTATACCCCATAAATGGCGTCAAGAGATTGTATCATATTTGAAACTAAAAGTACGAAACTTTGTTTTTGCCGAACAATTTAAAGTAAACAAATAGATCTGAAAATCCACAACAGCGCGATTTAGAAGACATTTTCTTCCTCGCACAACCACTTTGTGGAACCAAACTCCGCAGGCGGTCTCTTTCTCTCTCTTTCCCCACCGATACGACATGAATCTTCAAGAGAGGGTTCTATTCTTTCCTTAAAGGTCAGCAACGCACCTGCAAGTCCTCTGGAGTTACAGATATTCATATGCGGCAGTGATCCCTTAACACCAGATGAGTCCGCTGCCCGTTTGCTCCCTCTTACAGAAAAAACATGTTTTAACATTTTATAAAAAATTTCATTTTCATTTCATTTCAAATTTTTTGAAGGGGTTTCAAAGTTTATATTAAAACTTTTCATGCCGGCGAAACCACTAGCAGAAGCTATCTAGTTTTATTGTTGATCGAAGATTAATTCGATTAAATGTTTATAAAGATGTGAAATTATGATGGGTGTCCCCACCGCGCCTCGTAGAGCACGTTAAGTTCGATGCCGCTCGATCTCACATAACATCTGATAATGATCATTATTCAGCTCTTGATAAGTAAATTGTTCTTACGAAAATATTTTTGTATTGATAACATAACATTTGCTTAATCTTCAAGTTCTGTAAAACCTAAATAAATATAAAAGTCCCTGTTCACTCGAAAACTCATGTCGTTTTCACACGGTAGCGTTATATGTGCTTACAATATTTTTCTTTGCGTAGGCTGTCTAATCAAACTTTGGGGAATTACTTAGGAGTTTTTCAAACGTCATTACAAAGTTGTAATCCGATGTGTAAGGTTTCCCACTTGAAGGGTAACTTTGGGGATCAGTGCCAAGTTTGTTGACCGTTTCGACAAGTAAAATTGTACACACGCGCTTTAGACTTGTATTACGCTTGGCTGCCTTATTTATTTTTCCTAAACTTTTAATGAGGTATAAATTCGACGACGTTGTGGCGCAGCGTTAGCGAACCTTTTTTTTTTTTTACTTGGAGAAATGCAGTTACGCACTCGAGCGCCGGGATGGGTGCAATGGCGCAGGAGGTGTGTGGACTCGGAGCCGAGCTCCCTACCCACTAAAACTCCAAGGTCCCATCTAGCGCCATAGTGGGACGCCGCGGGGTTGCCGAAGCATACAACCGCGACGCCCCGGTGCTTGCCCCGAGGGGCCCACCGGTATACATACTATACATATATAAAATATATAACACTCCACGACGCTTACGCGCCCAGGCCTTTCGGCCACCGTCTGGGGCGGCAACCTACTGCCGCCATAAATACATATTAATACATATAATACATAAATAACTTTTAATGAGGTTGTTTCCCTCTACGACCGACCGCCGTTATTTTTTAAAGAGGTTTTCTTCCTCTACCACCTGACCGGGGCTGAAGGCCCCGGTTAAACACACCACCGGTGTCGCAGGAGCCGCCCGCAGTCCATTCTGATAAGCAGAAAAGTACCGGAGCGACGCATACGACACCACCCTCCTAGGCGCGGTCTAGCGTAAAACGCCCCACGCCCGTACCGTCTGACGCTGTTAGCTTCACCGGGCAGTCGAAGGTGCCACCTGCACAATCGACTCCCGGCTACTGAGCCCCCCGGCACGACAAGCCCAGGGTACCGCAGAGTTTGACCTTTGCGGTTGGGGGGGAGCGATAGCGAACCTGCCTTAACCGCCACAGGTCGCGGGTTTAATTCCCGCTCGGTGTCGATGTTTGTATTGACCATAAAGGCATGTTTTCTGGTCTAGGTGTGTTTGTCCTTGTGTGATTCCGGACCCCCGGACACAGGATGTAACCATTCTAATGAGGTTCGTTGAGCGTGTTGCGTTTAAATATTATTACTTAAATAAATAAGTTTATTATGGAATTATATACATTTATAGATTTATTTCCTTGGCTTTGTTATTTTGGCGTGAATGAGCTGGGTAGATTTATGGGAAGTGTTTTGAACTAAAGGCCCAAACTCCACCATTTCTCGTTTTCATATCCTATTACCTCTTTTCACACAGCTGGTAGCCCCTCAGTAATATATACATACTTAAATACTACAGTGACAATTTCCCATCAGAATGATCGCTGT
The DNA here is from genome assembly GCA_023373885.1 of Hestina assimilis. Taxonomy (NCBI): domain Eukaryota; kingdom Metazoa; phylum Arthropoda; class Insecta; order Lepidoptera; family Nymphalidae; genus Hestina; species Hestina assimilis. The sequence goes on from CM041756.1 coordinate 12,548,141, forward strand.
TTATCGCCAAGTATAAAAAGCCATTGCAAATGTCAAAATTATTATTAAATACGCTCGAGATTATCTGCATAACAAATTTAATTTGAATTGGTTTCGTAGTTTTGGCGTGAAGGGTCGGCAGACCGACAGAGAGACAGGGTTACTTTCTCATTTATAATATTCGTAAGGATTAGTTTTATAATTTATATTTTTAGGTCTAATACTTAAGTGTTTACCGTAAAAACGAACTTCTTATTTTATAAACCAAGTTGGTAACTTTGATTAAAAATGCAATACACAAGCTTTTGTATTAACTTCGTCAAAATTTATTCTTCCTTTACTTTAAGAAAGCTTTTAATATTTTATAAAATGTGTTATGAGCTTGAGTAATTTTTTCGTGACGGGAGGAAACCTACTAAACTACCAGATACCCGGCTTCATGGAAAGGAGAACCGGATTATGTGGGGTCCAGGACAAGATGGCACCCACTAAAACTTCCTCGATAGCCGACCTCAGTGCGTTTGTCAGGTTACGGGAACTCTTGCAGAACGAACCAACGCAACCTGACTATCATTGTGCATCGATGATGGCTAGCGAAGTTTGGTTCTGGGGGGGCGAGATGGTAAAGTCCCCGAGCACTTACCACGCAAGCGCGCAAGGCAGTCGGAACCACACTGATTTCCATCCTCCTCAGAGCCGCTCAACAGGGACGCACATGTTCCCCACCTTGCGCGTCCATGGCACGAGAGCACGCCTTATTTATATATCCCCGGGTAAAGGGTTGATCAGCTTAAGTAATAATTTATGCTAACTTGTGAGAAACTCTAAGACTAACGGAGTTTTATAAAAGTAATTCTTCTTAGCGCCTGGAGCTATGTAAAAATTGAATGACAAACTTTCAAGGTGATATTTTACAAAATTATAATTTGACAAAAACGAATGAATCTGCAAGATAAAGCGAAGATAAGTTGTTACAATTATTAAACGGCACGGTTTTTAATGCTTTTTGTCGATCTAAAAACCTATTCACACCCTTTTTGAAGAACCCCATGTTACATCTCCTGGGAAAACCTGAGCCAAGAAAGGTATTTCACAACCTGATTGTTAGCGGGAGGGAATTGGTTTATATTGGGCAGGAATATTTAAGCTTCAATGTGCCATAATAAACACCCTGATGGCGTGCGGTGTTGTGGTAAAAAGCAGGTGTAAACATTATTATTATATCGAGTAATTGCTCAGAACATTATCATTTATATCAATATCAATATTATCCAAAACATAACCAGACGACGTCGTGGCGCAGCGGTAGCGAACTTGCCTTAAGCAGAGCAGAGCAGTTGTTTGTTTTGACTGTATAAGTATGTTATCCGGTATGGGTGTGTTTGTCCTTATGAATTTTTCCGGACCCTCAACACAAGGTATAACTCTCCTAATGGGGGTCGTTGAGTGTGTTATGTATTTATATAGTACAAATACCCACATACTCACGTGATGAACATGTCGAAAGATGATATAAAGATTTCACATCAATAATTTCTGACCATATAGATCAAAAAACAGCTACATAGAAACTAATCGAATTGTATTACTTGTTAAAAATATTGAAAATCACAGTCATAGTCTATTGCGATTGTTCGAACTGCGACAGACATAAATTCAAATAACGCCAGTACTAAACGATGCTACAAACGTTCGTACCAATGTACGCCGGCTCGACTATTCAGTGATAAATATACGACATGACAACGTAAGGGAGCTGGGGATCAGTGGAAAGCTACGTGAAGATACTTTTTTATTTGTAACGCTGAAAATATAGAAATATATGGATGGGTAGTGGCCATATATTCCCTTCTTCTTCCCAGCATTTACCCAGGGTCTGCTTATAGTCTTATCTTGTGTAGCGACATCTACACGCAACATGACGTATCGTGATAGAAAGACAAGATTGTCACAATGTCGCATCAAGCTACAACGACACCTACAGGGCATACTACGCAACGATATGGACGACCAACGAACGTCACGATCCTAAATCACGCTATCAAAGTTTCCTACCCACTTGAGGTATATATACAACTTTCCAACGTAAGTCGTCGGGCTTCGGCCCAGAACTTCGATCCGCCAGGCAATATCACCCGCCTGGTCGGAGGATCCTCCCCTTAGTGTTGGAGGGACATTTCACACATCGTCATACCTCCACATCTTGATTTGTTGGGTTACTAGTTTTTCAAATAGCGATTGCCATCTGACGTCCTCAACCTTAAAGATGAACCAAAAACTTATGAAGAGTATAACCGGAACCGGAAACTTAGCGTGTTCTGTGTCTCCGAGGCACCGTAGGAGACCAAAGGACAAAGGCCCAGACCGAAACAAATGCTGATAACATCTGCTCCGAGCGGGAATCCAACCCAACAACCTAAATTGCCAGACAAGGAGTAGGATGACAAGATTTTTATTATATACCACGATGGTGAGAAACAAGCGTGCGGCTCGCCTGATGTTTAGCGGAGACTGAAACCTATGAACGCAATGCAACACCATAAGTTTCGCATGCAATTATCCAATCAAAACTTTTTCAACTTACCCTTGAAGGACGCCATTCTGGAGCGTGTTTTTTTATGTTACAAGTTGGCAAACAAGCATACGGCCCACCTGATGGTAAGTGGCTGCCGTAGCTTAGGAGCGCTTGCAGCACCATTAGTAGGTGCCACTCACGCGTTGCCAACCTCGAGATATTGGTTCTTAAATCTCCCTGCCCAGTAATTTCACTAGCGTACACTGTACCCTTCAAACCGGAACACAGTAATGCCTAAGCACTACTATTTAGCGGCAGAATATTTGACACTGCGATGGTACCTACCTAGCCGGCCTCTTGCAACAAAAGACCTACCACCAGTGTGACTGATTGCACTGGTGGAATAATCTCTGCTGTGACAGAGGTTATCCCAACAGCGGGCGATGGGGTCGTCACATCCCGACGCCGGTAAAAGTTGTTACATTAACAGAGAGCTCATTCCATTACCAAAGAGTTCGCGGTAGGAAATTCATTTACAACGATATAAGAAGTATGATAGATTAAGATGAAGGAAGTGGGTTTAGGACCTCCATTGCTCCCAGTCCACGAACTAAACGCAACAGTAGTTACTATTACTTCTCGCCGATGTTCCGTGCGTGGATAGTACTCCCGTAATTCCTTTGCCGGATACAACATATATGTATAATATCTACTATAATATCTTGAAATGAATATATATATATATAGATATAAGTTCTGTATATTTCCGATGATAAATATATCCTGAATATTAATAATAAAACACTTTTAGGAAATGGAAGAACAAATAAAATAATAAAAGGAAATCTTTTTCCTCTGTCATTTACGAATGTTATAGATTCTGACAGATGTACCCGCGTTGTATTCTTTCATATTATTTTCCCTTCAGATATGTCTTAAACAGAAATGTGTTTATATTTAAGATTGATAACATATGTATCCATTTATATGGGTAAATAAGATGAATGAATATGGGACCTTATACCTTTAAACGAGGAATTCTTGTATATATATATATAATTGGGATCTCAGAAACGGCTGCACCGATTATCATGAAATTTATTATGCATGGGTTTTCGGAGACGATAAATCGATGTAGCTAGGATTTATTTTTAGAAAATGTGGCTTTGTCCGTGTTTTCAGGCCGTTGTCGACACGCCATCTATTATCAACAAAATAAATTAAAAATGTCAAAATATATAAATAAATTCACAGCGCACTTGAGCGACCACGCGTTGCTATGGCAACAAGGATTTATTAAATTGAATCGAATGACAAACATTTCTACAATGACAGTTGACGTTTTCTTTAATTTTCTATGTCACTGACTGACAGCGATGCGTCCATTAAAATTTAACAAAATACTCAACAATCCCAATTTTTGCGGATATAACTTGTTGTCGAAATCATTATTTTATTATCCAGGTAAGGTTTCAATCGAGTCTACCGTACCTTTCACGACTTTCGGTTTATCAAAAACAAAAAAAAAACGAGCATAGCTCGGTCAACCAGATACTTACTTTAATAAATAACACTGTGAGATATGCTGATTAATTTATTTTAAAAAATTGAGAATTTTCTAGTGACTTGGCCCGTGTGAATTAGGAACATGCGCAGAGCCGCGTGCATCACTTGTCTATATAAATAATGAAAATTGATTTAGGGTCTGTTTGTAATTATAATTTACCAGTTTTTAACAAAATGCATATTACGAAATTATATGCGGTACTTAGTTATACAAAAACCGGCTATACCAGTTTTAAGGTGACTGTAACCATCACTTAGATGATGTTATAGGAGTAACTTAGGCTACTTTTACGTTGAAAATATAAGTCCGAAACTCTGAATAATTTTATGATGCCATTCAATCTAGAAAAAAAATTAAAATGTTATCATAAATATAAATTACCGGTGTACCATACACATGAAGGAATTATGTATGTAAAAAAATACTCAACGTCAAAGGTTATAAAGAGAACATGTCGCTCATGGCGTCTCGGCGTCGAGGCGTGAAAGTTTCTATTTTGAATTTATTATAGATGTGAATTTCCATGAATTTGCATAATTTTTTACAGCGGAACTCCACGCCGACATATTGCCACTTAGCTTTATTATACGCGTTACATTTTTTACGGTGTCCCTGTTCTTTTGTGAGAAAAGCAAATTCATATTTTTTGTGGCTTTTAATTTACAACATCAAGTTCCCTTTCGGTCGAGTAAATGAAAATAAGATAGCGTGTCAGATAATTTTAATAGAACGTTTTAAAAGATTTAACGCGTCAGACACGCCACAGTATCAAGTCGGGGTCACCACTGTAACGTGGTACTGATATTGTTTAGAGGCGTGGCTTATGATGGTTCCAGTGAGTTCCATAAAATTAGAAGACCGCTGAAATATAAGTAATTTACTAAGCACACCTTACAATTTTATGAGTATCTAGTATTGACTGCCTATAAATCATAATTGACAGGTATCAAACCCTTATGGATTCGTCATTATGTCCAAATACGGATGGAACTACAAAAACGATGTTGTGCGTATGTATGAAGGCATATTATAGCGTAAAAGAACAATTTCCTATAAATAAAATACGCAAAACTGTGCGATGCTGAAACCAAACGATATTTCATTTAATATCGCATAATGATTTCAAATTTCACAATACTATAAAAATAAAATTTGATTTTATAACAAGCGTTTGTGGTACTATTATTTTTCAAAGACTCCCACTCGCTTTAACTTGTTCCTTAACGAGAAATAAAACCTGGTCCCACTTTGCTTATATAAAATAATTTTATGGCTTACATATTTAATAATTTTTAGATAATTTTATTTTTGTTCGTGACATTATGAACCTAAGTTTTTTAACGTCGAAAAATGGATTGGTCTATATTATAATTATAATTATAGGTTGTGCTCAGATGAAAAAGAGATTAATATATAGATTATTTTATCAGTAATTTTAAAACACCAACCACTGATTACATAATATTCGCATTAAAATATTATTAATTATTAGTGTTCGTTTTTGTGATAAATGGACCATAATCAGTGCTGACAATATCATTTTTTTTTTAATTAATACAATTATAAAACTCGTGTATAGCTACTACATAAAAAATAGGTACTTATGTGGAGTTGTAGACTGTCGACAGAAATAAAAACTTGTTTCATTTTATTTCCTTTCGTTTCGATCCACTCCATCCTACTTCATTTCACCCCACCCCACTCTACCTCAAAAAAATAATGACACGCAAACAGATATGCAAATAAACATACAAAAATAAAACATTAAATAAATTAAAAAAAATTGTATTGGGAAAAATTCTTTTCAGTTAAAATGTTTTGTAATGCTTTTAGTTAACTTTATTTTTTTAATTTCTCTCCTCATAAAATTTTTATACCTGGGGTTTTATACGAAAATCAATTATAAAACCAAATGCAAAAACACAGAAAATGCTTGTATACCAACGCTTTAATAGATCACATATAAGACTAAAAACTTATACGTATATGATATAAGTCATACCTATTTTCGGATGCTATTATCTTGAGAAAATATCGTTTTCGTTCAGCTGCGTTCGCATGTGTCAGCGTTCTTGAGGATAGAGTATATCGTGATTCGTGAGGTAGCTGTACTGATAGGCATCTTTATGCGAGTTTTCCGTTTATATAAGGATTGATTACGTATTGATGAAGATAAGTTTTTTCCTTACATAATTCACAGTACCAAACAGGAATAGAGCCTCTGCGTTAAGGGTAGATTTCGTACAACAAACCACTACGTTAAAAATTAGCCAAAGTGATATGTGAAAATAACGTTATCAATACGTAGAAAAGGAAAGTGATTATTAAGTATTCCAACCTTTTCTCTATAGCAATTTACAGCCACTCAGAGTTGTAGTGTTAGCCAATGGTTTTGTTCCTGTGGGTAGAAGCAGGTAGGTGTCAAAAATATCTGTTGAACTTGACCTATATAAACTACTTTAAAAATAAAAAGAAGGTACAAAAACTGATTTAATTTCCATCGAGCGTAAGACGTACTCTAAATTCAAGTCGGACAACGCCGAGTTTTGTAGCAAGTTCACACACTAGTATTCTAAATGATAGTTTTATTTTGTTACAACTTCACGAAGAAGTCGATGAACTGAATGACTAGGGTATAGCTTTAAAAATAAAGGTCCATTATAGATGGCAAAAAGTATAGTGAAAAAAATAGCCATTAAAAATTGTTCTAACTGCATGCTTGAAAAGTCAGTGTAAAATCATATATTATAAAATAATTATAATAATTATTATATATGCTATATAATTATATGACATAATACAACCCAGTTACATTGTTCTTAGTCGTAATCTAGTCTAGTTTCGGAAATGAAGGCCGTTGATGAGTCCGCCATTTTGGTGGAGCGGCCATTTTGTCGTACGGAAACAAATAATAGCGTCAGACCTTTGTCTATTTCAGTTGTAGAGTTTATGTATATGGTAATGTTCTGAGATGTCGTAAATGGGGTTTAAGACTGGCGTGGTTTAGTTTATATCATATGCATTCCATTTGTGATGATGCTACGTTGAAATTTATTTGTATTAACTAAACTTACCTTACATTATGCGGTTTAATTCAGTTTGATAAAGTTATGAGGGTGTGTTCATATAATTTTCTTGCAATTCTAACTATGTCGCCTAATAAAGTTATTTTGGAATTAAATTATTTTCGTTTAAATAATTATAATGTGTTATAAAATGTTGTTTTATATTAAATATTTGTAATAAGACAGTTTTAGCACCCTTTTTGTGATTAAATATGTTGCTCATAACAGGTATATTTACAACTATGTATTTTCTACAGTAATTGTAGTGCGTTGTAACCAATACTAATATGCATAAACACAGGTTTTATACTATAATAATCTAATATATAAAAGGCAAAGACCTGACTGACTTATAAACGCCCAGCCTAAATCTTTGCACCTAGAAAGCTAAATATTTTCAACAGGTGCTGTTTCTAGGGGGGTAAAAAAGGGGTTGAAAGTTTGTATGGAAGTCCGTCATTTTTGAAACAAGAATCATGAAAGAAAAACTTTGGTTTGAGGTTAAAAATTAGAGATGAATCAACATTTATTTAAATGTTTTGTAAAATTCTGTAAACATTCGGTGAACGTTTAAAAGTAAAGAAACACGTGATTTATCATTTCTAAAATTCCACCTCTGAAAGGTTGAAATGGCGGTTGATTCGCAATGTTCAATGAACTACTGAATCTGTTTATGTAACAATATCGTTATAAACATTTCTCTCATACTTATTACTATATTAGATAAAGCCGAATCTAAGTTCTTTGTATAAAAAAGGTATTTTTTCAGTTTAAAGTTATACATAAACATTATAATATACTTTGTTTGCCAAAATATTCATAAAATCTTTTATAACCGAAACAATAATGTACCGACAGGAGTGAAGGTTGTAAAGCAGAATAAAATAATGTGTGGTACATTATTTTATTCTGCTTTACTATATGGAGTTAGATATAATTTAAATTTTAAATAACTGCAAATATTTCACCGGTTGAGCTACCACTTGGCAGTCGAGGCAGTGCCCGAGATTAACACAGTTTGCATGTTTTAACAGCGGTCGTTTAAACTTTGAGCGTTCATACGAGCACGCGATCGTATGTAATTATAAATTTAGATTTAACACTTCCTTTTTTAGGTAATTGTTGATTTCCGACGTTTAGAAAGATTTTACGGTGAATTTATTGTATATCGGTTAGGGCGACCTGAACAACTCTGACACTAGGTTGGCCACAAACCACTCGATAAGAAAAAGACCATTATGCGCTCACCCATCTATTGATCGAACGCGCGAAATTTGCTTAACCCACTGAAAGTTTACTGATCAATAAGCACACCTTGCTATGAATTACTAAATTAAGAATATGTAATTTAGTCTTGAGAGTAAAATAATAATAAAATAGAATCTTTTCTCTGTGGTAGAATCCATTACGTTATAATAACAAATTGATTCCACTGATAGTTGTCAATCAAGAACAGGTGGCTTTCAAATAGAAAACTCATCAATTTCGACGAAATTCTGTATCATAAATAAATATTTATAGTTGAAATTGATGGCTCTCCGCTAAGTTTTGTACAATATCTTGAGCACTATAATCCCTAATCGGTTGCCAACTGAAAAGGTCACATTGATTATTTTGACAATATTCTACCAGCTTCTAAAAGGAAGCAACTTGTGCGTCTGTAAGGCGATGAATTTTTTTTTTTTATGATCGTTGATAAAAATCATACAGTCCGCTTGATGGTAAGCAGTCACGGCAACCTACAAACGCGAAACTTGAAGTATCACATTGTGAATTTATCAATAAGAAGGGATGAGAAGGGTAAAAAGTAAGGGACCGGAGAGGGTGGGTGTTTGGTCCTCTGGCGGCCTAACACATCTCACGAAACGCAACAGTTTTTTTTGGTTGATGACGTAACCTTTAAGGGATATTTCATTTCAATTTTATAATCTAGATATATACACGAAGAATAAGACCAATTTGCGTCCAAATTAGTATTGTTTATTAGACCTTAAGGATTTAAGTTTTTATGAAAAAATGAACATTATGTAAATATTGAGTCATCAATATTTTAACTATGAACTAATCACTGGCAGAAATAAAAACAATTTAACATGTTCTGATATTATGTGCTCAAAATTATGTAAATAAATAGCATCAGGAAATTCAAATTACACTAACGAAGATAGCGGGAGGAACCACGAAATTCATTACATGATGATACGAATATAGGCATTTTCGTAATTACAGCATTTACATATATAATAGTCGTATTACAGTACGTTTGGTTACTCCAAATTACGTACGATATTACGTATAATAACAAAATTATCGTATTTATAATCAAAATAATTTATCATTCCGGTATCAACTCTTTTGTATATTAATATAGAATTTGAATAGAACGGTATCCCTTTTACACTTGTAATAACATGAGGGGAGGAATGAAAGACTGTATTGTTAATTAATGTTCCCAGATTAATGTATACGTGAAATTTCTACGTGAGCTTGCTTCGCGTGGTGTACGGATTTTTCTTTTTTTTTTTTTATGTTAGAAGTTGGCAAACAAGCACACGGCCCACCTGATGGTAAGTGGCTGCCGCAGCCTATGAGCGCTTGCAGCACCATTAGTAGGTGTCACTCACGCGTTGCAAACCTCGAGATATTAGTTCTTAAATCTCGTTCGCCCAGTAATTTCACTAGCGTACAATGCCCTTCAAACTGGAACACAGTAGTGCCTAAGCACTACTATTTGGCGGCAGAATATTGGACACTGCGGTGGTACCTACCTAGCCGGCCTCTTGCAACAAAGACCTACCACCAGTGTGACTGATTGCACTGGTGGAATAATCTCTGTTGTGACAGAGGTTATCCCAACAGCGGGCGATGGGGTCGTCACATCCCGACGCCTTTATATCGCACGGAAAAAAAATACAGTGTGCTTTAGACCACACGATTCCACCGGTCTGTCTGTCTGTCTGTCTGTCTGTCTGTCGACGAATGAGATGAATTTATATAATATAAAATAGTATGTACATTTCTGTCTCATTAATTCCTACACATTTTTCTATTTGCGTCTCTTACCTGTCGTTTTTTCCGTTGCATCCGGTTTGAAATCACAACGATTCTAAAGAAGTTTCACTTCAAAAAAGTTTTAATTTAAAATTCTGGAATTGTTTTTTTTTATTAAACTATTATTTTGAAGAAGATAGGGCTACAAATTTTGGAGATAATTTATAAGCTTCCTCCATTACTATGTTTTTCATATTATTTTTAATGATTACTATTAAATTAGCAACTTATTTTTGCGGTCGATTTTAATTCTCTAATTAAATATTCGCTACGGAACTCTTTAGTTTCCACTTTGCGTGATTAACCATGCATTTGACTGTTTATTATTTTATATTAGAGGACAAAGGCACCTTTTGTTAAGTGATTACCACCATTGCCCATGAACATCTGCAACACAAGAGAACATGGAATATTAAAAAAATGTAATAACGTAAAATATTTTATTTATAAGTTCTTCAGTGTATCGATTTTCATTAATTATATGAAAAAAAATCCCCGAGTTGGATTCGAATTTCAAATTAAGCCTCGTTGAATATGATTATGTAAAGCACTTAGTAATCTTTAAGTAAAAGTATAGGTTACCCACAAATTTCTTCAAGGGAGAATAAGTGGTGTGATATATTTTGTTTTGTACAAAAAAAATCATAAAAAATTAAGGTAGTCGGTCCGTGCGTGGACACGGGACAAATGGCTGGGCGATCTCCGTCATTTGTCATTTGAGGAAAAAAATACTGGCGTTTTTATCTGCGAGCGGAGGCCGCATTTCCAAATTTGATGAGACAGTCCTGATATAATAAAGACATGAAGTTTTTTCCTGTGATCGTTATTGAGATACCTAACTTATTTTACGACGTTGTGGCGCAGCAGTAGCGAACCTGCACTAAGCGCCACAGATCGCGAGTTCGATTCCCGCTCGGAGCACATGTTTGTATTAACCATACAGGCATGTTTTCCGGTCTGGGTATATTTGTCCCTGTCATTGTGTATGTTTTCGGAACCCCGACACAGGATAAACTTAACTATCCTAATGGTATCAGACTCGAGACATTGGTTCTTAAATCTTCTTTGGAAAATTACTGGGTAATTTCACTAGCTAAAGATCCTTCTAGCCGAAACACTGTTTTGCAAAGCGCACTACTGCTTTGCGGTAATATAAATCTTACACTATGGTGATACTTATCTAGCCTTCAGTTAACTGATATAATATCAGATATTATAATAAAATAAGTTTTTTTTTTTTTTTTTTCTTTATTTAGAGAGCTTTATCACTTAAAAGCGATTATGTCGCTCTATACAACCACAATACAAATAAAAAATTAATCTATCTTAAACTTAAGCCTAATTTAACAATTTTGAACACTGCTCTGGCTTCCTCCGATAAGGGATGAGCCAAGACACTGTTAACACCACCAATCTCTCTTAGAATAGTATATGACATGAACACTTCATAACGTAAGGATTCATTCCGGACACATTCCATTATAATGTGATATACGTCCTCAACTTTACCACATTCGTCGCAATTCTGGGTTTGAGCTTTTTTCATAAGAAATGCAAAATTGTTTAATGGAATGTGTCCGGAACGAATTCTTAATGCTATAACTAACTCGCGTCTGTTTAAACAATTGTCAATCCAGGGTGTATTTAATGGTTCTGATTGTATGGTTTTGTACCAGATTCCTTTTGTAAGCGATCTTTTATCAAAATAAGTCTTCCACATAGAACTACACTGAGTTTTTACTGTAGATAAGCACTCGCTGTAAAATGGAAGAGTTGCTATTTCCAATCCATCAGTAGAAGCTTGTCTCGCCAGGTCGTCAACAATCTCATTATCTATAATACCACTATGAGAAGGAATCCACTGCAAAAATATAATTTTTTCCAAAGAATGAAGCTCCAAAATTAAATTTATAATTACATAGGCTACCGAGAGTCCTCGAAAACTCGAGGTGCATCGAGCCAAATGTTGCAAAGCACTTCTAGAATCAGAAAAAATTACAAATTTACTACTATTAATGGTCTTAATATACGACAAAGCTTCTGCTATGGCTAGTAATTCTATATGCATAATAGATAGATTGGCGTTTATTTGAAATTTAGCTTTTAAGTTTATTTGGGAATCATAAAATGCAGCACCGCCGTTATTCAATTCTTTCGATCCGTCAGTAAAAATTTTATAAAATAGGTCATAGTTTTCTAAACAAATATTGTTGTAAAATGTGATTAGTTGGTTTTGTGAGAAAAAACGTTTAGGTTTATTTATGTGATGTATATATGGTTTTATGATTCCTTTTAAATCTATTCCTCCCATCCAAATATTTAAAGAAAACATTTCTAATTGATTTGCTATATTAATTGGGGTATTTTGAAAGGTTTTATAAATTTTAGTCAATAATGGTGTCTTTTTTCTAAGCCATGGTTTAGTATTCGATATTAATGTAAATTCTTCTAAAAGTGTGAAAATTGAGTAAGAATGACAAGATTTATTTCTTAAAAAAAATTTGCTATATACATTAAATTATATCTTTCTTTGTTGTTTTTATGTATTTATTAGATTTAGTTTGATTCTCTGTCTCTATTAGATTAACGATCATTTTACCAATCTCTGCATGCTTGAGTTCGATTTTTGATTCTATATTATAACTTTAATATTGTAAATAAAATTTTATTCAAGTTTATCGATAAAAAAAAGTGAAAAACGTATAACATGACCAAAAAATTGATTAAATAATATACAAAATCGTAAAAGAATTCACATTTTACTAAAAATAATAAATAGGTGTAGAGGTGACCGCAGACAGTCAGATTACGTCTGGAAAGTTTCGGATAATCCTTCTAGGGCTTTTCTGTCACAAATACTGATATGTTTTAAATACTTTCTAAATAAATTAGAAATTATTTACGAATTAAAACTAAAAGTTATAAAACTTATTAAAGACATTTTTGTTTTTTTTTTTGTGATTAACTTCAATTTGATTAAAACATGTTTGTGAACTTACAAAACTGCTTTCGCAACAATTTTGGGTATTTTATATAAAAATACTTTTATCTAACTAAAAGAGAAGCCATGGGGATCGCTGGTTTTTATATATTTTTTACACCTTTTCTCAGTGTGGTGTCAGGTTAAGTTTTTATTAGAAAATAACCAAAAGTATCAAAAATTAAGAAAAAAGATCAAATATTCATGTTTAAAGTTTGCCTTTAATCAATGTCTGTGAGTTGTTATAAGCTTAAACATTTTTTTATGTTATAAGTTGGCAAATAAGCTTACGACCCACCTGATGGTAAGCTGTTGCCATAGCCTATGAACACTTGCAGCACCATTAGTAGGTTCCACTCAGGCGTTGTCAACCTCGAGATATTGGTTTTTAAATCTCCTTTGCCCAGTAATTTCACCAGCCTACAGTGCCCTTCAAACCGGAACACAGTAATGACTAAGCACTACTGTTTGGCGCTAGAATATTTGACACTGCGGTGATACCTACCTATTTTACCTCTTGCAACAAAGGACCTCCCACCAGTGTGACTGATTGCACTGGTGGAATAATCTCTGCTGTGATAGAGGTTATCCCAACAACGGGCGATGGGGTCGTCACGTCCCGACGCCAAAACTAATTTAGATCCGTAAAAAAACACAGGTACCTTAATTATGCTAAATCCATTTATAATTTTATAAGAAACACATCGCTATATTTGAAATACATCATTTTGCCATCATACAAAAAACTTGACTGTAAAAACAAAATACCCTAAAACTTATTTCGTACTTGAGCACCCTGGCTAATGTATTCCGATTCGCATATCAAGGATCTGTCTGGCAATGATTTTTCAAGAAAAGGGTTAGATGAATTCAGAGCGGTCAGTAAGGACTCTTTCTGCCTTTTTTCGGTTTCAAACATAAAGCCTCGTATTTTCTATAAGCGAGATGTGTGTGAAAAGAAATAATGTACCACTTATTTTTACATTTACTTCCTTTACCCGTTGTTTTATAAAGATTATAAAGGTTGCTTGGATTTTTTGTTGGAAAATATATAAATACCCTATCTTACTAGTATCTTTGCTACTTTATCACGCAAAACATTCTGATTTCAATACGCGATTTCAAATCGCGGACACAGCTAATAATAAGAAATACAGAACGTAACTACAGGTAGTAGTTCCCGCTCCTCGACAACACGGACATAGTGAGAAGACTTAAAAGAACAAAACTTTTTGAGTTAGTGTATTAAATTAGTGTAAATGATAGTTTAGTGAGTGCTACATATATATAAAGACGCAAGAACAAAGTGCCTTCCCTTAATAGAGACAGTAAGAAAAGTGTTGATGGACACATTCTTAGTTTTACTCTACTTAGCAATTTATGTTAGACTTAAATTACTTATTAGTCTTTCTAGGCTAGATTGTATCAATGAAGTGTCTTTAAATAACTAAACGGCAAAGCAAAAAAAAAAAGTAGTAGTTGAACCATGCTAGTAGTGGTAGAGCCACGCTTCTCGCATCACAAATGGGCCGGCTCGACTGGGAAAATACTTCCCTCTCATAGAAAATTGGAGTAAAGAAACCATATCATTAGGTACTTTGCGTTTCGTGCGATGATTGAGAGCGTTGGAGGCCCAATCTCCCATCACCTCTGTTCCCTTCCTCCACACCTATCCCTTGGGTTGGCAACACCCTTATGATAATTCAAGAATCACGCGCGTTCATAGATAGCAGTGCCTACCATCAGGACCGTATGGTTGTTTGGCAACCTGCATGATATAAGAGAAACAATAAGTAGTCAATAAAACTCCAACAATTACTTTTTGAAAAGCTAAAAATAAACATTTTTTCGCAGTCAAAGACTTTTGGAACATTTTCATTCACTCTTTAGCTTTCCAATTTGAAGACGAAACGAGCAAAAGTACTATGTTTTTTGGTCTTAATTCAGAAATGGAAACATTGCCTTTATAGTGAGACGGAGGGCAGTACTTTGTGCATTCTGCATGAATATATCAGTGTTTTTTACTGCAGCGTTGTTGATTTCAAATCTTTGACAAAAGTGCTATTTCAATTACGGTTTTTGTGTTCAACATACGTTTTCAGTTGTTGTGAGGATCAAATGTTAATATAGAAAACTTCCGTAAATAAATAAAAATTAAATAAATTTTTATTATTTTCATATCTGACGACGTTGTTGCGCTGTGATAGCGAACCTACCTTAAACACCACAGGTCGCGGGTTCGATTCCCGCTCGGAGCATAATATTTGTATTGATAATGCAGTCATATTTTCCAGTCTGAGTGTATTTGGCCTTGTTCTTGTACGACTAGTATGTTTCCGGACACAGGATATCTCTATTTGGGGCCGTTGAGTGTGCAGCGTTTATTATTATTATTGTTTATTTAACTTTTTAAACAAGGTCTTTAAAACGAAATAATTAGCTTATTCTAAAATATAATAAGTCAAAAATAAAAATGACAACACATAATTATGTTGAGATACAGAAATCTAAATATTAAGGTACTAGAAATATAAAAAGTCGATTCTTACAAAACACGTGTTGCCGCCATTTCTTCTAGATTTCTTTCACCCCTGCTGTCACTCAAAGACCACAACGCTATCGTAAGTTTCACATTACATTTCACGTTAGCGCTTGTACCACTCCGTATAGTGAATAGTTTATAGAGCAATGGTAAGTATGTTTCTAAATTCCTTTGAAGGCTTTCAGGTTTTAAAGGCGTCGGGATGTGACGAAACCACCGCCCGCTGTTGGGATAACCTCTGTCACAACAGAGATTATTCCACCAGTGCAATCAGTCACACTGGTGGTAGGTCTTTGTTGCAAGAGGCCGGCTAGGTAGGTACCACCGCAGTGTCCAATATTCTGCCGCCAAATAGTAGTGCTTAGGCACTACTGTGTTCCGGTTTGAAGGGCACTGTACGCTAGTGAAATTACTGCGCGAACGAGATTTAAGAACTAATATCTCGAGGTTGGCAACGCGCGAGTGGCATCTACTAATGGTGCTGCAAGCGTTCATAGGCTGCGGCAGCCACTTACCATCAGGTGGGCCGTATGCTTGTTTGCCAACTTCAAACATAAAAAAATAAATAAATAAATAAATAAAGGTTTATGTATTCTGTGCAGTAAGGCATGAGGCAAATTAGAAACATTTGGTTCTTGCCTTGATTTTGACGTATGTTTTTGTTGGGACATTTCGGTTTAAAAAAAATATTATATCCATTGAAATCTATGACTCTATAAAATAATTATTCCATTTTTGACATTTGACACCGTTGTGGCGTTGTGGGTTCGATTTCCGCTCGGAGCTGATGTTTGTATTAATCGTACAGGCATATTTTCCGGTCTGGATGTGTTTGTCCTTGTCATTGTGAATGTTTCCGGACCCCGACACAGGATATAATTATCCTAATGGGGGCCGTTGAGTGTGTAGCGTTTATTTATTTATTTATTATTTATAATTATTCCATTTTATATAATATATTAAATATACTAGCTTATAATATTTTATAGTAGTAGAACCATGCTTTTCCCAGCAACAATAGACCGACTCGATCGGGGAATTACTACATTCTCACAGAAAGTAACAGTATCAGTAGGTACTGTTGCGTTTCGTGAGATGAGTGACAGCCCCAGACACGCTCACCCCCTCTGTATCTTACCTTTCATCCCTTCTCATTCCTTCCTTTCTCAAAATCAAAATTAAAATTATTTTTATTCAAGTAGACTTTTAAAAATTACTTTTGTCAAACGCTACCGACGGTTCGGAAGGTTGATTCTTTCGAGAAGAACCGACAAGAAACTCGACAGTTACTCTTTTCAAATGTATGTTGTTTACAACTGTATTCTTTATTATAAAATTTGGTTCTTGAATGAGATCCAGCAATATTAAGAGTCCCAAGCATTTTTATCGGAAAAATATTCCTCTAACGAATAATATGCTTTATTTATAAGTTTATTTTTATGTAGATTTGAAACTTGTTTATAGGCAGTTCCAATAAGCAATCTGGAATTTTGTTAAAAAGGCGAATACCTAGCCCCTTAAAAGAATTACTGACTTTACGGAGACGAAAGCTAGGATTACAAAATTTATTTTTGTTGTATCCCTTGGGCTGGCAATGCTCATTACTCATGTGATACTAAAAGTATCGCAAGCGTTAATAAGTTGCGATGACTGTTTACCATCAGGGGGACCATATGGTTATTTGCCAACCTTTATGAAATAAACAAAAAAAATCCTAAAACATGGTAAAATTATCACGATACGGGCATGCACTTAGACTTTATAAAGTTTAAGCAGACTAGTTAAAACGTAAACGTAAAAAGCAGACCCGATACTCGAATACTCGATCAACTGATCGATTAAGCTGCAACTCACTTTTTAAAAAGGCTATAATTAAATGGGAATGCAAGGTAAATTTACTCACATGAACTGAAATTGCGTACTTGACTAATAAGTTTAGGTAGATTTTCTTTTTATACCCAGTATTTTTGTCGGTGTTTTTGTTATACCTGCCTGCCTGATACTTGCACGTAGAACCAATAGCCGTTGGGGCGGAAAGGTTCTCGAGTAGCGGCCACATGCCGGAAGGCGCAGCGTGGGAAGACGCCCACAATGTGGACTGATGACCTACAAAGGTCGCGGGAGTCCGCTGGATGCGGGTGGCGCAGGACCGGTTACGTGGCACTAAAAAAAAAGTTAGCTAATTCTTTTTTTTGTCGTACTTCCAAAAAGTGTAACTCATTACCGGCTTACGTGTTCCTTCCTTCCTACAAGCCGGGCCCCTTCAAACGAGGCGTGAAGAGACTTCTTGGTAGGCAGGGCAAGGGTGGCTAGCACTGCATGCTGTGGATTGCACTTATTTGGACTTTATTTCCACTTACCAGGTGGAGTAGAGTCATCCTGCCCTATTTTTTTAAATAAAAATCTCGCTGGGAGAAGCGTATGTCCAGCAGTGGGCGTCTTTCGGGTAATATTATGATGATTTAGATACAGAGTGATCATCATATATTCTGATTTCTTGGTTTGGTATTCGATTCTGTTTTGTTGAATAAGGTATGAATTTGGGGTCTCGTTTCATAAGTTTTATATTATTCCGAGCAAAGACTTCTTAAATATAGAAAATCTAATTGTTTAATATTATTGCGGGTTGTGTTTATGTGTCCATACAATGATTCTACTATTGCTTTAACGACACCGCAACACTAAAGCTACTTTAACTTTAAAGGTGTTGTAAAGTATTATTCATATTTATGTAATTCGTATTTATATATGATATAATTTCCAAAAAAACACGATTGACTATTAAAAAAAAGTACTGAGCAAAGCTCGGTTATCCAGGTACTTTGAATTTAGTAATGAGCATGATCATGAGACGCTCACAGCCGGGTGCGCTCACTGATCGGTAAACGATCGCCGGGTACAGAATCTTAGGGGCGGTCAGTCTCTAGATGGGTGATCGCATAGTGGTACTTCAACCGAGCGTCTCCGTGCTTCGGAGGGCAAAAATCAGGGCGTAAAAGTCAGTCCCGGCTGTTGACAATTTCACAACAGTCGATAAGTCAAGTCACAGGCCTACGGGCGACCTCGATAAGAAGATGAACTAAAAGCAATCTATGACATGCTATGTATAAAATCAAACTATATATTTATTATTATATCTACAGTTTACGAAAGTTTGCAAAATTACCGATGAACGAGGAGGCGATCGCATTTGTCAGATGGTCGTATAATATTATCAGGCAATGGAGCTGGTGTTCAACGCTTAAACGAAGAAAATCATGACGTCAGCATATTGATCGCGGTTTCAGAACAGATGCGATTCGGATTGCTTCACACAGTCGAAAATTGAAAATTACGATTCGTAATCAATAGCGATTTTGCGGGAAAGGTAATTAACGCTTTCCACTTTATTTCTGGACTTTTTTGTTTTGTTTTGTAGCGATTTTTTTTTATTGTATAAAACCCTATTAATATACTATATGAAATTTTATATGCATATTCAGTAGGTCTGAGAATCGGCTACTATCTATTTTTCATACCCCTACATTATAAGGGTGGTCCACCCCAAAATTTTTTAATTGTGGCATTAAAAATACATACATCCCTAAATTTTAATCCTTCTACCATCAACCCCTATTTTTTAATAGCCATATTAGTAAACCAACAACTTTCAACAGTGTCACTTCTAGACTCGGGTAGAGGGCGCTGCTATCGGGTCCCGAAAGTCGCGGACATAGCTAGTTCAGTATATATTGAACTTGAACATAAACAAACTTACAATATTTTCAAAAGTTCCGTTTCAGGCCTGAATCAGCATTCTCTTTATACAAAATGCCTATTTTGTATGAAGATATGTACGCAACAATTCTCATTTCAGCATCGATTCGGATTTCGCATTTTTTTGTTTTAAATTCTTATAAGTGTAACACTCGATATAAAACGCATGACGCATGCTTACGTATGCTGAAGCATGCTAACACGTGCTTACGGATGGTTAAGCATGCGATGCTCATAAGTGTGTCCAAAACCATCCAGCTAAAATTCCGTAAAATAATTCCGGTCAATGCTGATAAATGTAATCATCTATCGTTTTAAAATGTTACGAAAACCTCGTTAACAATTTCCAATTAGCTCCGTCTAGATAAGCAGACAGCAGTTTTAATAATCAAGATATTGAGTTACGACAATATTATTATCAAAGGCTTCATTACAAAATGGAAATTTATTCCGAAAACCAATTTCAATACAATGTATCCAAGTCAATTTATTGTCGTTTTATCATTTTATACATCTCTTTTATTTCGAGAGATAATTTGAATTCTTAATGCTTTTTCGTATGTCATGATTATATTTTACTCGTGAGCTATTTTCACGCACTTATTCCATGTAATAATAGATTGTGCGTGGACGGTTAGGAAGCCACCCCAACTCCCGAAAACTCCCAACTCCCCAGAAGTCATCCCGTCTGAGCTCTCTAAAAGCTTCGCGAAACGATTCGAGAAATTTGGTCCGAGACATCATAAAATCTATAATAAATTTGTAGCGGAGTTTGCCAAAAAAGGCGAAAAAATATGCCGAGTAATTTTATACGAACGGATACTTATATATTAATATCTAAGGCATGTACTATTCTAGAAAATGAAACGCTACACTAATTATTTATTTTTATTGTGTTAATTAATAAAATGAAATGGTGGTGCACAAAATAAAATGGTTTTGCGTATATGTTTATTTTGTTGCTCGATCAAAAGCTTATCACTACATAGTATAAAACAAAGTCGCTTTCTCTGTCCCTATTTTTTTATTTTTATTTATTTATTAAGTCAATATTTATTAACAATATGTTTTATACTAAAGTCTTACAAAACCTGACAATTGGTTTGACTGTAAGATCAGTTAAAGTTATACTATTAAGTCAAATAAATATACTAATAACAACAACATTTTATACATTTAACATATATAAAATATATCCCTATGTATGCTTAAATCTTTTAAACTACGCAACGGATTTTGATGCGGTTTTTTTAATAGATAGAGTGATTGAAGAGGAAGGTTTATATGTATAATAACATCCATTAAATAGTGGAAAAACTGTTATTTTTGAGGTTTCTAATGTGATGTCGTAAATAATTACATTAAACGCGTGCTGGCCACGGGCAGTAATGAGTAAATCAGAACTACTTGATCGATTTTAATCATTCTTTCAGTGAATGACATAGGGTATATATTTTATACCCCTGAGAAGCGGGAGCGGGCCGCTAGTAATATATAGAAAAGTGTTTTGTTCAAACTTTTTTTGAGTTGCAGAAATTTCTGATTGAAGCTACCATCTAGATCTGTAGTAACCTGTGGAATATAAGTTAATGTTGGCAAGGGGTAGTGTGGCAATGAGTGGCATGGGGTATTGTAGTAAGAAGTGGTTTATGGTGACAAAAGGTAGGGCGGACAAATAAAATGATGATGGGAACTGCTATGAAATGAAGGAACCTCGTTCGTCTCCCGCGTCTTATGGGTTTTTTATATCAATTTAATAGTTATGTAGTTTGCATGCAAGTTATCGGGCTACCTATTGAATAGCAGTTTCAGGAGCCCATGATTCTACCTGTCATTTTTGATAGGGAAATGGAGAATCTAAATTTGCCCATATCTTTTTATCGTGTTGACTCAGGACGTTGATTTTTATAGACTTAATAGGGATTATACACCTCAGTACATTGTATAAATTTAAACTTGCTGGATCCACCTCGTCCTGAGAAAATTTGTGGTAACACACGGAGAGACGGACAAGAGAGTGATGAATGTTTATTTTGATAGCAAAATAACAGGACTTACTTATTTAAAGCGAATTATAATACACTAAAATTGTTATATCCTAATTAATAACATAACATCTTCTTCCCATAGCAATTAAAGCAATATTAACATAAAAATGTATTGTGTTCAGTTTAACAACGTACATAAAATATTCACGGAACGTAATTCACATGTTTTGCCGTTTATTACGAAGGACGTTGAAAATAATAACCGCATACATACTTTATGCTGATGCCATGACACGGATATAAAGTTCAGGAAGTATTTTAATATTATTAAAATTTTGTGCTGAGATTTCATTAGTGCGTTATATGAATATTCTAAAAATCTTTTTTTCACACTCCAACTACATCTGGGTTCAGATTTTTTTAATAATAAAAGATTCCGTACGCAAAGCGTTGAAACGAAATCTATTACTAAGCCTCCGCTGTCCGTCCGTCAGTCAGCGAACTGTATCTCTGTATCTCACGAGCCGTAATATATCGTTTTTTTTTTACGATAAGCTAACGCCTTTGCCTATAGCCGTTTGCTAAAAAGTGTCGCAATATGTGTTTTGACGGCAGAGTTTTGAGGAGACGAAGAAGAATGAAGGAAACAGGTGGTAGAATGGACCTTCAACACTGACTCATTGAAGGAAACGCAACAGTATTGATACTGTCACTCAACGTTGATGAGGCTAGTAGGTACTTTGTGAAAATTGATGCAAATACAGTTCTTTTAATATTAAATTTCTTGTTCGGGATCCTTAGATGAGATGACGTAAAACTTTATTTATTATTCGCCCGGGTGAATAACGATTTTAGTACAAGCTCTGGGCCCTTTTACAAACTTTGAATGTCATATTTATTTATATCGAATCAACAGCCTAAAAATAAGTTTCAAGCTTCTAGCTCTAAAATTACGATACTACAACAACAAACATACAACTTTTCTTTAACTATCCAACTTTAATTTTCCTTACGAAATTCTGTAAAAATATATTTAGTTAAAGAGAATTAAATATGTAAAACAAAACAAT
This sequence comes from Hestina assimilis, assembly GCA_023373885.1. Taxonomy (NCBI): domain Eukaryota; kingdom Metazoa; phylum Arthropoda; class Insecta; order Lepidoptera; family Nymphalidae; genus Hestina; species Hestina assimilis. The sequence goes on from CM041756.1 coordinate 12,570,654, forward strand.
TATAAAATCCACGATTAACATTAACAGCGCTTCCAATTATTCTATATCTTTGCTATTTTTGCAGGTGCACGTTTAAACTGTCATATGCAAATTCTTTAGCTACCGGAGTTAGTGAAAAACACCTGCTTTGTTTCGTCGTATAAGTAAACAGAATTTAAATACGAAAGCTATGTGAAATGCGAGCGAGTCTGTAATAGTGTTCATGAATGTACTCAGAGATACTGTATTTATGAATATATATTTTTTTAAGTGTATATTATATGCTGTTCTGAAACTCCGGTTATAAATATAGACGCTGCATACTCAACGGCACACATTAGGATAGTGATATCTTGTGTCGGGGGTCCGGAAACATACACAATGACCAGAACAAACACACCCAGACATTCCAGACCCAGACATGAAAACATGCGTGTATGGTCAATACAAACTGTTCCGAGACTGAGAACTGGTCAAACTGAGAAATGGAAAATATGCTTCATAGTCACTACAAACATATTATGCTCCGAGCTATCGAACCCGCGACCTGTGCCGTTTAAGGCAGGTTCGCTACTGCTGTGCCACAACGTCGTCAATACGACATTTACATTACATTTACATATACAATTCTTTCATGATAAATGATATGTTCATTCGGTACAGTAAGAAATGAAGTTGAAGGCATACAACTTGAACCTCTTCAAGGTGTGAGTACACAGGCTTCAAGAGAAAGCCCGCTTCACCGTAGAGCTTATCTATGCCTTTCCGCTCGATGGCGATTGGCGAAGGAAGTCTTAGGGCGTCCAGTTTATTTTTGTCGGGGTCACTAGTTTCGGTCGGTGGTGAAAATGACGATCTCTTGAAAAAAATCACGTGGTCGATTGTCCTTGAAGACAATTTCATTAAAAGTAAGCTTCAATGGTGTCACAGGCGCAAGTGGTTCAATTGATTTTAACTGCTAGAGAAGCTAGTAAGCGGTCGAGCACACACTACCACTACCTAACAGTTGTGTACGGAAATGTATTCCTCAAAAGATGACAGTAATGAGTATTTGAAAGAGGATTTATATGACGTTATCAGAAACCAATTGCACTAGGTTAACTGGTTAGCTCATGCATATTGGCCACTTCTAAGGCATTGATCTTGTACCCATACACAGTATCAGTATGATGACAAACTGTAGAATACATTATACGTTACTGAAAGCCTTCTATAATATCTTCCCGACAACAACAACAACAACAACAACAACAACAAACAACGTGTGACTAAACCTACCTTGCTTTATAAATATAATATAGAAATAACATATATTTAAATAAATACTAATTAAAATGCACGTAAATAAATCGCATAAAATTACTAAAGTGGCACGTGTATCGTCTAGCGGTCAGGACCCTTGTTACGTTGTGATCGTAATAAACCGTGTTCTTTTAGAGCATCAGAGGCAACAGGTTCAATTCGACAATGGAAAACAATAATATCTTATTTATTATATAGTTTAATTATATTAGTGTAATATGATTATCATAATAAAAATATTAATATAAGCCAATAAAGGCTAAATGGTGAGATAATAAATATATCCCTATACTTTCAACACCTCTTACGAGTAGCTGAAAGTAGTCCGCTCCTCCAATCCTTATATACTTAACCCTTTCTGGGAAAACTATAAAGGACGGGAGAAGGTCCATGGCCCCACACACGCCACCGACTGTGGGCTCCAACCATATATACGAGCCCTCCCGGGACGGGATAGGCTATTTATAGTGCGCCTGCGACACACAATTTGATTGTTATAATGTGAAAGGACATAGTCCTGGTAATTTATATTTATAGTGATTTCGTTATCGGGACGCAAGATTTATTCTTTTATATTGTTCTTATTTTCATAGCATAGAAAGGGATCAAGCCCTGATATTTAGTAATAGTATCGATTAAGACCGAAGCCGCATTATATTTGTTATTCATCTTTGTATGAGAAGGCAAAACGCCATAATAAATGAGGACAAGCCCTGGTCATTATATATAAGGGAATAAATCCCTGGTTCAGATATGTATTCGAACATTAAACCGCCAGGCGGCATTCCGTAAGCACAATGCTATAATTGTCAACCTCACCTTAGTGAAGGAAAATTCATCAATAATAATAAATAATATCATTTATAACGTATATTTGTCATACCACTATATGTGGTTAATATAGAGTTTATATTTATCATAAACTTCACCTTTGTTAAGGTATTTTCATCAATAATGCTAATTATAGCGTATATTTCTTTTATCACTATATTTGTGTAATATAGTATTTATAATAACCTCACCGTAGTGTAGGCAAATTCATTAATAATTATATTTATAACGTATATTTCTTTTATCACTATATATGGGTCATATAGTATTGATAATATTCTATTCTTTATAATATCACAACCGCAATTCCTTACAACTAAGTCCTACCTAACCCTACCTATTTGTTATTTAAATAATCGCATTGTCTTATAATTAATATTCGTGGGCTTATATCGTATTCGTAATCGCATTGTCTTACAACTAATATTCTTTGATATATGTCGTTTTCTTATTATAGTTTTGCATCATTAAAACCATAGCACTTGCTCACGCAAGGTACCTTTTGGCTCAATACTCAAACATACATCCGAATCCAGTTCATTATTTAAGACGTGATAAACACGCATGATAAGAGTTAAGCAGGCCACACTGTCTAATACTAGTTAGCTATCTCGAAGTGAGAAGCAACCAGTTGCCCTAATAGTATGACATGCTACAATGTCAATTATAAAAATCCCTATTGCTAAGCTAAGGGGCGTCTCTAATAAGAAGACGAGTCATTTTGCTACAAACGATGTATAATATTCCAGCGCCTCAGCAACAAACCGAACTACATCACGGCATCGACATTAGTCGCACCACCGCAGCAATTCTAATCTGTATCACTGGGGCCGCTTCCGCAATGGACCTGAGGAAACTACTGCATCGATATAAATCGCACCACAGAGTCAACCCCATGTCAACATCACATCAGCAAAGTCAAAGGACCTCACTCGAGGACACTATAGACATAACCAAAATCATGTCGGAGCCTCATACTTAAGCATCGGGTCAACTAAGATTAAAAATCCTCGGGCCTCGCTTAAGGACACTATAGACATGACTCAGGTCACATCAGAGCCTCAAACTCAAGTATCGGGTCAACTACAACTCGCCAAAACATTATACACGTATAAAGCTGAAATATAATTATTTATTAGTTATGACGCATAAATTCTTCCCAGCGCATACTTTTAAATCTTCATTGAATTCGCTTCTTCTTAGGTTTCAAATAATCCATTAGATTCTGAAACATAAACAATATTTGCGCCGAAGCATTACTTTCGCTTTTATATTCACAATTACAATATCGCATAATATTACAGAAACAAAGTAAACTTCGTTTCTTAATATATATCAAACATATATACATTCATAATTGACGGACCCACAAACCGTCATTAAATATTTAATTTATAATAATAAATTATATTCAATATATTTCAACGATATAAATTTGCCTTTAACATGTATAAATCATATTATTCATATTAGATCTCTTTGCCAGTAATCATAGACGGACCACCATACCGTCATTATTTATTAATTATTATATATATATTTAATATATACTTTATATATATTCTTTGCCATGCATCACCAATCACCATTAATAATATGTATAAAAACCATATACGAAGATCGGAAACCTTAACTAGCATTCTAGCAGCATAGCCGCCCGAACGCACCGCCTTGGTAAACCGTCCACATATACGCGGGGGTAGAGACGTCAGACGGGCACTCACCAAGCATACGCTCGGAGACACCTTCGCCGACACCACACCCCTTATATATGTGAAACAGCTGCAATGACATTCGGCACCTGAATCCGTGATTTTCCATACATTTTCCTTTTTCTATGGAAATTTTCATACAAAATTTTATAAATTTTTGATTTTGTAAAAATATTATTTTCGGGGTATGTCCATACTTAGTATTACGTTGCACATAGTCACGTGGTCGGCAAACGATGTTTAGGTTAAGCAACTTTGGGCGCGGTCAGTAAATGGATGGGTGACCGTCCATAAATACGTTCATATTATAGAAAATACATTGTTTTAGAGATTTAAATAAAGTGTAATGTTGAGATCGTCACAAACGACAAAATTGTATCAAAATTTTCATACATCAATAAAATAGAAATGCAAACTTTGGTCTGCGAATATCATTATTATTAACTTAAATTAAATTTATGTTGAAGGTTTTTTAATAAAATATTAATATTAGTAAAAGTGATACCGTTTTCACGTTGTGGGTAGCGAGTCTGCCGTTAGTCTCGACGGTTGCGGGTTTGATTTCCGCCCGGGTAGATCTTACAAATATCTGTTTCGGTCTGGTTCTCCTTGTTGGTCTCGCCACCGTGGCTCGGAGAGCAAGTTGGACGCAAATAAGCAATACCATGTCAACCCACACGAATGTCATTTCAAGAAAAACGCGTTTGAATTTGATCAACTTGCTTTATATGATTTTTTTTATGTATTGGTCAAGTTTTTTGCAATTTCAAGATTTATGTAAGTTATTTTACTTATTTTCACAAAAAATAAGTGTACAAATTGCATATTTCGTATATAATATAATCCAAAACGTTTAAAATATTACATAAATCGCATTATTAAAAAATGGCTTATTAAAGCTTAAAACCCTACAAATATTAAAGAAAAGTTCTTCAGCAATTTATCAAAACTTCTGCATATACAACTCAATTTTTTTAATTTTGTGGGTTGACATGGTATTGCTTATTTGCGTCCAGTTAAGCTATCAGTCCCGGTTGTTATCACTTAACATCTGATGATAATCGTTACCTCTTGATAAGTAAATTACTCTTATCCAATCAGTTACTGGTTCAACTACTGGTACCCTTAGGGTTGCGGAGGTCAGATGGCAATCGCTCTGTGTAAAAACTAGTAACCTGTCGATCCGGATAAGAGTAATAAGGAGAGCCTGGGTAAATAAAATACCGGGAATAATGCGAGGACAAAGAAGACATCATATCACTGTCGACACCATTGTTGCAAGCGTCCTAACATCTACATTTGTATCACGACACAGATGTGAAATTCATGTCGCCATTTCGACAGCTACTTTCACAGTAACAGGGAGTGCACATTAGAGACTTTAGTGGAACAGGTTTTACATTTTCTCTTTTAAATTTCCAATCCCATTTTCTGCTTTTATATGTATGTTATTTGTATAAATCTATACAAATATATTTGTATATCCAAATTAAATCCGTATGAAAGTATATGTCAGTCTGTCTGTCTGTTTGTTCCGGCTAATCTGGGAAACGGGTGGATTGATTTTTACGGAAAAAAAATTAAATTAACCTAAGCTACTCTTTACGACATCAGCTATCTGCAATAGCTGATGCAATAAACAAAAGACGAAACACGAGCAATGGGAACTGTTTTTTTGTTTTTAAACACATTTATTTCTATACTTTGACCACAAATCTATCTACGTGGTAATATTGTACCAAATATAACTTTAGATAATTTAAAATGAAATGTACTTTAAAATTTTTAATTAAAGGTTAAGTAATTAGCAAATATCGCGCCCAGATTCCTTTTTAAATTTACTATAAGAACCCCAACTTCAAATCTAAATAAAAATATAAAAGCAATAGCAGTGGCAATCAAACATCTATCCCAATGTTCTACATAGAAGTCTGTAATTTAAGTAAAACACACACTTTTAATAGGAATAATCGATCAGCCACCAAATAAGTACCTAATTGTATCTTTTTTTTTTTTTTTTTTTAATGTTAGAAGTTGGCAAACAAGCATACGGCCCACCTGATGGTAAGTGGCTGCCGCAGCCTATGAGCGCTTGCAGCACCATTAGTAGGTGCCACTCGCGCGTTGCCAACCTCGAGATATTAGTTCTTAAATCTCGTTCGCCCAGTAATTTTACTAGCGTACAATGCCCTTCAAACCGGAACACAGTAGTGCCTAAGCACTACTATTTGGCGGCAGAATATTGGACATTGCGGTGGTACCTACCTAGCCGGCCTCTTGCAACAAAAGACCTACCACCAGGGTGACTGATTGCACTGGTGGAATAATCTCTGCTGTGACAGAGGTTATCCCAACAGCGGGCGATGGGGTCGTCACATCCCGACGCCGGTAGTGTATCTAATCTATGACATATTTATTATTAAATAATTACCAGTCAAGTGCGTTGTGCACCACGCACAGTTGAAACTAAAGGGTTCCGCAGCTTGGTTATGAAGAATCATAAGGACTTTAAAAATAATAACGAATTAAAATCGACCGCAAAATAAGTTGGTAAATTCATAGCAATTATTAAATGTAATATGAAAAACAAAGTTATGGGAACAACTTATATATCTCAAAATATTGTTGACCAATCTTCTTCAAACCAAAATGTGGATGAATGTTTATTTATTTACTATTACTACTACTATTACAGAATTTTAAATCCCATAGTTCAAAAGTTAGAGGGGGGGACACACAATGTTTACGACTTTAGGAGCTAAAACCTCAACAACTAGTGACTTAATGAAAAAAGTCAAAATCAAACCTCGTTATCATTTTAAAAGACCTATCCAAAGATACCTCCCACGTTGGCATACGTTGAAATTTTTTTTCAACACTCAGTTACATGTATGGACTGCTACCCTGTAAAAAAGATCTAACCTGATTACAATGGTGATACTTAGTAATATTTGCTTTCGAACTCAATTCTCGAATAGCCTTAAGTGAGTAACAATCATAATAAACATAATATTAATAAACTTGTTTTTGAAGTCGGCTAAGAAGTCCTTAAGGACCTCTTTTATCTATACCACGACTATAATATTAATGCTGCGTCATATATTTTAAGTTATATTTCATGATCGTAACTGAACTTGACCTTTTTTCTTTTACAGACCATTTAACTTCGAGGTACCGTCATGAAAATGGTAAGTTTTGTAAAATGTTTTTATTAATATTCTGCCATCTCCAAATCATTAGCCTTTCGGCCTCACAGGAGGAGGAAATTTGAGGCCCCGAGAGGGCTCTCCCTTTTTCACGGCTGGATCTTTGTACATGGTACCTCACCCCCCTCTCGGTGATGTTGTCAAGAGCAGTGGGGCCAGAAGCAATTTTCCTGATTATTTTCACAGGGATTGCTTATTAACCTTTTTTTACTTGGGGAAATGCATTTACGCACCCCGCGCCGGGACAGATGGTAAAGTGGCGCGGGAGTGTGGGACACGAGGCCATGTGCAATGGCCCCCATACCCAAACTAAAACCCCAAGGTCCCGTCTAGCGCCATAGTGGGACGTCACGGGATCGCTTGCGCATTCAACCGCGACGCCCCAACGCTTGCCCCGAGGGGCCCTCCTGGGGCGGCAACATAGTGCCGCCATACATAAATACTAATACATATATAAAGATATAAATATACCCCCGTGGCGCCTGCGCGCCTCCGCCTGGGCCGGCTTCGGGAAGTTTATTTTTCAATAAACTCACGAAGCCGGCGATACCCCAAATATATACATATATACACAAATAACCCCCCTAGCGCTCACACGCTCAGGCCTTGCGGCCTCCGCCTCGGCCGACTTCCCGAGTAAGCCCAGGAAGTCGGCAAAACCCCCATATATACATAAAAATACATATATACAAATATACAAACAGCCTTGCGGCTCCCACTGGCCGACTTCCAGAGCAAGCCCAAGAAGTCAGCAAACCTCCACTATATACATATAAACACCGCCCGCGTAAACGCGGGTGGGCCTTGCAACCCCACCGACCGGTTCCCGAGTCTGGACGAAGACTTGGGAAGCCGGCAACCCTGTTCGCTTCACCGGGTAGCCGAAGGTGCCTCCTGCACAATCGACTATTACTCCCGGCTACTGAGCCCCCCGGCACGACAAGCCCAGGCTACCGCAGAGTTTTACCTCTGCGGTGGGGGGGATTGCTTATTAACCTGATTTGACCAGTTTCTACACAAAGCTATTTCCATCAGGCTTTTTAAACTTTTAAAGTCAATCCGGTAGCTAAGTAGATAAGAGTAAATTGTTTACAAAAACTTTTCGATTACTGTCAAATATTTAACAATCAAGTCTGATAGCCTAATGTTCTCTAGAAAGGACACACACAATAATACCAATATATCAATACAAACATTCTCTGATCGAGAATCAAACCCTTGAACGTTGGCATTAAAACCAGGCTACAACTACAACAGATCAGTCATAAAACAAAATCAATGAATTTATTAAACAAATATAAAATATTGAGCTATAAAATTTCACAATGAAATATCAAAACTTGGAAAGGAAAAAATTTAAATCGAGCCCGGAATTTTAAATTTTCTGACGTGTCAGATTGATGGAACGTTTCCATCAATAACCGTTATGTATCCGCTTACACTTCATTCAAATTTGGCATTCAGTTTGGAGATAGATATAAAGGAAGCTACAGACAGATGGGAACAATGACGTCATTGCTTCAATAGCATAACACTAAATTGGGAACATCTCTATAACTCTAAATTCCATCCATACCACTTCGATGTCTGGAAATCCACAACAGAGCGATTTAGAAGACATTTTCTTCCTCGCACAACCACTCTGTGGAATCAACTTCCGCCGGCGGTCTTTCCGAACCGATACGACTTGGGAACCTTCAAGAGAAGAGCGTATTCCTTAAAGGTCGGCAACGCGCCTGCATGCCTTCTGGTGTTGCAGATTTTCATGGGCGGCGGTGATCGCTTAACATCAGGTGAGCCTCCTGCCCGTTTGCCCCCTCTTACATAAAAAAATAGATATAAGTACATATAATTGATATCAAAGCAATTTTCTCTGCAAGAAACAAGGGCTTTGTTAAGCGGAATTCAAACATTTTATTTATATTAGGTATTAGCAAAAAGTATAATAGGCCGGCTCGACCGTAGAAATAATATCCTCTCACAGAAAATTGGCGTGAGTAACTGTACTGTTGCGTTTCGTGCTATGAGTGACAGCGCCAAAAGCCCAATTTTCCACCTCTCTATTCTTTTGCTTTTTCCCTTCTTATCCCTCAAGGAACAGGAGGAACGGGATGACAAGAGAAAAAAGGGAACAGAGGGGGTGGGAGATCGCTCTCACTCATCGCATGAAACGCAACAGTACCTAATGATACTGTTACTTGACGCCGATTTTCTGTGAGAGGGTAGTACTAATGAACTCCTTAGGGCCTAAGGAGGACGACGAGGATGGCAAGTCCGTGTGGTCCCGACTGCCGTGTGCGATTGCATGGGAAGCGCTGGGGGCTTACCATCTCGCCCCCCCCGGGACTGAGCTCCGCTACCAATTGGAGCCATGTGATTGTCAGGTCGCGTTGGTTTGTTCTCCAAGAGTTCCCGTAACCTGACAAAAATGCTGAGTTCGGCCACCGAGGAGGTTTTAGTGGGTGATGACGTTTCCACCTGGTCATGGAACCCCACATAACCCGGTTGTTCCTCCCCAGGACGCCGGGTATCTGGCAGTAGATTTCCTCCCCGACAACATAAAAAAAAAGTACTTCTCTAGTCGACCCGACCTTTATGTGCTGAGAGAAGCATGGTAAAACTTTTAACAACCTTTAGATTTTTCTAGACTTATTAACAGCTAACATCAAAATATAGATAAAGCAAATACCAGCTTCTAGACATTGGATAGATTAGAAGAATTGTCGTCTAAAAGAATGTAAAACAGTAAACAATAGCTCCAAAGAAATGTGTACTTTATTTCGCTGAACAAAAGAACTGGTATCGCCTGCAACCTTCGAAATATTATAATCTAAAGTGTTTTTATGGGCTCTAGAATGAAAGCAGCGTTTATGGAGATTGCGAACATTTTTCTAGATTTGTGAGTATTTTTTTTTTCAATGTTTTCAAGCTAAGTGGATTAAGTTGGTGTTTGTTGTTATTAAAACAGAGTAATATTTCTCTAAGACTGGGTTTAAAGGTCTGAGAATGTATACGTACGAAGTTGATTATAATTATTCATCCTAGCACTATCCCGGTATTTTACGCAGGATCTGCTTATTACTCTTATCCTGATTTGACAGGTTACTAGTTATTACACAGAGCGATTGCCATCTGACCTCCGCAACCCTAAGGGCGAACCAGTAACTCATTGCATAAGAGCTAATTCCCTACCAAGAGTTAACGATTATTATCAGATACTATGAGAACACCCGGGACCCACAGCTCAACGTGCTATCCGAGGTAGGGTGGAGAGACCCTCCAGAACAAACGCGCAGACTGCCTACTGCCTCTAATTTACTGTACTTTTTTCTAAAGATTAATGTGAAAAAGATAAATAATAATTTACTGACAATGAGATAGAAATGAGACAAAAGCGTATATTTATATAATTTGAAACTTTAAAAACACATTTCAAGCACGTTATTAGCTTTATTTTAGTAATTAAGGTGGGATAGCAAAGAAAAAAAAAAGAAGTGGGTAATTAAGGTGGGATTAATTATTTGGGAAATCTTAAATAATATGGACTTATTTTATTATTATTTACTAAGCATTAGGGTATTCTTATGCTCTTATAATTCCAATTTCAATTAATTATTTTTCACATCCAATCTATAATATTATGTATTTAAAAATGATAATGCAGATCGATCACTTATCTTCAAACAAATTACACGACGTCTGCTTTTCAATTATATAAAGTCTTAATCTAAATGTCTTTTTAAACAAAATTTTCGGTTCACGCCAACTAATTACCGACGGAGAGAAAATTGTAATTTCGAACATAAATAAGGAAGGCAAGAGCCTTACACTCGGTTCTAACAAAGGGCATAGCTTATCCCTAATTTATACTTTACCGAAAAAACTCATCAAGAGACAAAAATAGACAGAGGCGAAACAATAAATTTTAATCAACGCACAAATTGCTTTGGCAATCGAGAATTCTTTGTTTTCACAGCTCTCCAAATAAGGAAATGCGCAAGCAAAAGATTATACCAGGTTTTGAAGTAATAAATACTTACATAATGCTAAAAACGTATATTTTTTCGTTTTATTAATATCCTAACTTATGAGATCCGATTTCATAAAAAAGTCGTGATAGCTTAGTTTGGTTCTACAACCAAATAGTAGTAGCAGAGCTAGGCATCTCTCAGAACAAACGGGCCGGCTCGACTGGGAAAGTATTACGCACTCACAGAAAATCGGCGTAAAGTAACAGCGTACTGTTGCGTTTCGTGCGATGAGTGACAGTGCCGTAGGCCCAATCTCCCACCCTCTCTGCTTCCTTTCTTTTTTCCCTTCTGATCCCTTCCTTCCTATTCCTTAGGTTTGCGGATGTAGATTTAAGAACTAATATCTCGAGGTTGGCAACGCGTGAGTGGCACCTACTAATGGTGCTGCAAGCGCTCATAGGCTGCGACAGCCACTTACCATCAGGTGGGCCGTATGCTTGTTTCCCAACTTCGAACATAAAAAATATATATATATCGCAAGCGTTTGCATCTTGCATGTTGACAAGACGTGCCCAGCAAGCAGATGTGTACGTATGCGTTTATTCGGAAATATTCTTTTAAAATCACTAGTTTTACAAGTCTCTAGATGCGATTATTGCTGTCACACAAATTTTGCGCATTCTTGCTCACTCATTATATTACAAGCAGTTATTTTAAAGCAATAAAATGACAAATATATATCAGCGTTTCTCAAAACAGCACAGATGGCAGTAAATAATTTAAGCAAAATCTCAATTTAAGTTCAATTATTTGTCTTAAGACATCATGATTTATGTGAGCCTTTGCTCCAAGATCCGTAACAATTTGGAAGCTAAGGAAATATCTTATTCCAAGAACCTTAATTAAATATGATATTTTAAAACATCTGTTACGCCCACTCTGTTGATGGTTTTATTCAATTTCGAAACGGTATTTCGAGAACCACCATTATTTAAGGCATTTGAAGATTGTTTTGAAGACAGACATTATCAAATATGACTTAAAGTTATAAGTGGTGGAATTTTGGAGAAGTTTTTTGATAAATTATTTGAGCAAATGTTTGAAATAGTTAAGGGTTACAAATATTATTTATTACTAGTTATTAGTTTATTAATAACTTAAAATTCCACTCTTACCACCTCCATGTCTGGAAATCTATAACAGCGCGATTTAAGAAACTTTCTTCCTCGCACAACCATTATGTGGAACCAACTTTCGCCGGCGGTTTTTCCGAACCGATACATGGAACCGACCTGGGAACCTTCAAGAGAAGAGCCTATTTTTGCATGCCTTCTTGTATTGCAGATGTTCGGTGGTTTCTTTCAAGTCTGTCTCCATTTGTTCATCCGACCAAATTACCGTGACTGTAAATTTGTGATTTTTATAAAACTCCCATATCTAAGAGTTTGCAAGTTTGAAGTATACTATAATAATTATAGCACCTGAGAAAATATATCATGAACATCATTTTATAAAAGAGATTCGACATCGATCTTAATTCGATACCATATTAACCATTTACAATTACTGGATACATTGCAAAAACATGTTCTTATTCTCTCAATATATCACAAATTGACCTCAAAACTTCGGAGATTCTAACCATTTCAAACAATAGTTGCTCTAATCAATAGCTACTTTTGTCCAAGACAGATATCTTCAACGGAAGTTACTATTGATTTTCTTGCCGGTCCTTTAGAGCTGAATTCACATTCTTGATTAATGGTAGCTTCCGATTATTGCAGTATTCTTGTTAAAATACTTGTATAAGGAAGGCACTATTAATGACTTTTCATCCGATTACTCTCCCACACATAGACACGCTCATAGCCAGGTGCGCTTACAAGTGGGTAAGCAATCAGTGGATTAACCAGTTTTAGACGCGGTCAGTCAATAGATAGGTAACCTGAGTGGTACATCTATGGAGAGTCTGAACATCTCTAATACTCAGATAGCCATACGATAAGATGAGTATTTCCCCCGAAAATTTGTTAAAACATACGGCCGTAAGAGAATCCCAGAACAGTTCCCAGTGCCAAACTTCAGCAATATCAAATAAAATAAGGTTTGTTACTCTCTTAGATGAAGGAGAGGAATAAAAGTGAGGAGTGTAAATAAAAAGATCAGAAGAAGGGACTTGGGCCTCCAGCACTTAAACTCAAACTTACTTCAAGAAGATATTCTATGTAATCTATGTAATTCTATGTAAGGTTTTCTCTGATTGAGCTGATCATTGCATTGCTTCATGCTAAAATGTCAAACAACTACGCTTGAATGGTGGCAGCAAAGAGTGATGCCTCTGGTGTTACTGTTAACACGTAACACGTAATTGCTTTCCATTAAGGAGGCAGTGTACTTGTTTACCCTTTTAGTCGTACTTAATAAAGTTTTGCTCTTATTCTGTTTATAACATCATTTCTCTTTTTAATCGCTCCCTCAGTAGTGATTTTTTTGTTGTTGCTCGATTATCTATCCCCATCGGCTATGTACTGGTGGAGTACACCAACAAAGACATCCAAATGTTCGGGAATCTGACCACCGGTTATTATTTCGGCATTAAGGGATTTTCACTCAAATTTGCTATTTTAGTACACAGGAAAATGAAATATTTAATTCAAAGTATTAAGTGTTGTTTTCTATTTAATTTATCCACTTTAAAACCACGTTATGTTCCACGTAACCACTTTCCTAAGACGTTTAGTTTTAAAAGCCACCATAAAATACGCTAACAGCAAGTTTAAATTTGTTCAAATATAAACCCTACGTTTAATGGATTTAGGTTGAATTTTACCCACACGATTAACAAGTAATCCTTTAGAATATTATGTAGATTTTTGGGTCTCGCAAACATTTGAGGCAAATGTATTTTCGTTTACAAATTCACAATATTGTTTTCGAGGGCATAAAAAGGTTTATCCTTAAACTTAGCCTATGTTCCATTGTAATTTATACGAAATTAATGGATTTCTAGATTACTTAATTACGTTTACAAGTTGCTTATTACGTTCAAACATAGCGCCTTTGGCTATAAGAATGTACATTTTAATATAATCGTTAAGAATTCTGCTTGTATTTTCAAAAGCAAATTAGTAGACGCTTTTCGAAATTTTAGTCAGGTTCGGTCAAGTATAATCATTTTCTTTATATTAAACATCATTTTTATTATAATATTTGACCACGCTGTGACGCAGCGGTAGCGAACCTGCCTTAAGCATCACAGGTCGCGGGTTTGGTCCCGCCTTGGGCAGATGTTTGTATTGGACATACATAGCATATTTTCCGGTCTGGTTGTATTTGTCCTTGTCATTGTGTACGTTTCCGGTTCCTCCACATAGGATACAACTATCCTAATGGAGGCCGTTAATGGTGTAACGTCATTATTATATCGTCTATGTTTTAAAGTTTTACATGTTTACAAGTGCACGTCAAGGCTGCTGCGGACTAATTATTTTGGAAAATATTTCTCCATTTTTTTACTTACCACAAATATGGTAAGCTTGATGAATAGCAGTGAATATAGCTTACGATCACTAACAACAACATAGACACTTAATTCCAGTGCTATCACTTATCAAACAATTCGCTTGCGACTATTTTATTTCGATATGATTGAGAGAAAGTACAAGTAGTATGTACTTTCATAATATGACGCAAACAATAATAATGAAGAAATTGACATTCATGCTTTGGATGTTCTAAATTTTGTTCCGTAATATCAACTAAAGTTTGAACTGAATTCAGATTTGGATAGAATTATGCATGACATAATTGAGTCAAAAACTATCTGAGCGTATCACTTAGCAGAAACTTACACAAATTTGTTTCAATTTAAGTTTCAAAAAGGTAGACGAACCTCAGGTTTCTCGAACGTTAATCAAACTCATGTCAACTTAACATAGCAAATACAAAACGTTCATTGTTTGCCTGTTGATCATCGATTATCTTTAACCAATGAGCGTTCTATATTTGGTATGTTAAGTTAACATGAATTTGATCAACGTTCGAGAAACCGGGGGTAAGACTAGTCAGGCTTACATTTGTCAAAGACATTGATTAGATATCTAACTTACGGAATTAACCTAAAATATTCTAACTTGTCATACGGTTGAATTTCTCTTAGCAAACTGAACCGCGCATCCGCTTTATAATTTGACGTTCAAATTAGACCAGCATCGAGGCCTTTGTACGATGATCCTCGTAAAGGCATACGTTTTTACTCAAATATAGACTTAGTTCCGTTCAGCATAAGAATGTAGCCCACAAATAACACACGTCTGCACGTTTCCTTTGTACCTTTTTTCGCATACAACGTAATTACAAACCGCTTTGTTAATTGTGCCCTGTAATGTGGAACAAGGCTTTCTTAGGCTCAAAGCTCGATGTTAGGCTTAAAGAAAATTACTGAAGGTAACTGTATAATTATACGTGAAGACTTTGTTAAAACCTAGCCTTTTGCATTTTATAAAATAGGGCACCTACTTTATATATGCTGTAAAAAACTAAGAATCTTAGTACAATAGATCGTGTCTAATGAAATGATTTTAACATTTTGTTGCGTTTTTGTAAAGTATATATGATGTAAAGAAACTTAAGTTATGGGAGAAAATTTTAATAGCAAACATGCCTATGAAAAAAATATTTTCTAAATTGAGGTATTATCATTATGGTAATAAAAAAAAAAAAAATTTATGTGACCAAATTTGAAAGTAAACATACTACCTACCTGATGGTAAGCGTTTGTTGAAGACTATTAGAGCTTGGAACACGATACATTTGTAGGTGTCACTCACACGTTACCAATCTGAAGATATTAGTTGTTGAAGTTTCTCTGCCCCGTAATTTCACTCGCTACAGCTTACTTCAAACCGAAACACTACTACTTTATGGTATGCTACTTTACGGTAGAATAACTGACACTGCGGTGGTGTCTAATTATTTGGCCTCGCGCAAAAAAAGACCTACCACTTATCAAATCAAATATTTTTATTCAACACAAAAAGCATTACACTTATTTGTTGAAAGTAAGATTCTATCAACGGCTCCAAAATTAAACTTCTACCTGAGAAGATCTGGCGAAACAAACTCAGGAGCTTATATCCTTTTTTTAATGTATTTATTATTATTATTATTTACATTTTGATTTTAAAGATGAAATAATTATGATTATCTTATTAGTTTAAAATGCAGATCATTACATTATTCGATTATACATTTATACTTTACAGTTTCTGTTTCATTTAATAACTATACATTTTGTGTTTGAATTTAGTACTAACAGCTATTGATCATATAATAATCTACTATATACTATTTATTGTCTTTACTAGGACAATTTTCAGTATAGATTATTATCTTGAATACATTATTATTGTTCATTTTTCCTTTTCCAGACTTCAGGCAATCCATTTATATATAAGAATGAAGAAAGACATACAATACTTGTTTATTATGTTTTGATATCACTGTAAAACATAATACATTCAATTGGACCGAGAACAAGTCCCTGGGGAACCCCAAGCCCACAATACATGACATATGTATTTATATTACATCATATGTATAATTTGTGTTGTATTTTGCATAAGCAATTCTGTCCGGGATATGTACAGTTTGACATTATAATTATTCAGTTTTACATCTTCATTAACATAAAAGTCAAGTTGCTTTTATTTGAAAATAGATATATCATCTGATATAGGTAACCAAATTTCTAAATTCTACACGGCAAATAATATTATAAATAATACACAATATGGTTTTCAGCCCCAAAAAAGTACGTCACAACTACTCTCTAATTTCACCAACACTATTAATAAGCATTTAAATGATAAAAAACATGTACTAATTGTCTTTATCGATTATAGTAAGGCGTTTGATACATTACGGCATGATAAGCTTATAGAAAAATTAGATGACTGTGGGATAAGAGGACCATTAAAAAATTGGTGCCAAAATTACTTAAAAGATCGATCGTACCAAGTTAAAATTGGTAACGAATATAGTGATAAAATTAAAGTCTCAGAAGGCACAGCGCAAGGCTCGGTGTTAGGGCCTCTGCACTATATATCGTATGTTAACGACGTCAACAAATTGATAAAAAACTGTGTTATGTACCAGTTCGCAGATGACACATGTATTATAGCAGCTGATATTGACATATTTACAGCTCTCTCAAAATTGCAAACCGATTTTACCCTACTAACAAAATGGTCCCATGACGTAGGCCTTGTATTAAATGTAAGTAAAACTAAGCTTATGTATATCAGTTCCAGCCAAAACAGAAGTGCTATTTTTCCAAGACTAATTGCTCATAACCATAAATGTTTGCATTTAAACCTAAAAACATGTAGTTGTACTCCAGTTGAGTTAGTCAACAAACATAAATATCTAGGAGTTATAATCGATGATCGATTTAAGTGGACAGAACACATAAACAATGTATGTGATAAATTACGATCAATGTTGGCAAAATTTTCTTTAATAAAAAGAAAAATCCCATACATAAATAGATTGTTACTTTATAAATCACTTGCAGAATCTACTATATTTTATGGTCTTAGTAGTTACGGAAGAACATGTAAATCACACTTAGACGCAATTTATCAGATGCAAGTGCGACTACTAAAAACCTTAGTGCCGGATAAAATTAAAATTAAGTGTCAAAATAATTACCATCAACTGTTCTCTTATTGTGAAATCATACCCATACATGACAAAATTAAACATACATTGTTAATGCAAAATTACTTTAAACAAGACATACAAAAATTGTTAGATATCCCAATAAGAACACGAAATGTATCAAACTCGAAACTAATTGTTCCCCGATGTAATAATTCTTATGGTAGGCAGACCTTAGAATATCTTATACCAATACTGTTAAACAGTCTGCCATACAAGTTGAAGCAGGAAATAAATATAAAAACATTAAAGAAAAACTCAATGTGTATTTTTACAAAAATAAATAATGAGTAATTTATAAGAACACCTGTATATGTTGAACTAAACGATGTTCCGAAACCGGTTTGACGAGTAGTTATCGCGGTAATCCACTTATCGCTATTCTATGCAGCAAAAATATACATTGAGCATAATTTTTTATTAAGTATGTACCCTTCATTTTTCTTTTTTTGCTTTCTTTATTTTATGTCCTTTTAATGTAATAATATCAATATATAAGAAGTGTTGACAACGAACACCGTTGTACGGATAAACCCAATGGGGTTTTTGTTACAATGTTCTTTGTAAAATAGAATAAGAAGGAAAGTGTATGTTACCTTAAATAATAAAAAAATAAAAATCTGTACCCAAACAAAATGTCTGATGATATTATGTAAATTGCTTTCAAAATCGTGTATTTCTGTCTTTATTTAGATCTGGAATAAATTTCTGCGAATGATGATGATGATGAAACTGTCATAATTGTAATATCAAATGTATGTCCTCCAATACCTAAATATACCATTTTATGTGACTAATTTGGCAAGCAAGCATATGACCCACCTTATGGTGAGCGGTTATCGTAGCCTATGAGTACTTTCAACACCATATATCTGTAGGTGTCACTCACGCACAGCTAACCTCAAGATATTGGTTCTTAAATCTCCTTTGCCTAGTTATTGTTAGTATGTATATTACGTATAAAAACAAAGTTGTTATCTGTGGTTATAAAATGAATATATTCTATTATCTATACATAGGCTATGAACTCTTAATGAAAAAAATAAGTTGTCATGTGCTTTGTAAAAGACGGTCAAGTTATAAAATAAGAAACAGTTACATTTAAAAAGTGCTTATTTCACTTCTCTTCTCTTCACAACCCTTCAGTTATTTCACTAATGCAATGTCCATCAAACCGAAACACACCGTATTGCTTATAGCTTTACGGTAAAATAGCTGACACTGCGGTGGTACCTACACCTACCTACCTGGCCTCGGGTTTAAAATTACTCGAACTTTTATAAAATCACGTCATCACAAATCTACCAATAATACCCTATATTGTCAAACGTAAAGTAACATAGCATTTACTTATATCGGCTACTAAGTAATTTATAGTTTTTTAGTTCTGCATATATTCTCGGAATTTTTAATTAAAATCTCAATGAGATTTTCATCATCATCATTTATCATTTTATTTGAAATTCTACTGTAGCTCATAGAAACAAAAACCATCGATTTAATCATGGATTTGTAATATTTGTTTTGTGTAAATTAGCTGTTATTATTACACTTGTGTCAGTACTAAAAATATTTCTGTTCGAAGCTCACGGAAACAGCATCATTCACAGTCATGACTGGAAAAACAGTCGGGACACAATACTTTCCTTCAATAACTGCGTGAAACGTGTCTGGAATAGAAAACTCTTAATAATAAACCCGCTCCTATGATAAGGATTAACGACGTAGCCTTTATTGAAGGCGGCTTATTGATACGCAAGCTTGTCCCTGTGTGGAATCGTTTATACGATAGTTTAGATTAACCAGACTTTGTTGTTCAATGTTCTCTTGTTTATGGGCTTAAAATGCTTTAGTTTTTGGATTTATTTTATAGCTTGCATCTGGCCACGATTTCGTACGACGTGACCTTAGAATTGGCTTCATAAAAATTAATCATTTGTAAGTAAATAATGTTCAATAAGAAACATCTATCGAACTTCAATTGAATGAGTCCTGTAGTAAGTTTTTTGATGAACGCACGGAAACCTAATATTTTTCAAGGATATAAAGTCATCTTTGTTGTAATCTAAGTGATAATCTATATCTGTACCAAATTTTATCCCTATCTGTTCAGCCGTTTATGCGTCATTGAGTAACAAACATCTACACATCAAAACATACAAACTTTCACATTTATTATATCGGTATGGGTCTGGTATGGCCTTGGTATGGCCCTTATGGAATTTTTCAATGATCTATGGCCCTATCATCTACTATTTATTATTATTATTATTGAATCTAAAAAAGGGGGAACAGGGCGAAATAGGGATGAAAGTTTTGTATTTCAATAAAGGTGCCTCATTAAAAACACGTTATTCACACGGGCAAAGCTGCGAGCAGATACTAGTTTACAACATTTCTATAAAATATTTAAGCCATTTAGGTCTTTGAAATAGCTTAAGACAGCCTTAATCTACAAGATCGATACATCACCATGAATATTTATGGTCGTCATAATTCATTTCATGTGCGTTATCAATCCCAAGTGACTTATGATCCATAGTGATCTATTACGTTAGTACTACTATGATTTGATAGCTTTAGTAATCTGCGGTCTAATGTTAATATATTGGGTGATTAATGTTTGATTTATGTTGATAATAAAATAAACATTCTTGACACCGTT
This sequence comes from Hestina assimilis, assembly GCA_023373885.1. NCBI lineage: Eukaryota > Metazoa > Arthropoda > Insecta > Lepidoptera > Nymphalidae > Hestina > Hestina assimilis. Next base: position 12,591,040 of record CM041756.1, read on the forward strand.
GTGGCGTTGTGGGTAGCGAGTCTGCCTTTAGCCTCGACGGTTGCGGGTTCGATTCTCTTCGATCGATTTGATCTTAAAAATGTCTCTTCCGTTCTGGGCGTTTGTTTTTGTGGATCTCCTCACCGAGCCTCGGAGAGCACGTTAAGATGTCGGTCCCGGTTGTTATCACATAACATCTGATAATAATCGTTAATTCTTGATAAGTTATTTCCTCATATCCAATCAGTTACTGATTCGACCTTAGGGTTGCAGAGGTCAAATCGCAATGGCTCGGTGTAAAAACGAGTAGCCGGTCAAATCTGGATAAGAGTAATAAGCAGACTTTGGCTAGATACAATACCGGGAAAAATTATAGGAAGAAGAGAAGAATAAAATAAACATTGTTATGGTAAATCAATCAAATCGTTATTTTTATTTTTTACAAATCCCATGAATTAAAAGAAACTTCAGTAACAAAACACTTACGGTTTTATATCGTTCCGAAAAATATGCAAAAAGTAAATGTTAAATTAAAATAATATAATATTCTGGAATTATTAAAGTAATAAGAAATATGTGGTTAAAGAATTTTATTATATTTGAAATTATAATAAGAAAAAAGCTGGTAATGGCTTTTTAGAGCAGAAATTATTAATTTATTCGGGAAACTTGTTAAAACTGCAAATTGTGAATTGAAATGTGCAGTCACGGACAGAAGTCTGCACTGTGCTGCGATTACTGACAATTTGAATAATGTCACAGAAATAACGCTATTCATGAAATAGTTAGATTTTCCTTCTTTTTATCGGTTTATATTATTTAAACAAAGTAGTAGAATAGTCTACTCTTGGTATGCCTTTTATTACAAAAAACCGGCTAGATAGGTACAACAGCAGTATCAGATACCCTACCTCAAAGAATTAGTGTGTTATGCATTTGTTTCGGTTTGAAGGATGTTCGGAAGGAGGACTGTTGTTAGTGTAATTAATGGAAAAAAGAGATTTTAAAAACCAATATCTCGAGGTTGAAACATCGAGACTGATACCTACACATGGATGGATGGATGGATGGTGTTAAAAGCGCTCATACTCGTAGGCTGTGCTACCGCTTACTTGCCAACTTGGCTGCATTAAAAAGAATAATTTAATGATCGACATTTTATGAAAAATATATTTTTACTTGAAGTCCAAATTAAGTCCAATGTACTTTATTGTTAACTATATAGATTAACTAGAATTTGGCGCCAACTTTGTTCACGTGGATTAAATTTATCATGACAATAAAGTAAAACTCTTATGTCAAATAGTGTTCTGTATCTAACTTTATCAAGATTGTTTCAGTGAAAACGTTAAAAGAAATTCCTTTCGTATTTAGAATATTAATGTGGATTACAATCGTTTTTCCAAGTCTTTACAATTCGTCAGCCAATTTAAATATATTTTAATGTATAAAACATGAATCAAGGCTTCTGATTTGGGCTGACCTAATCAAGGAATCCGATCATCTAATTTCTTTTCAGATCAGATCTTTTTCCAGATAAAAGCTTGCATCAGACTTGTTTACGCATACCTTCGTTGTTTACCCTGAAACCGGTCTTGTTTTTATATAAGTAGACCAGTGAACAATATTCTTCAATATATTTTAATGATTATTATATTATAAATGCGAAAGTCTGTCTGTCGTGCTTTCACGAAACTATTGCACCGATTTAAATGAAATTTGGTACACAGATAATCCAGTGCCTAAAAAGGACATAGGCTATTTTCTAATGTGAAAAGGGGTTGAAAGGGGGGATGAAAAGTTTTATAGAAGTATCGTCATTTTTAGAGCTAGAAGCTTGGCTGTCGATTCGATATAAATAATTATGACATTCAAAGTTTGTAAAAGTTGCAAAGCTGGCAGAAGCTAGTAGAAGGTAACGATTAAAATTTTCAACAAAAACAAGTAGTATTAGCAAGTTAAGTAATCTAATTAATAATGACTTCAGTAAAAGTGGAATCTCTTTGATCTATCTTTAAGGGCTGATTCAGACTAGTTTTTTTTCAAGCGTAATACAGTCGTATATACGCTGTTACACGCGCACTTAAAAAAGCCGAACACATGAATGCTTCTAGTTTAAAAGTACCTCTTTTCATCCCTTTACGGATGGAATGCTCAAAAAATTCTAAAACACGTTTTCTTTATTTTCGATTATTCACCGAAGGGCAAAGATTCGTGCTTCTAGTTTCAAAAATAGCAGATCTCCAATACAAACTTTGAACTCCATTTTCACCCTTTCAGGGCTGGAATTTAAGAAATCGTTAAAAGACATGTTTCTTTATCTCTAACTGTTACTCTATAAACAAAGTTTTATGCGTCTAGTTTCAAAAATTGCGAATTTCCATACCTCCTTTTCACCCCCTTAACGGTTTAATTTCAAGAAACCCTTTCTTAGTGTGCGTTTAAAAAAAAAATTAAAAACAGGTGTTGTACCTGTGAAAATATCAGCTTTCTAGCTCTAATGGTTTAAGATGGGCGTTTATAAGTCAGTAAAGTTTTCTCCTTTTATATATAACTAGCGTGCCCGACAGACGTTGTCCTGCCCTGAAAAAAATCTGGGACCCAATAGCAGCGCCCTCTACCCGAGTCTAGAAGTGACATGGGTTAAGTTGTTGATTTACTAATATGACAATTAAAAAATAGGGCTTGATGTTAGAAGAGATAAAATTTTGAGTTGTATGTATTTTTTAATGCCACATCATATATAAATAAAAAAAAAAAAAATTTGTTCACAAAATAAAATAAAAAATGTTGGGGTGGACCACCCTTAACGTTTAGGGGTATGAAAAATAGATAGTAGCCGATTCTCAGACATACTGAATATGTATATAAAATTTAATGAAAATTTAATGAAAATCAGTCAAACCGTTTCGGAGGATTATGGTAACTAACATCGTGACACGAGAATTTTATATATTAGAAGATTAGATTATAAGTCCGTCAACGCTCGTAAAAATTGTGACTATAGTAAAAGGCGCACCTATACGTACTAATACACACTTCAAAAAACTGAGCTTATACGCTCGTAAAAAACGCTGGTCTGTAACCGCCCTATAGAGAATAAAGTCAATTAATCTAGATTTATTGAACTGGATGCTTTTAAATTTCTTTCTTTAGCATTCACTTCACATAGACGATATAATTAAACTCTTTAATCTCTTAACTAGTTTTATTGATCTTAAAATAAAATTAGTTTATTTTATATTACTGATTTTCTTTCTCGAAACGCTCATAGCCGAGCGCAAGCACAAATCGGTAAACGATCGTTAGGTTAAGCAGCTTTAGTCGCGGTCAGTCACTAGATGGGTGATCGCATAGTGGCATTTCAACCGAGCGTCTCTGTGCTTCGGAGAGCACGTAAAAAGTCGGTCCCGGATGTTGACAATTTGACAACAGTCGATAAGTCAAGTCAGAGGCCTACGGGTGACATGCACAACTCTGACACTAGGTTGACCACTAACCACTCGATAAGAAGAAGACTGATTTTCTAGATTCTGATAAGTTGTTTACTATTAGTTTTAGTTTACGTGAATCACTTTTACGATTTAATATTTCTATCATAATAATCACAGGGATCAACGAGGTGGCACATCAGCAGTTGCATTTCTGGCATGGGTGCTGACTTCTGAAAGCCCAAAACTCGTTCTTTGTTCTTTGCGCCTTTCACAGTATCCGTAATGCCACTTGTTTGTTGTTGTTGTGTTAATATAGGCTACGGTTTCATATTACCATCATCCAGACACCAAGCCTTTTTTATAACACAGAGGTTCCAAATAAGCACGTATTACCTTTGTCCTGTAAAAAAATAACTAAAGTTTTAAATATATATTTTAAGAAGCCTAAATTTACGTGGAAAGAAAAATCGTGACACAGTGGCGAGTTGAAATTTTAGGGACATAATAAAACGTACCAATGCCAGTATTAAATAATATACTCACCACCATAGATTAGAAAGTATGAAAGCCTTGCGTCATCTTTTTATACCTGTTTTGTTTTCGCTAAGAAATGTATTCACGCACACCACTGCATGTAGTGTACTCGTTAAGTACACTACGCACTGGTAGTGTGGGACTCAGCCGCCGCTAAACTCAGCACCCTCATCGCCATGGTGGGAAGTAATGGGTCCTATGGTGACGTCACCCCAGCCATGTAGTACATCAAATTTAACGTAAACAGAATCATTTCAATTGCTAGTAGGATTATTTACATATCGGAAAATAATTGTATTATAGTTTTTAAGCTATTGCATAGCTTTTATCGCGGGCTTTGAGCGCGGCGACCGAATCAAGAAATTCCATAACGAAAATTAAACCTAACAGCGAACGCTCGGCCGAGTTACATGGTAGGCAGAGTGTCAAAAATGACGGATCTCCAAAACTAAATGATAAACAACGCAAAATTGGAAAAATAAGTACTATATTCTAAACTAAAATATTCTGGCCACCGCTATGTAGAAATGACTAGTATGGGACCGTCAACCTTCATATGTATAATTAGTAGTAAAAAGTTTCTACAATATTATTAATGTTATTATTATATAATATTATAAATTAATTAATTATTTTTTGAAAAAAAAAATGATAAAGGTATAGTATTTTCCTAATAATCGGATTTTCGTTTCCATTTTTAAATATATCAATATTGAAGTTGTAGCGCGTTAGGTTTTGGCACGCTTAGTCGAACACCTTGCGGTATGTAGCCATATCTAATATCTATATCTGTGTTCTCCGTTAACTCGCCCAATACTGAGTATTGGAAAAACCTTAACAAATCTCAAAACTCTTAACCCAGAAAACTCTTACAATCCTTATTCATATGTTTACTTACAATAAAAGCAAGTCTAAAGTAGTCTGAATAATGTAACGGATATTCCAAATATCAATGACTGGACTAATTTATACGGAAATTTATTTACGTATTGAGAACGAGTAAACAAGTATATTAAAGACTAGCTGCGCCCGCGGCTCTGCTCGCGTGATTTACCATTTTTTCTTTATTGCACGGAACCCTAATTCTTGTTCTAAAATAAAAGTAGTCTAAGTTACTCCTTCTTACATCAGCTAGCTGCCAATAAAAGTCCAGTCAGAATAGGTCCAGCCATTTCAAAGATTAGCCGGAACAAACAGACAGACAGACGGTCAGAAAAAATTGTAAAAAATGTTATTTTGGTGTATGTACCGTATGTATATATTCATATACATGTAGTAAAAATGGTTATTTCAATATTACAAATAGACACTTCAATTTTATTGTAATATTGTATATTGAAGATGAATTCTATATAATGGGCAAATGAAAAAAATTATCCTGTTTGGTTTCAACTATTTTTTCAATTAATAATTTGAATATTTCTTTATGGATCACGATGTTGTTGCGTAGCGGTAGCGAACTTGCTTTAAACGCCACAGGTCGTGGTTTCGATTCCCGCTCGGAGCACATGTTTGTATTGACCATACACGCATGTTTTCTGGTGTGGGTGTGTTTGTTCTCGTCATTGTTGTTTCCGGACCCCCGACACAGGATGTACTATCCTGATGGGGCCGATGAGTGTATAGCATTTATTAGTATTAATTTTTTATTTTAAATATACAAGAATAAATGTTTAATTCAATCAATTATACTATTTAATGTATTTCGATTGAAAAGTCAGTATTCAAATGAACTACCAGCATAAATGGGCCTCTCAGACCATAATGCTCTCAAAGAAAATTGGCGCAAATTTGCTGGTGCGTTTAGTGCTGTGAGTGCGAGCGCCGTAGGCCCAATCCAACGCCACATACATTACAATTACAGAGACAAATCAAGATAATTTAGTGAACTCGTGTTACAATTATTGAGATACTGGTTCTAATCAGAGTACATTTCTTGGAGCATTACAATCTACATATTTAACATCGTCCTCGACATTTAATTGGTTACACCGAAATCCGCCATCTTAACAAAATTTCTTTTAAGATTAGGTTACACAAACGCTGAATTATTTCACTATTTCATTAGCTATTACATGTATCATGTTTTATCTTTTTAGAACAAAAGAGTGGAGTGTCACGGGGTGGGGTAGTAAGGAGTGCCATGGAGTGGCGTGGCAAGGAGTGGCAATGATTGGCAATTATTGGCATAGGTGGGGGTGGTAAGGAGTGGCATGTAGTAGGGTGGCATGAAGCGGCAATGGGTGGGTTGGCAAATATTGGCATGTGTTTGGGTGGCAAGTATTCTTATCACTTGGCACTTCATGAGTTCTTAAATTGAAGGCAGACAGCCATATTATAATAGCGCAAGATTAATCAATATGTATAATGATTTTAAGCATGACAAAGGGACGCAAATAAGCAATACCATGTCAACCCACACGAATGTCATTTCGAGAAAAACGCGTTTGAAAATTTTGAACAACTTGCTTTATATGATTTTTTTATATATTGGTCAAGTTTTCGGCAATTTCAAGATGTATGTAAGCTATTTTACCTTTTTTCATATAAAATAAGCATACAAACTGCATATTTCGTATATAATTTAACCCAAAACCTTTAAAATAATACATAAATGGCATGATAAAAATGGCTTTTTAGAAATTTTAAAGCTTAAAACCCTACAAATATTAAAGAAAAATGTTCTTCAGCCATTTACCAACCCTTCTGCATATATAACACAGATTTTTTCAATTTTTTGGGTTGACATGGTATTGCTTTTTTGCGTTCAAAGATGTTATAGCTAATTATTTGGATCATTACGTCATTACTGAAATTAAAATTCACACACAATGATCTCACTCCACTGTAACGTGCAATCAAATCATCATTACTAGGTTCAGCTTCGTCTATAGTACGCTATAAAGAGATAATTCGGAACGTGTCGGGAAAATGCTATTTTAATTCTGTTTGAATATCAAAGCTGAGGAAATTATATCATTAAATGCAAAGTGGGAAAATAACATGCACGCTTCACTGACGATTAATGTTTTCTGGGATATTTGAGAAATGCGAAGTTAGCTCGTATAAATAGGAATTTTGTCAAACAATTGCTATAAGCATTTTTGATTTTTAATTAAGTCTTTAGCCTCAATGGGCACGGATCAGATTCTCGCTCGGGGAAGAGTTTTGTATTGAAAATATATCCGTGTCGGTCCAGGTCTTTGTCCTTGCGTTCACATAAAATCTGATAATAATCTTCAACTCCTGATAGGTAATTTGCTCTTATCCATTGAGTTATTGGTTCGTCCTCAAGGTTGCGAGGATCAGATGGCAATCGCTATGTAGAAAATAGTAACCTTTCAAATCGCGATAACATTTTTTTTTTTTTTTATGTTAGAAGTTGGCAAACGAGCATACGGCCCACCTGATGGTAAGTGGCTGCCGCAGCCCATCACCGCTTGCAGCACCATTAGTAGGTGCCACTCACGCGTTGCCAACCTCGAGATATTAGTACTTAAATCTCGTTCGCCCAGTAATTTCACTAGCGTACAATGCCCTTCAAACCGGAACACAGTAGTGCCTAAACACTACTATTTGGCGGCAGAATATTGGACACTGCGGTGGTACCTACCTAGCCGGCCTCTTGCAACAAAAGACCTACCACCAGTGTGACTGATTGCACTGGTGGAATAATCTCTGCTGTGACAGAGGTTATCCCAACAGCGGGCGATGGGGTCGTCACATCCCGACGCCTATGCATATATAACATTTATAAGCAGCCCCAAAAAGATAGTGAAATAGAACAAAATCTTATACATTTTATGTGGTATTAGTTCAATTCGTAATAAGGGTTAATCTGTCGACGTGACCTCTATAACGAATAAGATGAAGAGTGTTTCTTCATTATGTGTATAGTCCAGAATATGTTTTAGTGATTGCTTTTGGAAATTTACCAAATTCTTATTGAAGTGAAACTTCTTTAGAATCGTTATTTCAAACGAAACGAAAAAATAAGTCCATAGAGACACAAATACAAAATTGTGTAGGAAGAATGAGACAGAAATATACATACTATTTTATATTATCGGTCTCTCTTCTTTGCGCCATGCTTTAGTGAGCCAGAGCGAGAGAGCAAATGTCGGTGTGTATGTATTACAGCTTTTTAGTAAGAAGTTAGCGTGGTGTGTTACTATTTAACAGTATTTGTGAATATTTTTATATCTTGTTACAGATTATATTCATCTCATTCTTTTGTTGATTTACTACAGTTTCACTTCTATCGTGTATGAATCGCACTTTTATACACACGCACGTATTTTTAGTCCTATTTGAATATATGTCAGGAAAAGTTTTGATACGAAATTGGACTCGTAGCACAGATTCAGAATTGAGATTTTTTTGTAACTAAGTTCCTTAACGTGGCTTACGGATAGTGTGATTTAGTAGAAATCGTCATGTAACGAAGTGCAGTATGCTGTGTGTGTGTTCGTGTGTGTATCGAGCCTTAAAGCAAATGAACACACGAGCAAGTGACTGCGCATCCGGGTGCGCAACTCTCTCTCTCTCTTTCTCTCTCTCTATCCCTGTCTCTTTTATCATATAAACCATTCAGAGTTGAAGAAAAACGTAAGGAACTTCGTGACGAGGGTCCCCAACCGCACATTTTTAAGTGCCACGATGGTTTGCAAACTAGCATACGCCTGATGGTAAGCAGTCACCGCAACCTATGAACGAGCGCGATACTTGAAGTATCACATGCGCGTTGACAACCCCAGGAATAGGAAGGATGAGAAGGAAGGAAACATTGGGGGTGTTTATTTGGGCCTCCTCATCACACGAAACCCCAGAATATTCTGTTACTTTACGCTGATTTCCTTCGAGAAGGTAGTACGTCCGTGGTCAAGCAGTCTCATTTGTGCTATAAGAAGCAAGGTTCTACTACTAAAATTAAAAAAATATCAGTCAAGTGCGTTGTGCACCACGCACAGTTGAAACTAAAGGGTTCCGCAGCTGGGTTATGAAGAATCTTAAGGACTTTAAAAATAATAACGAATTAAAATCGACCGCAAAATAAGTTGGTACATTCATAGTAATTATTAAAAGTAATATGAAAAACAAAGTTATGGGACAACTTATATATCTCAAAATTTTGTTGACCTATCTTCTGTAAACCAAATGTGGATGAAAGCTCATGTGGTATTCTACAAGCTCAAATTTTTCCAGAATTTTAAATCCCATAGTTCAAAAGTAAGTGGGGGGACACAATTTTTACGACTTCGAAAAAAGTCAAAATCAAACCTCTTTATCATTTTAAAAGACCAATGCAAAGATACCTCACATGTTGGCATATGTTGAAATTCTTTTTTTCAACACACAGTTACATGTATGGACTGCTACCCTTAATTCTTATATATTTCAAGATTTGATTACAAAATCGTTGTGCGGTTCATAGAATACACCTATATAGTGAATTTCGTATAGATAGAGCCAATAGTCTCCGAGTAAAATGACTGTGACATACGGACGGACGGACGGACAGACGGACCTGACGAAACTATAACACTTTCTTAAATTCTAAAATGTGATATTCTATAATACATATATAATACAATATATATTTAACATTTTAGTACTCTGCATTGAATATAGAGATAAAATATATTACAGTGCAAGTGACCTTATTCGCCCCATTTCCCTTACAGCCTTGGCTCGATAACTGGAATAGGGTAATGAACTAAGGGTAGCACTTGATTACATTAACACATTTAGTCGTATTTGTTAATGATATTAGTCAGGACAGCGAAATAAAACGCTATATTGCATTTTAAATAATTTATAAAATTAAAATTCTTAATTATTTATTATATACTAAAGTCTGCCCACGACTTCTCCTGCAGTGATCTTAGAATTGACTCCATTGTATATTGCATCATTTGTAAGTAAATAATGTTCTATTAGACACAAAATATTGTAGCATTTTTTGATGATCCCACAGGAACCAAAAATTTTTTCTGGGATATAAAGTATTGTTTTCTGGGATATAATGAATAAAGGGTATACACTCAACGGCCTCCATTAGGATAGCGATATCCTGTGTCGGGGGTCCGAATACACACACAAGGACAACTACAAATACACCCATAACGGAAAATATGCTTGGGTGATCAATACAAATATATTATGCTCCGAGCGGGAATCGGACCAGCGATCTGTGGCGTTTAAGGCAGATGCACTATCGCTGCAACTAGACACCGTTGTGGCGTTGTGGGTAGCGAGTCTGCCTTTAGTCTCGACGGTTGCGGGTTCGATTCCCGCTCGGGCAGATGTTTGTTAAAATTTCTGTCTCGGTCTGGGCGTTTGTCCGTGTGGGTCTCCCCACCGTGCCTCGGAGAGCACGTTAAGCTGTCGGTCCCGGTTATTATCAATAACATCTGATAATAATAATCGTTAACTCTTGATAAGTATTATAATTGCTCTTATCCAATGAGTTACTGGTTCGCCCTTAGGGTTGCGGAGGTCAGATGGCAATCGCTCCGTGTAAAAACTAGTAACCTGTCAAATCCGGATAAGAGTAATAAGCAGACCCTGGGTGCATAAAAATACCGGGAATAATGCTAGGATGAAGAAGCACTATCGCTGCGACTCAACGTCTTCAAATATGTTTATCCATAATAATAAGTTATCTATGTTCCTAATATCATCCAAATCCGTTCAGCCGTCTACATAATTGAATAGAAAACATCGAAACATACAAACTTTAACATTTAATATATCAGTAGTATAGGACTAACAGCCCCGATTTCATTTGAGTACAATGTAAAATTTTATTCCATCAATCCAGTCTTTGGTCATCTGGTGGTAGGTCTTTTGTTGCAAGAGGCCGGCTAGGTAGGTACCACCGCAGTGTCCAATATTCTGCGCCAAATAGTAGTGCTTAGACATTACCGTGTTCCGGTTTGAAGAGCACTGTACGCTAGTGAAATTACTGGGCAGAGGAGATTTAAGAACTAATATCTCGAGGTTGGCAACGCGTGAGTGGCGCCTACTAATGGTGCTGCAAGCGCTCATAGGCTACGACAACCACTAATCATCAGGTGGGCCGTATGCTTGTTTGCCAACTTGTAACATAAAAAAAAAAATCTACCTATAAACTACCTACCTGCTTATAAACATTAGGTAAAACATATATTTCCATAAATTTCCCAGTCCCATTGATCCCATTGCTGCGGGAATTTTGATCTCGTTGATCCTGACAAACCTTTTCCTGACAATAACAAATACAACAATAACATTATTTTGTCGTTCTGAAACTTTTGTTCAATCGGTTTAAGTACCGACTAGTTTCGGATCCATTGGAGGTCCTTCATAAGAGTGAGCGGGTTAGGTTCCCGATCGCGACTCGTCCTCCACCCACTCACCCTGATCAAGGATCTCCGATGGGTCCGAAACTAGTCGGTACCTAAACCGATTGAACGTGAGTTTTAGCCGTTAAATTTACATTAAGTTAAATAATGTCTTACGATAGTTTTAATAATCAAACTCTATAGATTATAATTTACTTTCAATCTAAGCTTTTACTTTCACAAACGTTTATAAAAATATCAATTTTTCTTTCCATATAAATGATAAAATAAACGAAATAAACTTGGCATATGCTAAGATTAAGGCACATAAATCAGAATCGGCAATAAATCTTACGTTAGCAGGACCTTGCTATATTGGGTGTGAGTCTCGGGTGCTCTCTCAGACTTTCTACGTATAATAAATAGCAGTGTCCACACTTTTGCGTTTCGTTTGCTAAGTGTTACTTCCAGCTGGTTTTTTTTTCCTATATCATTTTGTCCATTATCTTCTCTTTATCTTATAATTTAATTAATAAAAATGTACAGAAGCCTCAATAGCTCAACGGTATAAGGACCGATTTTGCTCCGTTAACGCGAGAGTCGAGAGTCCTAGCGCAAGCTTCGAGCTTGTTTGAAGGGGTAATAGGAATATAAGTAGCGCCTTGAAAAAGCATTGTCAATATACTTCTAAAAAAAAAACAGAATTTAAAAAATATAAGAGGAATCTTACATATTTAAAATGCAAACAGATGTTTTGATTGATTAGCTAATGACAAGGGAGTATTCGAAAATCGAAACCTATTGTTGTGATGTCGAGAAGTAGAATGTAATTGATGTTAAATGTTGAAATCACATAGGACACACACACAATTCACACACACACACACACACACACACACACACAATCATACATCCATATACGCACAATAAAGCTATTCTAATAATGTTAAAGCTCTTGTCATAAATATCACAAGTAATTTCTTGCATAAAAGGATGTTGTACCACAATTAAAAGATTACTTCTATTAATCTCTGTCTCTCTTCCTACTCCAACATTTGAGATGACAAAGAAAGTACCTGAACAACTCAACATAGCCTATGGGGACATCTTACATCATACGATTTAAGCGCTCGTTTATCACCTTTGTGATGAAAAGAACATCACTTTTACTATGACACTTTAGCTACAACTAAACCCAAAAATCACCAAGTTAGGCCTTTTTAAATTTACGTACATCTTTAACCCCTTGTTCAAGTCATTCTCTCGTATTTCGTCCCTAAGCCTTTTTAACTCGTCCCTTTTTAAAACATCAGCAAATATAAAATCCTCGGCCTAAAATAACAAGTTTTCTTTCGTCGCGTTAGGAAGTTTTTGAATAATTCATGGTCATAAATTCTTTCTCCCCGCATTTCACTACTTTGTCCTTGATAACGGATTGTATCTGCGCTTTGCACGAGGCCTGTTATTAAATACTTTTTTAAAACGAGGACACGCTTTCTTTATTTCAATAAACACGAATATTTGTATAATGATGACTTATTATATCAGAAAATGTTTGGAATAAAAATTTTCAATATTAACTTTCTAAAATAAAACATTATTAATATATCTTATTTGAATTCTTAATACGTCTCGATGACTTACTTGACTTGACTTATTTTCCTTTGTCCCCTAGCTGGGGCAGAGGGCGTCCACAGTGCGTCGCCATCCCTTTCGGTCATGTGCTTCGTGCTTCATTTCACTCCAGGTCTTCCCGATGTTCTTCGCCTCTGCGACGATAGTCCGCCGCCAGGTCTGCTTAGGGCGACCACGTTTCCGCTTTCCTTGGGGATTCCAGTCAAGAGCTTGTCTTGGAATATGATCAGGATCCCTTCGGAGCGTGTGGCCGATCCAGTTCCACTTCCGGCGTTTGATCTGCTGGTCGATCGGGGTCTCACCGCAGCATTTCCACAGATCTTTGTTGGAGATTTTCTCGGGCCAGTAGACACCAAGGATACGGCAAAGACAACGGTTGATAGCGACCTGGAGCTGATGCGAGATGTCCTTTGTGACCTTCCACGTCTCACACCCTTACAGCAACACGGTTTTTACATTGGACCGGAATATCTTGAGCTTAACTCTCCTAGTCAATTTCCGCGATTGCCACACGGGACGGAGCTGTGCGAAGGTTGCTCTTGCCTTGGCGATCCTCGAAGCGATATCCTCTTCGGCCCCTCCAGTGTCGGACACTACACTACCGAAGTAGGTGAATTTCTGGACCCTCTCCACAGCCTCTGTTTCGATGAGCAACGGCAAAGAGCTTGTCGCTCCGCGTCTCATTTCCTGGGTCTTTCGGGTGTTAATTTTCAGTCCCATCTTTTTTGCCTCTCGCCGAAGGTTGTCCAGCTTGGCTTGCATGTCGGCGCGTGTGTGACTCAGCAGGCATAGGTCATCGGCATAATCCAAGTCTTCCAAGACACCAGATAGTCCCCATTCTATGCCACGGCGCTTGTTGTTGATCGTATTGATCATGATGCCATCCAGAACAACAAGAAAGAGTAGAGGTGACAGAAGACACCCCTGTCGTACTCCCGCATGTACCGCTATGTCCTCCGAGATGAGGCCGTCGTGTTTCACTCTACAAGAATAATTCCTGTAGATGGCCTTAATCAAATTCGTGATTTTCTCAATACGTCTCGATAGCTTTGATTTATTGTTGCTCTGTGATAGATTAATATGTATTCGTTATAAAATAAATTCTTAGATTAAACTTAATTTTTATATTGAATTTGTAAAAATAATACTATCACCAATAAATTCCATTAATATTATAAATGTGAAAGTTTGTAAAGAAACTACAATTACTGAACAGATATTACATTTTGCGCTCAGTAATCTTATTAGTAGTATTAGCACATAGGATTTTTATACCGGAAAAATCTGTTTTCTGTGTGTTTATCAAAAAACTAAAATAACGCGATCGATGCCGCGGGCACAGCGAGTGTATTCTTTAGATGTATTTGTAGAGATAAAGCCTTTTTGTTTTCAGCTTTCGGCTTTACTTTAGCTAAAATTCTAGTAATATAATAAATGTGAAAGTTTGTATGTTTAGATGTTTGTTACTCAATCACGCAAAAATGGCTGAACAGGTTGAATGAAATTTGGCACAAGTATATGTAGATTGATAATTTTTGTAGTAATTTGAAGTCGCAACCGTTGGGCTCGTTGAAGTTTGACACTCGTTAATATTTCTTTATCTTAATTTAGTTGTGAGTGATTCAAATTCTAAACAAACACTTCTTGCACGTAATTTAACAATTTTATACACGGTTATTTGGTAGTAAACTAGTAAATTACATTTATTTTATAATACTTCTTAATTAATGTACATGACATCCGAAGCAGTGTTTAAGATATAGCATACGTTTTATCCCTTAAAATTGTTAGGTTCCCGTGGGATTATCAAAAAATATAGATCGAGACGCTTATAGCCGAGTGCACCCGCTGATCGGTAAACGATCGGTAGGTTAAGCAACTTTAGGCGCAGTCAGTCACTAGATGGGTGATCGCATAGTGGTATTTCAACCGAGCGTCTCCGTGCTTCGGAGGGCACGTAAAGTCGGTCCCGGCTGTTGACAATTAGACAACAGTCGATAAGTCAAGTCAGAGACCTACGGGCGACCTGAACAACTCTGACACTAGGTTGACCACTAACCAATCGATAATAATAATAATCAAAAAATATGCTAACATGAATTGTTTAGTTCAAATTCGGTATAGATGTATCTACGTGTATTACTAACAAATGATGCATTTCTCTCTGGAACCAATTATAAGATCACCGCGGACGAAATCACGAGTTTGGTAGTTGCAAAAATATGGGCTACGATTAATTTGAATATCTGAACTATACTAAGATAATCGTGTCATTCAAAATCTTTGCAAATAACGTATCGAAGTCATATTTTCCGTTTCCCAGTGATATTTGTTCTTCGATCCGATAACGAATGAAAGGATCTTTGTATGGAACGCAAATAACGCTAGTGATAAATTCGAAGGTTTATCCGTTATCGGTGTGTATTTTGGGCGGAATGGATTTTGATCCGATGGGTACACGTCTTTTAATTGTGTTTACATTTTTACGTTTCCGGACACCTTTCATGTGATGGAATTACTTTTTGCGTTAGTTTATAGCAGCTTTAACGTTTTTTCCAACTTTGTATTTTTATTTTGTTTTTATTTAATAAATAAATAAACGCTACATACTCGACGACCCCATTGGGATAATTTGTCCTGTGTCGGGGGTTCGGATACATACACAAAGACAAACACACTCAGATCAGAAAACACGCTTGTATGATCAATACAAAAATCTGCTCGAGCGGAAATCGAACACGCGACTTTTGGCGCTTTAGGCAGGTTCGCTACGCCACAAAGTCGTCAATATACTATAATATGATAATAAAATATTTTACGTATAATATAACGTATAATAATATTTTGAAATACATATATTTATTATAAATACATATGTTTATTATTATATCATCAGAGAAAAAATAAACTTAATTTATTATCTATAAATATCGTAATTTCGTTATCGAAGAACCAAATAATTTTACGTTTATTAAGGTTCCGTAGCCAAATGAAAAAAACGGAACCCTTATATTTTCGTCATGTCCATCTGTCCGGCCGTCCGTCTGTCCGTCCGTTATTCGGAGACTGTTGGCCCTATGTATATGAAATTTAGTAAATAAGTGTAATCTATGAACCGCATCACTATTTTGTAATGAAATCTTAAAATATAGTTTTTCCCATAACTTTGTTTTTCATATTACTTTTAATAATTACTATGAAATTACCAACTTATTTTGCGGTCACTTTTAATTCGTTATAATTTTTAAAGTACTTAGATTCTTTATCATCAAGATCCGGAACCCTTTAGTTTCGACTGTGCGTGGTCCACAACGCACTTGACTGATAATTTTTTATATAATTAATATCCTTTCAGAAAACCTTTTATAGAAGTTTCCTTTGTGTTTTACCAGAATTTTGTCAAAGTTTATGTTATTAAAACACACGTACAATAGATTCTAGATAAAGAATGTCTTACCGTTTTTTTATTATTTATTTATTAGTCCACAAAACGGACTACAATTATACACACGACTTAACCTAGAAAATGAATACAATATTATGTATAAATTGAGTCTTCTCGATGTGGACATAACATGCTTATACTTAGAGGGTACTAATATAAAAATTAAAATTAAGGTAAGTAAAACCAAAGATGTTTTAAAAGTGAATTACTAATAGATTGGAGTAAAAATTTCTTTTTAATGGTTTTAATATTTTTCAAGTAAATAAACCATTTACTTAAGATTATCAGATAGACGTCGCACACGGTGTTCCGGGTCGGAATCGCGACAGAAAAAGCGAATGTTGTAAGCGGCGTAAGTATTCGTCACTTATTCCAAACTATTGCGGACGAGATTTAAGAACTAATATCTCGAGGTTGGCAACGCGTGAGTGGCACCTACTAATGGTGCTCAAAGCGCTCAAAGGCTACGGCAACCACTTACCAACTTGCCAACTTCTAACATTTAAAAAAAAATAGCTTCTGCCAGCGGCTTCACCCGATACAGTCCGATATAAAATTTGAATATAATATTTATTTATATCAAATCGACAGCCTAAAAAATAAGTTTCAAGCTTCTAGCTCTAAAATGACGATACTTCCATATAACTTTTCATCCCCCCTTTCAACCCCTTACAACTCCTTGTTCGCATTAAAAAGCCTATGTTCTTTCTCAGACTCTAGACTAGACGGCCAAGTGCGTGTAGGACTCGGGAGTTTCGTACTACCATAAAATAAAAATATCAAGTATATAGGCCACTTGATTTTTAAATTTTATTTTATTTTTAGTAAGTATTTGTTGTAGTAGCGGCAGAAAAAATATGTATTATATTAAATATTTAACTCTCTTCTTAACAGTAAGTTCGGGAAATATAGACCGCTGACAGACAGACGGACTGACGGATGGACAGCGCAGGCTTTGTAATGGATCCGTTGCCTCCCTTTGGATGTATCACTACTTTGGATATATCACTAAAAGCGCAACATTTTGTAAGAGAAATTTCCATTGAAGTTTTCTCCTTTTTTTTAAATCAGAGGCTCACCTGATATTAAGCGTTCACCGTTACTTATTAACATCTGGAACACCAAAGGGTATGCAGGTGCGTTGCTGACCTTTGAGAAAGGAATAGGCTCTTCTCTTGAAGGTTCCCATATAAATAAATCTCTAGTTGTTTCTTATAAATACTCTAGCTATATATACCTAGTAGTTAATTGCGTTGTCTAAATGATTAACGATATTGTTATGGTCTTCGTAATTACATAATAAACATACATCTTCAAAGCTATGAAGCTTAATATCAATTAGAGCGTGCATCATTTAACACTTAACTTGAAGTGTGTTTGACTAAATAATTTAGTATTAAGGTATGGTAAAGTCTATGCTGAGCGGCCCTGAGGAGGACGGCAGACGGTGAGGCCTCAACTGCCGTGTGCGCTTGCGTGGGAAGCGTAGGGGTGCACTCCATCTCGCCCCCTAGGACCGAGCTTTGCTAGCACAGTGTTCGAGAAGCACCGGTTCAGAGTTCTCTAAGAGATCCCGGAGCCTCTCTTTGTCACTGAGGTCGGCCACCGAGGAGGTTTTAGTGGGTCCCCATGACTTACCACCTCTCATGGAACCCCACATAACCCGGTTCTCCTCCCCAGGAGGCCAGGTATCTGTGAACAGATTTCCTCCCCGATACCAAAAAAAAAAAAAAAAATGGTAAAGTCTAGTAGAAGTAATGTCATGCTTCTGTCACTACAAATGGACTGGCTTGATCGGGTGAGTACTACCCTCTCACAGAAAATTAGTGTAAATTTACAGAGTACTGTAGCGTTTAGTAGCGTAGTGAGACCGCCTTTCCCTCCTTATCCCTTCCCTCTTATCCCTTGGGATGCCAACGCATGTGTGATAATTCAAGTATCCCCAGCGTTCAAAGGTTACGGTAACTACTGATCATCAGGCAGACCTTATGCTTATTTGCCAACCTGTGGCTAGTAAGCGTGTGGTCGGCTTAGTGGTAAGTCACCATGGGCGGCCCTGAGGAGGAAGGCAGCCGGTGTGGTCCCGACTGCCGTACGCTTGCGTGGGAAGCGCTGGGGGGCTTTGCCAACTCGACCCCCGGGACTGAGCTCCGCTACCAATCGGAGCACCGTGATTGTCAGGTCACGTTGGTATGTTCTGCGAGAGTTCCCGTAACCTGACAAACACACTGAGGTAGGCCACCGAGGAGGTTTTAGTGGGTCCCCATGACGTTTCCACCTTGTCGTGGAACCCCACATAACCCGGTTGTCCTCCCCAAGACGCCGGGTATCTAGTAGTAGATTTCCTCCCCGACAACAAAAAAAACGTGGTAAGTCACCGTAGCCCATGAAGTTCAACTTACCTACCCTGGGAAAAAATGCCAGTAATAATGCTACAAATAAAACTCAGAAGATCCACCATTGCGGCAAAACTCTTTACTCTTCTCTTTTAACCTTCTTTTAAAGATTTGCTTATTCCATAACATTCCCGTGAAAAAGAAGGGTTTCGTGATGACGTGAGAGGGTAGGTCTCTGGTTGGAGGATCGGGATTCCTTTTTTTTTTTATGTAAGACGGGGCAAATGGGCAGGAAGCTCACCTGATGTTAAGTGATCACCGCCGCCCAATAATATCTGCAACACCAGAAGGCATGCAGGCGCGTTGCCGACCTTTAAGCAAAGAATACGCTCTTCTCTTGAAGGTTCCCAAGTCGTATCGGTTCGGAAAGACCGCCGGCGGAAGCTGATTCCACAGAGTGGTTGTGCGTCCTTATAACAATCTTGTGTGTCCTTATAACAATCTCCATCATCGGTCTTTATTTTGCTACCCATAATCATTGTTTTATATCATTTACAGTAAACTGTTCTTTAACAATAATTACATATGGAATGTATGAAAAAATTACGGCAATTCATATAGTGTTATTGAAAACAATAATTTACTGAATCATAACACACTCAACCACTACCAATTTTGACCACTAAGTGCTGAATAAATATAAACTTTCCCATCGCGAAATTCAATTTCCCTAGCAAGCGTTTTAGTCCGAAATTTAGCTGCCGAAATTTTGCAGTATCCCTATCTAAAATTAGTCAGCATACGCCCTTTTCAACCTATTCGCTGTCTACTGCGATTAACTGGAGTTATAACCTCAAGCCATTAAGCGTTATGACATGTTGAACATAACCTTTTATGTACCGAAAAGTGCGGTATAGTTAACCACAGAATTGAACATTTTAGAAATACCATTTTTGGTTGGACATTAAATTTCACGTCGAAAATAAATTTGAGTTCATTTGCATTCACAGCATGCATTAGCTTGCAGAGCGTTTTGTCGCAGTGGCAATGGTTTTGCATGAACCAATAGCTTATATTTTATTAACAATACAGATGTGATTTTTCATGTAAAATTTATGTTTTATATTTTCTTTCGGAGACTTTGAAAACCATAAAGAAAGGCATTTATAATATACGCTACTTGACTTTTGGTTTTTGTTTATCTGCATACAAATATGAAATGTATGAAAACCAGTACTAACTGACCTGAGGTTTACTGATGGTAACCCTCACGTTGCAATGCCGAGTAAGCGGTCACTGCAACCTATGAACACTTGCGATACTTGAATTAACACATGCATGTTGCCAACCCGAGGGATAGGAGGGAAAGGATATGAAGAGGAAAAAGGAAGGTAGCACAGGGGTGGGAGATTGGGCTTCCGGCGCTCTTATTCATCGCACTAAACTTTTTGTGAGAAGGTAGTATTACCCCATCGAAACTGTCAATTTTTGCTGGGAGAAGCATAGCTCTATCACTACTTTGACTGTTTATCGCCTTTATGACGGAAACCGTGTACGTAATTAGTTTTTTTTTTTTATGTTAGAAGTTGGCAAACAAGCATACGGCCCACCTGATGGTAAGTGGCTGCCGCAGCCTATGAGCGCTTGCAGCACCATTAGTAGGTGCCACTCGCGCGTTGCCAACCTCGAGATATTAGTTCTTAAATCTCGTTCGCCCAGTAATTTCACTAGTGTACAATGCTCTTCAAACCGGAACACAGTAGTGCCTAAGCACTACTATTTGGCGGCAGAATATTGGACACTGCGGTGGTACCTACCTAGCCGGCCTCTTGCAACAAAAGACCTACCACCAGTGTGACTGATTGCACTGGCGGAATAATCTCTGCTGTGACAGAGGTTATCCCAACAGCGGGCGATGGGGTCGTCACATCCCGACGCCGGTAATTAGTATATAATTATTATACAATAATTTATTTTATTGCCACAATTTTGTGGCTGAGTCTGAACGACGTGTGCCAAATTATTTTAATATTAGACATTACATGATATTTTAAAATTAATCATTATGTGAACATCGTACGTAAAGGCTTTTCCCTATAATTCAACATATTTGTCATGGGCATGTTCTGACAAATGGCGTGACTATCAATTCATGTAATGCGTGTGATATGTCCTGAAATGGGGAATGATCGAAGCGAATTTTCTGACGGATAAGAAATTGTGGTACTTTGACATATCATATGCTCTTAGAATGATGTATATTATTCCTAGTTCTTTTGTTTTGGAAGATATATGTTTTGGGGTAATGCCTGTGCTTCACTATCACATAAAATCGCAGCTTTAAAAATGCCACACTTCAAATAATTATCAGTCAAGTGCGTTGTGGATCACGCACAGTCGAAACTAAAGGGTTCCGCAGCTTGAAGATGAAGAATCTTAAGAACTTTAAAAAAATAACGAATTAAAATTTGTTGAAGTTGGTAATTTCATATTAATTATTAAAAGTAATATGAAAAACAAAATTATGGCAACAACTTATATACCTCTAAAGTTTGTTGATCTATCTTCTTTAAACCTACCTACCTTATTTTTAATATATTTTAAGATTTCATTAGAAAATCGTGTAGCGGTTCATAGAATACACCTATTTACTAAATTTCGTAGAAATACCGCCATTAGCCTTTGAGTAAAATGACTATTACAAACGGACGGACAGACTGACGGTTGTAGCGACATCTACACGCAACACGACGTAACGCGATAGAAAGACAAGATTGTCACAATGTCGCATCAAGCTACAACGACACCTACAGGGTATACTACGCAACGATATGGACGATCAACGAACGTCACGATCCTAAATCGCGCTATCAAAGTTTCCTACGCTCTGAGATATATATACAACTTTCTAACGTAAGTCGTCGGGCTTCGATCCATCAGGCAATGTCACCCACCTGGTCGGAGGATCCTCCCGTAGCATTTCTCACGTCGTCACCTCCACACGGTCATGGCAAAATTATGAGGGTTCTGTTTTTGCCATTTGGCTACGGAAACCTAAAAAGAATTGAAAATTTAGTTATCAACGTAATAAAAAGTCGAGGGTAAATAACTAAGAAAATATAATACACGAAAAATTGTGCAGGTGTCAATATTTTGAAACTTATTTTTTTAATTCTCAAAAAATACTTTTTGAGTTACGCCGTTCATCCTAAAGGTGCCATATACTAACACAGTCTTTCTCACTCGCTCTCTCACTACACACACACTAATGACACACAAGTTAACAATATATATTTTCCATTGTTGGGATAACCTCTGTCACAACAGAGATTATTCCACCAGTGCAATCAGTCACACTGGTGGTAGGTCTTTTGTTGCAAGAGGCCGGCTAGGTAGGTACCACCGCAGTGTCCAATATTCTGCCGCCAAATAGTAGTGCTTAGGCACTACTGTGTTCCGGTTTGAAGGGCATTGTACGCTAGTGAAATTACTGGGCGAACGATATTTAAGAACTAATATCTCGAGGTTGGCAACGCGCGAGTGGCACCTACTAATGGTGCTGCAAGCGCTCATAGGCTACGGCAGCCACTTACCATCAGGTGGGCCGTATGCTTGTTTGCCAACTTCTAACATAAAAAAATATATATATATTTTCCATGTATGTAACTAGTTTTCTAATTAATTACTATATCGTGCCTCAATACCAATATTATAAAGCTGAAGAGTTTGTTTGGTTGAACACGCTAATTTCAGAAAGTACTGGTTTGAATTAAAAAATTGTTTTGTGTTGAATTGTCCATTTATCGAGAAAAGCTATAGGCTATATACAATCACGATACGGCCAATAGGAGCGGAGCATGAATGAAAAATGTGGCAAAAACGAGAAAAATTATTCCTTTTGAGAGATTCCCTTGCGTGCGCTGCGTAAATAGTTAAAGTTACGCAAAAATTATGTATTATAGAATTGTTACTCTTTTAAAGTTCTAAAAAAAGTCAACAATAACAAGTTTGACGACGTTGTGGCGCAGCGGTAGCGAATCTGCCTTAAACGCCACAGGTCGCGGGCTCGATTCCCGCTCGGAGCATAATATGTTTGTATTGACCATGCAAGCATATTTTCCGGTCTGGGTGTATTTGTCCTTGTCATTGTGAATGTTTCCGGACCCCGACACAGGATATTACTATCCTAATGGGGGCCGTTGAGTGTGCAGTGTTTTTATTTATTATTATTATTATTAATAACATATGTCTATCTTTTAAGTTTAACTCACTACACTATATTTAATGTAATCAAATTTGTTCTATAAGATCACGCTACGAAACAGTAATCAGAAACGCGAGTGAAACCGCAGGCATAGCTAGTTGTATATATATACGAATTATTTCGCGTAGTGGGAGTAAAGATTACCTTACAGATGTTTGTATTGACCAGTGGCGGATTTACCAGCACGCTGAGTAGGCTTGAGCCTTGGGCAGCAGATTGGGGCGACAAATTTGGTGACCAAACATTTTTTTTGTTACCTCATAGAACAGAGATTCAAAAAGATTTCTGCACGACGGTTTTCTGATGTTTTACAAGTAGAAATCTACTACAAATTTAACGATGACTTCTCTCACTTTAGTAGCAAACTTCCATATTCTAGAGTAAAACAACTAGTTCGTAACTAACCTAACCAATAATCGGCCTTTTGTTGAATAGTAAAAATAATCTAGGAAACGACAATTGTGGAGGCAAGGGCGGCAAAAACCTTACAGCCTATACCTTGAAAATTTTTAAATCCACCATTATATCCACCGGTATTGACATTACAGATATAGTTCCTTAAATGTAACTTGAACCAAAATGGCCGCTTCTGCGCAGGTACAATAAGGGACAAAATGTTAGACAAAAATATTGGTTTCGTCTTATTTAACTCGATTCTTTATAAAGTGGGAAAACGGAATTAAATATATAATATAGTTATTATTTCTTCTAAATTCAATTAATTATTAATTACTTAAACAGAATAAAACAAATAAATAGTATAGAAAAAAGGTACCTATATTTAAAAAAAAACGTCAATGTATGTTATTAATAGTGAGACAGACTTCTTCGTATCTTCCGTAGTATTATTCAGAGAATTAGTGATATTATTTTCTTTTAAAAAAGAACTATAAACGTTAAATACCATCCTTCTCTCCCGTCTCCTTAAAGTTGATTGTGGTCGAGGTGTATCTTGAAATAAATGTTAACACAATTCACAAAACTAATTTATATATATATATATATTTTAATAATATTTTAAACTCTAAGATAGAACAATATGTACTACTTAAAATTCACAAACAGAATTTCAGATACCTAATTTGGTATAGCCGACCACTTATTAAGACTATTAACGAAAAATTAAAATTTCACCGAAAATGGGAGACATATAATAAAGCTAAATCAAGTCGGTATACACGGCGATCTGCTGCGATGGTTGAAATCATATTTGCGGGATCGAACACAAGCTGTCGCCGTGAAGGGATATTGCTCTAGCTTTTTACCAGTTTCATCAGGCGTTCCCCAAGGATCGCACCTCGGGCCACTACTGTTCAATTTATATATTAATGATATTTCTTCTTGTTTCCATCATTCGAATTTTCTCCTGTTTGCTGATGATAAAAAAATATTTAAGTCTATTAAAACTGAACATGATTGTAATCTACTTCAGGAAGATCTAAATCGTTTAACAAAGTATTGTAAAGATAATTTTATAGAGATTAATGTAAAAAAATGTAATATAATAACTTTCACAAGAAAAAAGTAACAAATAATATTTAACTATAGGCTTGACAACACAATACTGAATAGGGTGACCGAGTTGCGTGATTTGGGGGTACAATTGGACAGTAAACTGTTATTCAGATCACATGTAAGTTTCATAACCGAGAAAGCATATAAAATTATGGGTTTCATTTTGCGTATCACTAGGGATTTGACAAAACCATCTACACTTTTGCTACTCTTTAACTCTTTTGTTAGGCCTTTGTTAGAATATTGCTCAACAGTCTGGAATCCGCAATATAAAGTTTACATTAATGAAATTGAAAAACTTCAACATAAATTTATAAAACATGTAAAATTCCGACATCCATCTTTTGATATAAATAAGCCACCATTGTTAGAATCCCGTCGCTATGTTAGAGATCAAGTCCTTCTTTACAAGATTCTAAACAATGAAATCGATTCACCATTACTTCTTAGTAAGATTTATTTTAAATGCCAGAGGATGAGTGCAAGAAAACGTTCATTATTCCATATCCCTTTGTCAAGAACTAAATTTTGTGCAAATAATTTTATTACACGTTCTTGTAGTAAATATAATAATAACTTCTCTGAACTTGATATATTTAACCATAGTCTTATCAAATTGAAAACAACTATCTTGGAGAAATGTTGCTGATTTTGAAATTGTATTTTATTTTGCTCAGTTACTTAAATTTGTATTTAGTTATTTTTATTTTTAATTTTCTATATTTTAAGCGTATGTGAATGAATTTGTTGGTGTTTAGCTTTTGTTTTTTGTTTTATATTTATTGGTTAGTTCTTTATTATTGTAAGTTAGCAAGTAAGAAATAGTACACTGTTTGTTTCCCTTGAAAATAAAATAAATAAATAAATATTTTAATCTAATTTTTAATAATTTATTTTTAAAGAACTAAAACAACCGTGAGCGAGTGTACTAAACGCGGCCCCTTTCATACCGCATATGGTTGAGACCCAAAAACGTGTTACTGCGCAGGGTTCAACTTACATTTAACAGACTATACATATGTTCTCTGATCTGGATAGATTTGTATATTTTGGCTCCAACTCAGTGTAAGTAATTATTATGTAATGATCTTAATAGAGTGACTTGAGACATATTATGACAACTATCCATGTTGCTTTTTATTTAATTGTTGTATGATTGTATGAACTCTGTACCAAATATACAACAAATATAACGAACATGTACAACAATATTGACTGGGATATGTACTATGCTGTATTTACATTTCATATTTTTCAATGTGTATCAGAAACCAAATAAGTAACAGAGTACTGTTGCGTTTTATGTTACGAGAAAGAATACTGGAGGCCCAATCTCCCACCCTCTCTTCACTCTTCCTCTTTACCTTTCTCATCCCTTTCTTCCTACCCTTTGGGCTGGCAACACATATGTGATACTTCAACTGTCACCACCGTTCATAGGTTGACAGCTTATCATTAGGCAGACCATATGCTTGTTGCAAACCGTCATGAAATAAAACACAAACCATACACGATGTATCAAAACAAGATAGTACCGATTTATGACAGAAAATAAACTTTCCATGCCATTTCTAAAACACTTCTGTTCAAAGGAGGAATGGGCCACAATATAATTTTACGTACAATTGCATGTTAGCTTTTTTCGCTGGATAAACAAATGGTTTTTTGGGGACAAGGTTTTCCTCGCCATTAACATGGTTTTCTGAGTACATAATGTAATGACGATAACAATTCCAAGTTTTATTGCGGGGAAGTTGAACTGAAGTGTTTTTATTATTCACTAAAACAAGTTCAAGTTTGTATTTACTACTTTTATATTGTAATATTTCTGCCAAATGTTATACGTTTATTTTTTAATATAAAATAACATTTAATACTAAGAATAGTAAAACCTTGTTTACGCATAGACTTGTTGACGAAAACTTTTACGAAGAATTGGGACGTGGAATAGCTTTGTCTGTCTATGAATTAGGCTTGGGTTTGGCTTTAAATAATCTAATAAAAATAAAAATCTTTATAATAATCAAATATATATTTTAAAAAATGGATAACTAGTACAATTTCACAATTGGACATCGCGACAAAACTCTTAATTCCATGCATACCACCTCGATGTCTGGAAAGCCACAACAGCGCGATTTAGAAAACATTTTCTTCCTCGCACTGCCACTCTGTGGAATCAACGCCCGCCGGTGGTCTTTCCGAACCGATACGACTTGGGAGCCTTCAAGAGAAGAGCGTATTCTTTCCTTAAAGATCGGCAACGCGCCTGCATGCCTTCTGGTGTTGGAGATGTTCATGGGCGGCGGTGATCGCTTAACATCAGGTGAGCCTGCTGCCCGTTTGCCCCTCTTACATAAAAAAATGGATTGGGATGAAATTCATTGAACTGAAAAATGTTCAGCACGATTAAAATTTGGTATAGATATGTTTTATTTTCTAACAAAAGATTCATTTCCCAGGACCCAATTCTAAGGTCACCGCGGACGAAGATTCGGGCAGATATTAGTTTAGGTTTGTTAGGAATTTAGATTGCAATATATATTTTTTTAATTTCATGTAATCGATGTGTAATCAAAGTTAGAATAAAGTAGGATTACATATTATAAACTACACCAAAGCGGCGGTACTTGGATATTACTCGAGCTCAACTAGACATAGACGACGGTAGTTAGATTTTAAATTTCTTTTATTTATTTATTTATGCACCAAATAGACAATACAGTTAAACATAAGAGACACATAATAATGGTACAAAGGATGACTTATCTCTAATAAGAGATCTCTGCCAGAAATCCTGAGACAATTTGAGATTATATACCAAGTAAAATGTGGTGTAGGTGCAATAGAAACAAATGAAATACGAATACCTTACATATATTATATCAATCATATAAAATTACTTATATATTTATAAATATATATAAATTACATATATAGAGAAAATAAATATATGTACATATATAAATACATATACATATATAAATAGAAATATATACATAGAACTAATTTTTAACAAATACATATATAATGTTATATATATAGAGATAAGTAATAATCTTTCAATCTGCGTTTTAACGTAGTGAGGCTAGGGTTGATGTCGAAAATGTGGTCTGGCAAAGAATTCCACAGACGCGCAGCATGTACAAGAGGTTTCTATAAATAGCAATGCAGTGGTGTATCTGCACTCATTTCTAACGATTTCGTCTTGGTGTACGGACCGTCAGCTCACTAAACGGTCCGACCCTTATCTTAATTGTCTAGTATTTAGTTTGTGTGTAGTTGCATTCCGGCCATACTATTTGTAATTGATATAATTAATAGAGTTATAATTATCTACCCTGCATATAGTTCATGATATCATATTAAGAGAAATACCTGCGTCCGCTTCTGATGCATGCTAGAAAGAGAAAGAAGACAGAAGAAACATGAAGTAAAAACCGCGTGCCAATATTGTACGTATATTATGTGTCTGTAATGTCAAATTACCTAAGGCGTCGGGATGTGACGACCCCATCGCCCGCTGTTGGTATAACCTCTGTCACAGCAGAGATTATTCCACCAGTGCAGTCAGTCACACTGGTGGTAGGTCTTTTGTTGCAAGAGGCCGGCTAGGTAGGTACCACCGCAGTGTCAAATATTCTGCCGCCAAATAGTAGTGCTTAGGCATTACTGTGTTCCGGTTTGAAGGGCACTGTACGCTAGTGAAATTACTGGGCAGACGAGATTTAAGAACTAATATCTCGAGGTTGGCATCGCGTGAGTGGCACCTACTAATGGTGCTGCAAGCGCTCATAGGCTACGGCAACTTACCATCAGGTGGGCCGTATGCTTGTTTGCCAACTTCTAACATAAAAAAAAAAATTACCTATATAATTGAGTCTTGACCGGGTATAAAACATGCTGACGTCATGCAGAAAATAAAAAAAGTTGCCAAACGTATATATATATATATCTATTTCTTTTACTCCTATTAGTGCTATCAGCAACAGACTAAGACAACAATATCGTCTTTATAAAAACGTTACAAGAACAACATGGTATGACTCCGTCCATAAGATTCTTAGTCAAAGCCTTCATGTATCTTACAATAAATATTTTCATGCTTCATTTATTGCTCAATAATTACCAGTCAAGTGCGTTTTTGACCACGCACAGTCGATACTAAAGGGTTCCGCAGCTCCATGATGAAGAATCTTAAGGACTTTAACAATAATAAACGAATTAAAATCGACCGCAAAAATAAGTTGGTAATTTCATAGTAATTATTAAAAGCAATATGAAAAACAAAGTTATAGCAAAAACTTATACCTCTTTAGAATTTGTAAGCAAAATCTTCAAAATAAATGTGGCAATTTCATTGCTATTGAAGTTCTACAACCTCCACTTTTTTCAGATTTTTAAATCCTATTTTTTTTTAATCCTTTCTATGAGTTTAGGAGCTAATATCTCAACAACTACGGAATACACCTATTTACTAAATTTCGTATAGATAGAGGTTACAGTTTCCGAGTTGACGGACGGACATGATGAAACTATAAGGGTTCCGTTTTTGCGACTTGGCTACGGAACCCTAATAAAAATGAAACCATGCCACGTAAATTGGTATACGTATCAAAGTGATTGGCAAATCGAGTCGAATTGCGTATGCTCTTCGCGTCGCGTCGTCGAAAATCCTCTTTTTCCGCAACTCAGTTTTCAGTCAATAACAACTGTGTACGGATTTTGTGACATTGTTACGATTTTCCTAAATAATAGACACTTCCAGTAACCTTCAATCAGGACACTATTCAACCTACAGACATTTTTTGTCATCTGGTTCTTTTTGTACTTTTTCTACGCACTCTCCTTTTATTTAGTTTACGTTAAATTATGAAAAGAAAGCTTCAACAGTTTCACAGCTTTAAGTATACCGTAGTAAAACGAGATTTTAGGGTCTCGTAGCCAAATGGCAAAAACGTTCTAGTTTCGTCATGTCCGTTCTTATGTAACAGTTATTTTGCTCGGAAACTATTGGCTCTACTTATATAAAATTGTAAATAGGTGTATTGTATGAACCGCTACACAATTTTGTAGTGAAAAGCTGAAATATATAAAAATAAAGAGTAGCAATCCATGTAACAGAGGCTTGAAAAAAAATTTCAACGTATAACAACGTGTTAGGTATTTTTAGATAGGACAACCGACACAGGATATAACTATCCTATTGGAGCCGTTGAGTAAATATGTGAGAAAAGTAAGGGGCAAACGGGCAGGAGGCTCACCTGATGTTAAGCGATCACCGCCGTCCATGAACATCTGCAACACCAGAAAGCATGCAGGCGCGTTGCCGACCTTTAATAAAGCCGAAAGAATACGCTCTTCTCTTGAAGGTTCCCAAGTCGTATCGGTTCGGAAAGACCGCCGGCGGAAGTTGATTCCACAGAGTGGTTGTGCGAGGAAAAAAATGTCTTTTAAATCGCGCTGTTGTGGATTTCCAAACATCGAGGTGGTATTGATGGAATTTAGAGGTTTTTTTAAATCATCTTAATCAGCTTATTACCGACCCACAAGTGATGATTAAAGTACATAATCCAATAACAAGAACACTTAAAAACTGCGGCACCACCAACTTTTATTGAGTTTTAATTACATAACTTCATCGAAACTTAATTAGTGTCGATGTAAAAGAACCTTACTAGTCAATTTCTTTTCGTAACTTCATTAACTAATCAAGTTACTAAGTAAACTTTTTAATAAGTGATTACTATTTATGGATAATGCTTTATCATGTTTTAAGCTAATTAGTGGGTAATTATGGAGAAATAATGATAACTTCATTACTGACATCACTTCATCACTGATATCATAATATGACAACCGTTGTGGCGTGTTGGTAGCGAGCCTGCCTTTAGCATCGACGTTCGCAGTTTTGATATCCGCTCGGGGTAGATATTTGTATTGATGTTATAAATATATGTCTTGATCCGAGCGTTTGTCCCCACCGTGCCTCGGAGAGCACGTCAAGCTGTCGGTCCCGGTTGTTATCATAACATCTGATACTAATCGTTAACTCTTGATTGGTAATTTGCTCTTACCAAACCTTATATTTGCCAGATGGCAATCGCTCTGTTTAAAAACTAGTAACCTGTCAAATCCGGGTAAGAGTAATTAGCACACCATCGGTAAAATACCGAGGTTAATATTAGGACGAAGATTACTAATATCATATCATATTAAAGGAAGTACAAAATTCAGTTCCTCGTGCATATATTTCTATGTCTACTAGACTTTAAACTACGGTTTGTCTGATCGAAAGCAGTTGACAATAACAACAAAGGCTTAAAATTAATTTACGCTGTTGCCTGACTTCAGAATCAGAGGGTAGAAGTAAGAGAGAGAAAAAAAATGAGAAGTCAAGAAAAAAGAAATGAGAAGGATAATAAGGTCACCAACATTAGTAAAACCAGGAGGAGTAGGAGAGGCTAAAAAGATAAAAAGGATTAAGGTAGGTATATAGATGAATGCGGGAGTAGTAAGAGTAAATAAATAAATAGAAAAGAAAGAGAGGTATACATTGATGGATGAAGTAAGAAAGAGTAGGAAGGAAAACAAAAGAAGGTTAGGAAGATTAGGGACATTAGATCCATGGATATTATTTTCTAGTTCTTCTAGAAAGTTGTAGAATCGTAGGTTAAGACGCGGCAGTTTTGAAGTCAGTAATAATTTCTTAATATACAAATAAGGAATTGCTACTTTAATCAAAGTAATGCTTGCTAAGATCAGTGTTGGCACTTATAATTCCCAGCTCTGGTTTGTATTCAGCGGATAATCTTTGTCTTACATTTTATTCTCAAATCGTAGGGAAGGCAATTTTGTGGTATTAAAATTTCGTCTTTTCTTTCAATGTTATGTTTCGATAATTTAATGGAAGTCTTTGCATTTATTAAGTTAGTTGCGTAATTTTATATAAAACAATCTGAAGTGATAAATTTATAATGTTTCATTGAAATATATTCACTCGTTTTTGCATTTTTATCCACGTTAACTTAAGATGATGCATGTACCCACCATACCGGTCATGGACATTTTTGATATTTTTAACGCCTAAGGGTAATATTTTAGTCTATAAACATGCTTTCTAAAAAGGATGTTGGCCTCTGGTGGTCACGCTTTTCGAACTAAATACAAAAGTACAAGTACTGCCTCTTCACAACTGATATTGTTTCTTTGTCTAGGTTGTTCTTCCCATGCCGGAGGGAAACATAAAATATTATAAACTACTACATATTAAAAAATTACACTATAAAACAATTGATTTTTATAATTGGATCACAATAAAACAAACAATTTCAATTTCTACAAAATTTATATAGAATCAATGTGACCATCTACTCTTTCTAATGAAAAAAGTCTGATCAAATTACCAATTTACAACACCCACGGGTCTCAACCCACGTGAACCCTACAAACGTAATTCTTACCTACACTTTTTCAAATTTTGTGAATTAACTCTAATAATAAACGGTACGAAAATAGCTGGAATCACAAACCGTATAAATTTTTTACATGTATTTTTCCCGTTAGAAGAAATATTACTTCGAGGAAAAATATTTAGCATTCAAAGGCGATATTACATTTATATTCTAATAATAATTGGCTCTAGAATTCTCTCCAAAACATGATATCAATATGCTTATACAATATATCAATAAATAGCTATGCCCGTGGCTCTGCTTGTGTGGTCTACCGATTATTTTCTTTTTTTATTGTCAGTAACCCTAATTATTTTTGTAAA
Source organism: Hestina assimilis (assembly GCA_023373885.1). NCBI lineage: Eukaryota > Metazoa > Arthropoda > Insecta > Lepidoptera > Nymphalidae > Hestina > Hestina assimilis. The sequence goes on from CM041756.1 coordinate 12,623,284, forward strand.
ACAAAAGTAGCCTAAGTTACTCCTTATAGCAACAGCTATTTTCCACTGAAAGTAAAAAAAAGTGATAGCATGAGCTCAAATTCCCTTACCCATCCTCTATCTCTTTCATCTTAGGTAAGAACGTACGATAACTTCATCAAAACTTAATTAGTGTCGATGTTACCGAACCTTACTAGTTAATTTCGTTTCGTAACTTCATTAACTAATCAAATTACTAACCAAACCTTTTAATTCATGATTACCTTAAGTCTCGACGTACGGGGTTTTGATTCCCGCTTGGGGCAGATATTTGTATTGATGTTATAAGTATCTGTCTCGGTCTGGTCGTTTGTCTTTGTGGGTATCCTCACCGTGCCTCGGAGAGCACGCCAAGCTGTCAGTTCCGGTTGGTATCACATAGCATCTGATAATAATCAATAACTCTTGATAAGTAAATTGCTCTTATCCAATGAGTTGCTGGTTCGCCCTTAGGGTTGCGGAGGTCAGATGGCAATCGCTCTGTGTAAAAACTAGTAACTTGTCAAATCCGGATAAGAGTAATAAGCAGACCCTGGGTAAAATAAAATACCGGGAATAATGCTAGGATGAAGAAGAATGACTCTTGACGACTTTGTGGTGCAGCGGTAGCGAACCTGCCTTAAGCGCTACAGCTTCTGCTTCCGGAGCAGATGTTTGTATTGACCATATTGGCATGTTTTCCTGTCTGGGTGTGTTTGTTCTTGTTATTGTGATTGTTTCCGGACCTCTGACACAGGATACAACTATACTAATGAGGGCCGTTGGGTGTGTAGCGTTTATTTATTATTTATTCTCCCAGCACAAATGAACCGGCGTGATCCGAAAAGTACACTATCACAGCGGCGTAGAGTAACGGTATCAGTAGCTACTGTTGCGTTTCTGGCAATAAGTAATAGAGCCAAAGGTGTGAAAACCCAACCTCCCACCTTCTCTAATAATACCATTTTCTTTCCCTTCTCCCCTATCTCTCAGGTTGGCAACGCGCATATGATACTTTAAGTATCACAAGCGTTCAAGTTCCAGTAACCATGAGGCGGATCGTATGCTTGTTTGCCAACCGTCATGAAATAAAAAACAGAAAACATTGTACTTTGTAAATCCGATTTGTCACAGCTGAGTATCGCGTACGGAAATATAGTCGTAAAAACTCCCACAGTGATTACTTCAATGATCCAGTTACACAAATACATTCTAGATACGAAAATATTTGTTTATACCAAAGTATTTACCCGAATCAACCGAAGCAAACAATAGAACTGGAATGAATTTATCTCGTACATACATCAAGTTGGTTGGCATTCATTACTATTTATTGGTAAATCTGATTTTTTTAGCGTCGGTAGGATGTTTTATTGAGATTTCGGATCCCCGAAGTAGTAATGGGAAGTATAAAATATTATTCGTATATTGGAGTTTATGTGTAATAATTTATGGCCCTGTGTTTACCTTTTCTTTACCGACTTAAAAGAAAAGGAGGTTATAAATTATTTTTAATTTTTATATGACTAAGTTGTCAACCAAGCATATAGCCCACCTTATGGTTAGCAGTCGCCGTAGGATATGAGCGCTTGAAACACCAGTTGTAGGTGACACTCCTGCGTTGCGAATCTCGAGATATTGGTTTTTAAATCTACTTTGGCCATTAATTTCACTAGCCTACGGTGCCCTTCAAACCGAAACACAGTTATGCTATAGACACTACTGTTTGCGGTAGAATATTTGACACTGCGCTGGTACCTACTGTGCCGGCATCTTGCAACAAAAGACTTATCACCAGTGTGGTACAACAAACGTAACTGTGCACTGTAACATAAGCTTCTAAAGTCATAAAAATTGTGTGCCCCCTCTAACTTTTGAATTATGGGATCTAAAATTCTAGAAAAATGTAAGATTGTAGAACATCAAATGATCTTTCAACCACATTTGGTTTAAATTTTTTTTTTTTTTTTTATGTTAGAAGTTGGCAAACAAGCATACGGCCCACCTGATGGTAAGTGGCTGCCGTAGCCTATGAACACTTGCAGCACCACTAGTAGGTGCCACTAACGCGTTGCCAACCTCGAGATATTAGTTCTTAAATCTCGTCCGCCCAGTAATTTCACTAGCGTACAGTGCCCTTCAAACCGGAACACAGTAATGCCTAAGCACTACTATTTGGCGGCAGAATATTTGACACTGCGGTGGTACCTACCTAGCCGGCCTCTTGCAACAAAAGACCTACCACCAGTGTGACTGATTGCACTGGTGGAATAATCTCTGCTCTGACAGAGGTAATCCCAACAGCGGGCGATGGGGTCGTCACATCCCGACGCCGCTAAAGGAGATAGGTCTACACTGTACATCTAGTTCATAAATTTCCTGGCCTTCCTTAAATATAATTGAGCGTAACTATAAAAGTAAATAGCTTATAACCCGCCACGCTTGAGGCGGCTGACTTTGGCAAGTCGAAAATTACAAAACCGCAAGAACTGTTAGTTGCTTAACTTTCAAATGACATTGTTACATTAACAAACATATCACGTCCTTATTAAATTCTAGCTTCTGCCAGCGGCTTCGCCCGCGTTAATAACGATTTTAATACAAATCTGATCTCCCCACCCCCATTTTTACAAACTTTGAATGTCATATTCATTTATATCGAATCAGTAGCCTAAAAATAAAAATTAACCGTCAAGTGCGTTGTGCACCAGGCACAGTTAAAACTAAAGGGTTCCGCAGCTGGGTGATGAAGAATCTTAAGGACTTTAAAAATAATAACGAATTAAAATCGACCGCAAAATAAGTTGGTAAATTCAAAGTAATTATTAAAAGTAATATGAAAAACAAAGTTATGGGAACAACTTATATATCACTAAATTTTGTTGATCTATGTTGACATGTTGTTGTTCTTCAAACCAAATGTGGATGAAAGTTCATGTGGTATTCTACAAGCTAAAATTTTTCCAGAATTTTAAATCCCATAGTTCAAAAGTTAAGAGGGACACAATTTTTACGACTTTAGGAGCTAATATCTCAACAACTACTGACTTAATGAAAAAGTCAAAATCAAACCTTCTTATCATTTTAAAATACCTATCCAAAGATATCTCACACGTTGACATGCGTTGAAATTTTTTTTTTAACACTCAGTTACATGTATGGACTGCTACCCTTAATTTTTATATATTTTAAGATTTCATTACAAAATCGTTGTGCGGTTCATAGAATACACCTATATAGTGAATTTCGTAGAGTCAATGGTCTCCGAGTAAAATGACTGTGACCTACGGACGGACGGACAGACGGACAGACGGACATGACGAAACTATAAGGGTTCCGTTTTTGCCATTTGGCTACGGAACCCTAAAAAGCCATCTAGCTTTAAAAATGGCGATACTTCCATTCAACCTTTCATCCCCAAGGGTGGGATTAAACCTTAACAAGCCTGTTTTCGCATTAAAAAGTGTCCTTTCTCAGGCTGTAGACTATCTGTGTATCAAATTTCATTAAAATCGGTTCAGTAGTTTTGTCGTGAAAGCGCGACAGACAACAGACAGAGTTACTTTCGCTTTTATAATAATACTAAGGAGTAAGGATTACCATTTTTGGAACTTTCAAACTTATAAATCGACTTTAAAAAAGATTTCGTCTGAAAAAAATCACTTTTGTATCTGTGTTACACAATGGGATGGAAAGTATGAGTATCTATAACGACGCATTTCTATCGAACTGAGAACACTAGAGGTTCAAACTCTTCCTTCATTTTCCTGTCCTGAACTAGACTGGAAGTGGTCAATAGATGTGATAGCACCAATATTTAAAGCCGGGTATTAGAATCCTTACGAATAAATAATAATAATAATAAACGTTGCACACTCAACGGCCCCCATTAGGATAGTGATATCCTGCGTCGGGGGTCCGGAAACACATACGGGACAAGGACAAATACACCCAGACCGGAAAATATGCTTGCATGGTCAATACAAACATATTATGCTCCGAGCGGGAATCGAACCCGCGACCTGTGGCGTTTAAGGCGGGTTCGCTACCGCTGCGCCACTACGTTGTCAAAATACGAATTTTTGGTTTGATTTGCCTGCTACAAGCAATTCTACGCTACAAGTACTCAACCGTTCGTCGTGACGGACATACGAGTTGTCAGGAAGGCATACTCACAAAAAAATTACCAATTCCCGAAGGATGGAAAAATAATTTTCAGTAGAAGTAGAGGTTAGCTCCTCCCAGCATTAGTGACTCAACCGGGGAAGTACTACCCTCACACAGAAAATCTGTGTAAAGTAACAGTGTAACTAGGTAAATTACGTGCGATGAGTGAAAGCGCCGGAGGACCAACGCGTATATGATACTTCAAGTATCGCAAGCGTTCATAGGTTGCGATGACTGCTTAGCATCAGGCGTACCGTGTGCTTGTTTGACAACCGTCATTTAATAACAAAAAAGTTATATTTAATTTGAGCATAAGTAAAATATAACTCTAAAGTCCACGCAGCATTAAGTCGAGCGCAGATTCTATTAATAAATAAATTCGAAATGAAACTATAATGATGAACAGGAAATGAGTATTATATACTTATGTTATATATGTCGTTTCTCAGAATACGGACCGGCAATTGTGCAAGGGTTAGAATAGTATTACCCTATGATACAATTACTGTCGGGTCCAGTGACTTTGAACAATACTTTCACTAACAATGACATGTATAAGCTTGTATTTATACATATTATTTACTGTATGTTAATTTATAATACCTTTGTTAGAATATTATCTTGTGGAGGGAAGAGGTATAATATGTCCTTCAACACAACGAGAGGATCCTCCGACCGGGTGATATTGCTTGGCGTGTCGCAGCTCTGGCCCGAAGCCCGACGACTTACGTTGGAAAGTTGTATATATAGGTGTTGAGCGTAGGAAACTGTGATAGCGCGATTTGGGATCGTGACGTTTGTTGGACGTCCATATCGTTGCGTAGGTGTAGGTGTAGCTTGATGTGAAATCAATCTAGTCTTTCTATTGTAACGTCGTGTTGCATGTAGATGTCGCTACAATCACTACAATCTAACAAAGCCATTTTTCGTGTTTCTCGGTTAGATAATTTTTACACGAAGTCTTATAATTATGACTGTATAGTAATACTAAGAGCGAACTAAGGATGACGCTAATATAGTGTAGTGTGTAGTATTAGGTAATGGGCATAGGAGATTTAAGAACCAATATCTCTCTATCTCTAATATACTTGCTTGCCAATTTAGTTACTTAAAAAAAAATATATGCATATATATAGTAAACATTGTAAAACACTGTTTTATGTGATTTATCAAGCGTTTATTACGAAGTCTTGGTACTTATAATATAATGAACGCTACTCTCTCCGCTTAGTCAACGGTCCTGATAATCGTAGTAATATTCTTTCATGGTAGCGAAAAAAGTATGTACGGTCAATATAAACATTTACCGTGAGCGGAAATCGTAGCCGCGACACCAATGGTCTCTGTTTAGGGCACCTTCGGTATCATTGTACTCCACGGTCAACACTATTATTCTATTGACTATACATATTTTAGTATACATTAAGCATATTGACCTAATCACGTCACTTGGTTAAATCTGGGCGTGGTCAAGCTGCCTGTTTACAGCGAAGGTCATATACTATATAAATAGCTTAGGTCTTTAACAATAAAATACTAGGGCTTTAGTATTCAAGCAATGTTAATCCTAACTATTGTCATAAATTTTAATGTGATTAGGTTTGTTTGTTCCGTCCCCATTCACATTTTAACGTAAGGGTTGCCTTTTATTCAGAATTTAGTTTTTGGAACGAAGTTCCTTATCGCGCGTTGTGAAAGGGGCTAGACGGAAAAAATTCTTACGAAAAGTTGTCACGACACTTTTTGCTTGTAAGCTATTGTAAGCTGTGCGGCGTCGCATGTTTCTCTGTCTGTCTCTCTCTCTTATAGAAAGCAAGCCAGATATTTTCATTTCTATTTCGCATTGAACAGTGTGGTGTCGCGACGATTATTTTTGTTGAGTGTATACAGGTTTTTTGTAAATAATAAATAATGTTAATAATAAAAAAATATTATTATAACTTTAAAAAAATAAAATTTTATTACAATTCCTTTACTAATTAATCGAAAAGAACTTCGTTCCATCCGGGTGTCCCTTGACACCTCTCAAGTTTTTTTTATTTTTTTTTAATAAATAGATAAATAAAATAAACGCTATACACTCAACGGTCCCCATTAGGATAGTTATATATTGTGTCAGGTGTCCGGAAACTTACACAACGACAAGGACAAACACACCCACCCCAAAACACACCAAAACCGGAAAACTGCGCCACAACGTCGTCACGTTTTTATAAAAAAAGTTAGCAAAGCTTTTTCAAGTCATTACTAATATTCCTGTTGCCCATCCAAAGAAGCTCGATGCTAACGCTATGAGTGGGTATGAGAACAGCCCAAGAGGGTGATGGTCAAGAAGAATGTGGTTTGGGTATGTTTGTCCTTGTCCTTGTGTATGTTTCCTGAACCTGACACAGGATATCACTATCCAAATGGGGCGGTTGAGTGTGAAGCGTTTCTTATACAGTCAAACATAGAACCTCCTCCATTTTTGAATTTAGTTACAAAAGAAAATCGATTTCTAATAAGCTCACAATCGGCGCCAAAACTCATCTATAAAGCAATTATAATTGCAAACGAAAATATCAAATTGTTTTCGCGAACTTTTGATTGACGTGATTTTAGGGCATAGAATCAATCAATATGGCGCCTCATGAATACGCCTCATTGTTCTTTAGCATTCTAGCCCAATTTCGGTTTGAATGAATTGAATACGATTTTAGAACGGTTAATTTTGTAGGCATTTTGGGAATATTGTCAATATGTGGATATTGGTTTTGTCTCTATAGATAATGTTGCTTCAATATGGCAAAAATTGATATAAACAGTGTTTGATAAATAAAGCACACTATTCTGTACGTGTATGATTATGGATCATCGAATTTATTTATGTGAAATTTCATGTATTATAATAAATTAATTAATATTATAAATGTGAAAGTAAGTTTGTTTGTTTGTGAAGCTTTCACATATAAACTGACGAGATTATAATCATTTTTATGTAGGAATAGATGGGACCATGGAGACGGTAACGACTCCCTTGTGTCGCGAAAACAAAACTTGGTGTGAAATAGGGAATGAAAGTTTGTATGGGAACCAGTTATTTCTATATTCTGTAAAATGTACATCAATAAAATCACTATAAAATACTAGTAGGTATTTTATTGCAAGAAGCTGGCTATGTAGATAACGGCAGTATACAAGATTTTTTTTAAATAAATAAACGCTGCACACTTGACGGCCCCTATTAGGATAGTGATATCCTGTGTCGGGGTCCGGAAACATTCACAATGACAAGGAAAAATACACCCAGACCGGAAAATATGCTTGCATGGTCAATACAAACATATTATGCTCCGAGCGGGAATCGAACCCTGTGGCGTTTAGGGCAGGTTCGCTACCGCTACGCCGCAACTTCGTCGATAATCTACCGTAAAACAGTTGTGTATTTTGCATTGCTGTGTTTCGGTTTGGAGGAAATTGTAGCTATTGGAGTTACTGGGCATAGAAGATTTCACAACCAATATCTCGAGGTTGAGGTATGATAACCGCTCGCCATTACCGTTAGACCTTATATATTGCTTGGCAACTAAATTTTTATGTTAAAAGTTGGCAAACAAGCATACGGCCCACCTGATGGTAAGTGGTTGCCGTAGTCTATAAGCGCTTGCAGCACCATTAGTAGGTGCCGCTCACGCGTTGCCAACTTCGAGGTATTGGTTCATAAATCTCCTCTGCTTAGTAATTTCTTAGTCGAATGAATGGGAAAAAGACGGCTAGAGAATAATGCTACTGGCGTTCATACTTATTAAACGAAACGCAGCACACAGTGCTGCTCCACATCTTTAGTATTATACTATACTAGCTTCTGCCAGCGGCTTTACCCGCGTGAATAACGATTTTAATACAAACCTTGAACCCCCATTTCACTCCTGAAGAAGGGGACTTTTAGAAAATGTAAACACACGTACTTCTGTAAGTGTTCGCCAAAAAAAAACAAAGTTTCTTTTCAAACAGGACGGACTTCCATACAAACTGTTAATCCCTTTTTCACACTCTTAAGGATTGAGTTGCGAAAAATCCATTATTGGTGCTCAAACATCTGTGAAAAAAGTCAGCTTTCTAGATCCAAGAGCTTAAGCTGGGCCTTATATTATACTTATATCAGTAATTTAGGTCTTTCATATGTATAGATAATTACTTTTCCGGCCGATCTATGCCGAAAACAACAAGGCGCTACAGAAGTATACATTATTTTCTGCCTTTGTCTTATAACGTAACAAATTTATTATTATATCGTTAATTACTTCATTCTAACAACAAATGAGATTTACGTAACGTATGTGAGATAAATCCGCCTATAAAGCCAGACTGGAATAAAACATTTTATACACATTTAAACAAACATTTTAATTGCGTACTTAAGTCTTCCGTAGCACGCCATTAATGTTCGCAAGCTAGCTCTGTTAATGAGATTGTGTGGAACATACAACAATGTGGTTTGTGTTGAATGCATAAGGGAAGTTCTTGTGAAATAACTCTATGAATATTTTGTCCTTAACAAGATCACATTTTAATTAAAAATGACTGTGTTTGTTTTTTGTTTCAGTGATAACGAAATGTTTGATAATTTATTTTATTCTATTATTTACCTCACTGGTGGTAGGTCTTTTGTTGCAAGAGGCCGGCTAGGTAGGTACCACCGCAGTGTCCAATATTCTACCGCCAAATAGTAGTGCTTAGGCACTACTGTGTTCCGGTTTGAAGGGCATTGTACGCTAGTGAAATTACTGGGCGAACGAGATTTAAGAACTAATATCTCGAGGTTGGCAACGCGCGAGTGGCACCTACTAATGGTGCTCCAAGCGCTCATAGGCTGCGGCAGCCACTTACCATCAGGTGGGCCGTATGCTTGTTTGCCAACTTCTAACATAAAAAAAAAAAAAAACTATTTACTTCTCATATGTCTAGAAATCATCCTTCAAATATAATAAATGCGAAAGTTTGTAGGCTTCGATGTTTTTTTATTACATGATGGTTGTCAAACAAGCATATGGTCCGCGCTATGGTAACCAGTCCTATAACCTATGAACACGCGATACTTGAAGTATCACATGCGCGTTACCAACCCATTGGATAGAAAGAGATGGGATGAGAAGGGAAAAACGGAAGGGTACAAAGAGGTGGGAGATAGGGCCTCTGATGTTCACTTATTGCACGAAAGGCAACTCCTCCCCCAGAGGAGCCGGCCTATTTGTGCTGGAAGGAGCATGGCTCTACTACCGTGAAATGTTTCTATGTTTGAATGATTAGGATGGAATTTAGCACACAGATAGCTTATTATCTGGATTAACTCATAGGATACTTTTTATACCTAAAAATGTTAGGTATCCGTAGGTTTTTCAAAAAACGTACTGTAGGGCGTATCCATTTTTTATAAATGACTCCATCCATTTTTTATAAATGAATTATATTTGTCACCCAATCACACATAAACTTATTATGTGTAGCTTGCTCAAATATGTCGTCCACGCAGCTCAGGTTGCCAACGCTATGCACACGGTACATGAAATAGGTGGTACGGGGAGGGAAGTGAAGTTAATATTTTTATATAGCGTGTCTTGCAGTGAACTCGCAGACCCATGTCAAACAATGAGCTCATGCAGCTAAGATGCGTCGCGTGGCCATGCACAGTGTGGTCATGCACAACGTGGCCATGTACAGCGTGCGTAGCGGTGGTACTGCGCCATAAACTCACGATCGTTGATCTTAAACATGTCCGCTATCTTATCTATATTGTGAAACCATTGTTGTGTTGGTAGAGAGTCTGCCTCTAGTCGCGACGGTTGCGGTTTCGATTCCCGCTCGGAACAGATGTTTTTTCTGAATTTACAAATATCGATTTCGGTGTGGGCGTTTGTCCATGTAGGTCTCCTTACCGTGCCTCGGAAAGCATGTTAAGCTATCGGTCGGTAATCCTGTAGGTAATCAGATGGTTATCGCTTTGTGTAAAAACCTGTCAAATTTGGATAAGATTAATAACACACCGGGAATAATGCTAGAAAGAAGAAGATGCTCCCCATGACTACGCTAGACAAATCTTTACTATAGATAACTTACTTATATACTCTGAAAGCTTACAAAAATATCTATTTAGTTAGAAAGTATGTCTTAATAACACGGTTTAAGAAAAGTGAAAACAGCCTTATTTATTTACAGTCAAGCGCACTCGTGCAAGTGTGACTGAGGGCTATTTAAGACGCATGTCAAGTGAGGGTTATTTAAGCTAAATATCAGCTCCGAAGCCATTTAAAATCATATAGGCATAGAAAAAGAACCTGTATTCTAAAGATAATTAGATCTATTATTGATTCCATTATCTTTGAATATCATTTTACTTACACTATTATGTGATTCTTTGCTATCCTTAGCTAATATTACGAATATAAAAGAAATTATGGTCTATCTTTGCGTCTGTCATGCTTTCAACTTTGAACAACTGCACCGATTTTTATGAAATTTGGTACAGTGATAGACTAGACTATATATTGCCGAAAATATATGAGACGCTCATAGCCGAGTCCACCCAACTTAAGCAACTTTAGACGCGGTCAGTCACTAGATGGATGATCGCATAGTGGTATTTCAACCGAGCGTCTTCGTGCTTCGGAGGGCACGTAAAAGTCGGTCCCGGCTGTTGACAATTGGACAACAGTCGATAAGTCAAGTCAGAGGCCTACCTGAACAACTCTGACACTAGGTTGACCATTAACACCTCGATAAGAATAAGAAGATTGCCAAAAAGGCTCGAAGAGGTTGAAATCACTTAAAAACTCAGAAGTTTTTGCCCAAATTTGAACCCGTGAACTTCAGTTTGAGTTGATCCATCGGAACATCTCGGTTTCGTCAAACTAATTTCACTTTTCCCCCACCGTTATTTAGACGCAAATAAGCAATACCATGTCAACCCACACGAATGTCATTTCGAGAAAAACGCGTTTGAAAATTTTGAACAACTTGGTTTTATATGAATTTTTTATATGTATTGTTCAAGTTTTTGGCAATTTAAGATTTATGTAAGTTATTTTACTTATTTTCACAAAAATAAGTATACAAACTGCGTATTTCGTATATAATATAACCCAAAACGTTTAACATAAGACATAAATTGCTTGATGGCTTTTTTAGAAGTTTTAAAGCTTAAAACCCTACAAATATTAAAGGGAAATGTTCTTCAGCCATTTACCAACACTTCTGCATATATAACTCAGTTTTGCCAATTTTGTGGGTTGACATGGTATTGCTTATTTGCGTCCATTTAAGATAGGTGTTACTACATCAGAAGTCAAACGTTTGAGATTAAGTCACGTATTAACATGATATTCAAACTTGTTACTATTATGAACATCAATTTACGTCAAGCAAAAGCTACGAACTGCAGACAAGGGACGAAACTCAATTTATACTATAAATCAACTCATAATGATAGTCACGTTTTTACGGAACCCAACGATCGTTTAGACACTAAATCTGCGGATGAGATGACCCGGCGTTTTTTCCATGCCATTTATTTGAATTTTAGAAACATATTTCAGACGAGCTCCCACTTTATCGTCCTTCAAAAGGCTCTATTGTATATTGTTCAAGTCATTGTGGCTGGCTCCATAGTTTTATGGGCGGTTTTTAATAAAATTGATGATCTATCTACGTTGTTTTAGAAAATCTCTACATGCGTTTTTTTACGTAGTCGCTTCGTTGAATATTTTGTCAAAATATCTTCAAACCAATTCTCTGATGACTTTTGACCTATGAGCATATCAAGAGTATTTTTGAAGTGTGTAACATTTTTATTTTTATTTTCTTTTACACAAAAGCACAATTTTTACTTTATCTATATTTTGAATTTTATGGACGCCCTTGCAACTCGGAGGACTATCCTAATTGGCGTCTACTATGTAAGTATATATATAACTTTTAATTTTCAAATTTTTTAATTTTTGATTTTTTCTTGTACATATATTTTATCATTAACAATAAATATATACATATATATAAATACTACATATTCAACGGCCTCCATTAGGATATTTTAGGCGTCGGGATGTGACGACCCCATCGCCCGCTGTTGGGATAACCTCTGTCACAACAGAGATTATTCCACCAGTGCAATCAGTCACACTGGTGGTAGGTCTTTTGTTGCAAGAGGCCGGCTAGGTAGGTACCACCGCAGTGTCAATATTCTGTTGTCAAATAGTAGTGCTTAGGCACTACTGTGTTCCGGTCTGAAGGGCATTGTACGCTAGTGAAATTACTGGGCGAACGAGATTTAAGAACTAATATCTCGAGGTTGGCAACGCGTGAGTGGCACCTACTAATGGTGCTGCAAGCGCTAATAGGCTGCGGCAGCCACTTACCATCAGGTGGGCCGTATGCTTGTTTGCCAACTTCTAACATAAAAAAATAAAATATAAAAAAATAGCGATATCCTATGTCGGAGGTCCGGAAACATACACAATGACATGGACAAACACATCCAGACCGGAACACATGCCTGTATGGTCAATACAAACATCTGCACCGAGCGGGAATCAACCCCCCGACCTGTAAAGCTTAAGGCAGGTTCGCTAACAATGCAATTTTATTACAAAATATTAACAATTTAAAAGTAAAACAAATATTCAATTATGCTTAGTGAAGTGTATTTAGCTTCATAACGTGTACGTTCTATGTAAATTTAATTAAAAGTTCTCCGGAGTTTTGTTTGAATAAAAGTAACGTTAGCAAAGAAATACATAATTTAAAAGAAATTACATAATAAAGCCTCAATAGTTCAACGTAGAAGGGCTGACTTCACTACGTTAACACGAGAGTCGAGGGTTCGATCCTGACCCCTTGGGCTATTGTCGTACCCACTCCTAGCGCAAGCTTCGAGGTTATTTGGAGGGGCAGTTGGAATATTAATACTGCCTTGAAAAAGCTAATATTCTTTAAAAATATATATATTGATATTATCCATGTTTAAAGTTATAATTAAAAGCTTATAATTAATTCAGTATACATCAATTTTATGTAAATAAGATTATAACTTTGACGTTGTGTTGATAGCGAAGCCTTTAGCCTCGGCAGTCACGGGTCAATATCGCTCGGAGCATATTTTTGTAATGATCTTACAAATATCTATGTCGGTCTGGGGGTCTGTCCTTGTGTTTCCTTACTGTGCCTCAGACAGCACGTAAAGCTGTTGGTGATGATTATCAGGTAATTGGCTTTTACCCAATGAATTACTGGTTCCCTCTCAAATCCTTTTTTTATGTTACAAGTTGGCAAACAAGCATTCGGCGCATCTGATGGTAAGTGGTTGCCGTAGCCTATGAGCGCTTGCAGCACCATTAGTAAGTCCCACTCACGCTTTGCCAACCTCGAGATATTGGTTCTTAAATTTCTTCTGCCCAGTAATTTCACTAGCCTATAGTGCCCTTCAAACCGGAACACAGTAATGCCTAAGCACTACTTTTTGGCGGCAGAATATTTGACACTGCGGTGGTACCTACACAGCCGGACTCTTGCAACAAAAGACCTACCACCAGTGTGACTGATTGCACTGGTAGAATAATCTCTGCTATGACAAAGTTATTCTAACAGCAGGCGATGAGGTCGTCACATTCCCGGCGCCGGTAAATCTGATATAATTAAAAAAATATAAGAGCCACAATTCCAGATGAAGTAGTGAATTGAATATAACTGCAGTTTAAGTATTTTGTTAACTCTACGGTTTTTAAATTAAAATAAAAGGATAACTTTAAAAATCTGAGTGCTTAGTATGAATGAAGAAGTATAATATTTTATAACTTAATTCATTGGAAAAAGTATTTCCTGCCTTCTATTTACTTTTCTGAAGCGAGTATAATAACTTTGTATTTATAAAATAGTATTTTTTACTTAATATTTGGTTGAAATCTACGTTTTCTATCCAAATATATACAACCTTTCAATGTTAACAATTTGGGTTCAAGTCTATCAAGGAATAATTTAATAAAATTCAATTGAATTTTTGTTAAATTATTATTCATCTCAATCAGCAAATTTAGCAATATTTACAGTACAATAGTAAACCAATTTATATTTGAAAAGAGTAACTATCGAGTTTCTTGCCGGTTCTTCTCGATAGAAACAGCTTTCCAAACCTTGTAGAGCTTGAGGATGCAAAAGTACTTTTTAAAAGTCTACTTGAATAAAACGAATTTTGATTTCATTTGAATATCAGACTCTTGGTCGGGGAACTTTCCCCTGGTTGTTCAGGATTTCCAGTTCCTCCTCAATCAATGGAGTGTATTTATATAATTTTTATATTACCAAGTTGGCTAACAAGCATACGACCATCCTGAGGGTAAGCAGATGTCGTAGCATATGAGCGCTTGCAACACCATACATTTACACTCGCGCACTCGCTCACGCGTTGCCATTCTCGAGTCATAGGTTCTTAAATCTCTTTTGTCCAGTAATTTCACTTCAACGAGACCATTATGTAATTTGCGATCCTTATAGCGATATATGTTTAGCAAGAAAAATATCACTATACAAGAAAAGCCACAGTTAGATCATAGTCAACAATACATTGTTGATTACTTCAAGAAAACCTACAATTCCGCACACGATGAGTAATGCTTAACGACCGTGACTGAGGGCATCAACCTTTAGTTGCTCGTCATTTGGAGACTGTCACTTAATAAAGTTAAAAGGTTTTCTCTAATGTAAGAGTATCATTCGTTACCATTTAGATGCAGTAAATGGCGGGGTCGAGAACCTCTTTTAACTAGTTATTTTGACTTGCGATACATTTTATCGCAAGTCAAAATAACTGGCTATCTATGTTTACACCCGGATTAATTATTTCTAAACAAAAGAAATTTAAAATCACAGCACCGTTTATAAAAAGTCAATGCTCTCAGAAATAAAATACGACAATTTATTCCCGGGTAACAGTAATTGAACTCGAATAAAGAAAGTTTTTAGACTCAAATCACATCCAGAACTTTCGGTACGTTTCGTGCTGTTTTCAGAATTTCAATTAATCACTGACTGGCGCTCATGTGATAAGTCAAAGCGAGAAGTGAATTAGCTTTTATAGATTTTATATATACCACAATTTTTTTAAGTTAGAGGGGATTGCCCCTCTCGGGCAGTCAGCATCACCACCGCCAATGAACGCTTGCAGCTACTTTGCCAACCTTTTAAGATGTAGCTGGTTATAGGCTGGCTCACCTCGAAGGGCGAGGGCAGAAGGCACTTGATGTTGAGCGATTAACAGTGATCAACCCATCAATATTTTTGATATGACACGGCTTGCGGGTTTTTTCCGACCTTATAAGATGTAACTGGTTATAAGCTGGCTGAAAAGCAAGCACTTTACGAGTTTTTCACCAAAAACCTGTCAAGGCCAGTAAGATAATGTCGACATCATTAAGAACCTGCTTATTAAGAGCAGCAGCTGTTCTTACGCTGCCCTCATCCGTAGTGGGCAAATCAATTGCCATACGATTGGCATCGTTGAGGCGGGCCTGCTCCTCTATCTCTAATTCGGCTCTTTGAAGAGCCTCTTCACGTTTTTTGGCCTTAGCTTCTCTTGGAGATATTGTTGCTCCAGACTGCTCTCCGCCGCTGGAAGTTCTAGATGGGGATTTACCCCAACGCCTTCTCTTTCTTCCGACCCTCCAAAATCGTCCATTGATATTGGGGGCCCTGTTCTCCCTCTGTAAGCTGGCTTCCAAACCTGAGCTTACGTCTTCCAAGTTCAGCGGGATTGGAACCCGCCGCGACATGGCCCTCGACGCGTACATAACGAGGACGAGTAGTGGAGTCTCCTCGGCTCTTGGTGCTCCTAGAAGCACATGGATGGCATTCGCTGCCCCCCCCAGAATTCATGGGGCGGCCGGAATCTGTTTCTGTCACTGAGACATAAGCAGGTTCCGCGAGGGATTCTCCGACCGCATTGCGATCGGTACCCTCCTGGGGTAGTTTATCCATTGATTTTGCGCTTGCCATATGTTAATCCTTTTTAAAAGGGTCAGGTCCCTTGGTTTCCCCCCTCCCCTTCAACCGCTAAAGACTGAATTCCCACCGGCCACTCATCCTATCGACACGGGAGACGTAGGATTGGGGTTATTTTTATTGAGGTTGTCTTCCTCTCAGCCCAACTAAGACTTAAAGTCCTTGATTGATGCCACAAGGTGGCTCACACAGTCTATTTTGCTCATCTGAAAGGTACCAAGAGCGACCCATGTGGTAGAACCTCTTGGCGCAGTTTGAAGATCGCCCTGCGCTTGTCTTCCTCGCCGGTCGTTTGCCATCGTCGGCATTTGCACCTTGTATCTAAGATGCAATTGCCGCCGATGTTGCCCAGGGTGCACCACGAGGAGGTGACCGGTTTTGCACAGTAGAGCCAACAGCAATACACATTCCGAAAAAAAAAGTTTTCTATCGACCATTTCACATTTATTCTTCTTTTTCTTTTTACTAGGTTGTGTTTCTGATGTAGTCTCAAATAGTACTAACTAATTAGCTATCCCCTTAAATGGATCCAAATTAGTTTTTGTTTTTTAAATACCAATCTGATTTTATAGTAGTAGCCACGTTGTAACTTTTACTATTACGTACGTTGAAACCCGAGTTTTTATTAGCGGTGATAAAAAGTAAAAACTTCCTGAATTTTACATTTCTAACTCAAGGGATTTGGTCGTACGATTCAATCGTATATTGGTACTGTTAGTTTTTTTTTTCAATTCCTTCAGTTCATTTTCTTTTTTCACCATCACTTTCACAATCCAACCAATGCCACCCCTAGTCACCCCACTCTTTACCACCCCTTGCTACCCACGCTTTCCGATAAGGATTTTTTTCTGGCTCGCTCTCTAACGCCAACCCGTGATAAAAAACTTTGTTCCAAAATCTTTCTAGAAGTTCTTGATTTTGTTATTCAATTTTTACCTAAAAATTTTAGATCTAAATTCATCGAACCTTTTATTAACGAACACTTGATGTCACTTTAATTTCCTCATAATAATCCAGGAATTCGCAGATAAAGAACAAAATTGTTCAATGTATACGAAAAAACCAAACCTCGTTTAATTTTCGCTTAAACGTCAGAGTTGGTTTATAAGATTGGTAAAAGTGTATTATTTAGATATAACGCACTTGCTTTGTTTTTGCTTTAACTGGTTACTGCCAGCAGCTTCACCCCGTGATTATTTTTTTCTACAAACTTTGCAATCCCATTTCACCTCTTCAGGAGTTGAATTTTAGAAAATTTAAAGACACGTTTTTTTATCTTTAAATTTTTGTCTAAAACAAAGATTCATTCTTCTAGTTTCAAAAATGACGGACATCTCATACAAATTTTCAACCCCGTTTTCAACCTCGTAACGGTTCATTGAATTTCAAAAATCCTTTATTAGTCCTCGACGCTCTAGATTCAAGGGTTTAGGTTAGGCATTGATATGTCAGTTAGGTATTCTCCTTTTATATATAGATAATACAGCAATTTTAACCACTTTGTTAAATAATTTGGACCTACCAACAACTAATGTAAGATTGCAATCTTGTATAAAAGCATGTTGGGCAACTTTCAAGTTAAAAAGATAGTAGTTAAGTTTTATTGAACGCATCCAATCATAATATTTCTCAACGGAATTGCTCCCACAAATATGACTTCGTTCGACCAAACTACTTTTAAGAGTACTATAGGCAATGACTGACGGAGTTTCTTACTAGGCTTTAACAATCTTGTCTAGTATAAATGTTAGTTGAAAAACATTTTCATGTAACATTTTCTATTTTAGTAAGTCTTTTTGGAGTTTACTTCTTAAGAATCGATTTTCATTATAAGGCATGGAATTTTTATGAGGAATGATATTCATTCAAGGGTAAAGCAAAAAGCGTTAGGAAAGAGATTAACTCGAAAGAGTTCTTTTATTTATTGATTTTTGTAATTGCTTTATGAATGTATATTTGCGTCTCTGTTTTTAAAGAATAAAATCTAGTCGTGCATCGGAGCTGACACACAGACGGTTTTTGTATCTTATTTTTGTCATTTTTTTGTTCTTATTTTTCATGACAGTTGGCAAACAAGCATATGGTCCGCCTTATGAAAGAACGGATGAGAAGAAAAAAAAGGAAGAGAAAAGAGGAGTGGGAGATTGGGCCTCGGGTGCTCTCACTAATTGCACGAAATGCAACAGTACCTAATGATAATGTTACTTGACGCCGATTTTCTGGTCCATTTGTGCTGGAAAAGGCGTGGCTGTACTACCTAAAAATAGTGTATATATAAAAGAAACAAAGACAAAACACTATTTTTTCATTGATTACAATATAAGTTACATAATAAATCAATCTTAGTTGGACGCATATAAGCAATACCATGTCAACCCACAAAATTGAAAAAACTGAGTTTTATATGCAGAAGTGTTGGTAAATGGTTGAAGAATATTTTTCTTTAATATTTGTAGGGTTTTAAGTTTTAAAACTTCAAAAAAGCCATTTAAAAAATCCAGTTCATCCTTTAGATTACCCAATAGAGCTCTATTGAGTTTGAAAAGGATGAACTGAGGTTGTTTTAAGGTTGTTTAAAACTTAAATCATTCTGTAATATTCAGTCACGAAACGATACCCATAAATTGAAACGATTATTGAGGCTGTCTGCATCTATATTCACAAAGCGCCGCTGAGATGAATAATATTTAAAGCTTTTCAAAGGTTTTAACGCTCACATTTACATCGGGATCCCGTCGAAATCAAAACATTTGACATTTGTGTTTATTTTATGACGTTTGTTATTCATTTGTTTATATGTAAATCTGATTATTTTGTGATATGAAATATTATTTTTAATTCCTAGATAACTGAGCTTTCCTTGGTATTTTTGGAACGAAGTCTCTTAGAGGGTAGTGCGATTTAATAGAAATCGTCACGTAACGAAATGCCGTATGCTGTGTACGTGTCTGTGTATATCGAGCCTACTACAAGCAAAAGAGCACGCCAACAAGTGAGTGTGCAGCCGGGTTCGCAACTGTACCGCATTTATTAGAACTTGAAAAAGAGAAAAATAATCTGGACTGGAGGCATCTGAACTCGAACCAGGGTTTTCATTGCCTGTAACGGCGGATAAAACAATATTTTCTAAAAAAATATCCCAGCTTTATCGATTTACCGCCCCCGAAACCTGCTGCATACTAAATTTCATGGAAATCGTTGGAGCCGCTTCCGAGATTCAGATTTTGTAAACCAGAATTCTCGTTTAAAGGTATTAGATAGACGCATAGACTTATTATATTATGTATAGTTGTTTCTGCAAACGAAGGCGAGTTGCTCTTAGTCGTGTATGTAGCTCCTTAAAATATGACAATACAGTTATCACATCTACAAGCATAGCTCACTAGCCACAGACAGAATAACTACAATGGACAGGGCCTTGTTCGCCTTGACCTTGACCTCCTAGTTCCCTGGTGGTAGGCCTTTAAGTGCAATGGGCCGGCTAGATAGGTACCACAGTGCCAGTTATTCTACTAGCAGTTTCTGTTTAAAGGAGCCCTGCAATTTCCGTAGCTACAGGCTAGTGAAATTACAGGGCTTCATAGCCAACCAATATCTCGAGGTCAGCAACGCATGAGTGGCACCTACAAATGAATGAAAAAGTATAAAAAAATTATTAGAAAAACATGAAAAAAATTTTAAATCTGGAAAAATGGCAAAAACATTAAACTTTAGTTAATGAAGTTTGTAAAAACATTATAGGGTTGCCAAAACCACCGATGAAAAATTTCGGGCTAATTTCAAAATGTTTTTGCAGAGTTTTAAAACGTTTTAAAATTTATACGGAGTTTGATTTGAGTGGTGCCAATTAAACTGTTATGGAACAAAATTTTACTAATTTATTAAATATAATTATTTTGTTAAAAATATAAACGATATTTTGTCATTTCCAGCGGCTTTTTTTGCATCTGCTACCTCTTAAGGTATAGACGTAAAGTAGCCCGAATGAAACAGTTGTGTTTATTTCAGTGATTGCAAACGGTGAATGCCCAAATTTTCACTGATATCTTATTCTTGAATATCTTCATGTAACGCATACTACGGTAACATGGCACGTGGTAACTGTTTTCCATTAGGTAGGTTATATAGGCTTTTATCAGCTATACTGGTATAAATAAAATCATTATTAATACTCACATTGCCCTTCCAAATAAACTCGTAGCTTGCGCTAGGAAGCAGCCGCTAAGACAAAAATTTTGGGTACAGGCGGTGTGACCGTTACGGCCACTGCTAGCTTTCTGAGACTGCTTCATACACACGCAGAGTTTCCATACATAACAGTAAGTATACCCATGTAACCTATATAAAGCCTACTTTTATTTCCAACGCCATTTATTACACTATTAATAGAAATTATTTTTATCTGGAAAGCAATTTTTTTATTGAGAGAATAACTCAAAATTCCTCAACTATGTACATCAGGTTAAAATATTCATGGCGTCAGAATTAGGGTTGATAAACAGACCGTATAAGTAAATAAACGGGAAAGGGTTGTTGGTTTTCCTCGTGTTAACACTGTACATTAACATTAATAAACAAACTCAGCGATCATTCATAGAACATTTTGTAGCTACGTGATTTCGACTTATTTTTATTTATGTCTAGTTGCGTCTTACGAGTTTAGGGTAGAGTTTTTTTTTTTTTTTTTATGTTAGAAGTTGGCAAACAAGCATACGGCCCACCTGATGGTAAGTGGCTGCCGCAGCCTATGAGCGCTTGCAGCACCATTAGTAGGTGCCACTCGCGCGTTGCCAACCTCGAGATATTAGTTCTTAAATCTCGTTCGCCCAGTAATTTCACTAGCGTACAGTGCCCTTCAAACGGAACACAGTAGTGCCTAAGCACTACTATTTGGCGGCAGAATATTGGAATTGAGTGGAGTGGAGGTGAGTTGATTGGAGTGAAGTGGAATCGAGCTGATCTGACTGTAGCGAAGTGAAACGAAACTGAACAATATATTATAATGATATTAAAACAGTTTTCACTCCTTTGTCACTATTTTTTGTGATTTTATTTCTATTTATATGCGTATGTTTGTTTGTAAAAGTTATAAAAAGAGATGTGCAGACAACTTTCTGTTGAATACTTTAACGAAACTGTTTATTATATTTGTTGAAAAGCGAAATGTACTTTGTTTCTACCGCATGTCCCGTGAGAGGTTTTAATTTTTATATTATTATATGCTTGAAGTCTCTAAAAGGCTCTGTGCCAATTAGACGACTACATAATCACATTTGATGTACAAATATATACTATATTTTAATGCCAAAAACTTATCCAAGTTTTTGGTAACGATATTGAAACTAAAGAAGCGGAAAAAATTGGTTTATGCAAATAATCGCTCCCTTTTTGGGTTTCTCGAGATCTTTGAGATAACCTTTTTCTAATTTAATTTTATTTTCTTTCTTTTAAGAAACATTGACATTTAATTAGTTACGAATTGTTTTGTTGTGTATCATTTCCGGTAATAAGACGCTCATAGCTGGGTTCGCTCACTGGTCAGTAAATGATCGGTGGGTTAAGCAACTTCAGGCGTGGTCAGTCATTAGATGGGTGATCGCATAGTGGAATTTCAGCTGAGCGTCTCCATGCTTTGGAGGGTACGTAAAAAGTTCGTCCCGGCTGCTATCAATTTGATAATAGTCCAAAAGTCAAGTCAGAGGCCTATACGGGCTACCTGAACAACTCTGACCGGAGAATCCTCCCTTCGTGTTGCGACACATTTCTCACATCGTCTTACCCACCAACAGTGGTGACCCCTTCAGGACATCCCGACGTGATCGTAACCTTCTACAGGCTTCGGCCCAGGATTCTCCGGCCAGGCGGGTGATATTGCCTGGCGGATCGAAGTCCTGGGCCGAAGCCCAACGACTTACTTTGGAAAGTTGTATATAATATAGTCATTTCGCGTAGGAGACTTTGATAGCGCGATTTAGGATCGTGACGTTCGTTGGTCGTCCATATCGTTGCGTAGTATGCCCTGTAGGTGTCGTTGTAGCTTGATGCGAGATCTGGCAATCTTGTCTTTCTATCGCGTTACGTCATGTTGCGTGTAGATGTCGCTACAATGTTCCATAAGACACATCAATACCGAATTTCAATTTAATATGTCCTGTATATTGCTTTTTAAAATGCCACAGGAACATTAAATTTTTCCGTACGAAAGGCTTTCTAGGTGTTAATCCAGTTAATAATCTATCCGTTACGCGTCACTTTACTACACAGTATAAAACAAAGTCGCTTTCTCTGTCCCTATGTATGCTTAAATCTTTAAAACTACGCAACGGATTTTGATGCGGTTTTTTAATAGATAGAGTGCTTGAAGAGGAAGGTTTATATGTATAAAAATAGTGGGAAAAAAAAATATTTTTGAGGTTTCTAATGTGATGTCATAAATAATTACATTTAACGCGTGCGGGCCACGGGCAGTAATGAATAAATCAAAACTACTGGATCGATTTTAATCATTTTTTCAGTGAATGACATAGGCTATATATTTTATACCCGTGCGAAGCCGGAGCGGGCCGCTAGTATTTTATAATATCATTAGAATCTATAGTTCACTCTATGTTCATAATTATATATTTCAATTGGCCTTAAAAAAACCTCCTACATTATATTTTAAAAGTATATAATTCAGGCTTATTTATGTTTACCGATTTTTCGTAAACGCTTAGTTTAGTTTAGGGTCTGCCACTACCTCGACATGGTTTAAGAAGGTCACGGATTCAATTTCCGCTTAGGGTATCGTAATCAAATCAAAAATCAAACATCTGATCCTCACTACGCCTTGGAGATTACTTTTAGCTCTCTCTGTTATTAACACATAGCATCTGATAATAATCAAAATTAATGGGCAAGATGTTCTTATCTAATAAGTGATTGGTTCGCTAAGCCAAGTTTACAAACGTAACATGTCTTAATTTCTTTTTCTCATGTATATCTTACCTCATTGACAGAAAATAATTATGAAATAGAGTACGACAACAAAGAAAAACTTGAAGTACCCTAAGGGTGAGTCTATCGTATAGAATGCGCTCGGAGCGCTGCCTCCATCTCCGATGACGTCCGCCGCCGTGGTTCGGCTTCGCAGGAGGCACCCTAAGGACGGAATCAAATTGGAGCCCCGTGAGGGCTGCCCCTTTATCACGACTGAGTCTCTGTACTCGCCCCCGCCCGGTGACGCTGTCAAGGCCAGTAGGGCCAACCGCAATACACATTCCGAAAAAAAAAAGAAGTACCCTAATCCTTTGCATTTAAAATAAACCTTCTAATAAGTTATAAGATGTTTATTCTTACAAATAAAGAAATAAATTCCATGTTGACAGAAAAAAATGCTTTGTTCGCAAAAACGGCAGAAAAACACACATTAAACGTTACAAGAACAGAATTTGTAAAGCTTGAATTTACCTTTCATATAATAAGAATCACAAACAAAAGGAAACTCGTTTCCTAAACATACAGACGAGGCAGAAAATTCCCACTCCTCGAGCCATTACGAAATCCAACTCTTCAATATATCATTATTATGAAACTTGTTATATCCAACTCCTTTTAAAACTTGTTCATGCAGGATTTAAATTTGGCCTCCATGAGATTTTGTAATATGCGACAGTTTATAATTTGTGAAACTGTAAAAGGGTTTTCTATTTTACTCGCTGAGGATAAGGTATATTTTGATTTGTATTAAAACAGAAAGGGATGGTTTAAATTACTAATAACAGAGCTACAATTTCCAAATTTACGAAATATGAAACTATGCTCAAATTCCTCGTTAGCTTTGAATAAATTTTGTAACGACGATTGAGGTAACTTCACGGCTTAACAGAATTTGCTTTATCACAATTTCTAAAGATATTACATTGCTAGCAAAGGATTAAAGCAATTACGGATAACTAGCGTTGCTTGCGGTTCTGCACGCCTAGACTTCGTACATATTCCTAATTTTTATTTCGTTAAGTTAAATTCCCCAAAAAGTTAAATATAAGACACACAGGGAACGCGTTTTACATTGTGACATATTTTGAGATGTATTTCTATTGGGGCGAAATTTTAATTGTAATTTGGGACATAATGATAATCTTTTGGCTTGAGATGAAAAGTTAAAAAGTACGTATATAACGTTTAAGTCTTTATCTGAAACAACAATTTTTCTAGAATTGTGGTGGTACAATTATTTCTATTGAAAACAAAGTAAATAAAATTTAGTGTCTATTTATAATTTCAATATGACAGCTTTTTACAAAATGCATAGTTCTAATAATACAGGGTTATAAAATACATTTTTTTTAATATTTACTTTCTATCTGTTTATTCCGGCCAAAAAAGCTGATTTAAGTTTTTTTTTAAAACCATTTCAATTTATAATTATTGTAGCTTCATTATCATATTTAAATTAAATTTTTTGTTTAATTTGTAAAAGAAAAATATGTGGTGAAAAAGATTAAAAGATGTAATATAATGAGTTATATTTTATGGGTAAAATTTTCCATTACGTACTCTTGTAAAGGCAGTTTGAGCTTCTTTAGCACTTAAGCGTCAAAGTTTTCGTTTTATGAAAGAACATTCACTTATTTTAAATATCTCCACTTTAGTGGTTTGAGGCTCTTTCAAGATTTTATTATATTTAAAGCGAAAATAATCTATGAGATGATGAGAATTTTATATAATATCGATGTATAAAAATACATCTTCAAATGTACATGTAGTACAAGTATAAAACTGAATTATAACTCACGACGTGGAAGTTCTACATTTTTATGACATGATGGTTGGCAAACTCACGTGTTCCCTCCTTCCTACAATCTGGGCTCCTTCAAACGAGGCGTGAAGAGGCATCTTGCGGGTAGGCAGGGCAAGGGTGGCTAACACGGTTGCATTCCGCAACTCTGTTAGCCGCCTTCGCGTTTGGACTTTATTTCCACTTTCCATCAGGTGGAGTAGAGTCATCTGCCCTACTTTCCAAATAAAAAAAATCAAGCATAATATGATCCACCTCATAATGAACCGTCAACGCAACCAAAAAAGTATGAACGCTTGCGATACTTAAACAACCCAAAAGAAAGGACATGGATGAAAAGACCAAAAAGGAATGGAACAAAGGGGGTGGTAGATTGGGCCTTCGGTAATCTCATTCATCGCAAAAAACGCAACAGTAATGATACTAATTACGCCGAATTTTTGCTATGTTACATGATATACATTGAAGGTGCTACATGTATGTGACTAAATCTAGAATTATATGTTCTGATATCAAAGTTTGAAAATTTTATTAATCATCATATGTTAGGCTTTCAACTGTGTCGACATCAATTCCACTCAATATTCGGGTCATTCGTTCCTAGATACGTTGAACGGTCAGGCTGATATTCAGAAATATTATGCGTACAAACCCAACCAAGAGCCTACACTCCATTAAGGTCTGATTTATTGCTCTCAACTAAAAGGGTCTCACAAGGAGCGATCCTTGGTCCCCTCCTATACGTATATATCGTACATTAGCTGTATGGAAATTTTCCCTCAAAATATTATTTGCTTTGATCGTGTTAGTACATTATATCGCTTCTCATGTATCGATTTTACATTAACAATACCTTTTCTTACAGAGATTTTTTTCACGCTTGGCTAAAGATTTGATGCTATTATACCTTTCGTGGAATTAAAATGGATTTGCGGTGAGACGAATATTTATAAAAGAGCCAGGTTCTATTGATAATATACTTCAATGTAGATATAATTTAATATATGTATGTAGAATAATTATTTATTTATGACCCAATAAATGTTAGGTAAATAATTATGTCAGAGAATTAGGCTGCGTTTCCACTAGAGTTGTTAAGCCGCTGAACGATGCGAGGATGCATCGCGAGCGAGCAGACTTTTAGGCTGCCTGTCCACTGAAGCGGAGTGAGGCTACGGAGCGGAGAAAAGGAGAAATATTAACCAATTGGATTGCATAGAATCTCTGCTCAGCTCTCGAGGACTTCTTTAAAAATTCATACAATTTTGGAAGAGGCCCGTGGTAGCTGTGCTGGGCGGCGGGGAAACAGACTGGCCTTGGGGGGATGGGCTAGTAAAACTATCCAACTCCAACTCCACTCCATAATACTCGCTAGCTCCGCTCCGCTGCCTCGCTCCACGTCAATGGACAGGTAGTTTTAAGATGCAGTCTTCTGCCTCCACTTCTTTATCGTAAATTGTTACAAATAAAAGTCCATCCACAAACGTCTTACGGAACCACCTCTCACAAAAATACCTTGCATCCATACCTTGATTTTTTCGAACAAAAACCTCCCTCCGCTAAGCCTTTTCAACAGGGTGCGATAAGCGAGGCTAGGTAAATTAGTCGGGGCGTCATGGTTGCGTGCGACAGCGATACCATGGCGTCCCAATATGATGAAGACGGAACGCACAGTTTTAGTGGGTATTACCACCTGCTTTACAGGTGGTCGAGTCCCACACTACCACTCGCTAGGGTGCTCGGTGGAACACGCTAGGGGGAGTGGTATGCGTAAATGCATTTCTCTGCGAAAACAAAAAAAAAAGGCTAGATAAATGAACCAATTCTATTAGTTCTTAACAAACACATCGCTCGTTACGCAATCTCGCACGTCTTTGGCGAAAATGATGCCAAGTCTATATAATCACCTTTAACTGCTACTGAAGATTACGACCATGACAAAGACGCTGCGGCGCAGCGGTAGCATCCCTGCCTTAAGCGCCACAGGTCGAGGTTCGATTGTTGATCCAGAAAGTTGTTTGTATTAACCATACATGTATGTTTTCTGGTCTGGTTTGTCCTTGTCATTGTGTGTTTCCAGGCCCCCGACACAAGATTTAACTCTTTATTGGGGTCGTTGAGTGTATACGTTTATTTATTCAAGATATTCACGAATTTAAGTAACAATATAGAGTAGTCATTAAATTATTTATTATTATAAATGTATATTTAATACAACAAAATACATACAATTTATTTTCTAAAATATACTCGTGTGTATGATTTAATGTTTTCATTCATATAATTACTACTACTACCAATTCATGGTTTTTTCTTTGTATGAAACCAACGTTTATCATACAAATTACATACACGTATTTTCCGTATACCTATAATTGTATATTTTCTTCTTCTTCTTCCTAACATTATTCCCGGTATTTTATGTACCCAGGGTCTGCTTATTACTCTTATCCGGATTTGACAGGTTACTAGTTTTTACACGGAGAGATTTCCATCTGACCTCCGCAACCCTAAGGGCGAACCAGTAACTCATTGGATAAGAGCAATTTACTTATCAAGAGTTAACGATTATTATCAGATGTTATTGATAATTATGGTGCTCTCCGAGGCACGGTGGGGAGACCCACACGAACTTCAAAGGCGTCGGGATGTGACGACCCCATCACCCGCTGTTGGGATAACCTCTGTCACAACAGAGATTATTCCACCAGTGCAATCAGTCACACTGGTGGTAGGTCTTTGTTGCAAGAGGCCGGCTAGGCAGGTACCACCGCAGTGTCCAATATTCTGCCGCCAAATAGTAGTGCTTAGGCACTACTGTGTTCCGGTTTGAAGGGCATTGTACGCTAGTGAAATTATTGGGCGAACGAGATTTAAGAACTAATATCTCGAGGTTGGCAACGCGTGAGTGGCACCTACTAATGGTGCTGCAAGCGCTCATAGGCTACGGCATCCACTTACCATCAGGTGGGCCGTATGCTTGTTTGCCAACTTCTAACATAAAAAAAAAAAAAAAAAAAAAATCGGTATACCACGCGAGTGGAGCTGAGAGCGTAGCTAGTTGTACACAAAAATCTTTTACGAAAGATATACTTTCAGAAAAGCTGATATTGCTATTTGAATGTCTTCTTTAATATCTTCAAAATGAAATTCGGTGAAGTTTGGAGACAATAAATATTTTTAAAAGACTGTTGAGCCAATTTGGGTACGCTCTGAGCTTGGTATAATTTACGGTAAATGTTGGAAAGAGTTTTGGTAAGCATTTTTCTGTCTTCTTGAACAAATAATGCATCATTATACGTATTTTCAAGTTTAAAAATAAATTATTACGTTTTCATATATATCTTATTCTACACTGTAGAGATAATAACTATATTTTTGTTTAGAAATAACAAAGTTATTATTAATTTAAAAGATTTTGTTAACGGGCCACACGCTGCGTTGACTCATCGGTAAACGACGGTAGGCTAAGCAACTATAGTCGTGGCCAGTCAATAGGGTGATCGCATAGTGGTATTTCAACTAAGCGCTTCCAGGCTCCGAAGGGCACGTAAAATCAGTCCTGGTTTTTATCAAAAAGTCAAGTTAGGTGCCTATACCGGCAACTTGAAAATCTCTGGCGCTACGTTAGCCACTAATCACTTGATAAGAAGATGTATTCGTCACACGTAAAGGAGAGAGAGGGGACATTGTATGACAAGTGAGAGGTGTTTTAAGTTTCGTGACGTATGACGTCAAACTCACACACCCACTAATGAAATTTTGACTGCTTGATACAGCTGTGACAGGGACGACTGCGAGTTTAAATGTCATGAAATACATGTGACGTATTTTATGGATGGTCCAGCTAAATGGCTGTCAACTCATAAACTCATATAAAAAAAGATTTTCACTGTAAAATAATACTATCATTTTATAATAGACGACCATTGTGGTGTGCCGGTCATCTCGACGGTCGCGAGTTCTTTTATCTATTC
Organism: Hestina assimilis; assembly: GCA_023373885.1. Lineage (NCBI taxonomy): Eukaryota > Metazoa > Arthropoda > Insecta > Lepidoptera > Nymphalidae > Hestina > Hestina assimilis. Next base: position 12,652,228 of record CM041756.1, read on the forward strand.
GTTGTATCATATTATCTGGTAATAAATAATCGTTAAGTGTTGATAGGTAATTTGGTATTGTACAATGAGTGACTGACTCGCCCTTTGCGTTGTGGAGGTCAGATGGTAATCAACCTGTGTAAAACCCCCGTGTTACCCGTTAAATCAGGTTAAGAATAATCAGTAGAAGAAAGTCGTAGGTTTCTTAGAAGAAGGTTAAAAATATAATTTCTAATCAAACGGCTTAAGGAACTCCTTTAAATAGTTTTTTTTAAATAATCTAATTGAAGAGAAATTATGCTTGTAAATTTACTTATTTAATCATAGGTTTAGTAAATACACCTTATTAGAATTAGAATAAGGACTATTTTTCTATGTCTATATTAAAAAGGGCTCCTGAGTTAAACGTCTTGACACGCGCCTTAGATAACCCTCGGCCACACTTGCGCAAGTGCGCTCGACTTTAAATAAGCCTGTTTTCACTTTCGTCAGTATTTTATTAAGACATATCACTGAATATATGTTTTTGTAAGGCTTCAATATTTATATAGGACTAGCGGCCCGCTCCGGCTTCGCACGGGTTTAAAATATATAACCTATGTCATTCACTGAAAAAATGATTAAAATCGATCCAGTAGTTTTGATTTATTCATTACGGCCCGTGGCCCGCACGCGTTAAATGTAATTATTTACGACATCACAATAGAAACCTCAAAAATATTTTTTTTCTCCATTATTTAATGGATGTTATTATACATATAAACCTACCTCTTCAATCACTCTATCTATTAAAAAAAACGCATCAAATTCTGTTGCGTAGTTTTAAAGATTTAAGCATACATAGGGACAGAGAAAGCGACTTTGTTTTATACTATGTAGTGAAATAGTATCTATTCGAGTAGACGTAGGGTCCGCTCGTGTGCTGCAACTACTTTTTTTTTTCAAAAGTAGGACAGATGACTCTACTCCACCTGATGGTAAGTGGAAGTAAAGTCCAGACGCGCAGGCGACTAACGGAGTTACGGAATGTAATCTATAAAAATAAAACGGAGCCTGAGATACTTATAACATAATCTATCTGCCAGCAAATGCCGTTTCAGAGATTAACCGGAACAAACAGACAGACAAAAATTTAAAAATGTTTTTTTAAATATAAGTACCTTATATCCCTTAGAATTACAAACAAACACTTCAATTTCATTTATTTGTATGTGTAGATTATACTGGAGCACCACAGAAAAATTAATAATAATAATAATAAACGCTACACACTCAACGGCCCCCATTAGGATAGTTATATCCTGTGTTGGGGGTCCGGAAACAAATTAACACGCAGATTCTAATAAATAATAATGAGGTTCGTGAAAAGTCAATTTAAACTTAAGCTAAATATAAATAAAGATAGATTTCTATTGTTTATGAAGAAAAAGAAAGGATGTCTTCATTATTCCTTTGAAATCGGGAGCAGTGAGCTAGTCCGCAATGCAGTAGTATTTCACAAAACCTCATTAAACAGTTTGTCTCAGTGGAGGGAGCATTAGGATATAGGGATATAGGGCTTCTGGTCCTGGTCAGTGGAGCAGGAAGACGACCTTTCTAAAAAAAAGACGTGTCATTTAATATTAGTCTCAGTGGAGGGGGCTCTAGGGCTCCCTGCATTAACGATCGGCGCTGAGCCTTCATGGTCGATTGCCCAAGCGAACCCGTGCAGTCCCACTATGGCGGAAGTTGCTTCGTAGGGTTTAAGTGGGTAGTACATAACTCGATTAGCGAGCAGTGAGCCCCATACTTCCACTACTTGTAGTGGTACGCGTAAATGGGCTTCCAAAGGTTAATAATAGTTAACAGAAAAAACTGTAACGTAGCAATTCACGATGATAAAGTATTAATTGACACCGTTGTGGCGTTGTGGGTAGCGAGTCTGCCTTAAGCCTCGACGGTTGCGGGTTCGATTCCCGCTCGGAGCAGATGTTTGTATTAATCGTACAGGCATGTTTTCCGGTCTGGTTGTGTTTGTCCTTGTCATTGTGAATGTTTCCGGACCCCGACACAGGATATAATTATCCTAATGGGGGCCGTTGAGTGTCCTACACACTTTTATATACACACGTTTATTATTATTAAAAAAAAAAAAATTTATTAAAAAATTATTTGAAAACATATTGTGAAAATATTTTTATCTATTATATGAAAATTTGTAAGGTACCTCTGAGCACATATGCTTAGGCTGGCTTATTAAAAGGAACAAATACTACAAATAATTATTTAAAATTTGTATAGTAATATTTTTAGTATTAGTTTATAATTTTATTAATTTGCTATCTAAACTAATTTTAAATATTATAATTTGATGCCATATAACAATAAAAAAAACTTGAGAGGTGTCAAGGGACACCCGGATGGAACGAAGTTCCTTTCGATTAATTAGTGAAGGAATTGTAATAAAATTTTATTTTTTAAAGTTATAATAATATTTTTTTTATTATTAACATTATTTATTATTTACAAAAACCTGTATACACTCAACAAAAATAATCGTCGCGACACCACACTGTTCAATGCGAAATAGAAATGAAAATATCTGGCTTGCTTTCTATAAGAGAGAGAGAGACAGACAGAGAAACATGCGACGCCGCACAGCTTACAATAGCTTACTATAGCAAAAAGTGTCGTGACAACTTTTCGTAAGAATTTTTTCCGTCTAGCCCCCTTTCACACAGCGATAAGGAACTTCGTTCCAAAAATAAAAAAATGCTACACACTCAACGGTACCCATTACGATGGTTATATCCTGTGTTGGGGGTCTGGAAACATACGCAATGAAAAGGAGAAATTCACCCTACCGGAAAACATGCCTGTATTAAGGCAGGTATGTTACCGCTGGGCCACGACATATTTCACAAATAAAATTGAAAAATTATGTAATATAAATTTAAAAGTAATGTCATTTGAATTGAAATGTTACGATTATCTGCATCACGATTTATATTTTTATACACATATTCATATATTTTTGAAGTAAGACTTCTTTAGAGTCGTAGTGATTTCAAACTCGATGAAACGAAAAAATAAGTCCATAGAGACACTAATACAAAAATGTGTATGAATGAATGAGACAGAAATATACATACTATTTTATATTATCGGTCTCTCCTCTTTGCGCCATGCTTTAGTGAGCCAGAGCGAGAGAGGAAATGACGGTGTGTATGTATATATATATATATATATATATATATATATATGTATGCGGCTGCGTATTACAACTTTTTAGTAAGAAGTCAGCGTGGTGTGTTATTACTTAACAATGATTATTTATATTTTTATATCTTGTTATATATATTCATCTCATTCTTTTGTCGACTTACTAAAGTTTCACTTCTATCGTGTGTGACTCGCACACACACCTTTTATTATTTCCTTGTCATTGTAAAAAAAGTTATATACTTTTTTTTTGGAATAAACTAAAATTATCTATATCTATGTATCACTGTGAAATTGTGCATGCTGTGATTACCATTAAATGGAAGTTCATTTAAAAATAATTTTAAGATATTTAGTGTCTTGTTATATTGTATCTTCTGTTGGTGATTCTTAATAATAAATAAATAAAAAATAAATAAAAAATATGTATTTATTACAATATTATGTTATAATTCCTAGCTATTATGTTATAAATAGCTTAATGTTTAGTACATCATTTAATATTAAGTCTATTCAGTTAATAAATAAAATTTGATTTTTTTATATATCTTTTTTATTAAGAATGTATAGTTTAAATCATGCCTAAATACATCTAAATCGCAGGTGGCCGATAGTCGATATCTTGATAAGAGTTCCAAATGTATACAGCAGACTGAGAAATAATACATCCAAAACGAAACGTTGTGTGGTGTAAATTTTTACGTGATCGGTTTACTGAACGGATGCAATCCCAGCTTACACAAACTTTGCTCTATATGAAAACACATGTTAGAAGCATGTTTCTATTCAGTAAATTTGTATTGACTTATGATGCTACCGCGGCTGCACTCGCGTGGTGTTCCTATTCATCTTTATTTTTTTTTTTTTCTTTATGTTAGAAGTTGGCAAACAAGCATACGGCTCACCTAATGGTAAGTGGTTGCCGTAGCCTATGAGCGCTTACACCACCATTAGTAGGTGCCACTCACGCGTTGCCAACCTCGAGATATTTAGTTCTTAAATCTCGTCCGCCCAGTAATTTCACTAGCGTACAGTGCCCTTCAAACCGGAACACAGTAGTGCCTAAGCACTACTATTTGGCGGCAGAATATTTGACACTGCGGTGGTACCTACGTAGCCGGCCTCTTGCAACAAAAGACCTACCACCAGTGCGACTGCACTGGTGGAATAATCTCTGCTGTGACAGAGGTTATCCCAACAGCGGGCGATGGGGTCGTCACATCCCGACGCCGGTAAAATTTTTTATTGCACGGAACCCTAATTATTTTTCTAAAATGTAAGTATGGGTTATGTGGTAGGAGATTTACTTATTATTTTTATCATTATTATTTGCTTACATCATTTTATCAATTGATATATTTAATTATTATGTTTCTCAGACATCATGTTCACTCTTTGTAAAATTTGCATGCCAGTTTTATAGTAGGCAAAACATGTAGGAACTGTTTAAATGTAACTTGCCTTAATGTCCCCAAGATGGGGCAGAGGAAGTCCACAGTAGTTCTCCATCGCGAACGGTTTTGAGCTTCACGCTTTATTTCAGGCCATGTCATCCGGATGCTTGTCGTTTCCGCCAATACCGAACGACGCCAGGCTTACCGAGGACGACCACGCTTTCTTTTCCCTTCAGGATTCCAATCCATTGCTTGGTTCATACCCATGATTGATGCAAATAAAATAACATTATTATAATATTATTATTATGTTGTTGTATTTATATAATACATGGTTATTTCCGATTTTCTTATGTCAAGACCAAGATAGGAAATTGTACACATTTTTGTTTATCTACATAATCTTGTGTCAATCTATATTTTAGTAATAAATTGATGAGGTGACACAATTTAATTTTTTTAAAGCATTTAAAGCTTATTTTTATAAATGTTTTTTTTTTACTATTAATTTATTTCCATTGAAAAACACAAATCAGAAAACATCAGATAATTTCCGTATCAATAACAAAAATATAACTCGTTGATTTGTCGTTATTTGTCACGAGTTCATCAATAAACCCTTTGACCCAGTTACAGCCTCGGAAGGAAAATGAAATAAGTAATCGAAACTTATCGGCAGGGGAGTGGCGTGACAAACAAAATATACATTACTAAAGACATAACTTCAAATATCGATATGAAATGATTCAGGCTCATGATAACCTTTCACCCAACATTTCGTAGGTTACCTTTTTTATGTTGGCAAGCAAGCATACGACCTACTTGATGGTAAGTGGCTTCCGTAGCGCTTGCAACACCATTAGTGTATGTCACTCATGCGTTACCAACCTCGAGGTATTGGTTCTTAAATCTTCTTTGCCCAATAATTTCAATAGCCTACAGTGCCCTTCAAACCGGATCACAGTAATGCCAAAGACACTACTGCTTTGCGGTAGAATATTTGACACTACGGTGGTACCTACCCAGCCGGCCTCTATGGCATAGATACACAAAAACAGTATGTAATTTTGTAATGGATACGGAGGACAAAATGAGTCCACTGTACCTATTGATAAGTGGAAATGTATAATTACGTGTCATAATTGGAGGGGTTCGGTTTTATGTCGTAAGTCAAGGACTTGAATATACGTCTAATCAAATCAGTGAGCAATCTACGCTTTCTTGATATTAGTAACTCTATGGCAAATATTATTAGCCTATCGGCGGTTCAATCAGTTGGATTATTCTCTTGTGTAGAGTCAATATATTCATGCTGTGGATTTATATTATTACTCTGCATTGATAAATTAGTTTCAAGATTCAAACTTAAGCTAGACAAAGTTTCAGTTAGATTTTAGTACTGTAATAAACAGTACATCCATTATGTAACCTTGCTGAGATAATAATCTCACACTAAAGTTGTTACGTAAACTACGTCTACTTACGCTGTGGTGTGGTGGTGGTTCGATTCCCGCTTGGAGCAGTTGTTATAAACATCTGTTTAGGTCTGGGAGGTTTTTGTCCTTGTGGATCTACCCACCGTGACTCGGAGAGCATGTGGAGGGTACGACGTGTGAAATGTCCCTCCAACTCAAAGGTCTGGTGGGTGATATTGCCTGGTGGTCCAAAGTCTAACGACTTACGTTCGGAAGTTATACATATAGGTTAAGAGCGCAGAAAACTCTGACAGCGCGATTTAGGAACGTGACGATCATTGGTCGGCAATATCGTTGCGTAGTATGCCATGAAAGTGCAGCTTGATGCGAGATGTGACAATCTTGTCTTTCTATCGCGTTACGTCTTGTTGCGTGTAGATGTCGCTGCAAGCATGTTAAGCTGTTGTTCCGAGTTTTTATAAGCATCTAATAATAATCGTTAACTTTTGATATGTAGTCGAGCCGGCTCAATTGTGCTGAGTGAAGCATGGCTCTAGTACTCGTACTGATAGTATTTGCTTGCAAATATAACCTAATGAATTGTAACAGAGGGGACAAACGGGCAGGAGGCTCACCTGATGTTAAGTGAATACCGCTACCCATCTGCAACTACAGAGGGCATGCAGATGCGTTGCCGATCTTTTTTAAGATACAACTGGTTATACGCTGGCTAACCTCGAAACGCGGCTGCCGAGCAGCCACTTCACGAGTTTTTCACCAATGTACGGTAGTAGCTAACCAGACGGAACTTTTATAAGCCCTTTCACCAGCATATACATGTCTTAGAATTTTTGTTTTACGACGTGCAGGTTTCCTTATGATGTTTTCCTTCACCGTTAAGGACGAGATAAATTTGAAACACAAATTAAGCACTTAAAAACTTAGAGGTGCTTGCCCGGATTTGAACCATCCATTGAGCCATCTCGGTTTATTTTAAAAAAAAAGTATGTGTGTAATTATGTACACGCGTTAGAAGTTATACTTCTTTAGCGTAACAAGATAAAAATCTTTTTAAAAATTTTATCCTTCGCCTTATTCTACGTTTGTAGAAAAAACGACACTAACAATATTTTTTATTATAACGCATTGATTTGTCAAAATCTCTTAATTAAAGGTATCTCAATTAAAATCACAAACTCAATAGTATAAACTTTTAATTCCACTTCATACACTTCTCTTTAATACTTGCGTTCACACTATATTTTCTGAACACCTTACTCACTAATTATACACAAGTATAAACTTCCTCCGAACTGTATAAAAGTAGGAACTTGTGATTCTAACCGAATTTGGTCAGAGATTCGACACTCGCGATACCGTAGCTAAGACTGCCGCCTAGCGTCTGTACACGCCTTTTATAAATGGCTGTTTTATCTTTTTTTCTCATTTACCCACTAATTTATTTCGTAACTGTCTATTATTTTAACGTTAAAGTACCCACTATTTTACAGTTCGGCCGTCCTGCTTTGAAACGCGTCCTCGTGTTTCCATACATCAATCGAAGAGTTTCATAAATATATCATAATATTATATATACTAATTATATATTAAACTAAAAACGGAAATTAAATTTAATACCAAAGAAAACAATATTGATTTAATGAAATCGACTGTCTGTTGTACATAACGAGCTATCTGCTTTTATGGGCTGTCTGCCCAAGGGCACTCGGGCCGTCTGCCCACAGTCACAAGGGCTGTCTGCCCAAAACCATACTGGCTATCTGCCCACAACAACACGGGCTGTCTGCCCACAACCACACGGGCTGTCTGCCCACAACCACACGGGCTGTCTGCCCACAACCACACGGGCTGTCTGCCCACAACCACACGGGCTGTCTGCCCACAACCACACGGGCTGTCTGCCCACAACCACACGGGCTGTCTGCCCACAACCACACGGGCTGTCTGCCCACAACCACACGGGCTGTCTGCCCAGAGACACGAAGGCTATCTGGCCTCACTAAAAATGTTTTAATCAGAAAATGGCAAAATCTAATAACTACATATATCTATGTATCAACTATAATTAATAATTAGAATCATCATTACTATCCTTAGATTTATCAGATCCCGAATCATTTGAAGTATTGGAATTATATACATCATTATGGTCATTTTCCTCGCTGTCATCAGATTGACGATCAAACATTACCCAAGGCTGAAGTTTATCAATAGCAACTACAGCTTTATATAAATGTTTGCTTTTTCTAGTAATCGGAGTATCCTCAATTTCATATCGGTCATGATCAAACACTTTACTTATTTTATACGGACCCTGAAATTTTGGCAAGAGTTTTCTACTTTGTCCGGTAGAAGCCTGATTACGACAAACGCGGACGAGATCACCTACTTGATACTTTTGCGGTGCTTTTCTATGTTTATCGTAGTGTTTTTTTGGCTATTTTGTACTTTGGATATGTGCTCTGTAACTTCTTCTCTGATTTTATCAATATTTTGTGGGTCCCGGTCAAAATCGTTAGTCAATGTCGTGCTTATACGACTATCAGAAACGCTAGTCATTTTAGATCCGAACAATACTTCGGCTGGAGTTCTACCTATTCCTTTATTTAAAGTATTATTTAACGACCATTGAATTTTTGCTATGTGATCATCCCATCTGTTTTCTGGACACCCATTATTTGCAGTAGCTAAGGATTCGGTTATTGTACGATTATAACGTTCTACCTGTCCATTGGCTCTTGGAGTAGAAACCGCGTTTAAAATGTGTTTGATACCGAGTTCATTTGTAAATTTCGTAAAAATTGAGCTTGTGAAACTACTACCTCGGTCAGTTATTAATCTAGTCGGAACCCCAAATGTATAAAATATATCTTTTAATGTATTTATTACGTATTTAGCATCTGTACCTTTTACTGCTTTTAATAAAATAAACTTAGAAAATGCGTCTATTGCGACAAGTAAATAAGTGTTTTTATTACGACTACGAATAAATGGTCCTAAATGATCTATATGTATTGTATGAAATGGGACAGGCGTTTTCGGTATCGGATTTAAAAAGCCTTGTGGTTTACCAGCTGGTGTTTTATGGTAAGCACAATCTAAACACGATCGCACGTACTTTTGAACAAATTGTCTCATTTTCGGGAACCAGTAATCATCAGAAATTTTGGCAAGTGCTTTGTCAATACCTACATGACCTATGTCATCGTGACCTTGCTTAACGATACGCCATCTAGATGCTTTAGGTACAACCCATTTTAACCCCGATTCAGTTTTTCGGTATAAATGACCATTGATAAATTTATAATTATTTTTAATGTCAACCACGTCTTCTGGGTGTTTGTCTGTCAAAATACAAATTATGCGTTTTAACTTAGGATCGGAATTTTGAACCGTGGCCAACCAATCATTAGAATTTACATTCGAAATAGAGGCAATGGGAAAATCTATAGAGTTATTTATGGGATTTCGACTTAATGCATCTGAGTGATTCATTTTACTACCCGAGCGGTATTCAATGTGACAGTTAAATTCTTGGAGTTGACTCCACCAACGAGCCACTCGAGGTAAAATATCTCTCTTTTCAAAAGTAGCCCTAAGCGAGTTGCAATCCGTTATAATTTTAAATTCAAGTCCCAGTAAGTATACCCGAAAACGTTGTAAAGCACAAATTACTGCCAGGGTTTCCAGATCATATGAAGTATATCTCTGTTCATCAGAGGAAGTCTGACGACTAAAATAAGCGACAGCGCGAAATGGACCCACGTCATTTCTTTGAAGCAATATGGCACCTATCCCTATTTTGCATGCATCCGTATGTACTTCGGTTTCAGCAAGTGGATTATATAAGGCCATAGTTGGTCTTTTTACTAATTCTGATTTTAGTAATGAAAAAGCCTTTTCCTGTTCTTCCGTCCAAACAAATTTAGAATCTTTTTTTAGTAAATGAGTTAGTGGTTTAGCAATTACAGAGAAATTCTTTATAAATCGTCTAAAGAAACTGGTTAACCCTAGAAACTGACGGATATTTTGCTGTGTTGTCGGTCGTGGAAATTTAGAGACTGCATCAGTTTTTAGTGATCCCGGTTTAATACCGTTTTCCGAAAGCTCAAAGCCTAAAAAGTCTACAGATGTCATGAAAAAGTTACATTTGCTTAGCTTAAGTGTCAAACCCGAACACTTTAATAATTCTAGTATTGTTGATAATTTCTCTAACCCGTCTTTAATTGTTTTTGAGGGAATAATTATATCGTCCATGTATGCAACAGCTGTGCCCGGCTTAGATTTACTAAGGACTTTATTTATAATCCTCTGAAAGACAGCTGGAGCATTTGCCAGGCCGAAGGGCATACGATTGAATTCATACTGCCCTTCTGGAGTAACGAATGAAGTTTTATTTTTACTCTCTTCACAAATGGGTACCTGGTAATAGCCGGACGCTAAGTCCAAAGTAGTGAAATATTTATAACCTGACAAATTATCCAGCTGGTCTTCAATACGTGGTAACGGATAGTGCTCTTTAATTGTTTTCTTATTTAATGCCCTAAAATCCACGCATAATCTCCTGTCACCAGTTTTCTTTTTTACAATTATTATAGGACTAGCAAATTGAGAGGTAGATTCACGAATTATACCAGCGGAAAGCATTTCATCAATCATTTCCCGTACGATCCCTTTTTCTTCAAACGATAATCGATATGGTCTATATACTATTGGTTGATCATCCGTTAATTTAATTGACAGTTCACCGTCCTTTGTACAACCCAATTCTTTTAAACTAAAAGCAAAGCAGCATTTATATTTATTTAGTAATTCATACAACATGCTTCGTTCACTATTATTTAAGCTCGATTCTACGTTTATTTGATTTTTATTTAAAATTCTATTACTATCATTTTCATAATCTGATATTAATGATATGTTCGTTTTTGTGACAGAAAGTTTTTGGTCAATTTTAAAACCCCTTGCAATTTTTATATCTTTTAATAATTTATTACTTGAATTTGGTTCACCCTTTATTATTAATTGTCCTTTGCCGTCTTCAAAATTATATAACCCTCTTACAATTATATATTCTTTACATGGTTCTAATCTAACTCCCCCTTCGATATACAAATCTCCACTGTAAACGGGATCTGAATAAACGTCAACGACTATTAAACTACTGATAACAAAATCATGTCTTAGTTTAATATCATATTTATCCTTTCCCGGTTCAGAATCTCCAATAGAGATAAAACCTAAGTCATCTGCAGTTTTTATTACCATAATGTGATTTTGTTCTGTATAAGAATGACCAATAAGTAAAGGATATTTTGGTAAATAGATATCGGGAACAATTAAAACTTCTGTTATTGCGGGAACATTATCAATCACAATCAAAACCTCGCAACTCCCTAATGGTGATACTAAAGAATTCCCGAATCCTGCTAAATTATCGCTATATTTTTCATTCCAAGTTTTTAAAATACTTCTCGCCTCAGATTCCCTTAGTAATGTTTTTCTGCTACCCAAGTCAATAAAGGAATTTAACATGATACCGTTAAGAAAAGCTTGTTTGTAAAATTTTTTATCTTCATTCGTACTATTAATATTCATAACAGTTTTTTCATTACTATTAGTATTTTTATCAATTTGGGATGTTAGTACTTCATTGTTATTTTCAACAGTCGAATTTTTCTTAAAACATTCGTGTGATAAATGCCCGAGAAGGTTACATTTTGAGCATCTTTTGATAGGTTGAACGCACCTCGAACTAAAATGACCTATTTGTCCACAATTAAAGCAATGCGTATTAGGACGCTTATCACTGAACATTCTTCTTTGCGTGCTTAAATTAGGAGAATTAATATAAGGTACCTTATCTGGACGCTTAGGTACTTTAATATTCTTTAAGAATGTAAGGAGCTTATTAGGGTCGTCGAATTGCCCAGATTCGGCCCCCATTCTGACGGTCCTATCTTCAATACCGAATATTATACAATCTACCGCTTTCTTTCCATTGAGACCACAGCGATTTAACAAAACTATTTTTTCGTAAAAATATTCTTCTAGCGAGTCACCAAATTTGGCTCTTTTTGACAGCATTTCGTGTAATAATTGGCCATAATTTTCTTGACAAGGGAAAGATTCCAATAGTTTATGTTGCCATTCAGGCCATGAAAACAAGACTGAGGGAAGGCTTTCGTACCATCTCTTTGCTATACCCGTTAATTTTGACAAAGCAAAATGAATAGTTTGTTTGTCTGACCACTCGAAAATAGTCGCGCATTCATTAACTTTATTTATCCACATTGACATTGTTTGATTCCTTAATGATGGATCAAATTCAGGAACGGTATTAGTGTGATTTTGGAATTTATCATTACTATTTTTGGAAATGGCGGTTGATAATACATTAATTAATCTATTGAATTCAGATGAACTTGATTGCGTAAAGTCTGTGGCAGGGTTTTGGTCATCTCGCAATTGTATGGGATCAGATATATACGGTATTTGTACATTGTTATTACTTAAATTATGAACATTAGATTCGGTACCTTGCAACTGATCCCGTTCGAGCTGTCGTCCACCGCTGTCACGTTCAGGTCTATGATAGTCGCTAGCGTGGCGACGACGACGACGCTGCCCTCTCGATCTACTGCTATGACGGCTACGATGACGATGCTGCCTTCTTGATCTGCTGCTACGGTGACTACGTTCGTCGTACTCTGATTCCGTCGAAGAATGTCTGGTGGCTCGTCGTCTACTACGACGATGCTCAGGTTCTCTTGAAACTGAAGAGTGTTCCGATGAACTACTTATATGACGTCTCCGCTTGCGACGTTTAGTTCTTTTGTGTAAAGATCGATTCTCAGAACAACGAACTTCATTTTCTCCATTCTGGGTATCTGTATTAGGACTAGGCCGAATGGCGTCCATGGCAGCAGGTTAACATCCCACTTCTGAGATTTGTCAAAATCTCTTAATTAAAGGTATCTCAATTAAAATCACAAACTCAATAGTATAAACTTTTAATTCCACTTCATACACTTCTCTTTAATACTTGCGTTCACACTATATTTTCTGAACACCTTACTCACTAATTATACACAAGTATAAACTTCCTCCGAACTGTATAAAAGTAGGAACTTGTGATTCTAACCGAATTTGGTCAGAGATTCGACACTCGCGATACCGTAGCTAAGACTGCCGCCTAGCGTCTGTACACGCCTTTTATAAATGGCTGTTTTATCTTTTTTCTCATTTACCCACTAATTTATTTCGTAACTGTCTATTATTTTAACGTTAAAGTACCCACTATTTTACAATCTAGTTAAATAAACTTTATTTAAATGTCACAAATATTCTGTAAAAATGTCAAAATAAACGTCACTTTCACAAAAAAATGTTGACTATAGACAACTTTAGGGTGTCAGTTTTTTGTGACGGTACGCTAGCATCGTAAAAATTTACTCTCATCATTTTTCGCGCCAAAAGAAGTATAACTTCAAAAAAGTACTAGAATTGATTTTTCAGAAGCAATTGTGTAATACTAATAAAAGTAATATCATATTGTTCGACGTCCCTTTGACTGTTGAAGCGAAAACAAAACACGCAAGGACCGTTACCGAGGCAAATCGTTTTCGTGTTTCCCTTTCATTTACAAAGGAAAATTTGTCCGCATTACATATACCGTAATAAGTAATTGCCATATAAATTCATGGTTTGATGGATATAAGCGTATATTTTTATTAGCTACATAACTTTTACACCATCGTTCTAAGTCGCAAAGTCTGTTAAAATATTATGCCATCTTACTAATATACAATCCCACTATAATAATTTGACGACGTTGTGGCGCAGCGGTAGCGAACCTGCTTTAAACGCCATAGGTCGCGGGTTCGATTCCCGCTCGGAGCATAATATGTTTGTATTGACCATGCAAGCATATTTTCCGGCCTGTGTATTTGTCCTTGTCTTTGTATATGTTTCCGGACCCCCGACACAAGATATCACTATCCTAATGGGGGCCGTTGAGTGTGCAACGTTACGTTACGTTACGTTACTTCCATACTCGTCAGAAGCAAGACATTTATATAAAATAGTAAATTTATGTATTAAGCGTCGGATTTAAGTACGTATATGTAACAATGAGGGTGGCATTTTCACTTTGTGAACAAACCCTCCATAAAAAATAAAGAAAAAAAAAAAAATTAAGGACGTGTTTTTCTTTACAACTGGTAGTAACTGGTACACCCGTCCAAATATGAGAGCAGTATTCCACGCGTGGTTGAATTTGCGCACTGTACACTTAGGTAAAGAAATCTTTCCTACTCCATTCAATAATTTTCCACCTTTCTTTGATTCTCTTGAGCCGGAAACACGCATACCGCTTACCATAAGGCGGTCCATATGTTTCTTTGCCATTTTTATAGTATATTAAATAAAATCACTTCATGAAAGCAACTAATCCTTCGCAAAACGTTCCAAGACTTTACCCTTGTAATATAGACATCAAGCTATAATACCTTCACATTTTACGAGGCTGTTTCCTCCCATCAAGAGGTAAATGCTCTAGATAATATCAACGCTTCCAACGATGGCGGTGTTCTGGAAAATTAAGGGCTCAATCATGATGTAACCTGCCCGTTGGAATTTGAATAACATTGAGCACAATTGAGGTTTAAAACATGTTATCAAATGTTATTGAGGAATAATTCTTTAACGTACATAAAAGGGCAGTTTTAAATTCGATTTTATTTTATTTTTGTTTATAAAAACTGTTTGTAAAACGACTTTTCGTTCAGTTAATTATACAGCTATCTTTTTTTATGTTAAAAGTTGGATATGACAAGCATACGACCCACCTGATGGTAAGTGGTTGCGCCTATGAGCGCTTGCAGCACCATTAGTAGGTGCCACTCACGCGTTGCCAACCTCGAGATATTGATTCTTAAATCTCGTCTGCCCAGTAATTTCACTAGCGTACAGTGCCCTTCAAACCGGAACACAGTAATGCCCAAGCACTACTATTTGGCGGCAGAATAATTGACACTGCGGTGGTACCTACCTAGCCGGCCTCTTGCAACAAAAGACCTACCACCAGTGAATCTCTACAAATAAATCAAATATGTATGTTTGTAATTAAAAATTAACAGCTTTTAACTAAATGCATATGAAAGTATATATGGTACTTACATAAAAAAAAGTTTTTAGTTGTTAGTCCGTTTGTCTGTATGTCGGTTGTGCAAGCTAGTCGTTGAAACGATTGGACCGAAAAATCGGTTCCTGTTAAAAAATGGGACTTTCACTGGCAGATAGTTGATGTTATAAGGAGTAACTAAGGCTACTTTTACTTACGAAAAATAATTATTTTATAGTAAATTTAAAAATAGGGGTCCCTATTTTATGCGGGCACAGCTTG
Source organism: Hestina assimilis (assembly GCA_023373885.1). Taxonomy (NCBI): domain Eukaryota; kingdom Metazoa; phylum Arthropoda; class Insecta; order Lepidoptera; family Nymphalidae; genus Hestina; species Hestina assimilis. The sequence goes on from CM041756.1 coordinate 12,667,644, forward strand.
TTTTTTTTATAATTATGATGTTTCTTAAGTACCACCATTATTTTATAGCTTTTTATTTCGATGTCTGGAAATCCACAACAGCGCGATTTAGAAGGCATTTTCTTCCTCGCACAACCACTCTGTGGAATCAACTTCCGCCGGCGGTCTTTCCGAACCGATACGACTTGGGAACCTTCAAGAGTAGAGCCTATTCTTTCCTTAAAGGTCGACGGCGGTGATCACTTAACATCAGGTGAGCCTCCTGCCCGTTTGCCCCTCTTACATAAAAAAAAAAAGCTCTGGAAATTCTTTAATGAGAGACTAATAATGATAAATGTGGTCACCATAAAAATTTATCAAGTTAAATTTCTTTATATAATACTTATTTGCTACTTACAAAAGACTTATTGAGGAAAACTTTGTTATGGAACTGATTCCCATTGTATAGGTATAACTTAAAAATAAGTTTTACGTCATAAAGTTCTTGTCATCTTCAAAGGAAGTTGATGTCCTTCTATTAAGAAGTTTTAGTAACAATATTGTTTAAAATGTATTGGAATATATTGACAAGTGCAACAAACAATTTAATCTTTCTTTTCTTCATTATTCCCGATATTCACATAAGATCTGCTTATAGTTGCTTTGACAGATTTTGTTTGCAAAAAAAAATACTAGTTTTTACATACTGCGATTTGCCATTTGACGTATGCTTTTTATGTTACAAGTTGGCAAGCAAGCATATGGCCCACCTGACGGTAAGCGGTTGCCGTAACCTATGAGCTCTTGCAGCACCATTAGTGCCACTGACGCATTGCCAACCTCGAGATATTGGTTCTTTTATCTCCTTTGCCCAGTAATTTCACTAGCCTACAGTGCCCTTTAAACCGGAACACAATTATGGCTAAGCACTACTGTTTGGCGGTAGAATATTTGACACTGCGGTGGTACCTACCACCAGTGCGTCTAATTGCACTGGTGGAATAATCTCTGCTGCGACAGAGGTTATCCCAACAGCGAACGATGGCATCGTCACGTCCCGGCGCCGGATAAGAGCAAATTACCTATCAAGAGTTAACAATTTTTATCAGATTTTATGATAACTACCAGGACCGACAGCTAAACTACTGCAGGCACGGTGGAGAGACCCAAAAAGACAAACGCCTAGACCAAAAAAGATATTTGTAAACATCTGCACCGAGCGGGAATCGAACCCTAAACAGTTGAGGCTAATGGCATGCTCGGTACAAACACGCCACAACCCTGTTCTTGTGTAAAACAGTCTTATTATTTTACCTTCGTAAATAAACCTTTTTATCTTCAAAGCCTTATACTTGCACAAGCGGCCCGCTCCGGCTTCGCATGGTTATAAAATATATAGCCTATGTCATTCACTGAAAAAATGATTTAAATCGATCCAGAAGTTTTGATTTATTCATTACTGCCCGTGGTCCGCACACGTTAAATGTAATTATTTACGAAATTACATTAGAAGCCTCAAAAATAACAGTATTTCTCCACAATTAAATGGATGTTATTATACATATAAACCTTCTTCTTTAATCACTCTATCTATTAAAAAAACCGCATCAAAATCCGTTGCGTAGTTTTAAAGATTTAAGCATACATAGGGATATAGGCACAGAGAAAGCTACTTTGTTTTATACTATGTAGTGATTACTCGGGTTACTTGCAGCAGCTTGTCAAACGCAATCTTCCCCTAATTGGATCCTCGAAACTATGACTTGTGTATACGAAGATCCTTGAGCGTCAGTTGCAACGTATAGTTAGATTATCGGATTTCACTGTTGTGGAATAGGACGAATCGGTATTCAAATCTCATGACAACCATTGTTGGTAGCGAAGCTTTAGACTCAACGGTTGCTAGTTTCATTTCCTCTCGGATGTTTGTATTCATCTAACAACATCTAGTTCGGTCTGGGCGTTTATCCTTGTAAGTGTCCCCAATATGCCTCGGAGAGCACGTTAAGCTATCGGTCCGTTTAACTCTAAGTAGGTAATTTGCTCTTATTAAATGAGTTACTGATTCACCCGTTGGGTTGCGGAGGTCATAAAGCAGGCTCACTACCAGCGTCATGGTTGTTTGCGCAAGCGACCCCACGACGTCCCAATATGGCAATGAGTTGGTACCTACCTAGCCGGCCTTTTGCAATTAATGTCTAGTCAAAGTGTAACCTACGCGAGCATAACCACAGGTGCAAACATATATACCTGTATAGATATTGAATGCGAATGTACGGCTGTAAGAATTCTTCAGAATATTAGAGCTTTGAAATGGCTTATGCAGAATAATGTGTCGTTTTCCTAAGTAGAAGATATGATTTATGATAGACATTGTGAGCGTCGCTTTGTCTTCCAGTGGCTTGATTGATGTCGTGTGCATTCAGATATATTTGCTTTTGTTAATATTATTATGGTACGCGGAGCTAAATGATAATATCACGTCTCGTCTTCTCTTGTTTGTTGGATAGATTAATTTTATGACAGTTTGATTATTAATTTATTGTTGTGCTGTGATTTTTATATCGCACTTCCTTAACGCGTTTTAGCGTATGAAACGAGACAAAAAAAAATGTCGAAAAATGTTATCGGAATGCGTTATTACATCAAGTTTATACGATTATCCCTATAATATCATAAATTTAAAAGTTTGGATTGATGGATGGATGGATGCATGTGTGTTACTCAATCACAGGTTTAACGATATTTATTTTTCCATAAAAAGACACAAGTCACTTACATGGAAAACAATAATTTAAGAATATCTAAATGTCGAACGTAAAGAACAATACTAGTTGTACTCATTTAATGTATTTATAATTAAGGTGGGTAATCTTCACACCAGAATGGCAGGTTTTTTTTTGTCATGATAATATTTATATTTCCCGTGGGATGGCAAAAATCAAATTTACAAGCGGGTGTGCACATGTGTGCGGTTTTCAACTCAAGGGATAGGAGGAAGGAATGAGAAACGAAAATAGGAGGACAGAGGAGGCCGATGATTAGGTAGCAATATTATTTACTGATACTATTACTTTAAGGCGTCGGGATGTGACGACCCCATCGTCCGCTGTTGGGATAACCTCTGTCACAACAGAGATTATTCCACCAGTGCAATCAGTCACACTGGTGGTGGGTCTTTTGTTGCAAGAGGCCGGCTAGGTAGGTACCACCGCAGTGTCCAATATTCTGCCGCCAAATAGTAGTGTTTAGGCACTACTGTGTTCCGGTTTGAAGGGCATTGTACGCTAGTGAAATTACTGGGCGAACGAGATTTAAGAACTAATATCTCGAGGTTGGCAACGCGTGAGTGGCACCTACTAATGGTGCTGCAAGCGCTCATAGGCTGCAGCAGCCACTTACCATCAGGTGGGCCGTATGCTTGTTTGCCAACTTCTAACATAAAAAAATTAAAAAAAAAAGACGATTTTCTGTATAGTGCTTCCAAGGTCCAGCAGGCCTTTTAGTGCTGACAGGAGCATAGCACTTCTGCTACAAAATTAATTTTGGGGTAGTTTAGTAGACGTAGTAAGTAAAAATAAAAGAAAATATAAACAGAAAATATAGCTTTTTCAATAATAACTCGGTCGAAATAGCCTCCAATATCAATCAAGACTGTTCCATTAGGTGTAACAGGTACATATGGCTGACAAAGGAAACCGATGTGTTTGTTCTGTGTACATACTACCAATTTCGAGATGTATGTATCTGTATCTTGTATTGGGAAACTACAAAGAATGAAGTGTATTACAATGTTATTTGACCATAGGTTTGTTGTTAAAAATCTAAGAGCACAGTTTTAATATACAGAGGAGAGTTTCTTGTAAAGGGGTCTCCTTTAAATTTGGAAATCATTTTTAAGGTATTTCATAGCTTTTATCGCGGCCTTAAAAATTATAGCAAATACGTCAATATAAAAAATTCAAAAAAATGTATTGGAAAATGATCTTTAAATAATACGCTATAAAGACTAATATTCAATTTTCAAAAAATAATATATATAACCTTTGTACATAATTTTTATATATGCAAAGGTTTTTCGTCTTTAACTCAAAGATAAGTAAGGCCAAATTTTAGACACCGTCGTGGCGTTGTGGCTAGCGAGTCTGCCTTTAGCCTCGACGGTTGCGGGTTCGATTCCCGCTCGGAGCAGATGTTTGTATTAATCGTACAGGCATGTTTTCCGGTCTGGATGTGTTTGTCCTTGTCATTGTGAATGTTTCCGGACCCCGACACAGGATATAATTATCCTAATGGGGGCCGTTGAGTGTGTAGCGTTTATTTATAAAAAAAAAAAAAAAAAAAAAAAAAAAAAGTTCCATATGTTAAAGTTCCATATGAAATGTATCTATTGATGATGTACTTGCATTCCAAATTCAAATATTTTGAATTAGTTACGAAGTTTCTTACTTTTATAAAAGAAAAAAAAATAATAACATACAAATTAAATTGCCCAAGTCCTACTAAGCTGAACCATAGTATATTCTAATACCTACTTAGCTGTATTACAATGGATTATTCGCACTCCAATGCGAGCACAGATGGAGTTTTGAACTAGTTTAGTGTTCGGCGTCTTTCAATAGACGTTGCTGTGAACTTTTCCACTATTACTAGGATATTGTGGATCGTTAACAGCACATAAAGGTTTGAACCACGTGCGGACTGACCTATAACGCTTGGACGAATTCAATAAAATATGTTTAGAATTTTATTCTCCTGCCGTGTAGTATATATATAACATAATGAAGACCGTTGCAGCGTGTTGGTAGCGAACCTTTCATCAGCCTTGGCGGTCGCGGATTCGATTCTCGCTCGGGATGTTTGCATTGATCTTACAAATATCTGTTTCGGTGTGGGCGTTAGAACGGATATTGATAAGCCCAAGTCCGTCCGTCTGTCATCAGACTGTCTCACCGACTGTCGAACCGTCATATGTATAAATGCGTAGTAGCGTACAAGAAACATGATATCTTTCTACGGGTTTTGGAACGAAGTTCCTTATCGCGCGTTGTGAAAGGGGGCTAGACGGAAAAATTCTTACGAAAAGTTGTCACGACACTTTTTGCTATAGTAAGCTATTGTAAGCTGTGCGGCGTCGCATGTTTCTCTGTCTGTCTCTCTCTCTCTTATAGAAAGCAAGCCAGATATTTTCATTTCTATTTTGCATTGAACAGTGTGGTGTCGCGACGATTATTTTTGTCGAGTGTATACAGGTTTTTTGTAAATAATAAATAATGTTAATAATAAAAAAAAATTATTATAACTTAAAAAAATAAAATTTTATTACAATTCCTTCACTAATTAATCGAAAGGAACTTCGTTCCATCCGGGTGTCCCTTGACACCTCTCAAGTTTTTTTTATTTTTTATAATGATAGGCTTGCGCTTGACTACAATCATTCCTCTTGGAGAACAGCGATGCGGTCTAAGTTGGAGTGCGCTTACTATTACTATACCTATTCACTCTAAACTTGAAGATATTTATGTTACAGCTTGTAGGGAACACGGAAACCAGGAGAGCGTTCCATAACTTTGCGGTTCGTATCAGAAACGTCTGTCTGTCTTTCCTTCTTTCTTTATTTTTTTATGTTAGAAGTTGGCAAACAAGCATACGGCCCACCTGATGGTAAGCGGCTGCCGCAGCCTATGAGCGCTTGCAGCACCATTAGTAGGTGCCACTCACGCGTTGCCAACCTCGAGATATTAGTTCTTAAATCTCGTTCGCCCAGTAATTTCACTAGCGTACAGTGCCCTTCAAACTGGAACACAGTAGTGCCTAAGCACTACTATTTGGCGGCAGAATATTGGACACTGCGGTGGTACCTACCTAGCCGGCCTCTTGCAACAAAAGACCTACCACCAGTGTGACTGATTGCACTGGTGGAATAATCTCTGCTGTGACAGAGGTTATCCCAACAGCGGGCGATGGGGTCGTCACATCCCGACACCTCTTTTCTTTCTTCCTCCCTTTCTTTCTTTCTCTCTTTCTTTCTTTCTTATTGCAATTAAAATTCGTAACTTTCTTTCTCATCATTTCTCATCTCAAGCCATCAAAACGAATTCAATTTAGTCTTTAAAAGTGATAAATCCTATTATTGCATAGTTTATATAAACGTTTTCCTACAAAACGGAAAGGAAATTAAATCCATGTACACTCAACCCCGTCTGAGCTGATATTCAATCCTTGGAGCAAAAGGGAAAAAAATCAACGGGAAATCCTGTCTATCGCGTTAAGAATTTAATTCCGTTTTCCTCGCCGTCCGAGGTCTATTGTAGATTTTAATACGATTGAGGGATAGATTAGTTTTACATGGATTTTAAATTGGACATACACATTACGTAGTTCATGCTTTGCTCGCGTTATGTAGTTTTTTAATGATCCCACGGACACCCAACATTTTTCCGAAATGAATTGTAGCTTCTTCGTCCTAGCTTTATTCCCGGTATTTTCATTTTACCCAGGGTCTGGTTATTTATTACCCTTATCCGGATTTAACAGGTTACTACTTTTTACACGGAACGATTGCCGTCTGACCTCCGCAACCATAAGGGCGAATCAGTAACTGCATTGATAAGACCAATTTACTTATCAAGAGCTAACGATTATTATCAGATGTTATGTGATAACAAACGGGACCGACAGCTTAACGTGCTCTCCGAGGCACGGTGGGGAGCCCCACACGGACAAACGCCCAGACCGAGACAGAAATTTTAACAAACACCTACCCGAGCGGGAATCGAACCCGCAACCGTCGAGGCTAAAGGCAGACTCGCAACCCACAACGCCACAACGGTGTCACCAAAATGAAATGTACCCTATATGTTAATCTAGGTAATCAGCTATATTCGTACTAAATTTGACCCAAATTTGTCTAATAGTTTTTGCGCGAAGGAATAACAAATATCTATCCATCAAACTAACGTTTAACATTTATAATATGAATAGGAAAAGTACATTGTTTATGTTACTAAGTTAGCAAGTAAGCATAAGACCATCCTAATGGTAAGCAGTTTTCGTAGCCCATGAGCGCTTGCAGCACTATTCATTTGTAGGTGATTTTTTTATTTTTTTATTTTAGAAGTTGGGAAACAAGCATACGGCCCACCTGATGGTAAGTGGCTGCCGCAGCCTATGAGCGCTTGCAGCACCATTAGTAGGTGCCACTCACGCGTTGCCAACCTCGAGATATTAGTTCTTAAATCTCGTTCGCCCAGTAATTTCACTAGCGTACAATGCCCTTCAAACCGGAACACAGTAGTGCCTAAGCACTACTATTTGGCGGCAAAATATTGGACACTGCGGTGGTACCTACCTAGCCGGCCTCTTGCAACAAAAGACCTACCACCAGTGTGACTGATTGCACTGGTGGAATAATCTCTGTTGTGACAGAGGTTATCCCAACAGCGGGCGATGAGGTCGTCACATCCCGACGCCTAAAAAATGCGTGTTATTGACGCGTTGCCAACAACCTCGAGATATTGGTTGTTGTCACGACATAAGTAGCCTGTCTTTTCACATCATATGTTTGAACTAATTTTTATACAAATCGGTTCAGTGGTTTAGTCTAGAAAGCTTAATATACAGACATAAATACGAGCTAATTAAAATTATGTAAATAAGAAAATAAGCCTATTTTACAAAATCGCTATTTAATAACGCTGAATGCAAAGTTTATTTAGGATAATCTAATATCTTAAAGGAATCTTTGCGTATGCGGGTTTAAACACAGCAGTATTTTAGAATAAATTATAATCCTTACTTAATATTAGAAATGGGAAAGTAATTCTGTCTCTGTCTTTCTGTCGCGCTTTTACGCCAAAACTACTCAACCGATTTAAATGAAATTTGATAGTCTAGAGCCTCAGAAAGGACATTGACTACTTTTTAATGCGAAAAAGAGTTTTATGAGGTTGAAAGGAGGGAATAAAATGTTGTATGAAAGTATCGTCAGTTTTAGAGCTATGAGCTTGAAACTTAAATTTTAGGCGGTTGATTCGATATAAATAAATATGACATTCAAAATGTGTAAAAGGGGAGGGAGTTCAGAGTTGGTAATAAAATCGTTATTCAAGCGGGCGAAGCCGCTGGTAGAAGCTAGTGCTTATATAATTACAGCAATTAGTGCGCACAGAAAATGTTCAGATTTTTTGTTGTTTAAATTTTTTTATCAGAACCTGCATCACGTTATTTGTTTTCCCGCGTGTTTAATATAAAATACATTTGTTAGTTTAATTAATTGTATTATGCTCAGAGTTGCACGACAACAATGAGACTATTTATGAAGTGAAACTTCTTTAGAATCGTTGTGATTTGAAATCGTGCAAGGGAAAAACGACAGGTAAGAGACACAAATACAAAAATGTGTATGAATGAATGAGACAGAAATATACATACTATTTTATATTATCGGTCTCTCTTCTTTGCGACATGCTTTAGTGAGCCAGAGGGAGAGAGCAAATGTCGGTGTGTATGTATATATACATATATGTATGCGGCTGCGTATTACAACTTTTTGCAAGAAGTCAGCGTGGTGTGATATTATTGAACAGTGTTTGTGAATATTTTTATATCTTGTTACATATATTCATCTCATTCTTTTGTCGATTTACTAAAGTTTCATTTCTATCGTGTGTGAATCGCACACACACCTTTTTTAATATTATTAAATTAATATTTATTATTATTTGCTATTACTTAAATTCTAATCGCTCATAAATAAGCGCACTTTTGTTCTCTAAACTAAAAGATTATTATTATTTTGTTGCAATAACTAGAAATTCAAGAGGCAAAACCGGCGACAGTCAGCGGCACGTTCATGTGAATGCCTATTTTCAGTGTCTCTATAATTTAAATGATATTTAGAAGGCCGTATTATGTTTTACTTTTTTCAACAAAATTACTAAAATACTAATACAAAAAAAAACATTAGGTAATTAGAAAAAAAATGAGGTAATTGGTTTAGGTAGTGATATTAATGCCTTAGGCGGGACTTAGCTACGAAAACAGTTGTTTTGAAAAAAAAAATTGTTAAACGTAAAAGCTTTTTATATTAAATGCCCGCCTAATTAACTGCGACATTAAAAAAACCTTTAAGGTAATAGTTATTAAAAATAGTCAAAACAACATACTCGTAAAAACCCTTTCTTTTATTATCATACGGAAAAAGCATAAATAAATACTAATAAATAATCTTCATTTCTTATTGAAATTCATTTGATTGAAGTACGCTCTAGTTGAAACGGACGCTACGCTATAGTTAAAAAACTCGAACTAATTATATTTGTAGCGAAGAAGTGCTACTCTTTTGACGACAAGATTTTCTATTTGTCTATTCCAAGCAAACAGAATTTCCAGAATATTTCCACGGCATAAATTAATACAATGTCCCCTCCAAGTATAATTTAATGTGCACTGAACTGAAAGCTGGAAATTGGAAATTGTATGATAATAAAGATATATTTCATAAAATATTTTAGAAGAAAAATTATCGTTTATTCTATACTAGCTTTTGCCAGTGGCTTCGCTCCCGTGAATAATGATTTTAATACAAACTTTGAACACCCATTTCACCCTTTCGATACGCTCATAGCCAAGTACACCCACTGATCGGTAAACGATTGGCACGTTAAGAAACTTTAGGCGCGGTCAGTCGCTAGATGGGTGATTGCATAGTGGTATTTCAACCGATCGTCTCCGTGCTTCGGAGGGCACGTAAAAAGTCGGTCCCGGCTGTTGACAATTAGGCAACAGTCGATAAGTCAAGTCAGAGGCCTACGGGCGACCTGAACAACTCTGACACTAGGTTGGCCACTAACCACTCGATAACAAAAAATGACCTTATTTTCCTTTATCAATAATTATTTGCAAAAAACCAAGTTTCATGATTGTATGTAGTTTCAAAAATTCCATACAAACGGACGGACGGATTTCCATACAAACTTTCAAACCCTTTTTCACCCCCTTAAGGGTTGAATTTCGAAAAATCCTTTCTTAGTACTCGTTTTAAAAACAACACCTGTAAAAAAAATCAGCTTTCTAACTTCAAGGGTTTAGGCTGGGCATTTATATGTGAATCAAGTCTTTTCCTTTTATCAATTCTATGTTTAAAGTAATATCTAAAAGCATAACAGATGCTTTTGATTAAAATGCTGGCAATACCAAGATTGTCTTGGAACATATATTGCGAAAGTATTGTTTTGTTTTCATTAGAAAAAATACTGATGTTATCTTAAAAAGAAATACCGGTCAAGTACGTGGCGGAACACGAACAGTGGATCAGAACAGTGGAGCAGTGGATCTTTAAATAATATTGAATAAAAATCGACTGCAAAAATAAGTTGGTAATTTAACAGTAATTATTGAAATAATATGAAAAAACAGAGTTATGGGAATAAATTAAACACGCTAGTTTTAGCCTATTGTAGTACGGTTTACTTAACAGTGAGTCTGTACATAGATGAGTGACCACATAGTGATGTTTAAATTTTAAAAGTATATAATTATACGTCGGTGGGCACGTCGTCCTTAGATATTATCGAGTTAATAGCACAAGTCTATATGGACCTGAAGAACTCGGGTTCTAGGTTGGTCAATAATTCTGTCTTTTGTGTGTGTGTGCGTGTGTGTGTGTGTTTAAAAATCTAAAATCTAAAGTCTAAAATCTAAAATCTAAAATCTAAAATCTTAATCTAAAACAGAAAAAATATAGTTATGTCCAATTAAGTAGAAGTAGTAAGTAGGTTAGTAAATCTTAACGTATTTCACGACGATAACGACAACTTTGTGGTGCAGTGGTGATGAATTTACCTTAAGCACCAAAGGTCGTGGGTTCGATTCCCGCTCGGATCAGAACTTTGTATTGACCATACAGCCATGTTTTCCGGTCTGACTGTGTTTGTCCTTGGCATTGTGTTATGTTTGCAGACCCCGGACTCAGGATATAACTATCCTATGGGGGAATGTGTGAGTGAGTGTTTGAACTTAATTATTATTATTTCTTTTATTATTTCACCAACATCAGTGCTTCAAAAAGATACAAAATTACAATGTTATTTTACTGTACGGATTAAAACTAGAAAGAATATTCAAAGTTTTTACAATTCAGTATAAGGCTGTTACATTGTCAAGTAAAAAGTAAAAAAGTGCTGTTTGCGTTCAAACGTGGTATCCGAATATCGAAAAACAGTTTATTCCAGCGCAGCAACGTTTTTTCAACTTTCATTTTAGGATCAGGTCGGGCTACACCTGTGACTTGCTTATTTGTTTAATGATAATTGTGACTATACAGTGTAGTAGATAGCGTAGCCTACATTTAAGGTTTCCATAGCCAAATGGCAAAAACGGAACCCTTATAGTTTCGTCACGTTTACCCGTCCATAAGTCTTAGTCATTTTAATCGGAGACTTTATTGGCTCTATCTATATGAAATTTAGTCAATATGTGTTTTTTATCAACCATTACACGATTTTGTAATGAAATACAAAAAAACTTGAGACGTGTCAAGGGACACCTTATAATGGTTTAGCATTTGAAATCATAACAAGTAAATTAAGTTGCTTAAGTTAAACTATTTCGCATACGCCGTCATAGTAAGCGACAGCGTAGTGGTTCAGCGACGCCAATGTAACCCGGCATCCTGAGTTCGAATCCTCACTTCACAGTTGTTTTTTCTTATTTTAAGATTAATTTTATAATTTCGTTAGCCGTCGTGTAAAGAGGTCATGACCGGGCATTACGGATCAGCTGTCTATTGAGACAAGACGTACATAATAATCAATATGTAAATTAGAGACAGATGTGGTCATTGTGTCCTAAACGTATTGCAATTGTTATAAACAGTTTGTGTGTATACATGTAAATCAAAAGGGGTGAGTTAACCAATAATTATAGTTGTATTTAGCAAGCTTGTGCATAGTCTTAGATTTCTATTTTTTAATGTATTGTTTCTGTGTTGTCGTAGCTTGCGGTAATGCCCCTTTTGACCGTACACCACCAAGACCCTGAACTTGCTAGCCGTGGTCTGGTTTTGGCAGAGTTCCAATAGTTTATAAAAACTCTCCTGGCGTCCAACAATTTACTTAAGATTAAGTTATTAGTGTTATATAAAAATTATAAGTGTGCTCAGCATCTGCTCTTTTATTTTACGCAAACCCGTAACAAATGGCGCCCAACGCTAAAACTAAAGGGTTTATACTTATTACAGTGAATAATTAACTTAAAACAGTGATTTAAAACAGTGCAATCGCATAGTGCAGTTTACCCACGTATGTGTAATAATTATTCGTACGCGCTCAATGACTGGCATTATTCCTTATCTACAACGGTTGATGAAATTATTTAGATATTTTATGTGTTTTTTTATATTGATGTAATTATTTCGATTGTTTTTTTAAATGCTTTTTATCATTTTTTTACTTTTTCTTTAAATAGTTACGTGGTGTCAAAACTTTGTATTGCATTATTTAGTATTATAAATGTATATATTTTCTGGATTTATTATTTGCAGTAATTATATGAATTAGTATTGTAATTTTATGCTTTTGCGAATATGTCACTAAGATATAGTATTAAGTATTATTGACTATACAAATATTACTTGTAGATTGTAGATGTAATTTAGTTAGTGCTTAAGTTTTTAAACAAGGTTTTTTCTCTTTACATTTTTTTGTTTTCGGAATATCTTTAGTGGTCGTTATTGTTTCGATCATATAATTGTTTTTTTCTTACAATAAGTTAGATAAAAAAATAAAGTATAAAATATTACATATATTATTAGACCTTTAGGTGCACTTATTGATTTTGTTTATTTTGATTACTTCTACTATGGATCCTCAATTTTTGTTGAAAGATGAAGTAGAATTCGAACTCGCGTGTCGCGGTTATACTCAGCCGGGGTTAGTCTCTGCTTTAAAAAAGTTCTCAAAAAAAATGTTAGAGGCGGAAAGCTTAATGGAAGTGTCGTACAGTGTAACACTACCTCAGCCCTCGGTTGATAATCCTGGTGTTGAATTAGACATTTGTTTGAATAAAATTAATAATATTTTGCGTTATGTGTCTGAATTGCATGAGAAGCCTGATAAACAACTATATAAGCGGTTAGTCTCACGTTTATTCCACGTTGTCAATAGATTAAAACTCTTACGCTCGTTGGATGAAGTTGAGAGGGATAGACGAAACGTCCTTTTAGATAAAGCGGTAATTTTATTAAAGGAGTTGGAGGATAAGGATGATATTGAGGATTGTGAGGACATAACTCCTGAAATGAGAGAGGCATTACATAATTCTATAGGGGAGGACAGCAAAAAAATTTTAAACCTGATCGATAACGAGGTTCATGAGGAGATAATAGTTTTGCCTTCCACTTCTAAAGGAATACAAAACATAGACTCAGAAAATGTTCAGGATATTAAACAAAATCTAGGGCAGAAAAGGGTTAGCTTTGATCTTCATGATTTTGATATAGGCGACCTTCATAGCCAAAAGTCTTCACCAACAAAATTATTGAATTCATCTACCTTTGAAGACATGCAACCGGGACGTAAGCATAAGTTAGTGCCAATTAGTCAGTGGGGTGTTCACTTCTATGGAGACAATAAGTTCAGTGTAAATGCCTTCATTGAACGGGTAGAGGAATTGAGGGATGCTCGAAATGCTACAGACGATGACTTATGGCGGCATGCAATTGATTTTTTTAAGGGGAATGCTTTAATTTGGTTTCGGGCGAATAGGGAGTTTATAGCAAATTGGAAAGAATTAGTATTATTACTCAAACGAACATTTCAATCGCCCTACTATCAAGAAGAGTTGTTGACGGAGGCAAAAGCAAGGACACAGGGCAAAAATGAGCCAGTTCTTATTTTTATAGCAGTTATGCAAAATATGTTTAATAGGCTTCCAAATAAAATATCACAATCTGAAAAATTGATGATAATCATAAAAAATTTGCAACCTTATTATCAAAGAGCGGTATGTAGGGATACTTTTACATCTATTCCGGACTTAGTAAATGTAATGCGTATTGTCGAAAGAACGAAGGTCAATTGTGACAAGTTCCAGGATCCAAAAGTAGTTGTGAACTCGTTAGAGCCTGATTTAGCATGTAAGTTTAATGTGGAAACGCCTCCAGACATAAATGATATTAGTGAAATAAAAAATACGCGTAATAATTCTAATATAAATATGAGGTGCTGGAATTGTCGGGAGTCCGGTCATTTGTTTCGATCATGTTCCGTACCAAGGCAACGTCTGTTTTGCTATCGCTGTGGCCGGTTCGGTATGACTGTAAAAGAGTGTACCTGTACGGGAAACGCCAATGGGAAGGGTCTAAAGTCTGCCAAGTGAACCTTTCCTCAAATAGTATTCATAAAGATTGGCAGGAATGGTTAGACTTTATACATACATTTATGTCTAAAGACGCATTATCCTCCTTAACCTTTAAAAAAGGAAGCGATAATAGGCCATATATAAGGTTAAATATTTTAAATTATTTTTGTAACGGTTTATTGGATTCTGGTGCCACATGTACAGTTATTAATCGGGAATTTGCGGATAAGTTAAAAGCTCTTGGAGTGAAGACACAAAAAATAAAATCCATGCATATTGCTACTGCGGATGGTGCCAGCCATTGTATAAACGAGATTTTTGATGTACCGGTGGGCTTTAATGGTCAATTTCATTATGTGTCCATGCTTCTCCTTCCCAATTTAACTCAACAAATAATCTTAGGCAAAGATTTTTTTGATTTATTTGAAATCTCATTTAAATTCAAAGGTGAATCACTAAGAAAAATGCCGACAGTTAATTCTATTGATAAGACGGTATCTATAGTTAGTAAAGAGGAATTAAATGAAGAAGAGCAACAAAAACTTTCAGAAATTATTAATGTAATACGGAAATGTGTAGGCATAGGCTTAGGCAGAACCAAGATTATTAAACACATAATAGATACGGGTAACCATAAACCCATATATCAAAAACAGTATAATTTTTCTCCGGCCATAAAAAAAGAAATAGAAAGAGAATTAAATGAAATGTTAGAGAAAGATGTTGTTGAACCTTCTCTCAGTTCCTGGTGCTCTCCTGTTGTTATCGTAAAAAAAACTGATGGCACTAACAGACTCTGCTTGGACAGTAGACAGCTTAACAAAATTACAAAAAGGGACACGTATCCCCTACCAAGAGTTTCAAGCATCATAGACAATTTGCGAAATGCTAAATTTCTTAGTACCATTGACTTAAAGTCAGCATTTTGGCAAATTGAACTTGACGAACCCAGCAAGGAAAAAACCGCATTTGCAGTACCAGGTAGGGGTCTTTTCCATTTTAAAGTAATGCCATTTGGCTTAGTAAACGCATCACAATCTCAACAGCGGTTAATGGATATTTTGTTTCATGCTTTAGAGGGTAAAGTTTGGACTTACCTTGACGATATTATTATTTGTTCACAAGACTTTGATGAGCATTTAGAAATGTTAACGCGAGTAATGAACATACTTAAGGATGCCGGTCTGACTATAAATGTTGATAAATGTAAATTTGCGAGATCGAGCTTACGCTTTTTGGGCTATATAGTGGATAAAGAAGGATTACGTACAGATCCTGAAAAAGTTTCGGCCATAATGAATTTTCCAAAACCCAAAAATATCACAGAATTAAAAAGATTTATAGGAATTGCTAGTTGGTACCGAAGATTTGTGAAAAATTTTTCTATGATAGCTGCGCCACTTCATGACTTAACTAAAGGTAAAAGAACAAAAAAATTTATCTGGACGGAAGAAGCAGACAAAGCATTTTTAAACCTAAAATCGCAGCTTACTTCAACACCAGTCATGTCTTGTCCAGATTTCACAAAGCCATTTATCATACAGTGTGATGCCTCGAGTAAAGGAATAGGCGCAGTTTTATGTCAAAAAGTTGATAATGTTGACCAACCGATCTCTTATTTAAGCAGGAAATTGAATGACCGCGAGCGATTGTACTCAACATCAGAGCGGGAACTTTTAAGTATAGTTTATGCTATAGAAAAATTTAGGCCGTATATAGAAGGCTCTCACTTTATTGTTGTAACTGATCATAGCGCACTTAAAACGCTACATAAAATGAAGGACCCGCACGGTAGACTAGGACGCTGGGCTATGAAACTACAGCAATTTAGTTTTGATATAATTCATAGACCGGGTAGAAGTAACATTGTGCCAGACGCATTGTCTAGGTCCATTAACGCACTTGCTGGTATAGGTCGAATTGATATAAAAAATTCAGAAAATAGTAAAGATGATTGGTATAAAAATAAGGTATCTAAAATAGAAAACGGGCAGGATGATAGTCAAAACTGGAAGATAAAAGATGGTTTATTATTCAAGAAGATTCGCTTAAAACAATATCCAGACAGTCTAAACGACTGGAAACTTGTTGTACCTAAGTCATTGCGTAGTAAGGTTATGAAACATTGTCATGATGACGTTACGGCTGGACATTTTGGTGTACGCAAAACATTATTTAGGATAAAACAATATTATTTTTGGCCAGATATGTTAAGGGAAGTTAAGGAATATGTTGGAAAATGTGAAACATGTTCAAAAGTTAAAGTTTCGCAAAACCTACCATTAGGCCATATGGGTCAACATAGATCGGTAAGCGGTCCTTGGCAGGTTATATCTTTGGATTTGATGGGGCCATTTCCTAAAAGTAAACACTGTAATACGATGCTTCTAGTAATAACATGTTTATTTAGTAAGTTTACATTATTGTTTCCCCTAAGAACGGGTAAAGCTGAGAAAATATGTGAAATCTTAGAAAATCAATTTTTGCTTTTTGGAAGAGTTTCGGCCATAATCTGTGATAATGGGAAGCAATTTGATTCACATTTATTTAGAGACCTGGCGAAGAAACATCATACTCAAATTTGGTACACTCCTAACTATCATCCTCAGAGTAATCCGACGGAGCGTGTTAACAGAGTTATTGGTACTATGATAGCTTCTTATATCGATTCAAAAAAACACAATGAATGGGATAAACATCTACAGGAATTTGCTCATGCTATTCGCACATCAGTTCATGAAACTACAGAGTACACCCCGTCATTTTTATTTTTCGGCCGAGAAACATCCTTTCCATTGAAACCTATCGATAAATTAGATTGTATAAAACCGCTTGTTAATGATTCATCAATTATTATTGACTCAACAAAATATCTATCGAGTCTAAAATCTCGACCAGAGCTGTACAAAGAAGTGGAAAAGAAACTTAAAACGGCACATGAGAGAAGTCTGAAATTTTATAATGAAAAACGTCGGGTAGCGAATTTTAAAGTGGGAGATGTAGTATGGAAAAGAACTAAATATTTATCTAAAGCAGGAACTAAATTTATGGCTAAATTAGCACCGAAATTTGAGAAAGCTATAATTATTAAGAAATTATCGGATAATGTCTTTCAATTAAATAATGCTTTCGGCAAATCTATTGGTGTTTGGCATGCGAAAGATCTAAAGGCATCGTATTATCATTACACATAAAAGAAATAAAATATGCATTCTAGGTTAATATTTTATTTCTTCAGTGGGTTGGGGGAATATAATGGTTTAGCATTTGAAATCATAACAAGTAAATTAAGTTGCTTAAGTTAAACTATTTCGCATACGCCGTCATAGTAAGCGACAGCGTAGTGGTTCAGCGACGCCAATGTAACCCGGCATCCTGAGTTCGAATCCTCACTTCACAGTTGTTTTTTCTTATTTTAAGATTAATTTTATAATTTCGTTAGCCGTCGTGTAAAGAGGTCATGACCGGGCATTACGGATCAGCTGTCTATTGAGACAAGACGTACATAATAATCAATATGTAAATTAGAGACAGATGTGGTCATTGTGTCCTAAACGTATTGCAATTGTTATAAACAGTTTGTGTGTATACATGTAAATCAAAAGGGGTGAGTTAACCAATAATTATAGTTGTATTTAGCAAGCTTGTGCATAGTCTTAGATTTCTATTTTTTAATGTATTGTTTCTGTGTTGTCGTAGCTTGCGGTAATGCCCCTTTTGACCGTACACCACCAAGACCCTGAACTTGCTAGCCGTGGTCTGGTTTTGGCAGAGTTCCAATAGTTTATAAAAACTCTCCTGGCGTCCAACAATTTACTTAAGATTAAGTTATTAGTGTTATATAAAAATTATAAGTGTGCTCAGCATCTGCTCTTTTATTTTACGCAAACCCGTAACAACCTGGATGGAATGAAGTTCCTTACGATTGATTAGTGAAGGAATTGTAATAAAATTTTATTAATAAAATTAATTAAAAACTAATAAATTTTTTATTTTTATAAACGTCGCGACACGACACTGTTCAGTGCGAAATAGAAAGACGAAACGAAAATAACTGGCTTGCTTTCTATGAGAGAGAGAGAGACAGACAGAGAAACACGCGCACGCCGCACGGCTTACAACAATAACAAAAAGTGTCGTTACAACTTTTGGTCTTAATTTTTTCCGTCTAGAACCCTTTCGCAACGCGCGATAGGGAACTTCGTTCCAAAAATATGTAAACATTAAGGATAGCAGTACATACATGTAACTGAGGATTGTAAAAGAAAAAAATGAACGTATGGCAATGGCTGTTACTTTACGCCGATTTTCTATGAGAGGATAATACTTTCCAGTCGAGCCTCGAGGCCTAGGTCGATATTGATGAAACGTTTACTGTATAAATATTTTAGAATTAAAATTGACATTAGAAAATACCTCCATTTCCTGTAAACAAATAAAAAAAAATCAAATAAATTACATCGCGAATAAAATAAACGACGCTTTCAGACCGGTCTCATTTTAAACTAATCTAAAACAGGACACGACTACATAACATACAGCTGCAAAATACTACACTGACAGGGGTATTATCTTTGGAATTTTTACTTTAAGCCATTGTTAATAGAGTCTATTTTTGTCCTCAGGTATACCGGAGGTTTATAACGGTGTAGCGAAGCGTTAAAGTGGGATTATGAACGGACACGTGGTCTAGCAATGACGATGGCTTTTCTGTTCGGCGCGCTTGGCGCACTCGCCCTTGTCAGTCGCACGGGTGAGTAAATATACCCTTCACAGGGTGTGTATTAACACTTTCGCATTTTTCCACCCCTATAGAGAATATGCGGATGTGATGGGCTCTTCGAATTAGCTGAGAATGATTTTGCAGATTGAATGGACGACCGTTGTGTTGGAAGCAAGCCTTGGTTCGATTCCCGCTCGGGGTGGATATTTTTACTGATCTTGTTTCGATCTGGGCGTTTGTCCTTCTCCCCACCGTGCCTCGGAGAGCACACTCTGACCATCGCGACAATACCTTGCTTGTTTTATAAATTTGTTTTACTTGTTGAGAAACATATGTTACTAGTGGTAAGCCTTTTATTGCAAGGCCGTTAGGTAGGTACTATCGCAATGTCATATATTCTACCCCAAATCAATATACCGTGTTTCGGTTTGAAGGAGACTGTAGCTGGTGAAATTATTGGGCAAATAGATTTAAGAACCAATACCTCGAAGTTGGCAATACATGAGTGACACCTATAAATGTATGGTGTTTTGCTCATAGGCTAGGGTAACCGCTTACCATCAGGTGGGTCGTATCAAGCATAAGCTCACTTTTCTACTTATACATATAAAAAAGTACATCTCTCACTACGCATCCTCAGTCTTAAGATATTGTTTAATAATGTTTACCTGATTTTCAAGAAATTTTATTGTAATAAACAGCGCTTGTCCAAGTTTATAATATCACTACATAGTATAAAATAAAGTCGCTTTTTATGTCCCCATATCCCTATGTTCGTTTTAATTTTTAAAGCTACGCAACGGATTTTGATTTGGTTTTTAATAGATAGAGTGATTAAAGAGGAAGGTTTATATGTATAATAACATCCATTAAATAGTGGAGAAATACTCTTATTTTTGAGGTTTCTAATGTGATGTCGTAAATAATTACATTTATTATATATTTTATACCCGTGCGAAGCCGGAGCGGGCCGCTAGTATTATATATAATGTACTCACAGTGCTACTGGTGTGAAATTAATTTAGGTACATGTCTGAGGGATTATTTTACGAAAAGCCTCTAATTTGGTCCAATGAATAGACTTAATACAAAATTTTATCATTTTAAGCATAAATATAAAGGGATTTTCATACAATTTTAATCTCTATAATTAAAACAGAGAATTTAAAAGAAAAGGTTTTTCGTGGATTTTCGTTACTAAAGAAAGGGCATATGTCATACCTGTAGGTCTGATAATTTTTTTTTGCTGTCATTTAGAGTTCACTTTTTATTTATTTCATTTTGGAAATAAACTTAGATAGAGAAATATAGAAACGTTTCAAAAATGGCTAAGCAATTGAATAAATACAAATCGGTATTAGTTCTATATTCAGTGTCAATTACACCAAAATGGCGGTGGTTATACATTCGAAGTATGTGCATTGTCAGTACGTATCTATAAATGTATGCTGCGCCGCGTACCACCGCTAGTTTGCACTCCGGAGCGCTCCCTCCCTCTCGATGTCAATCTTTTTTGACCCTGGCCTTGCCAGTGACGCTGTCAAGGCCACTAAGGCCAACAGCAACAGACACTCCGAGTACCCATTTCTAGCTATTGCGTCTTGGTTTACGGACCGTCGGCTCTCACTAAACGATCCGACTCGAACTATCTTGATTGTCATTCTTTTAGCATTATAGTTGTATACCACCCAGTCCATTTGTAATTGATATAATCGACGACGTTGTGGCGTCAAAAACTTGACCAATACATAAAAAATATTCATATAAAGCAAGTTGTTCAAAATTTTCAAACTCGTTTTTCTCGAAATGACATTCGTGTGGGTTGACATGGTATTGCTTATTTGCGTCATGATATAATCTGATGTTTGAGAGTGACGTTCCAATAGACAGTTAACACGGCATATAGTCCGGGATCCCTGGCATTATTTTGCACTTGATTATTATCAAGCTAATTTTCAGTGCCTAGCTTGGTTCCGACGAGACGCCCAACTTTTTCCTGTGCGAAAATTTTCGATTGTGGTAGGTAAAAGGGATATTAAATGAATATTCTCCGGCGTCGAGATGTGACGACCCCATCGCCCGCTGTTGGGATAACCTCTGTCACAGCAGAGATTATTCCACCAGTGCAATCGGTCACACTGGTGGTAGGTCTTTTGTTGCAAGAGGCCGGCTAGGTAGGTACCACCGCAGTGTCAAATATTCTGCCGCCTAATAGTAGTGCTTAGGCACTAGTATGTTCCGGTTTGAAGGGCATTGTACGCTAGTGAAATTACTGGGCGGACGAGATTTAAGAACTAATATCTCGAGGTTGGCAACGCGTGAGTGGCACCTACTAATGGTGCAGGACAACATTTTTTTCGAATAATTTAGATAACTGTCATTGGGTTTAATAAAAAATAGTAATAAATTTTGGAGAAGAATCAAATCGACATATTTTATCCCTTCTTTTCTTTTACCTACCACAATCGAAAATTTTCGCACAGGAAAAAGTTGGGCGTCTCGTCGGAACGAAGCTACTCACTGAAAATTAGCTTGATAGTAATTAAGTACAAAATCAACCGAGGGATCCCGGACTAATACCTTCATGTCTCTTACACACAATTCAACAAAATACTAAACTCTAAACCCTTCCGTTGAAACATTTAAATTTACAATGAAACAGCATTATTTATTTACTTTAAACTACCACGAATAAGTATGTATGTATTTTGTATGTATCCATATACCTTTATATGTATGTATATATATATATATGTATGTATGTAAGTTTTTTGACGACGTTGTGGCGTAGCGGTAGCGAACCTGCCTTAAATGCCACAGGTCGCAGATTCGATTCCCGCTCGGAGCATAATATGTTTGTATTGACCATACAAGCATATTTTTCGGTCTGGGTATGTTTTGTACACATTAAATTATTGTATTGTGAGTGTTTTGTGACTCTGTTTTTGGGTACATAATATATTAAATATAAATAAATAAATAAATAAAAATAAGCTGTGAATATTCAACCACTATAAAGCGATGCTGTCGTTTAACTCGACGCAATCAAACACAAGCTCTTTGTTCGGTTGATGAAGTAGAACACGTTGGAAACTAGGCACTATTTAACGTGCAACCCTTACAACATTAATTAGCGTGTTTCCGTTTCGTAACCCGAGGCAAAGTACGGCAGGTGCCACACACACATGTTGTCTATCTATCTTTATGCACTTGTAATTTTTTAGGGCTCCGTACCTTAAAAGTTAAAAAAGGAATCCTTAAGATCACTGTCATGTCCTTCTGGCCGTCTGTTTGATTCGGAATTTTCCCTTTACTAGTGCTGTAAGACCTTGCTTTTAACCAAAACTGACAATTCTAAAATTTTTTGGGTCGAAAACCTATATCGTAGTTTCCGTTGACCTAGTTATAGATATTGGTACGGAGCCCTTGGTGCGGGAGTCCGATTCGCACTTGGTCGGTGTTTTTAGGGTTTCATACTCAAGGTGCGACGCAATTTCGTTTTCTTGGGTGACACATTCATTCAGCCATTTTATTTTGCTCTAGAATCCAGAAAACTTAAACGATTTTAATAAAATTATCTATGAGAATAAGCTGAAAGTGTCTCGTTTCAAATAAAAAATAATATTTCAAAAATTTATATAATTGATGTAGTAGGCTTGAGGTAACAAGCATAAAAAATACGAACGAATTGGGAACTTCATATAAATTGGTCACTCCTAAAATAAGCGCATTCAGACGAACAAAGAATCATATATTCATTTATTCATTCATTTGTTCATTCTTTCGTTCATTCATTCATTCACTCACTCATTCATTCATTCATTCATTTAAACAAAGAGCAAAGAATCTCTTAAGACTCACTGAACATTGCAAACTAAACGACAAAGAAGGATTTTCAATAAACTAATTACATTTAGATTTTATTAAAATAAAACGAAACGAAATATAACCGTGGTTTAAAAGCAACTTAATGAAACGAATCCGCGTCTAAAACAATCTGAAAGCCCCAAAAGCCGCTGGATTACAATCGTCCACTTTAATCAAGATGAGATTCCACTAACCAACATTACTGGAATAATCATTTCATGTTGCGGAAAAAAAATCATCCAAACAATAGCGGTCTAAATCTAAATGGAAAATGTATTACTCGAAGCGGAAATTACAGGACGCGATGAGTAATTTTGAAAACTTAAAGGCATAACAATGAAGTACGGTCGAAAACGAAATTGGAAATTTCTTTTGTTGTATATAAATTAGAATGCTTTTGTTTGTAAAGAATATTCTGGTGCAAAAATGTTTTTATTCAATCAAAGGTTCTAACGTTTTTTATTGCCCCTAATCTCTAAATTTTATGAAACATTTGTGCTATCTAACTATACTTAGCTTGCGATACTTAAAGTATGAAATGTGCATTGCCAACCCAAGGAATAGGAGTGGAGGGATGAGAAGGAGTAGTAGGAAGGAAAGGGGGTTGGGGATTGGTCCTCCGGCGCTCTCACTCAACGCACAAAACGCAAAAGTTTCTAGTTTTTTTTTTTTTTATGTTAGAAGTTGGCAAACAAGCATACGGCCCATCTGGTGGTAAGTGGCTGCCGTAGCCTATGAGCGCTTGCAGCACCATTAGTAGGTGCCACTCACGCGTTGCCAACCTCGAGATATTAGTTCTTAAATCTCGTTCGCCCAGTAATTTCACTAGCGTACAATGCCCTTCAAACCGGAACACAGTAGTGCCTAAGCACTACTATTTGGCGGCAGAATATTGGACACTGCGGTGGTACCTACCTAGCCGGCCTCTTGCAACAAAAGACCTACCACCAGTGTGACTGATTGCACTGGTGGAATAATCTCTGTTGTGACAGAGGTTATCCCAACAGCGGGCGATGGGGTCGTCACATCCCGACGCCTTTGAAACATCCCGACGCCTTCTACTTATACTGTTACTTTTTATATTCTGCGTGAAGGTACTTCCAGTACCAAATTTTTCCCCGGACGAGACGGCTGATGTTGGAAAGACTGTGTAAGACTACTAGATAAACAAAATGTATTAAAAAGAATAGTATAAAAGGTCAAGAACGAAGTTCCTTAAGTTTTTTCTTCAACTCTGAATCTAATTCAAAATAAAATCTATATATTTCAATAGGTTATATGATAAAAATGGACATTGACAGAGAGAGAGTTTCGCATATTGCTCTTGTAATAGGATCGATACACACAGGCACATATACACAGATGATGATTTCTACTAAATCGCACTACTCGTAAGCCGCGTTAATTAAGAAACTTCGTTCAAATACATTGAAAAATACTTAACTCGTGTATATATTGTCTTTTTAAATGTTATCATTTTCACAAATACATTGTATCCGTTAAAATAATATTTTTTTTTGAATCGCGCTATTGCAAAACGGTCCTAATTGATTTTGCCGCAGTCCATTCGTGAATATAAATATAATCAAAGTGTACACAAATTTTGAATGTTGTTTGCGTACGACCTGGTTATTTTATTAATTAATAGGGGTGCCTGTGGCTTCACTCGCTTTACCTAGTTTTTTGTTAATTTCACCGGGATTTCAATATTTTTCCGGGATAAAAAGTATCCTATATGTTAATCCAGGTAATAAGCTATGTGTGTGTCAAATTTTATCTAAATCCGTGCAGTACTTTCTGCGTGAAAGAGTTACAAACAATATTAATGGAATAGTGAACTAAGTAGGATTTAACGATAATTTGAGCTTGTTCTGTATTTTTTTTATTTGATTCTAGTATGTTTTATTATTTTCAAAAATAAGCAGTCAAGTGCGTTGTGGACCACGCACAGTTGAAATTAAAGAGTTCCGCAGCTTTGTTTTGAAGAATCTTTAAGGGCTTTAAAAAGAATTACGAATTAAAATCGACTGCAAGAATAAGTTGGTAATTTCATAGTAATTATAAAAAGTTATATGAAAAACAAAGTTATGGGAATAACTTATGTATCTCTTAAATTTGTAGACCTATCTTCTTCAAACCAAATGTGGTTGAAATTTTATTTGATTTTATTGTTGAAATATTATTTTAACAGACGGACATGACGAAACTATAAGGGTTCCATTTTTGCCATTTGGCTACGGAACCCTAATAAAAACAAACTTTTCGGAGTTTCATTTAGCATTAATTTCTATTTCATTAAAATAAACCCCCCAAGTGCGTGTCGGACTAGCACATAACGCATTTCGTACCGCCTTAGAATAAAATAATGAAGTTTCTTGTATTGTATTCAAAATATCATTTCTCTACCTATAACGGTTCGAGTGACTGCTGACATACAGACGAACGGACGGGCGGACAGCGGAGGCTTAGTAGCAGAGTTCCGTTACCACAATTTAATAACTCTTATTCATGAAAAAAATTTCAAGCTAGTTGTATTTATGCTGGTGGTAGGGTGTAAAAAAGGTCCGTCTGGTTACCTACCATCGTACGTTGGTGAAAAACTCGTGAAGTGACTGTTCGTCAGCCGCATTTCGAGGTCAGCCAGCGTATAACCAGTTGTATTCTAAAAAAGGTCGCCAACGCACCTGCATGCCCTCTGGTGTTGCAGATGTTCATATATATATATATATATATATATATATATATATATATCCTAAATTTACTTCTGAACAAATGCCCCATTATGCAACTACCAGGCTAGCCCGATTACAACTAAATCCGACTGAGCTACGATCTGCTACGGTTCTTAAGATTAAACTTCACATGATATAGCATTAGACTGTGCGAAGTGAAGCTATACTTAACGACTCACACAACCTAATTTACATATTAATTCTTTAACATTAAACTGAAATAATTATACCAACATGCGTACTTGTATGAGTTTGGCTTAAATAATAATTGTCATATTATATTTTAAATATAATATAACCTTCTGCCAGTTTCTGCCAGCGATTTTGCCCCTGTGAATAACGATTTAATACAAACTTTGAGACCACATTTCACCCCTTCAGGGGTGGAATTTTAGAAAATTTAAAAACACAATTTTTTTTTATGTGGTATTCCGAAATCCTTTCTTAGTGCTCGTTTACGTTTTAAAAACAACACCAGTGAAAAAATCAGAATTCTAGGTTTAAGGGCTTAGGGTGGGCTTTGATATGTCAGTCAAGTCTTGTCCTTTTATATATACATACATATAGTTTTTCTAAAATATATAAAAACAAATTTTAATATAGTAACTGTGGGTGAGCTTAATACTTCGAGAAAATTCCATATCAATCTTTATCCCTGTAGTCCTTGAAACAAACTTAAAGAAAGACCAGTATAGAAGAAAAATCAGTTCAAAAATGACGAAGATAATGACTGTGTAATATACGTACAAAATTAAATTTGGGTGAAGTTAAAACTTCACTATTAACTTCCATCAATACTACTACGATTTTCATCTCGCGCTATCTCTCGCTATAACCAAAGAACACTTAGCCTTAATATCTACAATGGTCTATATATTTTAAGATGTATTGCCCCATGAATCAGACAGTACAATAGCTGTCTTTGCACTGAATGGACCCATAATGTTGTGCCGAGACCAAAGTCACTTACCAAACTGGCGTGTTTTCATGTTTGATATTAAAATAGTTATTATTCCTATTATTTATTGAACAAAACTTTGGATTGATTTGTTTTAGTTATATTGAGGTGATAAAGTATAAAGTAAAGCAAGTTTTTGTAGTAGAGCCATGATTTTCCCAGCACACATGGGCCGGCTCAGCGGGGGAAGTACTACCCTCTCAAAAAATCGGCGTCAAGTAACAGTATCAGGAGGTACTGCTGCGTTTCGTGAGACGAGCGAGAACGCCGGAGGACTACTCTCCCACCCCTATTCCCTTCCTTTTTCCATTCTCACCCTTCCATCTTGTTCCTTGGGTTGGCAACGCGCATGTGATACTTTAAGTATCGCAAGCGTTCATAGGTTGCAGTGACTGCTTACCATCAAGCGGACCGTACGCTTGGTTGCCAACCGTCACGAAAAAACAAAATTATAAAATAACAGATAAAATTTCGCAGTGATAATGAAATAGTATATAATATATCCATAATTAACGCAGGCTACAAAGTACCCGTGTGTCAAATTTTATTCAAATCCCTTCACCTTTTTGACTGATTGAGCGATACACAAACTTTTTCAGACATGGCACGTTGCTTTTAATAAATTTTTTGGCCAATTCATCACCAAACAGTGAAACAGACGATGTAGCAGACGATCTCCAACATACTCTTATTTATTTAGTACTTTAAATGTTAACTAGCGGCTCGCTCCGGCTTCGCACGGGTATAAAATATATAGCCTATGTCATTCCCGCACGCGTTAAATGTAATTATTTACGACATCACATTAGAAACCTCAAAAATAACAGTATTTCTACACTATTTAATGGATGTTATTATACATATAAACCTTGCTCTTCAATCACTTTATCTATTAAAAAAAACCGCATCAAAATCCGTTGCGTAGTTTTAAAGATTTAAGCATACATAGGGATATGGGGACAGAGAAAGCGACTTTGTTTTATACTATGTAGTGATATATTAGAAGCAGGCTTGGGATTTAATTTATTAAGTACACTGATAATTGTTGAAGTTTTTACGCAAAATTTTTAATTAAAGAGGTAATTTTTAGCTTGTGGAAGTAAGACGTGTGAACGACGACTTTTGTTGGGATGTTGTATATATAGGTTACGAGCGTAGGAAACTCTGATAGCGCGATTTAGGATCGTGACGATCATTGGTCGTTAATATCGTTGAGTAGTATGCCATGTAGGTGTCGCTGTAGCTTGATGTGAGATGTGACAATCTTGTCTTGTCTACCGCGTTACGTCGCGTTGTTTGTAGATGGCGCTACAAGCTAATTTTGGCGATATAATATATGTTATAAATGTTGCTGGCATAGTCAATTAACTATAAACCTCTAAATAAATAACTTTATAACATAACTAGGGATAAAAAATACTAATTAATAGAATAATTTTCTCATTAAATATTTGAAGTAGTGCTGACCCAATTATTCAAAATTGAAATTTCAAACTCAATCAAGCGTCGTTAATACAAGTTACCAACCAATCTTTTCTGATAGTTACAGGAGCGGTTCCTTTGGAGAGTTATCGATTTCAATATTTCATATCTGAGAGGAGATAATTAAATCTTAACCAGTTCACTCTATCGTAACTAATTCAATTATTAATCATAATAGATTAAGATCATTAACTATATCTATACGAGGTAAAACCAATTATCCGTCTCGTCATTATAATACTAATAAAAAATTTGATTGAAAATCAGTTTTGGGTGAACTTGGGTCGTCCAATGTATGCTGAATGGCACACCTTTTTGGGACACAGCATTGTCGTTGGAAAATGTATCATAATTTTTTATTTTTTTGGTACTTTTTTTCATTAAATTTTTTCATTTAGTTATTTTTCTTTTTACGTATTAGTACACTCTAGTAGATTGTATTATCAAATTCGGTTATAGTAGTTTTGTAAGTTATTGTTAAGTTTAATTGTTTTTTTTTCTTTGTCTGTCTTTTCTTTTAATAACCATGTACTGTATTGTCCCAAATAAATTACTTCTTTCTTTCGTTCTTTCTAATATATTATCAAGATTACTTAGTACAGGGTCATTTTCGCATTGATGCCATTTTAGCAGTTTTGCCTTGATGTTTTCAGCATTAGTGGGATCGATCGAGAAAATACTACTCTAAAATAGAACATCAATTAAAAGTAATAGTAACATTATTTATTACGGACACCGTTGTGATGTTGTGGGTGTGATTCTCGCTCGGCCAGATGTTTGTATTGATCTTACATATTTCTGTTTTGGTCTGGGAGTTTGACCTTGTCCTCGGCCTCGGAGAGCACGTTAGTAATTTTTGTTAACTCTGGATAATTATGTAATTTGCTCAAATCCAATAAGTTAGTGGTTCGCTTATAGGGTTACGGAGGTCTGATGGCAATAGCTCTGTGTAAAAACTAGCAACCTGTCAAATCTGGATAAGACTAATAAGCAGACTCTGGGTATATAAAATACCGGGAAAAATGCTAAGAAGAAATTTAATATTTACACTCTTTCCTTATTTAACCCTAAAAGTCCGAGAGTTGGTGGGAGTTTTACGCCAGCGACACTTAGAGTAATTAAGTGAAACACTAGTTGGATACTACTAATTCTCTTCGTAATTACATTTGAGGTAGTTACTTTCTATTTTTTTTATATAGTCCGGGAGTAGATATCTCTACTTCACCTAATGGTAAGTGGAAGAGTCCGAACTCGAAGGCAGATAATACCGTTCTAGAACGCGGACAATATTAGCGGCTCTTGCTCTGGTGATACCCAAGTTTCACCAACATACAGTGGTAACTAAACAGACGAACATTAAGGGCCTACCACCAACAAACGAAAGCTAATATTGATTTATATTATAGAAAACAATAACTAATAAAACAAAACATCGACCGGTCACATTAAAACAGTCAATGTCAAACACATGTCCGCCATTTTATTTCAATAAATCCTTTGTTACCTTAGCAACGCGCGGGACTACTCGTATGCCTAAATACTTCTTATAAAAAAATTCCTTTGTTTTATATTACATTTTTGTCTACTAAGCAAAATCTATGAAATGCTGATATTAAAGTGAGTTTTTCCTTCTAAGAAAGCATCAGTATATCTAACCCTTGAAAAGAAAGGAATGTTTGTAGCGTAATACTATCCGAGACAAGCTTAGTATTGGCAGCATTTTAATTATAAAGCATCTCTTATGCTTTTAGGTATTCCTTTAAATACAAAAGCAATTATGATTAATCTTTAAAACATTTTATGGTAAAAAATATCTTTAATATCATATTTCCAGTTTTCAGTTCAGTGCACAGTAAATTAGACTTTTAGTTATGTATTATTTTCTGCTACTGAGATATTCTGGAATTTCTGTTTGCTTGAATTAGGCAAATGCGAAGAAATTTGGCCAGTACAAATATATATTTATTTTGCAGTCCTTTTTTAAAACTAGGGGGTAATTCTAAATAGCTTTCTAGAAGATTAAGTTGGCAAGCTAATTTATGACATACCTGACGGTAAGTGGTTATCATAGCCTATGAGCGCTTGCACATTGGTTTTTAAATCTCTATTGTCCAATAAATTCACTAAAGTGTCAACCAGTCTGAAACACTACTTTTTGGTAGGATATCTGATTTTGCGGTGGTTACTACTAAAAAAATCTTTTCTATTTTCGCTTCCTGTCTTTGGCAATTTTAAATAAATATTTTTTTTTATCAGGTTGTACAGATAATACTAATGGATTAAGCGCTGATCGTGCCCACGACTTGGAATACACTGATGTGGATCTTGGGCTTGCACAAAGAGGACCACACTTCGATGTACCGTACTCCAGAAATGTCACAGCACTTGTCGGAAAGACAGCACAGCTCAATTGCAGAGTCCATGATCTTGGAAACAGAACGGTAAGCAATAATTTAAATTCAAAACCTACTAACTTTTAAGAAATATTTAGATACCAAAAGGTTTCGTGATGCAGCAACGTAACCAAGCAACCGGGCAGCCGAGTTGCCATCTTAGATAAGACCAAGTAGGAAGAATGAGAAATACCTTGAATTTCCTGGTCGAGCGCGGCAACTTCATGCTCGAAACATCATTACTAGTCATGATATATGTTGTTGTATGTTTGTGGCTGGATACTATAATTATGGTAATAAGATCAGTCTTGTCGCTGTAACGTCTTTAAGGAGGATAGTGTTACATATTCGATCGAATCTATTCAAAGAGAATTCATATCATTCCTACTCAAAAAACTAAGAACAACCAATTTGGACTATTTTGAAGCATTTAGACTACATCATTTGATACCCTTAACTATTCGTAGAGACATGGAAGCTGAATATAATTAGTGTTTAGTGTATAAGTAAAGGAAACAATAAAATAGATTGTCCTTATTTGTTAAAAGAGTTGTATATCCGAGTACCATCTTTTGCCTCCCGCTCCAAATCATTGTTATATGTTCCTGCTGCGACAACCAATTATAGAAAAAATTCTTTTTGTATTAGAGCAGTAAATAAATATAATAGTTTATGTTCTTGTTTTGACCCATTCAACACGAAACCAACGATAGTTAAGCGTTACCTGTCGAAAAATTTTTTTGGCAGTAGCAATTGATTGTAAGATTCTTTTTCATTTATTGTATTTTGGTCTTTATGTTACGTTTTGTTTAAATATAAGTGGAAGCTTGTAATTGGCACTGCTATGAATATTATTTGCATTTGTTAGTTATATGTTAGCTGTAAGCTTTCTGTAAAAATAAATAAATAAATATTTATTTCATTCATAGAAATCTTAGTAATAAGGTACTAAAAGATGTATATCCGTGTGACGTAGTCTCCGCAATTGTGACTTATGAGCCACGAACAGTGCGAGCATACATTAGTGTCGTTTATAGTCCTTGCTTTCCAATGCTGTATAAGCTATTCAATTTCTGGAGTGGTACAAGCACGTAGTAATGTAATGTAAAACTTACGATATCCTCGTGCTCTGCGTATTTAGTATAGTAATACACATAGAGAACATGTGTGGTAGAAATTTTGCGACAAGGCAGTGACACGCGTTTCTTAAGTAATAAGCGAATTTCATTTCTTGTATCTTTTTATTCAGATTTCTGTAATTTCATTAAACTTTTAACTAAAGGAAAGATTTTGCTCATAAATTTTTATAACTTGAATATAATTAGCGTTGTACCTGTCAGAATTTACCGAACACTAATAAATAATCTTTTTATAATTTACCATCCAGAATTTATTGGAGATAGAATTTTAAGATATATTTTATGAAGCCTTGCTTAAACTTGAAATTGTTGATCAAATTTTCCGTCTGACTTAAATTAGATTTCTAACATTTAATATCTTTCCATTTGAAATTAAATTAATAATTATTTTAGTTCGTTTATATTTAATTATCACAAAGACTCAAAGGGACGCTTACAAGCTTGAATTTAATTAATAGAAAATTAACTTTTTTCGCCACTTTCCCTCGAAGTAGTGTTTTTCGAATGTATGTATGTTTTTATACTTGGTACGCTTTGAAGTATTAACCCACTGATTTTAACAAAGATTTGATCTTAGAATTGTATTAATTTTAGAAGTGACAATAGTAATAAAATATTCATGGGACAGCTTGCAGAACAAAGTCAGATATATTTGATTTTTTAAAAAATCTTCAGTCATTTAATATTAAAAAACCTGAATATTCAGGGCCTTGAAAAATTATTCAGTCATTTAATATTAAAAAACCTGAATATTTAGAGGTTTGTTACAAATAAAATATCTTTGTCTTACTCTTATTTGAATAAGGTAGCTACAAAGACGAAAGTGAAGATAAAGAAAAAAAGCTATATAAGTATAGAGTAGTCAGTAATTGACGTCCTTCGCTGGCCTATTGAATTCATTCCGACATTTGAATAAAACATTTCTGTTTCAATTAAAGATCTCCTCAAGCATTCTGAAGAAGGTCTTTCTAAACAGATGAATTAAACATAAACATCCTTTCACAATGTTTGTACAAGCAGAAACATTTAAAGACAAGCGCTATTTTGCTGAATGTACTTTATAAATACTATACATTTTTTTTATGACGGTTGGCAAAGAAGCATATTGACGGCCTGATGGTAAGCTGTCACCACTACCTATGATAGGAGGAAAGAGGACAGAGAGTTGGGGATTGGGTCTCTGGGGCTCTCAGTCGTCGCAATAAACGCAACAGTACTCTGTTACGTACGCCGATTTTATGGGAGAGGTCGTGCCAATTTGTACTGGGAGAAGCATGACTCTACTAATATAATATCATTGTAAACTAAATATTCTCTGTTAGTAACCCGTCTCTAAGGAAAGTTACTATAATCTTACACAATAATTATGTAAATATTTTCGTTCAATTTTATTACTGAACGAAATATACGTTGCAGGCACACACAACGTCTAGTCTGCATCCGGCCTTCTCCAAAGGTTGCCTTTTCATCTGGCGTATTTTATTCTTATCTTCCAGATTATCTTTATACATATAATTCTACGGTACGTGTGTATGTCACTGAACTCTTCCTAAATAGCTGGCTTTGATGACATATTTTGTTGTGTGTTCCACTGAATTCGAGAATGGTTTAGATTCACAATTGGACCCACTAGGGCACTGCTTTCGGGTCGCGGTTTTTTTAGTCTGGGGCAGGACAACGTCTGCCGGGCCCTCTAGTATATTATAAAGTGTCTGTCCGTCTATATTGAAACGTGTATGATTAGGTTTAAATACTGTGAAAATTTGAATATTTTTTGTATATGGGTGTTGAGGCCAGTATTTGATATAAAATAAATATATTGAAAAGCATTTTCAATTTTATTGCCTATATTTCCTGAGAGGCCTCTCTCAATAGCCTAGACGTTGCGTTTATCACGGCTATGAATGTGAGATATCGAGTATCGTTATGAGCCATTTGCTTTAACACATTTTAATTTAGTATTTTATACGGCCATTATATTTTAAGTAAACAAAATTTTATAGACTTGCATAGACATAAAATATTTATAATTTAAAAGGACTGTTTGCCGATCATTAGATAAGGCTCACTCTCACAGTTTGTTTCGAACTGACGTGAAAATCACTTATAAAGCCTATTCAAAGTTTAGTTTGGTTTTGATGAGTCGTTTGTTCAAAGTATCACCTAACATCTCATTATACAGGTATTTAGAGATTCGATTAAAATCCGTTCGTTCATACACTGATATTGCAGTGGCACGGGTATAACCATGCTCGTAAAATAGTAATTCTCGGACCAGAGAAAAGGGCTTAAAAATTATGGCTTCAGAAAAAAGCACACACAAAAACTATTGTTGTCTTCATGTATAATATAATAGTTAAGGGATAAGAATTATATAATTTATTAAATTTAAAAATAACTTTATATCATAATAATAATATTATTAGAAGTAGAGTCACGTTTTTGCAGCAATACCCTCGCACAGAAAATCGGCGTAAAGTAACAGTATCAGTAACTCAACTCAAAATATTCTTTATTCAAATAGGCTTTTAAGCACTTTTGAATCGTCAAATATACAGTCTGTTATGTCCGCCTAAGTGAAGCTACCGCCGATTCGGAAGGTAGGTTTATGCAATGAGTGAGAGCGCCTGAGGCCCAATCTCCCATCTCTCTGTACCCTTCTTTTTTTCCCCTTCTCATTTCTTCCCTCCTATCCAGCGTGTATGTGATACTTCAAATATCGCAAGCGTTCATACGTCCTCTGACTGTTTACCACCAGGCGGACCGTATGCATGTTTGTCAACCGACATGAAATAGAAAGAAAATAATAAAGAACTGGAAAAAATGTATAATCCTTTTCAAGTTCTTGTATCACTACGAAACATGAGTTAATACTCATACAACAACGCAAAAGGCAGAGACTTACAAAAGTAACCAATCAAAGCCTCAGTGCTTCCTGTCTTCGAACGAACGAAATAAATACGACTCGTTTCAATATTCCGTAAGAAATGAGCGCTTCCGTAGTCTGTTCATTAATAAATTGAACTTTGAATTGTAAATATCTATTAAGCGTATAATATTATCCAATTTAAGATCAAAATACAAACGTAATAGGATTTACGATTCATAATTTCGTAAATTATTTATTATTTCATGTTGCCCCAGTCGTTTCGTAGGGATTAAATTCAATTGAATATCTTGGAAATCGTTGTATATCGTTTGATCTTTCCAAAGCCTCCATTTTCTTCTGTCCCACCACCTCTGTTCCCTTCGTTATTTCTCTTCTCATCCCTTCTCATCTCTTCTCATCCCTTCTCATCTCTTCTCATCCGTTCTCTCGTATCTCTTGGGTTGGTAACACCGATGTGACATTTCTAGTAACGCAAGCGTTTATAAGTAGCGGTGACTGCATACCATCAGGGAGACCGTATGCTCATTTACAAACCATCATAAAATCAATTGGAATCAAAGACATTTTTATTTTAAGTTATCACTTTTATACCTCAAAAATTCAAGTCTGTAATTTTATTTTC
The DNA here is from genome assembly GCA_023373885.1 of Hestina assimilis. Lineage (NCBI taxonomy): Eukaryota > Metazoa > Arthropoda > Insecta > Lepidoptera > Nymphalidae > Hestina > Hestina assimilis. The sequence goes on from CM041756.1 coordinate 12,702,769, forward strand.
TTATTTTGTGCAGGTATCATGGATCAGGCATCGAGACATACACCTCTTGACCTCTGGGAGAATGACCTACACTTCAGACCAAAGATTTATCAGTGTACATAATCCTCACACCGAAGATTGGATACTTAAGGCAAGAAAATTATATTGTATTTTATCATCAACATTAAAAGACAACGTAAAAATAAATCTAACTGATTCTCTTCACTCTTTGAACGGCATTAATTAATATGGAGTTAGTTTAAATTTAAACGGCTAACACTCACGTTCAATCGGTTTTAGTACCGACTAGTTTCGGACTCATCGGAGGTCCTTCATCAGGGTGAGTAGGCTACGCTCGCGGTCGCAACCCGTCTCGCACTGCGAGAATGATGAAGGACCTCCGATGAGTCCGAAACTAATCGGTACTAAAACCGATTGAACGTGAGTGTTAGCCGTTTAAATTTTACATTACGTTAATTATGTCTCACGATAGTTTTAATAATTTAAACTAACTAGTTTTATTGAAAATGTCATGGGATTACTTTAGTGAATCTAGTATTTTGATAAATCTTATATCACGACTATATTTCATGATATGAACCGGTTTTAAATTGGTAAGACTTAAATTTTTGCTGTATAAAGCTATCCTAAGGGAATTTTATTTACTTTCATAAATAAGAGAATCTTTTGACACCGATGTGACATCGTGGGTAGCGAGTCGGCCTTTAGCCTCGAAGGTTGCGGGTTCGATTTCCTTTCGGAAAGTTGTTTGTATTGATCTTACAAATATCTGTTTCGGTCTAGGCGTTTAGCCTTTTGGGTCTCCCTACCGCGCCTCAGAGATCACGTTAAGCTGTCGGGCTTGGTTGTAATCACATAACATTTGATAATAATCATTAACTCTTGAAAAGTAAATTGGTCTTATCCAATGAGTTACTGCTACGCCCTTAGGGTGAGGGAAACAGATAATTATAAATCAATACAAATATCTACCCGAACGTAATCGAACCCGCAACCGTCGGGACTAAAGGTCGACTTGCTACCCACAATGCCACACCGGTGTCAAAAGCTTCGGTGTCAATAAAGATCTTTATATAGGATCCTTTGTCTACTACAATAGACAGTTATATAAGAACTGGAATGCGCGATGTGGTAGTATCGGATATACCTTTAAACTACGCCAAATCTTCAAATTAGCTAATATATGTCCAACTTAGTCGAATATCGTGGTTTAGTCGTTTGCCAACATTTGGTTAAAGATTGTATAATAGAACTTGAAACTAATGCCGCGAACCTTTACCAGTTTGCCAAACTATCTCCAACTCCGTAACAGACTATTCAAAATGGCGTCTTACTTAGTTGAATATAATAACAACTTCTATAATATTAGTCGCTTGTTGCCTCCTTATAATATTGAAGGTTTCGAAGATAAAATTATGTTTTTACCGGTTATTTTTAATGGTAATTTTATTTCATTCTTACTTAATATTATAAATGCGAAAGTAACTTTGTCTCTCTACGTCTCTGTTAGTCTGTTTACTTCTCTGTCGCGCTTTCACGCCAAAAACAACTGAACCGATTAAAATGAAATTTGGTGCACAGATGGTTTAGAGCCTAAGAAAGAACATAGGCTGCTTTTTATTGCGGGATATGAATAGTTATATAGAAGTATCTTCATTTTTAGAACAAGAAGCTTGAAACTTATTTTTATATAAATAAATATGACATTCAAAGTTTGTTAAAGGTGAGGAGAGTTTGTACTGAAAAAGGTTATTCACGCGAGCGAATCCGCTGGCAGAAGCTAGTTAAAATAAATATAAATGAAATCCTATTTCTCTCGTTTTACATTTTATTAAAACTAAAATGTTCTTCTGGTTGGTACAACGTTTTCAAAACATAATCTTCTTTAGATCTTCTTACAGACATTGAAATAATTAATTTTCTTACTTTTTATTTCGAAGATTTCTAGTAGAATAATTTTTAATTAGGTCTTCCGACAGTCTTTTGAAGTTTTTGTAAAAATATACATTATAGTTTATTCAGATCATAAATGGAATTGTTAATAAAATATATTATTTTTCAACGGAAAGAAAATCATTTATGTAATGTAGTTTCATATTCAAGTTTTCATTTGATTTTCTAACATATTCTCACCTAAAATTTTGATTGTGTTTTGTTACCCCATAAAATCAAATGAACGCTAGTCCCATGGTTGTTAATGGCTGGTCACAAATTTCACCGCTTCACTAGCAGGTGGTAGTCTTTTGGCTTTGACCCAGAATCAGTATTTTACACATCGCATGCAGGCTAAGTAATTTACCGACTAAGTCCCTAGCCAATTTCTAGCTGACCATTAATAAATATAAAATTAACACAGATAAGATTTCCACAACGGCGCGACTCCGGGATCTACGAGTGTCAAGTCGGTACCACTCCGCCGATCGGCCACAGGATGTACCTCTCAGTTGTCGGTAAATCTGTTTTTTATCTCTAAGTTAATTATATTTTATTTACAATAATTTTTTTTTAATAAACGCTACACAATCAACGGCCCCCATTTCGCTACCGCTGCGCCACAACGTCGTCAAAATTATTTATAACTAGCAAATTCTTTTTTTGCGTAATTTAAAAAAAAAAAATATATTATTATAGATTTACATAGAATAATTACTAGTGTAGGCGTAAACCAGGCGCATTGCAAGGGGTCAGCTATGTGGGTACCACTGCAGTGTTAAATATTCTACCACCAAACAGTAGTACTTAGGCATGACTGTGTTCCGGTTTGAAGGGCACTGTAGGCTAGTGAAATTACTGGGCAAAGGAGATTCAGGAACCAATAATTATCTCGAGGTTAGCAACGCGTGGGTGATACCAAATGGTTTTGCAAGGGCTCATAGGTTACGGCAACCGCTTACCATCACGTGGGCCATGCTTGCTTGCCAACTTACTAACATAAAAAATAAATTATTATTCACATTTCTATAAAACGTAAGTTTAACGCTAATTAACTTCAACGTAATAATTATTGTTCAATAAAGGTGAAATCAAAGAATATTACAAATAAATGTTAATTTAAAATATGAATCATACTTGTATAATATTCCATGCCCCAAGCAATACGATCCTAATTAAAATTGACAAGGAATGTACAAGACCTTGAGTCTGTAATCCGTATTCCCAGGGAAATCCACCGGATTTTCTAATTACTTCGTAGATATTTCTTTGAAATATTAAAACGACAAAAGTAAAGCTTTTTGTTTTCACAAATTGTAATCTTTTTAATAACAAAAAGCTTTGAAGTGTAAATATACATATACTCTTCACACTCAACGGCCCGCATTAGGGTAGTGATATCGTGTGTTGGGTCGAGCTACATACGCAAGGACAAAGACAAACACACCCAGACCGGAACACATGTTTGCATGGGCAATACAAACATCTGCTCCGAGCGGGATCGAAACCGCGACCTGTGGCATTTAAGGCAGTTGCGCAACCAACCTCAAAGTCGTAAGCGTCAAATATCATAAGGTCCACAATAATTCGAATTGATTTACACCACCGTTGTGGCGTTGGGGGTAGCGAGTCTGCCTTAAGCCTCGACGGTTGCGGGTTCGATCCCCGCTCGGAGCAGATGTTTGTATTATTCGTACAGGCATGTTTTCCGGTCTGGTTGTGTTTGTCCTTGTCATTGTGAATGTTTCCGGACCCCCGACACAGGATATAATTATCCTAATGGGGGCCGTTGAGTGTGTAGCGTTTATTTATTATTTATTTATTTATTATTATAATATTTGTTAATATAGAACCACTGACAACAATTTTGGGAGGACCAGAGCTGTTTATCAATATGGGCAGCACAATCAACCTTACGTGTGTCGTCCAGCACTCCCCAGAACCGCCACCCGCGATTCGCTGGACCCATAATGATGAGGTAATATTATTTTTTTTTATAAAAGCATGATTAAATTGCTTTCACTTATCTCTTGATTACTAAATACCAACATCTTATCCTACCATAATACATATTTCATATAATAAATGTGATAGATACAAGCTTTAAGTTTTTTTTTCATTCTAAAATGGGTAACCTCTTGATCTCCATCGAAGCATAGATGAAGAAGAGGAGAAGAGGTTTAGGTTGTATGCGTTCGGAAATACAGACACCGGAAGAGAATTCCACTCCGTGGCCGTGCGCATTATGAATGAAGAACGAAAGCTCATAGATTTGAAATAGAAGGTTTGGAGGGTTGAAAAACACGCAAAAACGGCTGAAGGGATTTGGACACATAGAATGCTTTCCGTCCCAGAAAATGTTAGGTTCCCGTAGGATTAACAAAAAACGAACTATTGAACTTTAATTTTGGAATAGATTGGTCTTACGGAATTTGAAATTTGAAACTTATCAATATTATTCAGACTAATATTATAAATGTGAAAGTAATATTGTCTGTCCATTTTTACGCCTGAATGCACTAAACCCATTTTGATAAATTATTGTCGGGGAAAAAACTTGACAAGGTTGAAATAGGGGAAGAAAATTTTATTTCTATTGCAATAAAGGTGCCTCATTCTAAATCGTTATTTACGTAAGCGAAGCCGCTGACAACAAAGTAGTAACAAATAATAAAAAAAGTTACACACTCAACGATATCATTAGGATAGTTATATCCTGTGTCAGGGGTCCGGAAACATATACAATGACAAGAACAAACACACCCAGACCGGAAAACATGGACCATACGTCAATACAAAGATCTACTCCGAGCGCGAATCGAACCGACCTGTGGCGCTAAAGGCAGGTTCGCTACCGCTGCGCCACAATTTCACCATGTCAAAAAGTTGCCTGAAACTATAAGCGAAGGGTACCAAAGACCAGCTATTGAAACTTTTTATTATACTTATAAATACGTAAAAAGAAAACGTCTCCTAAAACTTGGTAAATAAATTTCGGAGGATTATACCCGAGAGCATATGACAAGAGCCTTCTGGGTAATCTAAATAATTTATACGACCTATCCTTATATTTAGGTAATACTTGATAAACTTACGTTATTTATTGCTTTAGTTTAGGTAATATTATAATATCCTTTTTTATATTTAATGAAGAATATTTAATTATTAAAATAAATAAATAAACCTGTAGGGTATTTATTTATTTAATTATAAAATATTCGACTGCTATCATTAGGATAGTGAGTCCGGAAACACCGTAATACATACCTGTATGCTCAATACAAACATCTGCTCCGGCCGGAAATCGAAACCGCGACTGCTAGCGCTTAAGACATTTTCTTTTATATAGACAAATCAGCTTTAAAAGTATTAATTTAGTACATAGAAATTGAGAATAAAGTATCAAAATTCATTTATTAAACAATTCAAGAATTTTAGGAAACTACGTACACAAGAGAGGTATTATAGATAATACATATTTAATGCACTAAAATACCAGCACTTTCAAAATCTCTTCCAACTTTTCAACTTGAACAGTAAGAGATTTATCAAACTGTTCATGTTCCCGTAAATCCGCTTACATCACACATAAGCCGCCACACATACATGTGTTTGCATCGAATTACGCAATCAGAGATGCAGAACATTTGGCGAACACCCTCCAGGAAAGTTCCTATGGATTTATTCACAAGAAACTCGCGGCTTATTTGAATCCATGCCAAAATGAGTTGCAAGCAACCTCGAATTTCCGATGCCAGAAAATAAAATAAAGCCAGATTCCATTGTTAGATCGGATCCAGATCAAGCTTGAACGTTGACATGTCATTCGGAAATGCCTCTCTACCCAAGATCTCATTCAGTGATACTGCCTGTGGCATTTGCCGATATTGATTTGCTGTTTAAAAGCTAACGAGTAATCAATTGTGTCGGCATTTTGTTAGGAAGCATTTCTTCTTAAGAACTTTTAGTTGGTTTCATATAAATACAATTAAAATTTTAATACTAACTGTTAGTTAGCATAATTGACTATAAAGTCAACACAGCTATGGAGGTTCTATGGAGGCAACTAGTGTCCTCTTTTAAATCTTCTAGCTGGACACAATTTACGACGGCAGACTTAAAATACCTAAAATGTAATTTTTAGTCATCATCATGAAGATTGGTGACATCTGTGTGGAAATATTTTAGGGATTTATTTTTGCCATGGTAAATTATGTCTAGCTGGAAGACTCAGAAGAGGACACTCGCCTCCATAGGACCTCGGCAACCTGCGTTGGCTTTTTAGTTAATCATGTTAACACAGATGTCACCAATCTCGATAATGATGATTTAATAAATGTAAAAAAGAATTATGATCAGTGTAACTCAAACTTAGTTCCTCTTTACGTGGTTCATCCTCTACTCCTTAACTCAAGGATTTATAATTTGATATTTCTTTAAAATATATTGCTAATTTCTTTCTTAGGATTTTGACGGCACTAATTTATTGCGGACATTGTATTTTTGGATGTAACTTTGGACTCAAGGCTACCTCCAAAAATACAATGTCCGCAATAAATTAGTACCGTCAAAATCCTAAGAAAGAAGATTAACAATATATTTTAAAAGAAATATCAAATTATAAAAGTTACAAACCAAATACCTATAACACGCCAATAAAAATTCACACTAAAAATAATAAAATAACTAAAACAATATATCCAAGCTAAAATTATCTTCGTATATTTTACATAAAAATCCTAATAGCCTTAAGAGCAATTTGCTTAACGTTATTAAAGAGAACTTTGCATATTTTTATTTATGCTCTCCACCATTAAAGTTTTTCTTCCAGGTAGTAGATTATGAAAAACATTCTTCGTCTTACTTAAGCGAAATTTGAATGAAAATTGATAGGAAAATGAAAGCGTCATTTGCATATTTCCTCGAGATCCCGTTATCAAAAAATACTCAAGACTTTTTATTTATTCGACCGTCTTATTGAAAACTAATGTTGATACAAATAAGGAAATTGGAACGTTATCGCATCCGGTTTTCACATTTCCTTTTTCAGCCGAATTCACTGAAAAAGTTAATAACATATTATGTGAAAAATATACAATTTTATGTGACATTTATTAATAACACACGGTTATTGCAGTAGAAATAAATGGTTTCCAATACAAACTTTCATCCCCTATTTCAACCTCTTCAAACCTTGTATTACGACAAAAGAGAACCTATGTCCTTTCCCAGAGTCTACTCTATGTCTGTGCCAAATTTCATTTAAATCAGTTCTGTGGTTTAGGCAGAAAAATTTAGTTAGTTAGATAAAAGTTAATGTTTAAGAAAATATTTGTAAGAATGTATTTATTATTTAGAAATTTTTGCAGGAAATAAACTACGACTCTCCTCGTGGTGGAGTATCGGTTATCACTGAGAAGGGGGAGATGACCACATCTCATTTATTAGTGCAAAAGGCTCGAACACCGGATTCTGGTCGGTACACTTGCGCACCAGCCAATGCGAATCCTAGATCCGTACTCGTCCACGTATTAAGTGGTAAGTTTCACAACAAGCAAAGTAAATTAAAATAAGCGACGAATTCAAGTTCTTTTTATACCACCGTGTTGCCGAATAAAGAGGAGAGAAATTGGGAAAAAATGGAGAAGGAACAGTTGAAGTTTGTACATAATACAGATTTCGATACTTCTTGTCGATATGCAGTTTCAGGGTACTTCCTTGTTCAAGAAACTTCCTTATCTTGGATACCAAGTACTTCTAAATCAACAGGAACAAGTTTTCCAACATAATTATGAGGGATCTGGTATTTATAAGGGGTCATTAAATATTCAATGATGTGAGTAAGGCTTACAATGAAAATATGGTTGATGTTGAATTTGCAAGTATTATATTATTCCTAAGCAAACTTTGCCAAGGGGCTTTTGTGTGAGAATATGTTAGATGTCAAGATAACAAAAGAAGATAATTGAAAAACATGCGAACGCCATAACCTTCTTTTACGATTCGTGGGTAAATTCTTATCACTGGATCATGTCCAAAAATTGTGGAGAGATATTCGAAAATGTTGCCAAATTTGTTTCTTGAATTACAACACGACCATAAAGATCATTTATGCCTGTTTTATTTAACGAAAAAGTCAAAAATATATTGTACTCTTTAAATTCATGTTCAAAAACTACTTATTTTTGAACTTCACGTAGAATTGAAGATATAAGTGATATTAAATTTACTGTGAAAAGTTTTGACCATATCATTACAATGAGTGAACTACTTCAAAACATTTAATTTCAAACTTGGGTACCTCATTCATATTGCATAACAAGTTCCTGCACACCGACTTAAAAAAAATAGTCATATTCTTACTTATGACCATCCTAATAGCAATAAACTTGATTAAAAGCAAAATGATACTTAATGCAGGAACTAAAATTTCAATTCTAACACTTTACACTAGTGTGGTACCTAGCACAAACTACACACATGCGAACATACATAAACGATAAATTAATACCGATGACTACATTTTTTAAATTCAATATGACTGACAAACATCTGATTGATGGTTGCTTACCATCACCGCAACCTTTGAACGTTTGCGATATCAAATATATATCACATATAATTATATCTTTGTTTGTATCACATGCGCGTTGCCAACCCAAGAAATAGGAGGGAGGGGATGAGAAGGGGAGAAAAGAAGGATACAGAGGGTGTGGGATATTGTATATGGCCTATTTGTGCTAGGAAAAGTATTGCTCCACTACTACTATCAGCAATGACTTGATAAAGTGAAAAAAAATCTTTACCTAAACTAAAACACTAGCTTCATCTGGTTCATGTTTTACAAGTCAAAATCACATGTCTTTTTGATATAGTTTCAATGATCACTTTAACCAGATTATTCACACCTCTCCACCTCAACAGGAGAGCATCCCGCAGCAATGCAGCATGGAGGCCAACTTCGTCTCCAATACCCGTTGTCAGCAGCTCTCCTCAGCGTTATCGTTACGCTAATGGGCTGCTAGTACAATTTTAGTGTAAACGGTTTTATGCAATAATATGCCAAGTTAAATGAGTATAATAATCGTGGTTATTTGAGTCACGTTTAAATAACTATTTGTGTAAGTCGAATAGATAAAGGACTTTTTATATGTATATAAAATTTTATTAATTGACACATTATTGCATAACCCAGTTTTTTTTAAATATAAGTATACTTTGTGAACCAATTCGGAAATTAAGTACGCAAAATGTTATTGTTCATTTATGTATTTACTTTCTGTACTTATTATAACTGTACGGTTTATAAACCATGTTGATATTAAATTCATTATTCTGTGCGGTGTTTTCCAAGGATTATAATAAGTATGATAATATTTACTCATATAATTTGCATTCATATTACATTCTCAAAGGTTTAAGAATCATAATGTATACATTTAACTCAAAATATTTAATTTCACATATTATAATGTAATATATTTCAACTTTTGATTCTTATATAATTTATAAATAAACTGGAAAATATGTAGATCTTGATGGAGAAACTGTCGAAGCAATATTTGAATGTCGCAGTGTGTAGAATTATTGTGATAATTGTACTCAAAATTGAAGTTTAAATAATAGTCACTATTTAATGAGTAATTCAACCTTTTCCCCATGTCCTATAGCTATCTATACTGTTAGTCTGAACACGTTAGAAAAAGGACAAAAAATTTAATCAAATGTACTAACATTTCGTCAATCCATGATTACATTGATTAGTTTATCGAATTTATATTATTGTTATGAATCTGACAAAAGAAAAAAATAGTGACATAATTAATTTAAAAAGTCATAAAATATCGTTTAGCTTTTCTGATGCAATTAGAAAAACATTCGATTTTATTGGAAAATTACCATTCTCAATGAAATCTAAATCATGAATCATCAATTCTGTTCCAAATAAACTGTAAATAATAATTCAAGTCGTAAAATAAAAACCAAACATAGCGTTATTTCAAGACATAAAAGTCGAACGCTCTGACAGTGAATAACATTTGACCTTTGAAGAAATGGGAATACATAAAACATTGTCTTGCATACTTGGAAATCTGGCCTCAGGCCTTGACACGGAAAAAGAATTTCGAGTCGTCCTTTTAACGAGTGCCTCTCGATTGTCATTTCCTGTCCTGTATCGTAGCTCTATACATGATTGTCTCTGATGGTTTATTTGGAATTTATATTCACATTTTCTGTTGTTAAAATGATCTTATCATCTTTTATAATAGCATTACAGTGTATGATACATTTGTTTTGTTTTCCAATTCGACGAGATATTTCATTATTATATCAATTGTCAATAGTCCTCTGTTGATATTTATTGCTTTCTATTTGTTGTAAATATGAAAACATAATACCATTAGACTCTTGATCAAGTCTCAAATGTAATTAATAAATTTTTACAATGAATATTTTAATTAAAAGTCACTGGTTGTAAGTACCTCAATCGTAATTATATTAAAGTATTTTACTTTGTTACGGTTTTTAGCATTGTAGCAAAGGGTGAATCACAATTAAATTTTGTAACGCAATTGACTATAAAATTTAAAATTTTCGTGAAATAATATTACCTTGTTTGCACGACTTTAATCAATGTCACAGAAATCTTAATAATAAAGAAAAGCGTCACCGCCTTCCCGCGAGATTCCTCCCACTTATGCTATCTGCTACATACGCAGAACACGATGGTATCGTAAGTTTCACATTACATTCTTACGTCCACTTGCACTGCTCTGGATATTGAATAACTTATACAGCAATGGAAAACAAACTGTACAAACAAGACTAGTTAAAATTCAAATTTGGTAATGATCTCCCCAGTCTAGTTTCACTAAAAATAAGACGAGAACATAGAGACCAAGTGTTTCTCTATAAAATTTTAAATAATATTGTAGATTCGACACATATTTTAAATAAGATAATATTTAACTGTCCGCGTCTAAGCGCTCGCCATAAGGCTACTTTTGCAACCCCAGTCTGTAAAACGAATTACTATAGTAACAGTTTCATTATAAGATCATGTGATAAGTATAACGAGAAATATTTCCACATAGACATGTTTGCTAATAATCTTAATAAGTACATTTCACTACTCAAAAAGTTACGATTTAAAATGTTGTTGTTTTCTTGATTTTTAAGTATTTTATTTTAGTATGTAATTTATATGCACGCCTATGTATGGCTTTCATAAAGACATATGCTTGTTCTTTCTTACAGATTTAATATTTCTTTTGTTTGTAATTATTATTAGTTTTTTTTTTCCCTTTCAATATAAATTTTTGATTACTTTATTTTTGTTAATATGTTCACTTCGATTTAAGTTATCAGTTGAAACTTCATTGGCATATGTGTAATTTAAGTTAATTATAAGTTTTATATGTAATATAAAATATGCTGTCTGTTTCACAACTTGATAAAATAAAATAAAATAAAATAAAAAATAAGACTAATGCATGCTCGCACCGCATTTGGCTCATAAATCACAATTGCGCGACAAGGTCACGCGTATATGCGCCTTTTAATACTAAAATCTCTATAATCAATACCACAGAAATATTAATAATGTCAATGCTATTCCAATATAGTTTAATGAAACGAAACCGCCACGCGATTACTCACAATCATTATTATGCAGTCTATTAACTTGGTCGTAGCTGTGACAATATTCTAAACGTCTAAGAGGAGCGAATTTATGCTTCGATACATAATATGATAATAGAGGAACCTCGGTTTAGCTAGAAATTCAAATAACAGTTCATGAACGACACGCTAAGTTATACTTTACTGTTTAGACGTGAAGTTCAAAACTAATTGTCAGTGTAATAAAAACTGAACTGTTTTTGGGGATTTCTACAGCTACAAATAACACTTTTGGACATATACGGTTTTATATTCTAAAAAAGCTTCAAAGACGTAATATTTTAGCCAATATAGAAATCCTAAAAATAAGTTACTATAAGTAGCATATATGCATGACCTTGTCGCCGCAATTGTGACTTATGAGCCATGAGGTCCACGCAAGTATTAGCATCGTTAGCATTTAGCACTATACACTTTGTTTACCATTGATGTATAAGCTAATCAATTCCCGGAGCGGTACAAACGCACGTAGCGATGTAATGCGTAACTTGCGATATTGTCGTGTTCTGCGTGTATAGTAGTGATAGCATAGGTAGGAGAAATCCAGCAGCAAACCGACGACACGTGTTTCGTAAGTATTAACGTTATTAAAATTTCAACGAGTATGTTAGCCACAGTTTTCCAGTTAATTTACCTTGAAGTTAAGCTATGTATTTATCTTTGAAATTTTGTGGATTCATTTTAAAAGACATTTAATATAATAAATTAATATGAAAACTATTCTTAAATTGTCTTAGTTATATTATATAAAATTTCGTTTTGCAAAAATCTTATTTATTTATTAATTATTTTTTTATTTATTATTTTTTACTTATTTATTATTTTTTATTATTTTATCTTCCCAAATTAAAAAAGACGATTTTGCATTTCTTATTTTAGAAAAATTAATTTTAATAAGTTCCGTCTTGTAAGTTATTGCTGGTTCTTTATATTAAAAAATAGCATAAAATATTAGATTTATTGTAAATAATAACATTGTAATACGAGTAGATGAATTTTTTATTTTAAAAATTGAATCGACGGACTGACTCTTATTTCATGAAATATACATTCTGAATGTGTACATTAGATGCCGAAAATGGAAAAACCAAATATATATCTCTATAATCCACCACAACCTTTCCAGTTTTTCTCTAAGGCTTAGCTGATTATTTAGTCTGAGCCCATTTGGGATTAAGATACTTGGTGGAATCAAGAAAATTGACACGTCCTTTTAGGCAAATTGTAAGGGTTTGGCAAATGGCGAACTCGGGTTAAGTCGCCACCTATTTTCCTTAAAGGTTCTTTGTGAAGCGAAATATTTAAGTGAATCGATCGAAGCCTTGAGGCGAATTTTATTTTTATTGCTATTATCACGTCGGCACTTCAAGTGTTAAAATAAATTGAATTTTATTTAGTTTTTTTTTTAGTAAAAAGAATATAAGGGTCTAGTACCAAAAAGGAGATACCACTTTTTTCTTTGAAATTTCGTTTAGATATGTATTTTGACGCGTTGACCACGAATGTGATAGTTAAAATTGGCGCGAAATTTATTTACTTTTTCGCCATTTTGATTTTTATTCACACCTCGATTCAGAGCAATCCGAGGCGGTTAGAAGTTCTTTTCCGCCTCAGGTCTTCCTGGTTGTTTTTTTTATGACCATCTAAATAGGTGTTATCTGATATCAATATTAATAATTAAGAAATTTGCGAATATCATTATCAATCAAAATACATAAGTATACAAAATTTCAAGGTAAAAAGCGAAGGCTTTTCGGAACTTTATCCAAATATAATAATTGTTTGAAAGATTTTTCATATTATATAATAGTCTTTGCAAAGCAAAGTTATTAATAATTTAATTTCGATTGTATTCTGACGTAATTATTTATGGGTTTGTCGATTCAAATGTACGTTTAAAGTATTTATAATAATCGTTAGAGATTAGAATATGTAATAAAATTATTTCTTACGCTATAAATTGTTAGTTGTAATTTGTAATTAAATAGAACTATTAAGGTTAATATTGTAACTAAATTGACGATAAATTAATTGTTTTAAAAATTAAAATCAGATGTAACGATGAGGTTGTGTAAATATTTAATGTTTAAGTTGTTATTTAAGTAAATAAATATATTGATGATCTATATTAGTTTTTTATTGATTTTAGATTTATTTGATTTGATGATAAGCGACTGTCTTAGCATGAGCGCTTGCAACACCATTTCTAGGTGTCACTCACTCGTTACCAACTCGAGATATTGGTGCTTAAACATTGTTTGCCTAATTTCACTAACTACAGTGTCATTCAAATCAAAACACAGTTATGCAAAATACACTTACAAATACTACTTTGTGGTAGAATGTCACTGCGGTGGTACTTATCTAGCCGGCCTCTTGCAATAAAATGCAATGTGTTTTTCAAATCTGACCAGTAGTGCCTGAGATTAGTACTCTCAACCAAACGGACAAATAAACTCTTCAGCTTTAAATAATAAGCATAGATTTTATCAAAACATTTTTTTATGTTAGAAGTTGGCAAACAAGCATACGGCCCACCTGATAGTAAGTGGCTGCCGCAGCCTATGAGCGCTTGCAGCACCATTAGTAGGTGCCACTCACGCGTTGCCAACCTCGAGATATTAGTTCTTAAATCTCGTTCGCCCAGTAATTTCACTAGCGTACAATACCCTTCAAACCGGAACACAGTAGTGCCTAAGCACTACTATTTGGCGGCAGAATATTGGACACTGCGGTGGTACCTACCTAGCCGGCCTCTTGCAACAAAAGACCTACCACCAGTAATGATCATGATCATGATCTCAAAACTGTAATGAGAGGTTTTGTGGGCGCAAAGTTATCGTAGCTGGTGTAATCTCATAGTTTATTATTCAAACTAAGCTATATTAGTTCAGCGTTCTGAGCCAGTTAGCTTATTTTAATAACATAATTCACTAAATGAATTGTGGAAAACGTATTATAAAGATAATATTCACTTAACCCGTACCTCGTGTTATATTAACAACAATATTGTGGGTAGCGAGTCTGCCTTTAGTCTCGACGGTTGCGGGTTCGATTCCCGCTCGGGCAGATGTTTGTTATAATTATAACACACAAGTACTAGACAAACAATTTATTATACGAATATTCATAATAATCACATGATTATTACTTAGTTACTTAAACATAATAACAACATAATTATGGAAGTTTTATAATTACTCGACCTGAAACAGTTCAGAGCACCGTCGTGCCGTGTCCACAGCCGGACAACTTCTGATCTGTTGACAGAGCCTATGGCTATTTATATGGAGGCTTGCACGTCAAATGGGGGAAAAATCATAATCTCCCACATATTAATAATGCAAAAGTCGTCCATTAGGTGGCAGTTGTTGTTGATGAAGTTATCTTGGCAGCTGTATTTTTATTTTGTATATTTTTCATAGCCTATCTTCTTCTTATCAAGTTTAGAGAGCTATTGGCCAACCTAGTGTCAGATTTGGTCAGGTGACTTTTCGACTATTATCTAATTGATAACAGCCGGGACCAACTTTTACCTGCCTTCCAAAGGAAAGAGATGCTCAGTTGAAATACCACTATGCTATCACCCATCTAGTAACTGACCACGCCTAAAGTTGCTTAACCCACCGATCGTTTATCGATCAGTGAGAGCAACTGGCTATTATCTTAGTATATATAGCCTATGAACGATTGGAACACCCATAATTTTTAGGTGTCACTCAAGCGTTACCGATCTCAAGAAATTGGATCAACATCGGCAGAGAAGATATTAGAATATATCCCCACGAAAAGCCGCGAGAAAATAGGTGCTGATGGAACGGCGGTGCTGAAATTGCAGCGACTGGAGTCGAGTCGTGACACGAACTTCAAATCGTATCTCCTCCAGATTGGTGCGAAGTATAAGGACGTCTTCCTCAGCCCTGATTTTTCGCCACAAGGAGTAGTTTACCGTAGATATAGGGAAAGTAAATCTAAAACTCCTAAGTGAATAAAAAGACTTCCAGTGTTATGTAGTGTTAGATTTTATAATATTTAATATGTATGTTAGTCTGTAAGGTATATATGTATGGGCCCTGTCGCCTGATTTTAAATAAATAAAAAAAAATAAAAAATAAAAATATATCTCCTTTGACAGGAGAAATATATTTATGGGTACAAAGTAGCACCACCTACCCTCTCTTTAATCATTTTTCCTAAATCCGAGGCTGTCTAGAAGAAATCGCTAATTAGCGTTAAGACCGCCTACATGTACACGTGTACATAGCTATTAAGTACTTGCATGTAACTCGTATTTAGTGGTGTACAATAAAGGCTATTCTACATAGTGAAATTACTGGGCAGAAGATATTTAAGAACTAATACCTCGAGGTTGGCAACACGTAAGTGGCACCTACTAATGGTGCTGCAAGCGCTCATAGGCTACGGCAACCACTTACCATCTGGTGGGCCGTATGCTTGTTTGCCAACTTGTGATATAAAAAAAGGAAAATATCTATCCACTTCACTAGCTACAGTTCCCATCAAACCGGAACGCAGTAATTCAAAATAGACCACTGCTTTGCGGTAGAATATCTGACATCGCCGTGGTATATACCTAGTCAGCCTCTTGCAATAACAGGCCTACCGCCAATATAATAAGCTGAACTCAGACGAAAGTACGTAGTGCTTGTTATAAGTGTAAACTTTTTTGAAGTCGGTTGATAAATTAAACTTATTCAGCGCCTAACTCCGAACTAAGTTTTTCTTTACCCCGACGAGAAATTTACTTTGAACTTTTAATTTGATTTTAACATGCCACAATGTTGGCATTCACTAAACTTAGCAACTAAAATGTTTATCTTAGGAAATAATATTTAAATAAAATAATGGCTCCCCGGCTTGCTGATGAACAATCTGAATGACTTTAAATATTAACGAATTAAAAGCGACCGCAAATATAAGTGTGTAATTTCATAGTAATTATTAAAATTAATATACAAAAACAAAGTTATAATAAAAACCTACATGTCTCTGAAATCCCTTAACGTATCTTCTTAAAACAATTATCGTTGAAAGTTCTTTTGATGTCCGTCAACCTCAAATTTTTCAAGAATTTGAAATCCCATAGTTCAAAAGTTAGAGGGGAGAGACAATTTTTATGATTTTAGGAGCTAATATCTCAACAACTACTAACTTAACCAAAAAAGACATAATGAAACCTTGTTATTGTTTTTAAAGACCAATTCAAAGATACCTCACTCGTTGGCGTACACTGTATTTTTTTTTATCAATCTTCAGTTACATGTATGGATGGCTACCCTTAATTTTTAAATATTTTATTATTTCACTACAAAACCCTGTAGCGGTTCATAAAATACACCTATTTACCAAATTTCGTATAGATAGAGACAATAGACTCCTAGTAAAATGACTGTGACAAACGGACGGACAGATGGACAGATGGATATGACGAAACTATAAGGGTTCCGTTTTTGCCATTTTGCTACGGAACCATAAAAAACACGAGTTTCAAATTAACTTTCTTGTTTACAACAAAGGCAGAAAACTAGCTTTTAGTTCGCTTGATGGTAGCACTGGGAATATAACAAAAATATATTTTTTTAAATAGAATATTAGCAATGCTTTTTCAAGGCATTCCTAATATTTCTATTTCCCCTCCGAACAAGCTCGAATCTTGCGCTACGAGTGGGTACGACAATAGCCCAATGGTGTCAGGACCGAACCTTCGACTCTCGCGTTGACGAAGCGAAGTCGGAATCGGTTTTTAAATCTGCTTTGCCCAGTAATTTCACTAGCCTACAATGCTCTTCTTACCGGAACAAAATAATGTCAAAGACTTCTGTTTTGCGGTAGAACTAACACTACGGTTGTACCTACCTAGCTGGCCTCTTGCAACAAAAGACCTACTACCAGCGTGACTGATTGCAGTAGTGGAATAATCTCTGCTGTGACAGATATTAAAATCAAACGGCACTCAATTCATTAAAGTGAAAGCCAGTTTAGGGTATGTAGCAAAAGAAATATAGAAATATGCACTCAAAAAACATTACGGGGTAGTTGGGACAACAAATACCAAAAGAAACCTGACCCTTAAGTGAAATATTCGAATATTATTTTAAGCAAAACATTTAGCAACCTTTACGGAGAAAAATATTTGATCTTTTTTTTTTCAAGTCACGTAATGATATTGTACACGCTTTGCCACTCCAAAGGCGATGAATGATTTGCAAAAATTCACCCTTTTTGATAAGGAACGATTAAACGAAATCACTGTAAAATTAGAATAACGTCACATAGATAATTAAAGGAAATGCCAAAGCTAGCTAAGCAAGCGAGTGAACGAACGAACGAACGAATGAATGAAGAAATGACTAAAATGGTTTCAACAAAAATATTTTGCATACATTATTTTGAAAAAGAAAATATTAATAGTACTAAAGAAACTAATAATAATTAAATTGTAAGTAATAACAAAAACTCCGACTATATAAATGAATCAACATTCAGACTTAGCTACGAGGTAATACAAAACAATTATTTCGTAATTATTTAGGAGATTTCGTTGCTAAGGTGACAAGGGTCGGGTCAGAAACCACTAATCGTTCGCATTAAATAGATAATACCTTTAGGAACGGGGTTTCGTGGCTCGAATAAATGTCTTTGGTGGCGAATTTGGTTACGAAATCAAATGAAATCCGTGTAATGTGAAGCCTATATTTTAACTGTCTAGAAATTTCTCGTAAAATCTCTATTAGATGAGCCTTTAATTGAACCTTTTAATTATATTTTGTTCTCGTTTAAACCGTATTAAATAATCTAGGACCTAAGCAGCTATTTTTTTTCCTAAGCAATTTATCGAAAAAGAATTCTTACTTTTCATATTATTTTGTTGAGTTCTAAATGGAATCATCATCATAATTATTTTGGCGCTATATGAACTGTGATGTTCCGCTTTGAATATATTTGCTTCTACGGAACCCATAATCAAATAATGTACCCTATGTCACTCTCACAGCTGACAGAAATCTAATGATACATTGGACAGTCGGGTAAAAAGAGGCTTCTCAAATAATATTATTGATACTAGCAACCCTTTGATCTAACGCAACGTGAAACAGGATTTATTAAAGTTAATTGACAATTGACATCAAATGACACATGTGTTTGACATTGGCAACTTCAATGTATTCAGACTCGGCCCTTCTACCGTTGAGCTATTGAGGCTTCAATATCTTCACTCCGTTAACGCGAGAGTCGAGGGTTCGATCCTGACCCCCATGGGCTGTTGTCGTACCCACTCCTAGCGCAAGCTTCGAGCTTATTTGGAGGCCCAATAGGAATATCAGTATTGTCTTCTTTAAAAAAGCCAAAGGTTATTTAATTAATTTTATTGTATTTATAACATATAAAGCATGCATACATTTTAACACTCTACACTTCTCCTTATAAACTGTTAAGTGTGTCAAGCTCACCCTCCTCTGAGAGCCGAATAATCTAAAATAGGGGTACGAAGTTTTCTCTTCATGTATAAATCTATAGATACCTATTTTTCCTGTAGCTAAGCGTGTACAATAATAGTAGCTCTCACTTTAATTGTTTTCAATCTATCGTTTATGTCACTCAGGAAAATTTTATGACAATCATGGTATTCAAAAAGAGGGTTTATTTTTTGAAGTCTTTGCATGTGTGTTTCTATGAATGTGTTCCAGTGTAAGGTCAAACAGCGTATGCTGATTGGATTTTGTGAATCAAAAAAATCTTTTACCTACCGAG
Organism: Hestina assimilis; assembly: GCA_023373885.1. Classification (NCBI taxonomy): domain Eukaryota; kingdom Metazoa; phylum Arthropoda; class Insecta; order Lepidoptera; family Nymphalidae; genus Hestina; species Hestina assimilis. The sequence continues at coordinate 12,722,155 of CM041756.1, forward strand.
TGGGATGTAAAAAGAAGGAAATAGATGTAAAAGTGTTTTTGTGATCAAGATTTTTTAAACTTTGTTTAATATAAAAACTATTAAAAATAATATTATTTTCCCATTAAAAAGTAGCCTATGTCCTTTTTCAGGTTCTAGACTATCTGTGTATCACATTTCATTTAAATCGGTTCAGTAGTTTTGGGGTGAAAGAACGACAGACAGACAGACAGACAGAGTCACTTTGGCATTTATAATATTAGAAGTAAAGACACTAGATAACTATTTGTAATTATTGACGTAAGCTTTAAAATCAATACCTACGGTAGAAAGGCTGACTTCTAATTCGAGAGTTTATTTTACAGTAATCACTGAATAAAAGATAAAAAAATATTTTTCGTGAATACAATTGTAACAGAAATCAAACGTCTTACTCAGCTAAAGGAAACCGTTAAATGGCTAAATGTTGAGGCGTATCATTCTGATTCCAACCTTCGCCCTTGTAGTCTATTGATTCCATCCTTTTGTAGGGTTACCAAGCTTAAGGATAATAATAATTAAGGAAGTAAAATTCCTAAAATTTCATAAAAATATAGCTGTGCCGGCACCTCCGCTCGTGTTATGTAGTTTTTTAATGATTCTAGGAGAACCCAACATTTTTCCGGGTTAAAAATTATTCTATATGTTAATCCAGGTGATAAGCTTTATTTTTTTAAAGGCGTCGGGATGTGACGACCCCATCGCCCGCTGTTGGGATAACCTCTGTCACAACAGAGATTATTCCACCAGTGCAATCAGTCACACTGGTGGTAGGTCTTTTGTTGCAAGAGGCCGGCTAGGTAGGTACCACCGCAGTGTCCAATATTCTGCCGCCAAATAGTAGTGTTTAGGCACTACTGTGTTCCGGTTTGAAGGGCATTGTACGCAAGTGAAATTACTGGGCGAACGAGATTTAAGAACTAATATCTCGAGGTTGGCAACGCGTGAGTGGCACCAACTAATGGTGCTGCAAGCGCTCATAGGCTGCGGCAGCCACTTACCATCAGGTGGGCCGTATGCTTGTTTGCCAACTTCTAACATAAAAAAAAAAAAAGCTATTTGTGTAAATTTCATCCAAATCCGTGCGACAGTTTTGCTCGAAAGAGTGCCAAACATCCATCCATCCTTTCACGTGTGAATACGTATACTATTAGTATACATTATTAAAAGGAAACTGCTTCTAAAAGTACTACTTAGCTTCGAAAGTACACATTATGTATTTTTTAGCTATGCTATTTCAAGATATTATCAATAATCCTATTTCCTCCAAATATGTACCCTCCAAGTATGACAACAGCCCAACACGGTAAGGATCAATCCTGCAAATCGCATTACAACTTGACTTTCTGTTGATTGAGGCGCTGTTAACATTTGTTAATCAAATCAACAAGGTCAATTATAGCACCCACCAACCCACCCACCATTACCAAACTGGACCAACAATATTGTATTATTGGTACGCCCAAAAATGACTAGGTATTCCCATCGAACTAAGAACAAATGTATTTTTGATGAATTTTGGTAAATGCTAATTTGCTATTATTTCTGACGACGTTGTGGCGCAGCGGTAGCGAACCTGCCTTAAACGCCACAGGTCGCGGGTTCGATTCCCGCTCGGAGCATAATATGTTTGTATTGACCATGCAAGCATATTTTCCGGTCTGGGTGTATTTGTCCTTGTCATTGTGAATGTTTCCGGACCCCGACACAGGATATTACTATCCTAATGGGGGCCGTTGAGTGTGCAGCGTGTTTACTTATTTATTATTTATTGTAATTTTTTTTACATCATGACGGTAGGCAAACAAGCATACTGTCCACTAGATGAAATACAGTCACCGCAATTGACGAACGCTTGCGATATCTAAAGTACCACATGCGCGTTGCCAACCCAAGAGATAGGAGGGAAAGGGAAAGGATGAGATGCGAAAAGGAAGAGAACAGAGGGGGTGGGAGATTGGGCCTGCGCCGCTGTCAGTCATCGCACGAAACGCAACAGTACTTACTGATACTGCTACTTTACCTTGATATTTTGTGTTATGATAGTATTTTCCCAGTCGAGCCGGCCCATATGTGCTGGGAGGACCATGGCTCTACTACTACTGATATTTTAATAATAATACAATTTTTTGAGTCACCAGCACTATTACATAATGTATTATGCAATTTAAAAAATAGTCTTTATATAAACAAGATTACAATGGGTATAAGAGTTATAAGTGATCGTAATTATTTCACACCGTCGGGTGAGTCTATCGTATAGAATGCGCTCGGAGCGCTGCCTCCATCTCCGATGACGTCCGCCGCCGTGGTTCGGCTTCGCAGGAGGCACCCTAAGGACGGAATCGAATTTGAGCCCCTGTGAGGGCGGCCCCTTTATCACGGCTGAGTCTCTGTGCTCGGTCCTCCCGCCCGGTGACGCTGTCAAGGCCAGTAGGGCCAACAGCAATACACATTCCGAAAAAAAAAAAGTAATCGTTAGACTATATCCAAATAATATATCCATATATGAAGACTAATGACTGTGTAAAAGGATGGTCACCCTACCAAAACCTTTTATGACTTTGAAATCTCTTTAGTAACCGCTGCTAATGCAGCTTGGGCCTATATTTTTCCCAACGTAAATCAGGTCAGATCCACTTTGTGGTGAATGGAAAAGATGTTTTAATGGCTTTATTATGTTGCTTTGATATCATATGTAGCTTTAATATTATACAATATTTTTTATTTAATAAAAGTGAAATGAAATGTGCAATATTCATAGCTAAAAGTATTGGCTTGCCAACAGTTTTATTTTACAACAAAACTGAGAAATTCAAAAACAATGTACGTTTTCCCAAACCGCAACTATGATCTCTGCCAACTCTCAAATGATAGAATAAAAATGAATTCTGAATGAAAAAAAGCAATTTTACAGTCGTTACTTTATAGTAGTAAAATTTGTAGGTACGCCAGTTTCTGTGCTATTATAAGTAATTAATAAATAAATAATAAGCGCTACACACTCAGCGGCCCCATTAGGATTGTTATCCTGTGTCGGGAGCTCGGAAACATACACAATAACAACTAGTGAAATTACTGGGCAGAGGAGATTTATGAATCAATATCTCGACTTTGGCAACGCGTGAGTGGCACCTACTAATGATGCTGCAAGCGCTCATAGGCTACGGCAACCACTTACTATCAGGTGGGCCGTATGCTTTTTTGCCAACTTGTAACAAAAAAAAAGTACAAACACACCTAAACCGGAAAACATGCCTGTATGGTCAACACAAGCATCTGCTCCGAGCGGGAATCGAACCCGCGAACTGTAGCGCTTAAGACACGTTCTCTACAGCTGCGTCACAATCTCGTGGCTGAACCAATTCTTTATATATTTCTTTTTATCTCAACACATCTGTGAGAACGGAATTTAACCGGGTATTTTTTTTGTTCTATCGGCCCATTTTTTAGAAAATGGAAATAAAATATTCCCTTATAAAAAGAGACAAAGGTTTTTTCTATCAATCTGTTACATAAAATATTTAAAGTGACAAACGAATTTAGAATAAACTATTGATAAAATAAAGATTTAGTTTTAGCTTTAAAATGCTATGTTACATGAAGTATGCTTAACGCCATCTATGGGATTTGTTACGTAGTTTTTCATGACTAACGCGCAACTCTATCGAGAGGGCGGGCATATTGTTCCCTTCGGAACCCACAATAGCAATTCTAAAGTAACAATTTTTAATTAAATTCAAAATTATAATTTTAAAAATTTAAATAGTTTTAATAAAATTAAGGAAAAAAAATATTTCTTCTTATGAATTTAATAAAATTAAAAGTTACGAGTGAAATCCTCGATCTAAATTTATTTCACGTTTCAAAAGCTCAATCTTATGCTGAAATACAACCGCTGTGAACAAACGCTGAGGATTCAAATCGCTTTAAAAAATCGCCCCGTGGACCAATTCTCTACAGTTTAACAAAGTAAAAATATATGGATTGGAAATTAGAAAAATGATTTTAAAAAAATACCGAATTGAAAACTAAAAAGCAAAAAAATATGTTTTTACAACATAAGTCGGTGCCATATGTGGCGATGTTTTACTTAAAATCGATTTCTGCTGTGGAAAATATTTATATTTTGCCTTTTAGTTTTGAAGTCGGTATTTTTTTCTAAAAATGATTTTATTTACACTTTTAAGTTACGAATTGAATAAACGTGCTTAATGCAAAATCAAAATTTAAAATTATTTTTATTCAAGTAGACTTTTAAAAAGTACTTTTGAATAGTCAAGCGCTAACGACGATTCGGAAGGTTGATTCTATCGAGAAGAGCCGACAAGAAACTCGACAGTTACTCTTTTCAAAAATATGTTTTTTACAATCGTATTTTTTAATATAAAATTTGATTCTTGAATGAGATCCAGCAATATTAAGAATCCCAAGCATTTTTATCAGAAAAATATTCCTCTAACGAATAATATGCATGCAAATTTAAGAATTATGTGATTTTCTCATGTATGCCATTATCAGAACTGAACCAAATTGAAATGGGACCATACGGGAAGCGAGCTTTCAAATAAATTAAAAAAACATTAAAATCGGTTCAGCCAATCGGAAATTCTGAAGTAACAAACAGAAAAAGATACAGTCGAATTAAGAACCTCTTCCTTTTTTTGAAGTCGGTTAAAAAGATAACACACACATACATAAATAATTTTATACTTGATCAACAGATCGAAAAAAAAAATACAAACGTTCGGGGTGGGAATTAAAACTGTGAACCAGTTATAAGCGGCAGTCTAGTCTCCACATTTTTTTCTTGACGTAGAAGAAAGCTGCTTCCTGGAGAGGAGAGCTTCATGGGGATCCACTAAAATCCACCAGTGCCCGATCTCAGTGTGTGTGACAGGTTACAGATCTCTCAAAAAACGAGCCCGCAAGCGATCTGTAAGTATAGTTTTTTTTTTACATTAAAGGGGCAAACGGACAAGAGGCTCACCTGATGTTAAGTGATCACCGCCGCCGATGAATATTTGCAACACCAGAGGGCATGCAGGCGTTGCTTGACTTTGAGAAAGGAATGAGCTCAGGGCAAACGGACAAGAGGCTCACCTGATGTTAAGTGATCACCGCCGCCGATGAATATTTGCAACACCAGAGGGCATGCAGGCGTTGCTTGACTTTGAGAAAGGAATGAGCTCAGGGGCAAACGGACAAGAGGCTCACCTGATGTTAAGTGATCACCGCCGCTGATGAATATTTGCAACACCAGAGGGCATGCAGGCGTTGCTTGACTTTGAGAAAGGAATGAGCTCAGGGCAAACGGACAAGAGGCTCACCTGATGTTAAGTGATCACCGCCGCCGATGAATATTTGCAACACCAGAGGGCATGCAGGCGTTGCTTGACTTTGAGAAAGGAATGAGCTCAGGGCAAACGGACAAGAGGCTCACCTGATGTTAAGTGATCACCGCCGCCGATGAATATTTGCAACACCAGAGGGCATGCAGGCGTTGCTTGACTTTGAGAAAGGAATGAGCTCAGGGGCAAACGGACAAGAGGCTCACCTGATGTTAAGTGATCACCGCCGCCGATGAATATTTGCAACACCAGAGGGCATGCAGGCGTTGCTTGACTTTGAGAAAGGAATGAGCTCAGGGCAAACGGACAAGAGGCTCACCTGATGTTAAGTGATCACCGCCGCCGATGAATATTTGCAACACCAGAGGGCATGTAGGCGTTGCTTAACTTTGACAAAGGAATGGGCTCTTCTCTTGTAGGTTCCCAAGTAGTATACTCTCCATCGCATGATGGACTAACCTCGCCGCCGGACACTGAGCTTGTTCACAATCGTGATACGAATATTAAAAAAAATTAGCAGTCAAGTGCGTTTTGGACCACGCACAGTTGAAAATAAAGGGTTCCGCAGCTTGGTTATGAAGAATCTTAAGGATTTTAAAAATAATAAAGAATTAAAATCGACCACAAAAATAAGTTGGTAATTTCATAGTAATTATTAAAAGTAATATGAAAAACAAAGTTATGGGAAAAACTTATATATCTTTTACATTTTTAAATTTTCTTCAAACCAAATGTGGTTGAAATTTCATTTGATGTCCTACAGTCTCAAATTTTTTGTAGAATTTTAAATCCTATAGTTCAAAAGTTAGAGGGGGGGGAGACACAATTTTTATGACTTTTGGAGCTTATATCTCAATAACTACTGACTTAATGAAAAAAGCCAAAATGAAACCTCCTTATCATTTTAAAAGACCTATCCAAAAATATCTCACACGTTGTTATATGTTGATTTTTTTTTTTAATCCTCATTCTTATATATTTTAAGATTTTATTACAAAATCGTTGTGCGGTTCATAGAATACATATATTTAGTATTAATTTTGTATAGATAGAGCCAATGGTCTCCGAGTAAAATGACTGTGACATACGGACGGACGGACGGACAGACGGACAGACGGACAGACGGACAGACGGACAGACGGACAGACGGACAGACGGACAGACGGACAGACGGACAGACGGACAGACGGACAGACGGACAGACGGACGGACAGAAGGACATGACGAAACTATTCCGTTTTTGCCATTTGGGTACGGAACCCTAAAAATAGAAGCATTTTCTATTTTATTCTTTTTTCCATTATGCAAAGAAACCCGAAAATGTACGACAATCAATGCTGTAATATTTTATACCGAGGCGACCTAAATAAATGTAACGGTCGCTCGCGGCATTGCCTATGTTATATTGGAATTTTTCGATATCCTTAACAAAAATGTTTTTGGGGACTTGAAAAATAAAGAGGTTATCGATTCGGCATCTTTTTTATATGATTTGTGATGTCGATTTTATTTTGATATTTTATATATAAACTAGCGGCCCGCTCGCGCTTCGCACGGGTATAAAATATATAGCCTTTGTCATTCACTGAAAAAATGATTAAAATCGATCCAGTAGTTTTGATTTATTCATTACTGCCCGTGGCCCGCACGCGTTAAATGTTTGTTGTTAAATTATTTACGACATCACATTAGAAACCTCAAAAAAAAAAAAAATTTCTCCACTAATTAATGAATGTTATTATACATATAAACCTTCCTCTTCAATCACTCTATTAAAAAAACCGCATCAAAATCTGTTGCGTAGTTTTAAAGATTTAAGCATACATAGGGACAGAGAAAGCGACTTTGTTTTATACTATGTAGTGATGCTTCTACAGTAGTCTTATATATACCAAAAGTCGTTTATTTCAAACAGATAAGGAAATATGTATTTTTTTTGCTGTCGAAAACAATTCTTAACTTAGATTTACAGTAGGGTTACGAGAGCAAGGACGCGTTGCCACCGAGAACGTAACCCACTCACCCAGACGAAGGACCTCCGGTGGGTCCGGAACTAGTAGGTACCGATTGAACGTGAATTGTAGCCGTTACGTTAATTTTACATTTAGCTAAATAATGTCTCACGATATAATATATTAATTTGCATTCAAGGGAAACACGTTTGTCAAATTTTAATAACATGTATAACTATGTAAACTTTTGTGATAATATAGAGGTACATATTTCTTTTGTAATCCTTCAAAAAGATTCTTTTATCCGTGGAACTTCTTCATTATTGATCTACACTGACAAGGCGACCCTTCTCAAACGAATATTATCTAATTATATCAAAGCTTATTCCATTTGCCTTGTTTCTTCGCCTTTAATAAAAGAACGTTCAGTTCCTTTGTATTTATTAATATTTCATTATAATTACAAAAGAAACAATACACGAAATTGTTTTCGTTTTATTCGAAAACAAATTAATCTTGAGATTCATGAAGAATTCTCTCAGTACCCTTAATTTTACAAACTTATAGAATTGGGTGATGCTAAAGTGATTACCGCCACTCATGTACAAGCAGATTCGTTGCCTGCATTTTGAAATAAAAACTGTGTGGTTGGGGAACTTCGTTCCTTACGTTTTTTTTTAAACTCCGATTGGAATTTGAAATGAAATTTATATATTTCAATAGGTTATATGATAAAAAGACACAGGGCAGAGAGAGAAAGAGAGATAAGAAGAGAGAGGAGGAGAGAGAGAGGAGGAGAGAGAGCTCCGGTCGAGCCGTTCGTGCTGGGAAAAGCTTGGCTCTACCACTACAAACATAATAGATTTTATCACTTGATATTGCAAATCATTCTTATCTAGTAATAGAAAAGGCGTCGGGATGTGACGACCCCATCGCCCGCTGTTGGGATAACCTCTGTCACAACAGAGATTATTCCACCAGTGCAATCAGTCACACTGGTGGTAGGTCTTTTGTTGCAAGAGGCCGGCTAGGTAGGTACCACCGCAGTGTCCCATATTCTGCCGCCAAATAGTAGTGCTTAGGCACTACTGTGTTCCGGTTTGTACGCTAGTGAAATTACTGGGCGAACGAGATTTAAGAACTAATATCTCGAGGTTGGCAACGCGTGAGTGGCCCCTACTAATGGTGCTGCAAGCGCTCATAGGCTGCGGCAGCCACTTACTATCAGGTGGGCCGTATGCTTGTTTGCCAACTACTAACATAAAAAAAAAAAAAAAGGTTTTATATAGACCCTAAATTCCAACGCGCGTTCGTTAATTGGTCACGTTTATTTGGAGACGAATGAGGGTAATTATTATTTTGTCCTCGTATACATTCGTCGTCGCTTTGGCGTGGTATTATTTACTCAGTTATTTGATGAAAAAATAGACAACGATAAATGGTTACCCTTTGTGGCTTTGATGTCAATATTTGAGCAGAGAAATCCTAGGGAATTACTATTATTTATATTTTTTGAGTTGAGCTATTGAGGCTTCAGTGCCCGTTCCATTCGCCAGTAGTAATAATAAAAGGTGGTAAGCGGGTTTCACTGTTGTTGACAAATGGTTAGATGACAAAATAATTATTTGCAGCCTGCTTTGTAAACGAAGTAAAGAACAATGCTTTTATACAATTTTATTAGCTTAGGTTTTAGTAGAAATATACAAGCGACAAGAGGTCTTCGCTCTTTATAGATAGTACCTGTATGACCGAGCTTTGCTCAGTATTTTTTTCGGAAATTGTTATTTTTTTTAAATTCATTTAGAAACAAATTACATAATGATAAAATATTAATAATATTTAACATAATAATAAAAGATGTGGACTCCAACCGTGATATTTTTTCACTGTAGTAGAGCCCTGCTTCTATCAGCACAAAAGAGCCGAAAATCGGCGTAAAGTAACAGTATCAGTAGGTACTGTTGCGTTTCGTGCAATGAGTGTGCGCCGGAAGCCCAATTTCCCACCCCCTCTGTTCCCTTCCTCTTTTCCCTTCTCATCCCTCCTGTTCCTTTGATTGGCAACAAGCTTGTGATAATTCAAGTATCGCAGTATGATATAAAAAAAATCATTGCTTGAACACAAGGATAAAACTACATTTTCTAAAATGTACACTAGCTAGGTCTATTTATCGCCCCCGAGACCCAATTAAAAGCATTGGAGCTGTTTGCTCGTTTAAAGGCAATAGATAGATCTACAATTTCGTTGTGACAATAATACTAGTCGTAAAAAATCGCTTCCGCGTGTGACTTGCGTCAGCACCATTGCCGAATACAACCCGAGGCATGGCCAACCAATAACAAATAGTTTATTTTTGTAAAAGGTATCGAAAACCAACACGCCTTTTGCAATAAATTTTACGGAATTGGCTAAGAATTGAATTTTTATTTTTCCGCGTAGATTCGATTGATAAGAGCATTTTTATCCTATATCCAAAATTTTTCCTGCTACCTTCAATAAAAATACTATTTGCTTTATTTGGCGAATATATAAATATTTTTTATTTACAGCGAATCGTTTTATTAAAATACGTTTTAGCATTGAAATTGTTAATGACATAAAATATAACGTGAGACTTTTTAAAACGTTTATAATAATGATTCCTATGGAATAGAATAATAGGTTTTAAATTTAATTAACGATTATTTAATTAAACTATAATGATAATTATTTCTAAGTCAAGCAAGCGCACGACTCACCTGTTGGTAAGCGGTTGTCGTAACCTATGAGCGCTTGCAACACCATACATTTGTAGGTGTCACTCACGCGGTATCAACCTTGAGATATTGGTTCTTAAAGCTCCTATGCCCGGTTATTTCAATATCCGCAGTGTCCTTCGAACCGAGACACAGTATATTGTTTTACGTTGTTTTTACACCAAGATGGTGGTACGCCCCGTCTGTTGATAAGCGGTTACCGCAGCCTATAAACGCCTGCAACCCCAGATGTATCGCATGCCCTCCCTTCCTTTGAAAAACCCCATGCTGTAGCGTGTTGGGAAAACCTCTGCAAGGAGCCTATTAGTACCTGATTCCAAAACAATGTTTTACCCCTATGAAAATCGCCCAACAGTAATTTCCATTTCAACAACTTCAATACATAATGACGTATCGAGGTCCTTCCGAGGTAAATCCTTAAGTTTAAATACTTATCGCTAATAGAGGCACAAGGAGTCACTTCTATTCTTCATTCAGATTCAGGAAATGTATTTTATAGTTTCCTTCAACCAACCTTCTTTGATATGAATTGATGTCGACGACTTAAAAGCCTCGACGTAGCCTCACTCTCATCTGAATCACTTAACTATTATTGGTCTTTTTGCTATTATTAATATTGAGATAAAAATTCTTGGTTGGTGGAGAATATTTCCATAAATATTATTGGCCTAGGTTATAGACCTTTTGTTGCAAGGCCGGCTAGGTAGTAATTACCGCAGTGTCAGATATCCTACCGCCAAGCCTTGTTTGAAATTACTGTGTTCCGGTTTGAAGGGCACTGTAGGCTAGTGAAATTACTGGGCAGAGGAGATTTAAGAACTAATATCTTGGGGTTGGCAACGCGTGAGTGACACCTACAAATGTATGGTATTGCAAACGCTCATAGGACAACCGCTTACCAACAGGTGGGCCGTATTCTTGTTTGCCAAATTGTAACATATAAAAATATATATTAATAATATTGTAAGATCCACTGAACTACTATACTGGTTATACTAGATAGTTATTACCGAACTTTCAGATATCCTACGCAAAGCAATATGTGTTTGACATTACTTTTACAAGCAAAACGGGACTACATATTACCTGTCTACGATCTTAAAACAATATACATTGAAGAAAATAACATTGTATTTTGTATAATATTCTCTAGTGGAGGTCTGTAATACTGACCGCTATTAGCTTGGCTTAAAGCCAGATCCGATACTGATAAGATTTGAACGTGAACCAGATTAAGGCACTGTACAATACACTGCAGTGTAATAGTGCCGGTGGCTTATTCTTAGGGGTGTTTTTGAATATAATTATTTCATATTTTTATGCATAGTACATACATTGTGTAATATTATTGAAAATTTCCTATAAACTTCTTAATTTGAAGTACAAGAGAGTCAGGAGTAGTTAGATATTCGATTGCGACTAAGACGTATCTAGCCAGAAACGATGTTTGTTAAGTTAGCATCTTAATCTAATGCCTTTTGTATATTCAAAGACAACCGTACCTAAAGTTAAGGAGTGAACTCCAGTCATGCGTCGAAGCTGACATACGTGATTTTTTTAAGTGAAACTTTAATTACATCGCCTCAAATTTTTGGTTTATCTTTAGCCTGTCGGGTTACAGCCGGCCGTGGAGTCGTCATTTATTTTATTTTTTACTATTTTTAGTTATGTATGTTTTTTGTATGTTTGGTAAATTACACGTTTGTATCTATATATACTTGGTTTCACTTGCGTCGTGGTTTCATAAAACCACACAGTTTTTATTTCAGTTTTCCTCAAATTTCAATACAAATGATGCATGTATTTTTATTATAATTGAATTTAAACACAATTTTAAATATTTCTTCTTTGAATAGAGATATGATGTCCAGAAACAGGCTTCAGTGTGACGTCTATTTTCAGTTCCATTTTCGTGTGATCGCCATTAACTTTGTAGTGTCTGAATAAATGCGCCAATGTTGTCTTCAAAAACATGAGAGCGTATCCTTTACCTAAATAGAAATTAGAAAATAAGTTTTCTTATGTAAGTTGACAAGCAAGTTTATGACTCATGATGAGCGGTTTTCGTAGTCTATGAGCCCACATACTGTTGGTTTGTATGTGTCAATGAATAAAATGTCTTACTCTATATGGACGCAAATAAGCAATACCATGTCAACCCACACAAATGTCATTTGGAGAAAAACGCGTTTGAATATTTTGAACAACTTACTTTATATGATTTTTTTGAATGTTATTTTTTTCATTTTTTGTCAAGTTTTTGGCAATTTCAGATTTATGTAAGTTATTTTACTTATTTTTACAAAAATAAGTATACAAACTGCATATTTCGTATATAATATAACCCAAAACGTTTAACTTGCATGATTAAAAAATGGCTTTTTAGAAGTTTTAAAGCTTAAAACCCTACAAATATTAAAGAAAAGTGTTCTTCAGCCATTTACCAACATTTCTGCATATATAACTCAGTTTTTTCAATTTTGTGGGTTGACATGGTATTGCTTATGTGCGTCCATATATAAACGGTATTTTAATTATGGTAATTATTTGGAGAGGCTATAGTATTATTCGAAATGATTAATAAGACCTTGCTGACTAACTTTTTCGTTCTTCTTCTTATCGAGTGGTTAGTGGCCAAGCTAGTGTCAGAGTTGTTCAGGTCGCCCGTAGGCCTCTGACTTGACTTATTTACTGTTTTCATACTGTCGACAACCAGCTCCGACTTTTTACGTGCCCTCCGAAGCACGGAGACGCTCGGTTGAAATACCACTATGCGATCACCCATCTAGTGACTGACCGCGTCTAAAGTTGCTTAACCTACCGATCGTTTTACCAACCAGTGGCTGCACTTTTTCGTTAATATCTTTGTTATTTATGGTTCCACGATAAAAAATTATAAGATGGCGGCCCACCAAGGATTGCGATCACACAAATTTCGATTTAGCGTCCACTACTTTGAAAACCGAAAAACAAGATTGTGTCGTCTGACTTATGAACTCTAGGCGCAAAAAAGGTAATATTTGCGTAAAGTAACGAGCGAGAGTGCTGGAGGCCCAGTCACCCACGCCTTTTTTTCATTTCTCCCTTACCTTCTATCGCTTGCGTTGGCAACGCGTATGTGGCCTACACATGCTGCAGCGTCTCCGCCGGCGGAGACGAGGTCCCTTGTTTCGAACAGCCTGATACGCCAACTCGTCCGCTCACCCCGGACGGTGAGCACAGCGCCGCGTACGATCGTTACATTGCGCTCCGGAGCGCTCCCTTCCTCCCGATGACGTCCCAAGCCTAGGCTCGACCTCGCAGGAGGGGCCTTTAAGACGGATTCAACTTGAGCCCCGCGTGGGCTGTCCATCTTTTACTGGCTGAGGTCTCCAGACCCGGCCCCCCCTACCGGTAACGCTGTCAAGGCCACTAGGGCCAACAGTAATAGACACTCCGAAAAAAAAAAGCGTATGTATTACTTCAGGTATCGCAAGCGTTCATTGGGTATAGCGACTGCTTACCATCTGGCGGACCGTATGCTTGTTTGGCAACCGTTGTTTGGTCGTGGTAAATTGAAGAATTATTCAATAACGCATTTTTTTAGTTTTCCTTAGTCAAAATATATTGATATAAATATATATGTATATCAAAATTCAATAAAATTACAATAATTACCTATACAATTTCTTTTTCCCGCACTAAAAGCAACAAAAGCAGTGGCTGATTTAGGCAACGAAGCTGGATCCAACCATCTCTCAGGCTTGAATTCTTCTGCGTCTGGTCCCCATATGGAGCTGCGGTGCACGCCGTAGATGAACAATAAGCATGTACCCCCTTTAGATAAGGTACAATCACCTGAGGTAATTAAGATATTATTATTTTGATGCGGTTTTTTAATAGATAGAGTGATTGAAGAAGAAGGTTTATATGTACAAAAATAGAGGAGAAAAAAATTTGAGGTTTCTAATGTGATGTCGTAAATAATTACATTTAACGCTTGCGGGCCACGGGCAGTAATGAATAAATCAAAACTACTGGATCGATTTTAATCATTTTTTCAGTAAATCAGGCTATATGTTTTATACCCGTGCGAAGCCGGAGCGGACCGCTAGTTATGGTATAAATAAATGGTTCAAGATTTTGGTATCATATTGTCATAATTGCAAGTTTTGATACTGACACACATGCTCATTACTAGCACGAAAGCTATTTATGAGCAATTGCTACTTAGTAGCATGTCTGTCTAAGCGTTGCTAGCAATGGGCTCGCTTGTTTCAAGCTTGCTCAAAAATCAACAGTCGTTTGATTGCATGCTACTTGAGGTGCGGGAGGAAGGGGCGTCCCTTGAGCGCATCCAAATAGGTTTGCTTATAAGGATTCTAGTAAGACGTAGGTAGTATCGATTTTATCAGTAAGAATGCTGAAAACTATAATAGTATGCTTATTGCTAGATAAACAGATGCAGAGCATGCTAGTTTAAAGCATACTAACAAGCATGCTTGAATGGATGCAAATAAGCAATACCATGTCAACCCACACGAATGTCATTTCGAGAAAAACGTGTTTGAAAATTTTGAACAACTTTCTTTTTATGATTTTTTTATGTATTGGTCAAGTTTTTGGCGATTTCAGATTTATGTAAGTTATTGTACTTATTTTCACAAAAAATAAGTATACAAATTACATATTTTGTATATAATATAACCCAAAACATTTAACATAATACAAAAATTGCATGATTAAAAATGGCTTTTTAGAAGTTTTAAAGCTTAACACCCTACAAATATTAAAGAAAAATGTTCTTCAGCCATTTACCAACACTTTTGCATATAGAACTCAGTTTTTTCAATTTTGTGGGTTGACATGGTATGAGCATGTGTCACAGTACCCTTATTATATAGACGAAAGTGGTTGTAGTCGATGAATATTATGTAGTTTGACACCGTTGTGGCGTTGTGGGTAGCGAGTCTGCCTTAAGCCTCGACGGTTGCGGGTTCGATTCCCACTCGGAGCAGATGTTTGTATTAATCGTACAGGCATGTTTTCCGGTCTGGTTGTCTTTGTCCTTGTCATTGTGAATGTTTCCGGACCCCGACACGGGATATAATTATCCTAATGGGGGCCGTTGAGTGTGTAGCGTTTATTTATTTATATTTACAATTAAGTACAGCTATTATTTTGACATCATAAAATATATCACCAACAACATAACTTATTTATAATAAGACTTTGCTGATAATATTTTTTAGGCGTCGGGATGTGACGACCCCATCGCCCGCTGTTGGGATAACCTCTGTCACAGCAGAGATTATTCCACCAGTGCAGTCACTCACACTGGTGGTAGGTCTTTTGTTGCAAGAGGCCGGCTAGGTAGGTACCACCGCAGTGTCCAATATTCTGCCGCCAAATAGTAGTGCTTAGGCATTACTGTGTTCCGGTTTGAAGGGCACTGTACGCTAGTGAAATTACTGGGCAGAAGAGATTTAAGAACTAATATCTCGAGGTTGGCAACGCGTGAGTGGCGCTTACTAATGGTGCTGCAAGCGCTCATAGGCTACGGCAACCACTTACCATCAGGTGGGTCATATGCTTGTTTGCCAACTTGTAATATAAAAAAAAAGGTTTTTTCAGAAAAAGTAAGCACCTATCGTATCCAAATCATTACTTAATTTTTCATCCCAAAAAGTATTCGAATATTGGTTCTTCGTTTTCTTCTTCTTATCGAGTGGTTAGTGGCCAATCTAGTGTCAGAGTTTTTAGTTCGCCCGTATAGGCCTTGACTCGACTTTTCGACTATTATCAAATTGATAACAGCCGGACCGACTTTTACGTGCCCTCCAAAGCACGGAGACGCTCAGTTGAAATACCACTATGCGATCACAAATCTCGCGCCTAAAATTGCTTAACTCACCGATCGTCTTCCGATTAGTGAGGCTATGAGCGTCGAATATTGATTTATAATATTCATAAAAAAACTCCAATTTTAAATGTAAGAATAACATTTTTTTCCATACTTAGCTCAACGTCTTTTTCCAGTTCTCTAGCTATAAGGGGCACAATTGGATAGAAACGCAAAGTTTCTCTTATCACAGCCTCCAAATAAACTAAACGGGTGAGATCATATTTCGTAACATCACTATCACCATCACCGCATACTTCATTTAATCTAAAAAATACATCATTAGTTATTCATCATGTTGTGAAGCAAAACAGTTTTTCCATCAAAAGTTAAATTAAATAAACCTTTCCTATGTTATGGCTTATGCAATAAAGCCTCCTTAGGACTATGTTTCGAAGTCTCGCGTTGAAGAAAAACATCGTGATGGAAACTACATGTCGTGAAAAAATTGCAAGAATTAATTCCACGACGTCAAAGCAAACTTGCCTTAAGCGCCACAGGTCGTGGATTCGATTGCCGCTCGGAGCAGATGTTTGTATTGACAATACAAGCATGTTTTTCGGTACGGGTGATTTATTTAGGACATGTATATCTGCCAATCTTAGTGCTTAGCTATTAATAAAAAAAAACAATATTTATATAAAAAGTACTATCTTGCGGTTAGACAGGGTAAGAGATGGAATGTTGCATCCTAAATCATCTCAAAAACCGTGCTATATAAAATAAATAAATAAACGCTGCACACTCAACGGCCCCTATTAGGATAGTTATATCCTGTGTCGGGGTCCGGAAACATACAAGGACAAGGACAAATACACCCAGACCGGAAAATATGCTTGCATGGTCAATACAAACGTATTATGCTCCGAGCGGGAATCGAACCCGCGACCTGTGGCGTTTAAGGCAGGTTCGCTACCGCTGCGGCACATCGTCGTCAATACTATACGTCGTATATACTAAATAAGAAAATTCCAAAGATGTGCCTCTTCGACCATTTTTTTTCACTCTCTTATGGTTATAAAAGGGATTAATTAAATGACACGTACTCTTCAACAACTTTTTCTTGAACCTTAGGGTAGGAGCCTATCATCAAGATACAGAACATTAAAGCAGTAGCTGAGGTTTCATAGCTAGCTGCTATCATTGTATTTGCTTCATCCCTGATCTCACGGTCGCTTAGAACCCCTTTTTCTACGGATAATTCCGTAAGAAGGTACATAAAAGTATTTTTAGGTCCTGGAAATAATTGACAGATTAAAATATATACGGAGAGTTGTTTTTATTTATTTTTACCCGACTGCCGGAGGGTAATGTTTTTCAAGCGTATGTATGTCTCTTATCCGGATTTGACAGGTTACTAGTTTTTACACAGAGCGATTGCCATCTGACCTCCTAACCCTAAGGGCGAACCAGTAACTCATTGGATAGGAGCAATTTACTTATCAAGAGTTAACGATTATTATCAGATGTTATTTATAATAACCGGGACCGACAGCTTAACGTGCTCTCCGAGGCACGGTGGAGAGACCCACACGGACAAACGCCCAGACCGAGACAGAAATTTTTACAAACATCTGCTCGAGCGGGAATCGAACCCGCAACCGTCGAGATTAAAGGCAGACTCGCCACCCACAACGCCACAACGGTGCCTTTCTTTGTGACGCTCTACAGGCTAAACCCTTGGACGGATTTCAGCATATGGGGTATCATTAGATTCGTCTCAGTTGTGAGAGTGACAGAGGGTCCCCGTCTGCAGTACCTTTACTAACATTAAAGTCATATTTATGTTATAGTAGTCATTATAGAGCTTGTTTTTAGCTTTTTAGAAATTATTATTAATGCAGTTGGGTTTTTTGTTTAATTTAATAATTTATTTTATTTAAATAAAATTACCTTGCATAGTTTCTGCTTTTCTATTTTTATTCAATATGTAATTCTCTTTGGTCTTTTGCAGTACCTGTAATGCATAGTAGTTTATTTATTCAAGTGAAATATTTGAAATAATTATGAAAGCCATTAATAAAGGTGGCTGTGCGATTCACACACGATAGAAGTGAAACTTCAGTAAATCGACAAAAGAATGAGATGAATATATATAAGAAGATATAAAAATATTCACAAACACTGTTAAATAATAACACACCACGCTGACTTCTTACTAAAAGCTATAATACGCAGCCGCATACAGTGTACAGTAGTATTAGCTCACGTATTTTTCACATATACTAACACACGTTAAATGTTCAAATATAAGCAAGTATTAAGCAGTGTGCAATAAACATACACACCGACATTTGCTCTCTCGCTCTGGCTCACTAAAGCATGGCGCAAAAGATAGAAATTGTCATTTCTACATCGCAGTTGCCAGAATATTTTAGTTTAGGATATAGTATTTATTTTTCCAATTTTCGCGTTGTTTATTATTTAATTTTGGAGATCTGTCATTTTTGACACTCTGCCTACCATGTAGCTTGGCCGAACATTCGGTGTTAGGTTTTATTTTCGTTACGGAATTTCTTGATTCGGTCGCCGCGCTAAAAGCCCGCGAGAAAAGCTATGCAATAGCTGGAATAAAATAAATTATAATTTTACTACAAACCGTTTCACACATAGTATTCACAACCTTTGAAACTTTATCTAGCTTTTTCTTCAAGGTTGACCAGTTATACATGAAGTTTATATGTAACCATGGTTTCTGTAACCTCTCTGTGAGTAGATTACCAACAATATCAATAGCCATTATGTATTGGCTATTCAGTTCACTCTTCTCCTTTAAATCCACTCCTAATGCAGTTACTGTAAAGTTATTAACTTTTATTGTTTCATTGAACAAACTAGTAATATTAATGTAAAAATCTAAACGGCTCACACTCACGTATAATCGGTGTAAGTACCGACTAGTTTCATTAGATTAGTCAGTGCGAGACGGGTCGCGACCGCGAACGTTACCCACTCACCCTGAAGAAGGACATCCGATGAGTCCGAAACTAGTCGGTACTTACACCGATTAGATTTTTACATTAAGTTAATAATGTCTCACGATAGTTTTAATAATATAAACTAGTAATATATAAAAAATGTGGAATTTTTAACAATATCTTGACCAGAGCTACAAATCTTACTATATCTAACTAATATTATAAATGGAAAAGTTTGGATGGAGCGATGGATGTCTGTTACTCTTTTACCCTATTGTTATTTTACACTGTTGGAGGTCAAATGTCATCGTTGTCATTGAATGCCATATTTATTTACATATATCGAATCAACAGCCTTAAAAATAAGTTTCAAGCTTCTATCTCTAAAAATGGCGATACTTACATAAAACTTTTCATCCCTCCTTTCAACACCTTACAACCCTTTTTTCGCATTTCTATGTCTATGTTTTTTCCTTCTTGTTTCATTCAAATTTCATTTCAATTGGTTCAGTATTTTGGCGTGAAATCACGATAGACGGACAGAGATACTTTCGCATTTATAATATTGGTAAGAATCAGAATCAATATATTTCGTAAGCTAATTAATGTAATTAGCTTTAATTATAATTAATTAAAGCTAATTAAAGTACTTACGGCATACAGTCTCTAATGTATTATGTTTTGTATAATGATAATGGTCAAATGAGGTTTTGCCAATTTCAATTTCCAGATCATTAACAAGTCGCCGTGCCTGTTTATTGAATACATCCAAAAATCCATCTAAAAGTGCCTGATTGAATGCTGGATTTAGTAGCTTACGATGGACTTTCCAAATCGGTACTGTAATGTTGGAAAGGGTAAACATAATAATTATTTTTTATTTAATTTGCTATTCTTATTTTATTTTCTTTATCAGTTTGTCCCTACGTCCGTGTCTAGTATGTTTAGGTTAGTTTATATTTTAGAAACAGAGTCGTTCTTCTCCCAGCACAGAGGAGCTGGCTTGACCGGAGAAATACTACCCTCTCAAAGTGCACATTTCGTTCGTCCTCGAAAAAGAAGGATTTCACTCGGTTTGGTGCAAGAGTTAGCTACGGAGGCCTCCCATCGACTTATATGCTGGTGGCTTCGAGAGGTATCAGTTTAGTGAGAAACTTCTAGATCTTAGGAGTACAACGCCGTATATTGAATGGGGTAGGAATAGCCTTGGAACAAAAAATACAGTCTACTTTTACTATCCATAAATTTCCCTCGCTTCGTACTAGCTCAGAATCCGCGATACTAGACTAGTTCATTAAGATCCCGAACATCAACGTAATGTATCAGTACCTTTGCATATCGTGCGATGGAGGCTCAATCTCCCACTATTCCCTTCCTTTTTTCCCTTTTCATTGTTTCCCTTATATCCCTTGGATTGGCTGCGCGCATGAGATACTTTAAGTATCGCAAGTGTTCGTAGGTTACGGTGACTGCTGACCATCAGGCTTGTTTAATGTTTACTAATCAAATTTAATATTAGGTACGTTATAAAAACGGTACACACTCAACGGCCCCCATTAGGATAGTTATATCCTGTGTCGGGAGTCCGGAAACATACAAGGACAAGGACAAACACCCAGACCGGAAAATATGCGTGCATGATCAATACAAACATATTATGCTCCGTGCGGGAATCGAACCCGCGACCTGTGGCGTTTAAGGCAGGTTCGCTACCGCTGCGCCACAACATCGTCGACATATTAGGTACGTTATATTTTATTGTTATGTTAAATGTATAAAATGTTGTTGTTATTAGTATATTTATTTGACTTAGTAGTATAACTTTAACTGATCTTACAGTCAAACCAATTGTCAGGTTTTGTAAGACTTTAGTATAAAACATATTGTGAACATTATATTGACTTAATAAATAAATAAAAAAAAAAAAATCGTCATAAAAAAAACTTGATTTCATACTGGCTTTTAAATAACATAATTTTATAACCAAACAGTACAAAACTCCCACATAATGAAAACTACTTTAGCTTATAAAACGTACCTTCACCAGTTACGAGACCATCTCCGGCTAAAGGTTTTGCAAATTTGTAAAAATTAGCCTTTTCCAGACAAGTATTGGCTACCGTCAAAAAGTCATCAGGGTTGCTCACCACTGCAAAAATGTTGTTATCGATGTATTAAGGTAATATAACAATTTATTTTACGTGAAATTTAAATGTACAAAAATTGTCTCAGCTTGTACAATAATTAGTTACAGTCACCCGCTTCTCTAATAAAAAGTAGTACAATACAATGTACTGTAAAAAAAGGCATGGTGGGGAGACCCACAAATACAAACGCCCAGACCGACATAGATATTTGTAAGATAAATACAATGGTTTTCTTCATATCTCCGAGGGCGTCGTCAAGCGGTCCGCATCGGTAAAACTCAGTCTAACTGGTGTAACGTGACAGCCGGCGTTCCTCAAGGAGGTATACTTTCTCCCTTGCTATTCTCACTCTTCATTAACTCTATCACTTCTTGCTTACAATCTAGTTATCACCTGTATGCCGATGACTTGCAGCTTTATAAAGATTGCAATGTTGAAACGCTTGCTGATACAATAAATTTTTTGAATATGGATTTATCACGAATCCTACAATGGTCAGAGGCTTTTGGCATCAACGTTAACCCTTCTAAGTGTCAGGCTATAATAGTGGGTAGTAAAAGGCAACTATGTAAAATTAATAACTCCTTTTTACCAAATATCTTGTACAATGGTAGCGCCATACCCTTTACAGACACCGTAAAAGATCTTGGTATTATTATAGATAGTACTCTTAGTTGGCGTGATCATGTATCAGAAGTCTCGCGTAAATTTTATGGAGCTTTGCACTGTATGATGCGCTTAAAAAATTTCCTCCCCATCGGTGCGAAGATTAAATTGGTCTACACTATATTGTTTCCCATCTTAGATTATGCTGACTCCTGTTATCTTGACTTAAATGAAGAACTTCTTAACAAGCTGGAACGCCTTTTAAATATATCTATTCGGTTCATCTTTGGTCTCCGTAAGTTCGATCATGTCTCTTCTTATAGAGAACAACTGAGGTGGCTGCCAATACGCGAACGGCGATTTTCAAGAATCCTCTCTCTAATTTACTCCCTTCTAAATTGTCCAAGTTCACCGATATACTTAACCTCTAAATTAAAATTTTGTTCGGACACCCACGATAGGTCACTTCGCTCTACAGATAATCTCCTGCTCTCGATGCCTTTACATCGGACAGGATTTATGTCTGACTCGTTCACCGTGGTGTCTGTTCGACTTTGGAATAACTTGCCCGAGGAAATACGAAAATCGCCGTCGCGAATGGCATTCAAGCGGCGAGTCAAGGACTTATATATTTCGAGAGTCGTCTCATAAATATATTTATTTTTGTGTTATGATATTGTTATATTTTTTATGTTTATTTCCACCATTTATTTATATGTATACATTCACATTATTAGTATTTATTCATTATATATATATATATATATATATATTTATATATTAGTATTTATTTATCGTTAACATTTCATGTATTATTGTTATTTATATTTATTTTTATTATTTTTTTAATTTATTTTTACTATATGTCTATACTTTTTTTTTTTTTTTGCACGCCTACCTACACTCTTTCTTCCACGTCCAGGGTTGGCTGGTAGAGAATGCTTTTAGCATTAAGCCCGCCTTTTGTGCACTTTGTGCAATAAAGTATAAATAAATAAATAAATAAATAAATAAATACAAATCTCCGCCCCGAGCGAGACACTAGCCCCCGACCGTCGAGACACGCTACAACAGTCATAAAACAATTAATAATATACTTTGACCTATTTACATACTGGAAATCCGGACATTTCCGGATGTCAAATTTTTTTACCTTCTTTTTTCCTATAAATACTTTCTGTATTAAACATTATATAAAAGAAAGAAAAAATGTTTGCGGTAGACAGGAGGTAACTATTTATTAGTGGCTAAGATAGTTATGTAACCATTTTTATAATAAACAAGTAAAATAAATATTTGTCAAAGTTATATTTAATTATATTCGAAAATATCGATACGATATCCGTACAACAATATAACGCACATCACTTGAAAAATAAGTGACAAAACCGCGCCCCTTCCGCACACCCTCGGAAATGGATCGCTCAGTTTCCAAAATTCGCATTATGCACTCTGTAAGTAAAATGATTTTTATTTTTTACTCTATATGTAAAACTATAATATACTACACTTTTAATTTACATACCATAAAATACTTTTATAGAACCAAGATGTAGTGCACGTGTCACATTTTGTTTTTGAATTTCGTAGTATATATTTTTTAAGAAATTCCAACAGTCTGTAAAAATATGATGAAGTATATTAAAAACAATTTTAAATAACGTTCGATTGCCGCTCGTAGCAGATATTTGTATTGTTGGCATTGTCCTGGTATGTGCTTCCGGACCAGGATACAGGATATACCTATCTTAATGGGGACCGTTGGGTGTGCAGCGTTTATTTGTTTTCTTGTGACACGGCGTCGGGATGTGACGACCCCATCGCCCGCTGTTGGGATAACCTCTGTCACAGCAGAGATTATTCCACCAGTGCTATCAGTCACACTGGTGGTAGGTCTTTTGTTGCAAGAGGCCGGCTAGGTAGGTACCACCACAGTGCCAAATATTCTGCCGCTAAATAGTAGTGCTTAGGCATTACTGTGTTCCGGTTTGAAGGGCACTGTAGGCTAGTGAAATCACTGGGCAGACGAGATTTAAGAACCAATATCTCGAGGTTGGCAACGCGTGAGTGGCACCTACTGATGGTGCTGCAAGCGCTCATAGGCTACGGCAACCACTTACCATCAGGTGGGCCGTATGCTTGTTGCCAACTTTTAACATAAAAAAAAAAACATCGTCCGCGCTGACTTTATAGGAAAACATCGCGAGGAGGTGAGAGGGTTTCTCACAGAAAATTGGCGTAAAGTATCAGTATAAGTTGATACTATTTCGTTTCTGACCAATCTCCCACCTCTTCTGTTCCCTTCAGCATTTCCTTTCTTATTCTTTCATTCCTATTCCTTAAGTAAAATACGCAACTTAAAAACCTTCATAATATTCCGGTGCCTTCTGTGACAATATTTTACTTAGAACCGACTTCTGAAGAAAATATTCTGTAGATAATATTTATTTTTTGCTATTTTAATTTGAAAAAAAATGTGCGTTCAGTGGACCCCGTCACGAACGAAGTTCCTTACGTTTTTTCTTCTAGGTTGTAATTATGATAAAAAGAGACAGAAACAGAGAGAGAGAGAGAAAGCTACGCTCTCACTTGCTCGTTTATTCAGCTTAGTTGAATTATAATATTATGCCACTTACGAGTAGTATTCCCGAGCATCAGATGCGTGTGGCCTATTATCGGTAAACGCCCTGACATAGCAGGGGCTCCTTTTATTTTTTCCTTGGAAAACAAAACAATATAACAAACACTACACAGATCATTGTCACTGATAGCATTTTAAGCTGTAAAATATAAATTTTCTATAAAAAATTATAAATCCTTAAACTATGTATATACATATCTATATATATAAAAGGCTTTGTCTTGAATGACTGACGGATCAACGCACAGCCTTAACCACTGATCGTAGAGACCTGAAATTTGGAGGATGTGTTCTTTGTATGACGTGAGCATTTGATAAGAAAGGATTTTCCGAAATTCTACCTTTTAGGGGTGAAAAAGGGGCAAAGTTTTCTTGGTCAAATCTACTTCAAATTTTGCGTAAACCTCTTTTAACATAATTGATGGAAGATGTGTTTATTATTTTATTGAAATTTATCCCATAACGTAGTTACAAAGTTATTTTGCTTCGAAGTTTATATCAATACTGCCTTTTTGATTTAAATTACATTTTATTTTAACACATATTTGAAAACTCAATACGATTTTATTTGACAAGCGGAAGAACTGACTGGCATATCAACGCCCAGCCTAAACTTGAAATTATTTTTTGTAATTGCACTTGGAAACATTTTTTTCTGAATTCAACCCTTATGGAGGTGAAAAAGGTTTGAAAGATGAAACCTTTTGAATGAAAGGTAAATGAACACGGGTTTTAACATTTTCTCAAATTTCACCCCTGAAAAGAAATGAGGAAATTTTTAATCCAACCCTGAAGTTGTCACAGTTGGTCACATTTGTGAGACTCTGCCATCTCTAGTGTGATGTAAAATAATTTAAACATTTTCGAAAATAGTAATGTAATATATTTTGGCTTAGCGATAATAGCTAGGAAGACAAAACAGACACGCAAATATGCATGCAAACAAACATACATACAAGCAACGGACATACATAAAAATAGTAAAAAGTAAAACAAAAATTTAATTAAATCAAGTCCGTTGCCGTCTATAATCTGACATGCTGAAGATAAACGAAAAATTTGAGGTGATATACACTCTATTTCACTTTACGATTTCGCTTTAAAAAAGTCAAGTTAGAGGCCGTTAAGGACACGAAAATAAAAAGAATAAAATATATTAACCTACCTTGATTGGTAAATGTGTTAACTTAAGAAATTTAAGTAATTTTAAAATTACTCTCCAAAAATACTTAATTTAAACTAAGTTGAACTAAGATTATTGAGTTACTAAATATATTGACATCCATAACCATTGAACAGACTGTATATACTAAGTTTTTTTACTGTAATTAATGCAAGATTTATGATAATGAGTGTGGGTAAATGCACACATGAGAAAACATAATAAATGTCTCTTTACATAAGAAATCATTCAAAATTAAAAATTAAATTCTTAATTTTAATTAAAAAAAAATAAAAAGAAAAAATATCAAAAAGCAATCAAGCGAATGGTGGACCCCGCACAGTGAAAACTTAAGGGTTCCGCAACTTGCTGATGAACAATCTTTAGCATACAAATTAAAAGCGACCGCAAATATAAGTTTGTAATTTCATTTATCAGTAAGTAATTATAAAAAATAATATGAAAAAAGAAAGAAATGGGAAAAACCTATATCTCTCTGAAGTTTCTTTACGTATCTTTTTCAAAATAATTATCGTTGATAGTTCTTATAATATTCTACTACCACAAATTTTTTCAGAATTTTAAATCCCATAGTTCAAAATTTAGAAGAGGCCCCTCCTCTTAGGCTTAAT
This sequence comes from Hestina assimilis, assembly GCA_023373885.1. Lineage (NCBI taxonomy): Eukaryota > Metazoa > Arthropoda > Insecta > Lepidoptera > Nymphalidae > Hestina > Hestina assimilis. Next base: position 12,748,219 of record CM041756.1, read on the forward strand.
TTTTATGACTTTTGGAGATAATATCTCAACAACTATGACTACTATATATACTATATACTATGACTTAATCAAAAAATTCGAAACCTCTTTTTTATTTTTAATGATATTCAAAGATATTCCTCATACGCTGCGACATACGGATGGACAGACGGACAAACGGACATGACGAAACTATAGCGGTTCCGTTTTTTTCTATTTGGCTACGAAACCCTAAAAAAAAAAAAACATAAAAAAATTAAGACAAAACAGACACTTTAACATGCAGGCGAACTAAAATACTTAAACAAAAATAGTAAAAAGTAAAATAAATGAAGTCTCCACCGCCGGCTATAATCCGACATGCTAAAGACAAACGAAAAATTTAAAGCTTTTTTCACTTAAAAAAACATGGATACCCATATCATTTCATTCGCACTATGCACTTCCGATCATTTCTCATAATGCGCACGGCCAGGGAGTGGAATGCTCTTACGGTGCCTGTACTCTCGAACACATACAACCTGAAACTCTTCAAAGTGCGAGTACACAGCCCTATTTTTTATGAGCGAGCTCGCTCCACCATATGTAAGATATGACGAAAATATTAAGTTCCCGTTGTTGCTATTTGGGTACGGAATTCTAAAAAGACTAAGATTGCTGAATTATTTAATTTTGAATATTCAAGGTTAACTACATTGAATATTCAAATAATTCAGTTTAATAATTACTGTTAATAAAAAGTTAATTACGACTCAAAAATACAATGAGCACAATCTTTTTAATGTAGTAGAGCCATGCTTCTCTCAGCACAAAACCGGCTCGACCGGGGAAGTACTACCCTCTCACAGAAAATCGGCATCAAGTATCAGTATCATACTGTTGCGTTTCGTGCGATGGGTGAGAGCACTGGAGGCCCAAACTCCCACCCCCTCTGTTCCCTTCCTTTTTTTTCCTTCTCATCCCGTCCCTCGTGTTCCTTGGGTATCGCATTGGTTGCGGTGACTGCTTGTGACCATCAGGTGGACCGTATGAATGGTTGCCATTTTAGCTCATCATTAGGAGTTCCACTTCATCTAATGATTTTTAGAGTGTCATACGGACGGAGAGACAAGCAGATGGCCAGACGGACGAACGGGCCCGTTTTTGCCATTTGACTATGGAACCCTAAAAAACGGACAGCTGGCCTACTATTAAAGCTATATCAATATAAAATTTCTATGAACAAGTATTAGACTTACAATATTTACATATATAATATCATAAGAATCCAACCTTCTGAAATGTATCAGCTTTGAAAAAATCGCATAAAATAGTCAGCTTTCTTGGTCCAAGGGGTTAGGCTTTACGGGGATATCTCAGCCAGGCCTTCTCCTCTTTATATAATAGAAGATAGAAAAATAAACAGAAAGTCTACTTCGAACGTGAAATATCGAAGTTTCGGCCGATTGTTCTGGCCATAATACATAAATATGATCGTGAGAAGTCATCTTAAAATATGGATTTACTACGAAAATAGTTATATCATTTTGGAAGATTTTTTTAAATGATTAATTTTCTTTATACTTTACGAGGTGTACTTGTAATTTTTTTTCAGAAATATTCAAAGTATTTTGTCACCCACTATATGAATCATTCACAACTGAGGTACGGATTATGTGTTACGAAAGCTTGCCAATATTATATACAAGATAAAGTAGAGGTCTCAGAAACGACCCTTGGGGGTGCTTGAATCAATCAATTTGGGAAAGCTACAAACTAAAAACAAGAGTTGATAACTTTAAATGCTATAATATATTAGATAACGATATTAAAATAGATTCTGGTAATGTTATAATGGGTATAATTATTTTTACAATTATCTTGTTAAACATTTTCGGAAGCCTTTACGATGGCTATTTTAATTCAAGAAGACATGAAGGTAAACTATAGTATTTTATTTAAATTAAATATTTTCAATTTAGCTGATTGTATCTGATTAATAATTCGACAGAAAAAAAGCATTCTACTAATATTCTCTATAAAACATAATTGAAACAAACTTACTTAGGCGACAAGTTCTGACCCGAACCTAGAAAGACATAAATGCATAAATGGAATTAGGTAAGTTTTATCTAATTTTGATTTTGAAAAACCATTGGATGAAATGTTTTTTAAAGTAATAATTAACATAATATATTATCGTTTTGCTCTTTACAAGTGTATTTTAATGTGTGGCACGATAGCGGTACACTATTTTTTTTGCATTTCCATTAGCTGTAGAAAATACACATGATTAGGAATTGGTATTTAAATATATTACTTTGTCTTTTATTTGTTTGTTAGTGTCAAATCTTGTGATTCACATTTTATCATCTCTTGATAATCAATTAAGCAAGATACAGCTTTAATTCTGATGACAATACAAATTTGTATTTACAAATCAATGCAAATCAAAGATGGCCACCGCTAAAAATGACGGATTATATTTTTTATAATCCTCTCAATATGGGTATCAAATCAAAGGGATCGATTTGTAGAATATAGTATATTATTTAAAATTACATTCCATATACCACAAAATAGCTATTTATATTTTATGCTTATGTAATAGACATAAAAAATTAAATTACTTTATAAAAGTATGAAAAATAACGTCAGTCTTTTTGCTGTGATTTTTGTGCAGTAAATAATTCCGAAAAACCCACAAAAATCAGATCAATCAAAATAAAGTATCGTGCTTTTCAAATAAGAATAGGACTGGACTCGTCGCTAGCTTCATACTGACAACCAAGTAAAAGTAGCGTTAGCACAATAAATTATACATAATAATTTAGTTAAAATAAATAGAGATATGTCTTTTTATTTATTATTTGTTACGTTCTGAGTATCGATATGAAAACGCATTGTTTTGTTTACTTTTATAAATCAATTTTTTTTTTACAACTTAGTTTAAATACGATTTTTATTCTTTCTTCTTTGAATTGAAATATGGTGCCCTGAAATAGGCTCCAGCGTGACTTGGATTTCGAGTTCCATTTTCGTGTGATCACCGTGGACTTTATAGTTTCGGAATATATGGGCCAGTGTAGTTTTCAATGACATAAAAGCGTATGCTTTACCTAAAAAAAAATTGAACATTACTTAAACAAAAACTAATTTGACCCCGTTATTTTATCACTCAGTTTCTGGTCCTAGGGATACATCGAAATAACAATTGATGTATGTTGATTAGAGTATTGACTATATGTCTTCTTCTTTATCATTATTCCCTGTATTTATCCAGGGTCTGCTTAAACTCTTATTCTGATTTCACAGGTTACTATTTTTTCACACAGACCGATTTCCATCTGACTTCCGCAACCCATAGGGTGAACCAGTAAATCATTGAATAAAAGCAAATTACCCTGCAAGAGTTAACGATTATTATTAGATGATATGATAAACGGGACAGACAGTTTAACGTTCTCTTCGAGGCACACCCAGGCCGTAACAGATATTTATAACAGACATCCACCTGAGTGGCAATCAAACCCGCAACCGTCCAGGCTCAAAGCACTAACAGCAAGCAACAATAATACTACGAAGTACCAGCCGAAGCTATAACCTGAGGTCTAAACACAGTTACATTTAATTATCGATACCAAGATTAAATAATTCCGAAATATATGGGAATTGGCATAACCTTTCGTAATACCACGTGACCTATCGTTTTTGATTGACATCGCACAAGCGTGTTTGATTTTCGAAATGGAATTGACACGATTTTTAGCTTTTAGGGTTCCGTAGCCAAATGGCAAAAACGGAACCCTTATAGTTTCGTCATGTCCATCTCTCCGTCTGTCCGTCTGTCCGTCCGTCCGTATGTCACAGTCATTTTACTTAAAGACCATTGGCTCAATCTATACGAAATTTAGTAATTAGGTGTATTCTATGAACCGCACAACGATTTTGTAATAAAATCTTAAAATATATAATAATTAAGGGTCGCAGTCCATACATGTAACTGAGTGTTGAAAAACAAATTTCCCGTATGTCAACGTGTGAGATATCTTTGGATAGGTCTTTCAAAATGATAAGGAGGTTTCATTTTGACTTTTTCATTAAGTCATTAGTTGTTCAGATATTAGCTCCTAAAGTCATAAAAATTGTGTGTTTGGCTTTAACTCTCTAACTTTTGAACTATGGGATTTAAAATTCTATAAAATTTTAGTTTGTAGGACATCAAATAAAATTCGACCAATTTGGTTTGAAGAAACAACCACATTTGGTTTGAAGAAGATAGGTCTACAAATTTTAGAGATATGAAAGCTGTTCCCATATCTTTGTTTTTCTTATTACTTTTAATAATTGCTATGATATTACCAAGTTATCTTTGCGGTCGATTTTAATACGTTATTTTTTTAAAGCCTTTAAGAATCTTTATAACCAAGCTGCGGAACCCTTTAGTTTTAACTGTGTCTGGTCCAAAATACACTTGACTGGTAATTTTTAGCTTTTACCTTTTATCACACCCCTTTAACTTTAACCCTCCACCACTGTGTTTCTTATATGAGTTCTATTTTTTTTAAGTTTTATTAATACTAAATGAATTTCGGGTTCCGGTCTATTATGGCCATGGAGCGATTGCTACTTGTCTATGCCCGCTAGTTTATTTATATTGATTTCATATGACATGCATATATACTGGTAACAATAACGACTTCATAAAATTATAATTACCTATACAGTTTCTTCTGCCTGCGCTAAATCCGACAAACGCAGTAGGAGATTTAGGCAACGAAGCGGGGTCCAGCCATCTTTCTGGTTTGAATTCTTCAGCATCTGACCCCCATATTGAACTACGATGAACGCCGTATATAAACAAAAAGCATCTACTACCTTTAGATAGCGTGCAATTTCCTGAAAGATTGAATGTCGTAGGAAATTATCATAGGAAACTTAAAACTAGTAGACCTTTTGATGTTCTACAACCTCAAATTTTCCAGAATTTTCAAAGTATGGGGGTCTTACACAATAGTTACGGCTATAGGAGCTAATTATCTCGAGAAATTGACATCAAAAAAATTGAAATCAAACTTCCTTATTATTTTTAAAGACCTACTATTTACTCTACTTACAAAGACCTAAATTTGATAACATGATAACTTAAAATATTTACTGATACAATAATTATACTACATTAAAATTTTAAAGTGAAAATCGTTTGTTTTATACAGATGTACTTCAATCAACTCATATTTTACATAAGAGTAATAAGCAATTGAACTCTGATAATATTTTAGCGATATAAAGTGCTGTCATCTAATTTGACTCATGGCACGTAAACATTTGGGCCACCAGTATTCGTCTCAGATTGTTTGTATCGTTTTCGCGGATGAGGTTATATATTTTGTTATTGTTAATGTTGTTACTTTTAATTAGTAGAATATTAATGTAAAAATCTAAACGGCTCACACTCACGTATAATCGGTGTAAGTACCGACTAGTTTCGGACTCATCGGAGGTCCTTCTTCAGGTGAGTGGGTAACGTTCAGTGCAAGACGGGTCGCGACCGCGAACGTTACCCACTCACCCTGAAGAAGGACCTCCGATGAGTCTGAAACTAGTCGGTACTTACACCGATTATACGTGAGTGTGAGCCGTTTAGATTTTTACATTAAGTTAATAATGTCTCACGATAGTTTTAATAATACAATAGTAGAATATTGTTCTTTTTGTTAATTATTGAAAGTGTTAATGCAGTTTGGTACGACTTATATTTTTTTATTTCGACCAAATGTTACCAGCCCCTGCATTTGTGTTTACAAGATTTATAGCTTCTCGTGACGGAAAAGGCAGTTTATTATTAGAAAGAAATAAATACGTAACGAACATTATAAATTTAAAAATATATATATTTTCTCAAACACTTACGCAATTTAACATCCCTGTCCAGATATCTAGCAATAACAGGTACAACTGGGTAAAAGCGCAAAGTTTCCTTTATAACAGCCTCCAAATAAGTTAAACGTGAAAGATCATGTTTTGTTACATCTCTGTCATCATCACCAAATACTTCGTACAATCTAAAATAAATTATAAATAATTCAATAAAATTATATAAATAAATAATAGTTGAGATCGATTCTTTCCTATTGCTCGGCTTAGGTATCTTATCGTGATATTATATAGCCTATAGCCTTCCTTAAGATATTTGCTAATTTTTCAAATCCAAGTTCCAGAGAATAGCGAGTTCAACCAAAAAATCAAACTATTCTCTTCAGGTGTGTTATTTTAGTAGCAATCTTACGAAATTTTTATTAATTTTTTTATGTTAAAAGTTGGCAAACAAGCATACAGCCCACCTGATGGTAAGTGGTTACCGTAGTCTATGAGCGCTTGCAGAACCATTAGTAGGTGCCACTCACGCGTTGCCAACCTCGAGATATTGGTTCTTAAATCTCGTCTGCCCAGTAATTTCACTAGCGTACAGTGCCCTTCAAACCGGAACACAGTAATGCCTAAGCACTACTATTTGGCGGCAGAATATTTGACACTGCGGTGGTACCTACCTAGCAGGCCTCTTGCAACAAAAGACCTACCACCAGTGTGACTGATTGCACTGGTGGAATAATCTCTGCTGTGACAGAGGTTATCCCAACAGCGGGCGATGGGGTCGTCACATCCCGACGCCGGTGAATATATATATAAATTATAAGCTTGTTCTTTCGATCCCGTTCCCGTTGGAGTTTTAATCCCGTTCCAGGGTCTCATATCTACAAACTACCTACCTGTATACAAACAGTTAGAAATATAAGCGTTTCCATACAAACTTCCCGTCGATTTCGTTCCCGTGGGAATTTTAATGGCGTTAATCCGGTACAAAAATTGTCCTGACAATTTAAGCCTCAATAGTTCAAAGGTAGAAGGGCCGACTTCGTGCCGTTAACGGAAGAGTTGAACTTTCGATCCTGACCCTGATCCCCTTGGGCTATTGTCGTATCTACTCCTAGCGCAAGCTTCGAGCTTATTTGGAGAGGCAATAGGAATATTAGTAATGGCTTGAAAAGTATTGCTAATATTTTTTAAAGAAAAAATTACAAACAACAAAAAACAATTAGCCAATTTTGTAGGTGCAGTGGTTCCGAAATTTTTAAGTGGTTTTGGAAGACTTAAATTTAAATTTTCGGGAAAACTTGTAAGTACTAAAATTCAACTTAATTTTTAATATATTTTATTTTTCAGAATTTTCCCTTTACTTCTGCTATAAGACCTTGCTTTTAACCACAATTGACAATTCGACCGGAAGTACCCTATAGGTTTTGGGTCGAAAACCTATATGGTAGTTCTTGTTGACCTGGAATCACGGAAGTTGAAAATTAAAGGGTATCCCATACATATATTAAGACAGACCTTTGAGTTGTAAGGGCGCTCATATAATTTACAGTTGTAGATTAATTGGCATATCCTCAAATAAGGTCAGTAAAATTGTGCTTTTGTGTGATAGAAAATATTTATAGATTTTGGTGCAGAACCCTTTGAGCGTGAGTCTGACTCGCACTTGCCTTGTACATTGAATGGATAAATGGATGGAAGGACGTATGTTACGCGAAGTTTTCTTAACGGATTTGGATGAAGTTTGGCACCCATACCTCTTACTACTTGGATCATCACATAGGATACTTTTGATTAATTTTGGAAAAATATTTGGCTGGCGTGGGATTATTAAAAAAATAGATTATATAGAATACAATAGATATAGATGAAAGCAAGCGGAGCCGCGGGGATAGCTAGTTATCCATATCAGTCAAAAATGGGTATGATTGGAGCACAGTCATATCATACAGACGATACTACTAGTTTTTTTTTCTACTACCAGATACCTGCATCCTCTGGAGGAGAACCGGGTTATGTGGGGTTCCGTAACCAGATGGTTACATCATGGGGACCCTCGAAACCTCCATTTTGGCTGACCTCAGTGCATGTGACCTTATTCCAACGCGTGATCTGCTTGCTTCTCAGCAAAAAAAGGCCGGCTCGACCGGGGAAGTACTACCCTCTCACAGATAATCGGCGCCAAGTAACAGTATCATTAGGTACTGTTGCGTTTCATGAGATTTGTGAGAGCCCTCCTGTTCCTTGGGTTGGCAATGCGTTTGTGATACTTCAAGTATCGCAAGCGTTCATAGGTTGCAGTGACTGCTTACCATCAGGTGTGCTTGTTTGGCAAGCGTAATGACATAAAAAAATATATTAAAACCTACTTACTCATTAAAAACTTTTTCTTGAACTTCTGGGTAGGATCCAATCATCAACACACAATAAGCGAGAGCAGTGGCTGAAGTTTCATAGCCGGCTGCTATCATTGTATCCACTTCTTCTGTTATCTCTGTGTCGTTCAAAACGTCTTTTTCTATCATTAATTCTAGTAGAAGCTGCATTAACGCTTTAAATTGCGGACCTGGAAATATTTCATAGAATAGATATACTTATATACATTTATACGTAACTACTTTCTTCCAGCGGTTTCGCTTGCGTGAATAAAGATTTGAATACAGACTTTGAATCCCCATTTCAACCCTTCAGGTGTGGAATTTTAGAAAACATTACAATACATGTTATTTCTTTTCTAATTTTTAACCTTAAAACAAAGTTTCATGATTCTAATTTCAACAAGGACGGTAGAAGGTAACCCTTGAGAGTTGAATTTAAGGGTAAAATCCTTTGTTATACGCAGTAACGTTTTAAAATCAACACCTGGGTGCCTACCAAACGACCAAATCCATCTAATTCAATTCTGATATTCAGATTTGATATGAACATGACGTATAAATATATATGTTATAATATAAATTGGTTTGAATCGCAATAAAAGTTAATGGTAAACCAGCAGTAGATTATAAATAAAATCGTAGCGTTTGTAACGTTAATATAACCATACTTATAACAAAAAATAATTTGTAATTTTTTTATTAGGCTGTGTTTCTCTCTGTTTGTTCCGGATAGTATTCGATGTAGTTGAACCAATTTTAATATCCACTGGCAGATATCTGATTTTATAAGCACTATCTTAGGCTACTTTTAGAAAAAGGGTGATAAAAACATCGCCAGGAAATTAGCATATCGTAGAAGAAATTTTAAGACATTTGTTTTTATTTTATTTGTAGGGCTCTGGTAGGGCTGAGCTACAGGCTACTACCGGGGTCCATAGGTGGCGGATGATGGAATGGTTGTGAGATATCACAACTATTTTTTATTATTATTTTTTTTTTTTTACTTGGAGAAATGCAGTTACGCACTCGAGCGCCGGGACGGGTGCAATGGCGCAAGAGGTGTGTGGACTCGGAGCCGGACTCCCTACCAACTAAAACTCCAAGGTCCCATCTGGCGCCATAGTGGGACGTCGCGGGATCACCGAAGCATTCAACCGCGACGCCCCGGCGCTTGCCCCGAAGGGCCCCTCTGGGGCGGCAACATAGTGCCGCCATACATACATATAATTACATACTAATACATATATACTATATCAATACACCTTGGTGCGCGAACACACCCAGGCCTTTCGGCCCCCGTCTGGGGCGGCAACATACTGCCGCCATATATACATAGAATACATATAATACATATATAAAATACGCCAAGGCCTTCCGGCCTCCGCCTGACCGGGGCTGAAGGCCTCGGTTAAAACACCACTGGTGTCGCAGGAGCCGTTCGCTGTCCATTCTGATAATCAGAAAAGTACCGGAGACCATACGACACCACCCTCCTGGGCGCGGTCTGACGTAAAACGCCCCACGCCCGAACCGTCTGACCCTGTTCGCTTCACCGGGCAGTCGAAGGTGCCACCTGCACAATCGACTCCCGGCTACTGAGTCCCCCGGCACGACAAGCCCAGGGTACCGCAGAATATCACAACTAGCTGTGCTAACAGCCCCCGACCAAAAAGTGGCAGTTGTTAGAGGGTGCAGTGGATATTCCTTGGGAAAGAGTAATCTTACAAAATTCAGCAAAGACTCAATGACAACCCTGTGTCATGGCAAGTTAGGGCCGCAAGTAAATAAGCCCACCCTGGTACACGGGCAACTGCGTGTACTGTAGGTGTGAGAGTGGAGATCAAGGAGGTCGCTACAGTCTCACGCCACATATTATCCAAGAGATAAACAGCGATGTGGAAGGCAAAAGGAAAACCACCACATTATCTATGTCCCTGGAAAATCATTATGGCTGAAAACAATAATACAATGGCCCTCAGTCCCCAGCAGATCTTAAATGGTCAGAGGATGCTAAGAATCCGGGTCAGCCATGAGCATTGCTACGTGGAATGTGAGGTGTCTATTTGGTGACGAAAAACTGGACAACGCTGAGTTGGAAATGGAACAATTGCATCTGGATGTTCTTGGTATTAGTGAGCTGAGATGGATAGGGACAGGAGAAATAACAACTGATCAACACGTGGTGTACTATTCCGTTAGTAATACACCCGATCGCAGAAATGGTGTGGCTATAATAATAAAGAAAAGTCTGAAACCGTTCGTTCGGAGATTTATCCCTACATTGGAAAGCGTAATGTTACTTCAACTTCAAGCAAAACCTTTTCACTTAAATTTAATGCAAGTGTATGCTCCTACGGCTGATAAAAGTGACATAGAAATAGAAAACTTCTATGAACATATTAATCTAGAATTGAAAACCATAAAGAAATAGGAAATCGTCATGGGCGACTTCAATGCAAAAGTAGGATATGGCAATGTTGACGGTACAGTTGGCGATTTTGGATTGGGAAGTAGAAATGAACGTGGAGACAGGTTAGTACAGTTTTGCCAGGAAGAAAATTTTGTCATTACTAACACATTTTACAAACTTCTTCCTAGGAGGTTGTATACTTGGAAATCACCTGCAGACAAACCTGGCAGAATTGTAAGAAATCAAATTGACTTTGTACTTATAAATAGAAGACATCGTAATAATATTACATTAATCAAAACTTACCTTAGTGCAGATGTTGGATCAGACTACAATCCTTTAGTAATGACTTTACATGTTAAGCTTAAGAAAATCCATCGAACAATAGTAAGATCATATGTGGATGTAAAAAAATAAAAGATACAGACACCCGCTGCAAAGTTAATCTTGCAGTAAATAATGAAATACTAGTTCGACTTAAAACAATGAAAAATCATATGCCAGATGTGGATACAACGTGGAATGACTTGAAATCTGCATTCCCGAAAATAGGCAAGGATATGTTAAAGCCACTAGACTATAGAAAGAAAAAGTTATGGATGACAACAGAAGTTTTGAATCTATTACTGGAGAGAAAATAATTATTATATAAAAGAAAATGATCATATATAAGGGACTTGTTTTCAGATCAATGCGAAAACAATTTAGACTTCCATGGTTTTGAAGCTGGACCGGTAATCTCGAAATCTGAAGTGTTTCGCAATCAAACAATCAAAGAAAGGTAAAGCCTTAGGATCCGATGAAATCCCAGTAATCTCGTAGACTACTTCAATCTCATCTATACTACAGGTGTCATTCCACAAGATTGGCTGAGATCAACATTTGTCATTCTACCAAAGACAAAAAATCCCAAATGATGTACTGATTACCGTTCCATATCATTAATGAGCCATATATTAAAAGTCTTTCTTAAGATAATACATGGCAGACTATATAACAGATGTGAGGCAATAATGTCCAACAGCCAGTTTGGGGTTAGATCGGGATTCGGAACGAGAGACGCTTTATTTTCTTACCAAGTCTTGGTTCAGAGATGATGGGATATGAATCAAGATTTGTTCGTATGCTTTATAGACTTTGAATAAGCATTTGATAGAGTCTGGCATGACAAACTCATACAATTGCTTCAAGCGGTAGGAATTGACTCTTATGATATATCTTATGATATCAAAAATCTATATTGGCAGCAAGAAGCAAATATCCGAGTTGATGGCAAAGTATCTTCTTATGTTGAAATACTAAGAGGTGTAAGACAAGGATGTATCCTCTCTCCCTTGCTATTTAATATTTATTCAGAATCTATCTTTTTAGTAGCCTTACATGACATCTATGAGGGAATAACTGTAAATGGAATGGAATAGTCAATAATATGAGATATGCAGATAATACAATTCTAATGGCTGACACTTTCTATGGACTCTAAGCATTGGTAGACGCGGTGTATAAAACCAGCACCAATATGGTATAAATATTAATTGTAAGAAGATTAAATATGTGGTCATTACTCAAACACCAGAGCCTACTTCTCCCATTATGATAAATGATTGTGCTATAGATAGGGTAAGTCAATACAAATATTTAGGTACAATGGTCAACGATCGAGTGGATTATAGTATGGAGATCAGATGTCGAAGTGAACAAGCCCGTACAGTCTTCCGCAAGATGGATAAGATTCTCTGCGACCGTAGTCTCAGTCTTTCTTTGCGCAAAGGAGTCGCACGCTGTTACGTTTTTTCCGTTCTTTTATATGAAGTAGAAACCTGGACGCTGATAGAAACTCTGTGTAGAAAGATAGAGGCTTTTCAAATGTGGGTGTATAGAAGAATGTTGAGAATTTCGTGGGTTCAGCGGGTGAAGAATAAGGCTATATATTATTTAGTATTGGGTCAGTTAGATTAGGAACTTGAAGTGCTGAAAACCATAAAAGTACGGAAATGGGAGTATTTTGGCCATATCATGAGGAACACCAAATACGACCTCCTAGAGCTTATTATACAAGGGAAGATAGCCGGCAGAAAACCACCTGGCCGTAGAAGAACGTCTTGGCTAAAAAACTTACGCCAATGGTTCGGGAAAATTACCCGATCTTTGTTCCGAGCAGCAGCGTCCAAAGTTCAAATAGCCTTAATGGTTGCCAACCTCCGATAAGAGACGGCACTATAAGAAGAAGAAGATTATATAGATAGGATAGGATAGGATAGGATAATATTATTTAGATAGGACACACCCAAGAAAAATACAGTTACAGAAATAATATCCATAGGCTATTAAATGCAATTAAACACTACAGTACTACTTAACTTAATAGTAAAATTAAAAATTAATTAATATAAAAAAACGACCCACGTTCTAATAACATTTCTAATAATAGTTTAATCGGCCTTACAAGTTAAAGTGGTGGAGTGTAAAGCATATCCATTGCGCGAACCAAATCATTGAGTAAGCGCAACGCATGAGACAATGGATGTAAAGCCAACTCAGTTCTGTGGGACAGAGTCGCAAAACCCGACATCCTTTTTTATACAAATTTTGACAAAAAAGTGGTAGTGCTAAAATGTCCGTCTTGTCAGCTATCACCGTACGTATTAAGCACCTACGCGTTTGGACGTAAATTCCACTTAACATTTATTTATTTATTTATTTATTTATTTATTCATGGGAAGCAAACAGTACAATAATACATAAAATCTTAGAAAATCAAATATTACATAGACCATTTAAGTTCCCACTAATAAATTATACAATATAAGTTATAACAAAAGAGCAGAAAGTAATATACAAATTATTGATATTAAAAATTTAAAAAATAATACATTAAAATAATAAGTCAATTATTCTAGAAAAATTATTAAATTATAGTTAATAGTTTCTTATTATAGTTTATTATTATAGTAAGAGATCTCCGTCACACGATTAATAATGTCAACATTGAACTTATATTCAAAAATGAAAGGCTTCGTTTTTCGAGAAAAAGTGATGACACAACATTTCTTTATATTTAAGTCTAAAAGATTGTCTTGACAATATTGACAAAGTTTGTTAAGATCACTTTGTAAGACCATACAGTCAGACGGTTTGCTAATTATTTTAAATATTTTCATATCATCGGCATATAAAAGTGTAGAAGAGTGATCGAATATATTAGGGATATCATTTATATAAAGATTAAATAATAAGGGTCCGAGATGTGATCCCTGAGGCACTCCAGAGGACACACGAATAAACGAGGAACAATAACCCTTAATTGCAACGGCTTGACTTCTATTGTCTAGATATGATGAAAACCAACGAAGTAAATTAAATGTAGTAAAGTAATCTGGGTTAGATAAAAAAAGGAAGGAAACGAACTGACGAAGATGACGAAGTTTTAAAGGTTCTGTTTTATTATTTGGCTACTTAATTCTAAAAAGAATTGTGTAAAATTTGTCAAACCTTTTTCATCTGTTTTGTTTCTGTTGTTTAAATAATTTTCTTTTGTCTTTTGCAGTATCTGAAAGTATGTAAAAAAAAATTAAAATTTGTTCAAACAATTACTGATTTTGAAGAAATAAGCAATTATCCGTAATCTTAAAAGCTTTATCATATTTTTGTTAAGGCATAGCTCAATATTACAAACCGTGTAAGACATGGTTTTCAATATCTTTAAGCATTCATCTTGTTTTCTTTTCAATGCAGACCAACTGTATATGAAATTGCTATGTAACCAAAATCTCTGTCCCCTTTTCATGAATATTTTGAAAATTTGATCCACAGCCATTATATATTGGCTGTTCAGCTCACTCCTCTCACTTAAATCCACTCCTAAAGCAGTTACTGTAAATTGAAAACGATTATTCTTTTTTTGTAAACAGTGTCTTTATCAAGACATTATTAATACCTCTCTTGCACCTCCAAATAAGCTCGTAGCTTGCGCTAGGAGTGGGTATGACGATATAGCCCAAGGGGTCATGATCGAACCCGCAACTCTGGCATTAGCCCTTTAACGGTTGAGCTATTGCGGATTTATTCATATAAAGTGTTGCGATATAAGACATTGAAACCATTAAGAAAAAGTGATTTATCATTAAGAAATATTGCAAACGAATGAGAGTATAGTAAATTTAAAACCTGTATCCGCATTGATCAGTAAAAACAAACCCGTGGAGACGTGACGACCACATCGCCCACTGTTGAAATAATCTTTGTTTCCGTCTGTCCGTCTGTCCGTCTGTCCGTCTGTCCGTCTGTCCGTCTGTCCGTCTGTCCGTCTGTCCGTCTGTCCGTCTGTCCGTCTGTCCGTCTGTCCGTCTGTCCGTCTGTCCGTCTGTCCGTCTGTCCGTCTGTCCGTCTGTCCGTCTGTCCGTCTGTCCGTCTGTCCGTCTGTCCGTCTGTCCGTCTGTCCGTCTGTCCGTCTGTCCGTCTGTCCGTCTGTCCGTCTGTCCGTCTGTCCGTCTGTCCGTCTGTCCGTCTGTCGGTTGTAGAACATCAAACGAACTTTCAACCGCATTTGGTTTGAAGAAGATAGGTCTACAAATTTTAAATATGAATAAGTTGTTCCCAAAACTTTGTTTGTCATATTACTTTTAATAATTACTATGAAATTACCAACTTCATTTTACAGTCGATTTTAATTCGTTACTATTTTTAAAGTTCTTAAGATTCTTCATCATAAAGCTGCGGAACCCTTTAGTTTCGACTGTGCGTGGTCCACAACGCACTTGACTGATAATTTTTTTTATACTTACTGAACTGGGTACTTACAACATATAGTTTCCAAAGAAATATTTTTCGTATAAATGTAATGGTCAAAAGGTTCTCCGCCAATTTCAATCTCGAAACCCTTGACAAGTCTTCGTGACTGCTTATTGAATACATCCAAAAATCCGTCCAAAACTATCTGGTTAAATGCAGGATTTAATAGTTTACGATGGATTTTCCAAATCGGTACTGTAATAAGATAATTAATCTTTTATAATATTTATATTATCGAGCATCTGCCGGTGGCTTCGCCCGCGTGAATATCGTTTTGGAATGAGTCAGTCACACTGGTGGTAGGTCTTTTGTGGCAAGAGGCCGACTAGGTAGGTACCACCGCAGTGTCAAATATTCTGCCGCCAAATAGTAGCACTTAGTTATTACTTTCCGGTTTGAAGGGCATTGTAGGCTAGTGAAATTACTGAGCAAAAGAGATTTAAGAACCAATATCTGGAGGTTGGCAACGCGAGAGTGGCACCTACTAATGGTGCTACAAGCGCTCATAGGCTACAGCAACCACTTACCATCAGGTGGGCCGTATGCTTGTTTGACAACTTGTAACATAAAAAAGGTACAGTTACTGCAAAAAGCCCCATCTATTTCTATACCAATATTCATCAAAATCGGTTTAGCGATTCAAGCGTAAAAAAGAAAAATACAGATTCAATAATAATAATAATAAAAAAAGACCATCTATATCGAAATTCATTTTTTATTAATCCCACGGGCACTTTTTCTGAGATGAAAAGTATCCCATGTCCCAAATTTCATCCAAATCCGTTCATGCGGTTTCGCGGGATTGAGCAACAAACACCCAAACATCCAAACATTCATAAATTTTTATTATTATCTTTAAATTGTATTGCTGTTAGCCTTACTGGTCTTGGCAGCGTCACCAGATGGTCCCCCATCTGGCCGAGTACCCAGCCTTGAAATTTTGCATCCTTTTGCACGGGCTCAAATTTGATTCCGTCTTTACGGTGCCTCCTGTGAAGCCGAGCCACGGCTAACGACGTCATCGGAAATGGAGGTAACGCTCCGAGCGCATTCTCTTCGATGGACTCACCCGACGGTGTGAGCGCGTCCTGACGGATTGAGACTCTTAACGTCTTCGCTTCATGTCTTAAATGAACAATGAAACAAACAATTTCCCACAAAAACTCAGTAAACCCGAGTGCCACCCATCCTACTAATAATCTCAAGCGTCTTAACTTTTTAATAGACTAAAAGCAAAAAACATTTGATGGATACTTGACGCCTATTAGAAAAATGCTTATTTTAACTAATAAAATTTTAATTGTCTATAATTTAGACTGGTCTAAATGTTTGAATTTTACTACTACAACTACAGATCCCACTAATTCCACTAATATTATAAATATGAAAGTTTGGATGGATGGATGTTTGTTACTCGTTTACGCAAAAACTACTAAACGGATTTCGATGAAATTTGGAACACAGATAGTTTATAGCCTGGATGAACACATAGGACCCTTTTTATCTCGGAAAAAAATTAAATTTCTTCTGGGATTATCAAAAACGTACCACAATTATGTTAGGGTGTTTGTTAGTCAAACACGCATAAACGGCTTAACGGATTGTGATGAAATTTAGCACATTATTATTTAGAAAATAATAAATAGGATAGGACTTTTTAAATATTAATAATTTAATAAGGATCATTAAAAAAAAAACTACAGAGCGTATTAATTTGATGATGATGATGAATGTTTTGATGATTTTTACTCAATCAGATGGCTTATTAGAAAATGCTATACACGCGGGGATAGCCACGGGCATGTACTTGTTTAATAAATGTTATAGCTTATAATAAATATGAATGTTTGTTGGTACTTTTTTTTATGTTAGAAGTTGGCAAACAAGCATACGGCCCACCTGATGGTAAGTGGCTGCCGCAGCCTATGAGCGCTTGCAGCACCAGTAGTAGGTGCCACTCGCGCGTTGCCAACCTCGAGATATTAGTTCTTAAATCTCGTTCGCCCAGTAATTTCACTAGCGTACAATGCCTATATTACTTTAAAAGGACTTCACAAAATTTAGTCTTCAATATACTCCAAAGCCTCATCAAAGTGTTTTTTATGTCATCATGACGGTTGGCAAAAAAACATAATTAAGGCCCACCTGGTGGTACGCAGCCACTGCGATCTATGAACGCTTGCGATACTTGAAGTATCATAATTATGTAACGTGCATATGATACTTCAAGTATCGCAAGCCATATTATAATGTATATATTAGATAATATAAAATATTATATCACTTACAAGCACCACTTATCAGCCCTTCGCCAAGCCATGGTTTTGCGAAGTCGTAGAAATTATCTTTTTGTAGACAAGTATTGGCTACCGTGAAGGAGTCATCAGGGTCTGTTAGACCTGTATAAGTTAGAAATAGTTTGAATTCTTGAATATTTAAAAATAGTTTTTAATAGTATTACTGAATTAATTAGAAAATATTAGAACTTATCAATATCTGAAATAATATGTAGTAACTATATATATAAAATGCTTTGTCCTGAATGACTGACGGATCAACACACAGCCTAAACCGCTGATCGAAGAGACTTGAAACTTGGAGGGTGTGTTCTTTGTATGACGTAGGCATCCTATAAGAAACGATTTTCCGAAATTCTACCTCTAAGGGGGTGAAATAGGAGGGCAAAGTTTGTATGGGAAAACATGATTCCTTGGTCCAATCCACTTAAAAATTTGCATAACCCTTTTTTAACGTAATTGATGGAAAACGTGTTTCTTATTTTATTAAAATTCATGCTATAACGAGGTTAAAAAGGGGTAGAAAGTTATTTTGCTTCGAAGTCTATATCAATACTACTTAGTGATTTTGATTTAATTAAAATTTTATTTTGACACACATCTCAAAACTCAATCAGATTTTATTTGACAAGCAGAAGATCTGACTGGCATATCAACGACCAGCCTAAACTTGAAATTATTCTCGAAACAATTTTTTTGCACAGGTATTCTTTTTAAAATGCAAACGAGAACTAGGAAACATTTGTGTTTAACCCTTATGGAGGTGAAAAGGGTTTGAAAGATGAAACCGTTTAAATATTGGGTGTCTACAATTTTTTTTACTTTAATAGAAGCATGAAACCATGAAAGCATGAAACTGTTTTTGGAGAACAATTAAAGGTAAAGGAACACGGGTTTTAACATTTTCTAAAATTCCACCCATGAAAGGGAATGAGGGTTCAAAGTTTGTAATAAAATCGTTATTCACGCGGGCGAATCCACTGGCAGAAGCTATCTTCTATAATATAAATGCTTTGTTCTGAATGAGTGACGGATCAACGCACAGCCGCTGATCGTAACGATCAGAAATTTGGAGTGTGAGTTCTTTGTACGACGTAGGCATCCGATAACAAAAGGATTTTCCGAAATACTACCTACTACTAAGTAGGTAAAAAAGGAAGGCATACTACGAAATTTCATGGTTCATTCTACTTCAAACTTTGCATAAACCTTTTTTAACAGAATTGATGGAAAATGTGTTTCATATTTTGTAGAAATTCATCCCCTAACGGGCTTAAAAAGTCTAATGCGTTTATAAAACTGTTTTGGAATCGATTTTATCATTTTCAGTGCCGCCTTCACTGTGAACGATGGAACTCCGTGGAAAATGCCATAGAATCATTCTATCAAAATGTACAAGAGAAAGTAATTTACCTTACAGCTAAAAAATTATACAGTTAAGTTTCATTTGTAATTATTTTTGGTATAATTATTGCCTTCTTTCTATGAAAAGATTAAATTTATTAAATAACGAGAACATAATCAATTGTAAAATCGAGTATGCAATGTTCGGATAATTCGCTATGACATATTCATACAATTATATTCCTTATAACGATATGGCAAGAAAGCTTCGAAATGTATATCTATAGTAAAGTATTGACAACTGCATTGATCGGTCCAAACTTTGGTGAGGTGCTCATGAACAATTTCGCACGGTAAAAAATGTTATTATTACTATCCAGTTTATAAGATCGGATGATTTTATTAGTAATTAGTAAGTGTTAATTGTAGTAACACTTAATTGAAAATATTTTCTCGGCTTTAGATTTCATTAGTCATTATTTTTAACTAAATTTTTGCAATGTAGTCATTTTTTTATTTTTTTTTATAAATTATTTTTATTATTGTTAAATTAACCGCTATTATGCAATAAACTTGTATATTACTTCACTATTTTACAATGGTTTTTATGTAATTTATTCAGTATCATTATTCATTCTATTAGGGCTGAAGAGCGACGTGAAAATCTTATCTCATGAAGATTCTTATACTGTAAATATACCTTATTTTCTCTTTTATAACTATCTTCTTTATATGAAAATCACATAATTATTTCTTTAATAGTAAATATATTTGTCACATTAATATTATTTCATTTTAATCTATATAAAAGCATTTCAATGACGTTTAATCTGCACTTTTTAACTCCTATGAATATAATATAAGAAATCAAATTGTCGATACCGATTATAGACAGTGTTGTTTCCCTATTACGTTTTCTATCGTAAATTTAATCATAAATATTATGGATTATTTATGTAAACATTTATACGTAAAATTGGTTATGTTGATGTATTTTACTTATTAGTGTATTTGCCATATTTTATAGTTTTCTATGAGTATGCGTTTAATAATACAATGTACTGTTTACCTCGCGTCCCCCAAAAAATCATGAAATTTTTGTTAGTAAATTGTCATTCATGGAATCTCCTTTGGTATGTTAAATTATCTAAGGATACACGTTATATCAACGCCCAGTCTAAACTTATAATTTTCTCTGGTGTTTTTTCACAGGTGTTGTTTTTAAAACAAAAAATAGTTTGTGTTCAAAATTTTTTATTAAAATCGTAATTCACGCGGACGAAGCCCCTGGCAGAAGCTAGTATATTTATGTGGAGCTTGACATGAATCAAAACTTTGCAGCATTCAAAGCATTTAAATTCCCGCTACACGGGTCTTGTGCGTCGTCTAACCTAACCGCTAGCCAATCAACGCTCGCGCCGACTCCGCTTTCTCTCTTCTGCTTACGACGTCAAACGGATTGTGCTTCGAAATATGTAATGTATGTGTTACAAAGAAATATAGTTTTTTTGTCGTGCGAATGTGTCTGTTCAATTCCCGAACACGGTATACTACAAGTTTTAGTTTATCTTTGATACTGGGATAGCCAAGAAAATGACATTCTTTTCGCATTTTAGTTTCTTATCCCAATAGCAAGAACGGAACTCTTATGATTTCACTTAGCCGTGCAACCCAACGGATCGAAAAAAAAGCCCTCTGCTCGTCTATCATTACGAATGTCACTTTATGCTACACAATTTGGTAGTAAAACCCTAAAATATAAATATATAATAATAAAAACTTTAAATTTTACCGGCGTCGGAATGTGACGACCCCATCGCCCGCTGTTGGGATAACCTCTGTCACAGCAGAGATTATTCCACCAGTGCAATCAGTCACACTGGTGGTAGGTCTTATGTTGCAAGAGGCCGGCTAGGTAGGTACCACCGCAGTGTCAAATATTCTGCCGCCAAATAGTAGTGCTTAGGCACTAGGTTTGAAGGGCACTGTACGCTAGTGAAATAACTGGGCGGACGAGATTTAAGAACTAATATCTCAAAGTTGGCAATGCGTAAGTAGCACCTACTAATGGTGCTGCCAGCCCTCATAGGCTATGACAACCACTTACCATCAGGTGGGCCATATGCTTGTTTGCCAACGTCTAACATAAAAAAAAACAGCTCCAACTACCTCTAACTTTTGAACTATGCGATTTACAATTCTGGAAAAAATTGAACGTTGTAAAACATCAAAAGATATCACGTAAATTATTTTCAGGGATTTCAAAATCCGAATTTTAGAGATACATAAGTTTGTCCTGTAGTTTTATATGCCAACATATTTTTGCGGCCGAATTTAATGCGCTGTTATTTAAAGACCTTAAGATTCTTCATAATCAAGCTGGGTAGCTCTTTTGTTTTCATTGTGAGTGATCAAGAACGCATGTGGGTCATTTATATTTTTTTATGTTATTAAGTTCGCAAGCAAGCATACGGGCCCACCAGGTGGTAAGTGGGCGCCGTAGCCTATGAACGCTTGCAGTACCATTAGTGGGTGCCACTCATGCGTTGCCAACCTCGAAGTATTGGTTCTTAAATCTCTTTTGTCCAGTAATTTACTAGCCTACAGTGCCCTTCAAACCGAAATACCGTAATGCCAAAGACTACTACTTTGCTGTAGAATATTTAACATTGCGGTGGCACCTACCTAGCTAGCCTCTTGCAACAAAAGACCTACCACCAGTGTGACTGATTGCACTGGTGGAATAATCTCTGCTGGGATAGAGATTATCCCAACAGCGGGTGATGGGGTTAAATATCTTATCCATTCTACGTGACATGGCCAAAGTATTCTGTGCTCATGTGGCACAGCTAAATACCACTAATCCAATAAAGTGATTTAATTTGCCTATAAAACAATAATAACGACACATTAAATCATTTTCAGACATTGAATTTTCTAAAACTTCTAAAAACTTTTAAATACCGTATACTTTGATAGGGCCCAAGCAAAAAGTAGCTACGCCGTCGTTTTTCATACATTCTGAGACCAATATTTCAAGAAAATTCCAGAAGTCTGAAAACATAGAGAAAAACAAAATTAAAATTAGCGCCTTAGCTCGCGTGAATGCCGTTTTTAATGGTGTCCTTTATGGCATGAAAATAAGGCACTCAAGACTAAGACTCGGTACTCGGTAAATTAGTATGTTTTCGTGTAAGTAACCGAGTATTTACGGGCGTATGCGTCTATGCGTACTGCGTACATAGTCTAGTCGATCACTCGATACTCCAAAGTACTCGAGACGCTTTGGGGCTATTTGATACTGAGTATTTAGGCGTCCAAGCATATACCTATTCCAAAAACCTGCTCCAGCAAATACGCCTCACCGCTATTCGAGATACAAACACGATGAATGATTTTATCTGGAACCATTTATTTCAACCTCTAAGTTTTTTTTACGACAAAAGGTGGCGTGTTTGTAAGAACATAATGTAAGAGTCCAAAGTCCCATCTATTTCTGTGACAAAATACATCGGTTCAGTTGTTTAGGCGTGAAAAGGTAACCGATATATAGAGTTAGTTTCACATAGTATACGTGTATATCGAAGTTCAAATCATGGATTTCTTTTTGTTAATTTCAGGAACTTAATCTTTTTCGGGAAAAAGTATCCCAGATAACAATCGGCTCGACCAATTTTTATGAAATTTTGTGTGCATATCGGGAAGGTCTGAGAATAGGTCTATTTTTAATATCCCTAAATGTTAAGGGCGGTCCCGATATAAATTTTTTGGACACATTTTTTCTTTATGATTCATCATTGAAAAATACATACAACCTTAAATTTTCACCCTTCTACCATCAACGCCTATTTTTAATAGCGATATTAGTGATTCAATAATTTTCACCGGTGTCACTTCTGTTGACAATGTGACTCAGAGTGCGCTGCTGTCCCAAAAAGTTTTATTCGGGACCGGACAACATCTACCGGACCCAAAAGTATTATTTTAATATCATATTTTAATGGACTAATTTTCCTATATAATACTCACTGGTAATATTACCAATCAACAGATGTACGTGGCCTATTATTGGTAAAGTACCAGACATCACCGGAGGCTCGTTCTTATTTCGTTTTCTTTGAAACCACAACAGCACGCCGAAGACTAAACAGCTCAACAGTATTATCAGCATAGCTACCCTGCGAAACATAACCATTATATAAATATATATAGTCCCTGTCCCGAGAATCTATAAACAAACATTCAGGTGCTGGTATTAATAACAGTACTACTTCCAACTGGTTAATAACAAATTAAACATTAAAAAAAAAATTCCAAAACAACACTAACAATCTGAAACGTATACATGAACATGAACTGATTTTTTGACGGTCCGGTTAATATCTTCTTGGAATGTTAGATATTAACCGGACAAGCATTATTCCGGAAATCGTCCTGTCATTTGGGAGGCATTATTATATTAAGGACAAAGGATTTGACGACGTTGTGGCGCAGCGGTAGCGAACCTGCCTTAACGCCACAGGGTTCAATTCCCGCTCGGAGCATAATATGTTTGTATTGACCATGCAAGCATATTTTCCGGTCTGGGTGTATTTGTCCTTGTCATTGTGAATGTTTCCGGACCCCCGACACAGAATATTACTATCTTAATGGGGGCCGTTGAGTGTGCAGCGTTTATTTATTTATTTATTTACAAAGATAAAATTAAGCATGAGGCACATCGTTTCACAAATATTGGCGGAATATTATCAGGTCCAGAGCCCTTTGTTACGTTCAGTTGTCACAGCTTATTTTCCACATCTACTAAACTTGTCTCTAATATAGAAAAAATATCTGTCTATTTATTTAATTCATAGCAACAACAAATCTTTAACAGTACGGCGCAGTAAGGTGTCCATTCTAAAATGTCTCAGACGGGCAACGTATAATAAATTACTATATAATACTTCGGTAAGGATAGCATATTTGAATTTTATGAGGTATGCAATGCCTACCACTGCTTAACTGCCTATATGAAATGCACAACACTGGAAGATGACAATGCTGATAAATTAATACTCAATTTTTTCTAAATAATTTTTTCAATCTTTTATCATTTTTTTTTTGTTATAGTTAGTTTATTATTATCTTTTATTTTGTATTCTTATAACATTATTATAGTATTTTATTTAAGTTAGACATTAAAATAATAGTTACACAGCGCATACTTAAATTAGGTACAAGCTGAAAATCAGCGCCGTGTGGAGCTGTGAAGCGACACTGCGGCATATAGCTGAGCTTGTAAACCTTTTGCAAAGTTGATAATGTTATTTCGTTTTTTTTTGTTTTTACCATAATTACCTGTATCAACTTAGTATGCAATAAAGGATATTATTATTATTATTATTTTTATGTTCGGTTTTGATTCTCCCCATTTAATTGGGGGTAATAAGCTGACACACGGGCCTCAACCAAGTGTGCCAACTTCTAATATAATGGGTTTAAGATGATGATGAATTTTGGAGAAATTTATATTATTATTATTATTATTATTATTATCAATGAGGCGTTTCCTTTCCAAGATTTTTTTTTCCGCAAGCAAAAGTAATAAAAAGGTGAAAAGGCAAAGGAAGGAAACTGACACAAAAATGTACAAAGAAATGACGAAGAAGCGGGTGAAAATTATGAAAACATGAAATTTTATTTTATCACAAAAATGTGATAAGTTACATTTCTAAAATGTTGTGTCAAGGTCAAGGCTGCGGCTCTACCCCACTAGAGGTTTCCCTCTACCCCATATGGTCGGTCAGATAATGATACTTTAAATGATGATGACAAATTAATTTAAGATTTCAAATAAACAATAAAAAATTGTTAAAGAGAAGCGCGTTTAACATCCAATTGGCAATCAACTTAGTAGCACCTCCTAAATTATAATATATTTATATTACAAAACTGTATATATATTGATAATATTAAACAAGTTGTAATTGTTTTAACTTGTCTTTGTAATTTCTTAATAAAGTTTTACACTACCTTGTAAATAAATATCACTTTTTAAAGATCACGCGCACTTCTTTTCGATTCGGGCAATGAACAATCTATATTGAATTTTTTTTTTAATCAATAACATTTTAATTATTCAAGAGCGTCGTAAACATCCACTTCCGTTGACATCGTTGGCGTCATGGGCACTTAATTGTTTTGTTTTGTTGTGGATATAGCAAGGAGTTTGAATTTTTAATGATTACGAGAACTCACTAAAACTAACTATATTGCAAATATAGCTAATAATTATTCCAGTAATATTATAAATGTAAATGTCTGAATGGATGGATGTTTATTACTCTTTCACCCAAAAACTGCTGAACGGATTTGGATGAAATTTGGACCACAGACAGTTTTTAACCTGGATTAGCACATAGGGTACTTTTTATCCCGTAAAAATGAAACGTTTTCCTGGGATTATCAAAAAACTCACTACAAACTTGTTTGGATGGTTGTTCAATTTAGTTAGCATTTAGCCTATAAAGGAAGGAAAAAATTAAAAAAAAAAACAAAAATCGTCTGTCCCCCAAACTTGAAATTGTCAATTAAGTTAGCCTTTAAAGGTAAGAAACAAAAAATTAAAAGTCGTGCCAAGGTGTTAAGTTAGTCCTCTAAATTGTATCAGCGTCCATACAACTCAGAGGACTATCTTTGTTAGTGGCAATGTATACATACATAGTCGCCACTAACAATTCTTCCGGTATCTTTATTGTAAGATCTTGATTTTTGCCATATTTCGTGATTTCAGGCATGCTCATAAATCAACAGTCGAAGTCGAGTCGTTTGATCGAACATACTTTCTGAGGTGCGGGTGGAAAGGGACGTGCATCGAGCGCGTTTAAATAGGTTTGCTTATGATGATGCTAGTAAGTAGTAGGTAGTATCAATTTTAACAATGATACACATTGTATCTGCTGAAAACTTGTATACGTATTTTTAGATAAGGGTACTGACACACATGCTCATTACTAGCATGAAAGCATGAGTAGAGAATAGCTACTTAATATCATGTGTGTCTAAGCGTTGCTACTAATAAGTAAATGGGTAGATATATAAATAGTTACTACGATGATTTTATATGTTATCGACTTGTATTCAAATGTTCAAAACCTTGAATATTATATTATTAGCCTATAAGCTTTAAAAATATTCGAATTTCAAACAAGAAGAAAGATATGTTCTAGAAAAGGGTACTCGAAGGTTTTTAACGAGGTTAAGTATATTTCTAATAGTCACGCTACCGTCAAGAACCTATCTGCATGTAAAATGCCTGTGAAATATGGACGGAAAGGCAGGCAGACGAATATGACGATCCTTACTCCTATCCCTATGCCTACGAATTTTACCCTAAAAAACAATAATGACATCATTTAAATTATAATTTTTCCACGTGTAAATCGTTAATTTCGTTACATGAATAATAGAATGACGTGGCTTGAGTAATATTATAATATATAATTACGGGTCAAGTGCGTTGTGAACTACGCACAGTCAAAACTAAGGGATTCTTCAGCTTGATAGTGAAGAATCTTGAGGACTGTAAAAATAATAATAAGATAAAATCAACCGAAAAATAAGTTGGTAATTTTATAGTAATTATTAACGTCATTTTGAAAGACATATCCTCGTTGCGCGTGCAATACCGAGGAAGAGCAGATTGTTAATACCGCGTAACTACAAAAGCGGCAAAATTGAAATCTCGCGGCTCGACACAATTTAATTTACCCAAAAAGAAACCTCATATTTCAATTAAAACAATGCTGCGAAAAAGTATTTTTGTTTGAAGTCGCCGGCAAGTCCGCGTATTTATGGGATGGGCGAACAAGTTGAAACACGACTAGTGCGTGCTCTTGAAAAAAAATTTTTTATAGTGAAATAACTTTAATATCACTACATTTTTCTTACCGCGAATGCTGCTGAGCTAAGTCTATTCGCCAATTTAGCAATATGGGGGCCCCATTGTAGTTTAGAATATTCAGTTATACTAGAAATGATGGAGTCTACAGTTTTTCTCCAAGAAAAATTGTGGACTCCATCATTTATGTACTTCTCCATTCAATATTACATTAGATTGAACCTGTCTCACATTAGGCAATCTAAATTTAATATATTTTGTTTTTTTACTATTCAACAGTAAATTATTCACACTGTACCAATGAAGTACCTTAGAAAGAGCATTGTTTACATCGTCGTAATTAATACTATGTCTTTTAAGGTTAAAAATAAAAGAAGTGTCGTCAGCAAACATTTCTTGAGCTCCTTCCACAAAATATGGTAAATCGTTAATGTAAACAAGAAGAGAAATGGACCGAGAATGGAGCCCTGTGGGACTCCCATATATACATTTATACCTTGAGATCTCTTACTGTTTACGTCGATCTTCATAATTCTATGTTGCAAGTAGGAAATAAGAAGATCGAGCGCAGTGCCACGTATACCGTAGTGCTTTAACTTACTGACTAACGTCTCGTGCTGTATGCAGTCGAAACCCTTAGATAAATCCCAAAAAACATCAAGTGCATCCCGTGACTCTTCTCAGGCATCATAAATATTAGAAAGAAGTTTATTACCTGCATCAGACGTCGAACGACTCTTGGCAAAACCAAATTGATTGTTCTGCATTGGTTTGTATTTATTATATCAATCAAATCAAATCAAATATTTTTATTCAACATAAAAAGCATTACACATATTTGTTGTAAGTCAGATTCTACCACCGGCTCCAAAATTAAACCTCTACCTGAGAAGAACCGGTAATATTACAATAATATAATAATGAATAACTGGCAAATAATAATGCATTAGCATCTGATTTAACATGATTTTCTCAAAAAATTTACTGAGAGTCGGTAACACCGACATATGGGTCTAAAGTTAGATGGGACTGACGTACATGTTACATTTAATAATTACGTAATGAAAATTAAAATATTTAAAGCGAAAAAACGTTAAATGGTGGCTCTAATATGTATATACAAGAAGATTTTTCACCGAAATAATACTTTCGGTGAAAAATCTTCTTACGTAATTATTAAATGTAACATGAAGAACGAAAAAAGTTGCAAGACAGGAAGGAAAAATTGCATTTCTAAAATACGATAAATTAGTTGTTTAAAATAATTTACGTCTCTTTACCAACAAAAAGGCCTCTATACAATTAGCCACCAAATAACAAAACTGAATCCTTATCAAAATCACAGCAGCAACCATCTACATCACAATTCCAAGCTTACAAAAAGAATAAAACGACTACATACAACATACGCAAATATATGCAATTTTCTAATAAAGAAACGGGCTCTAATTTAACAATAGATGAATAACAAATAACTTACCCTCAAGATAATCTTTAGATACTACATTAGAATGACAAAACATTACACGATAAAAAAGTTTTACTATAATAAGATGATACCGCAACAACGGAAAAACTTATCCATCCCCAACCCCTATGGTCACCGTGAGGAATTAGACCAAAACCCTCTTGACAATTCAACATTAGGAGAAATTAATTTAGAAAAAATAATACAATCTGAAGCTAAAAATCAAAACCAACATTTATATATTGCGACATTAAACACGTAAACACCACGAACCATAGAATCATTATATGAACTGGAAGAATCTCTACAATCAATTACATGGGATATATTGGGCTTAAGTGAAATAAGAAGACAGGGGAAACGTATAGAAGTTTACAAAAATTACTTATTCTATCATTATGAGTAAACGGCGGGCTTATATGGAGTTGGTTTTCTCATCAAAAGTTATATTAAGAAAAATATAGAAAATTTTATTGCCACTTAAGAAAGAATATTAATATTAAATATTCAATGTCCTAGTCAGAAACACCGCAGCTCAATCATACAAGTATATGCGCCTACTGATCACCAATGGAAAAGATACCTTCTATAATGATCTTAGCACAACCATAGCGAAAGCTCATAAAAATATTATAGTGATGGGCGACTTTAATAGCCAATTGGGTCAAAAGAAAACAGTGAACAAAAATGTTATAGGTGACTTCAGTACAGGGAGAAGAAGTCAGGATGGACAGAGGCTGTTAAATTTTGCTTTGCAACATAATTTTATATAATGAACACATTTTTTAGAAAAAAATAAACAGAAAATGGACGTGGATAACCTAACGGAATGTATAAAAACGAAATAGATTTTACTATATCAAATCAACCGCGGCTTTTTGCTGATGTCGATACTGTTAATCAGCAAAATTTCAATATCAATCTTAGGATGTTAAGAAGTAAATTATTTAATTATACGTTGAAAAAATTAAGAAAAAATATTAAAGTAAGTAGTAAAGTAATACATACCTACTCATCTTCCTGACCGCTCAACAAAGTTTTTGTCAACAGCACTACATAAAATAAATACTGAAGAAATTCTATAAAATAAATACAATTTAATAAAAAAGGATTTTAAAAGATACAGGCAGTAAAATAAGTATAAAAAAATAAGCTAGAGACAAAATAGGACAAGAAGCAAGACAAGACAGAAGACAGGAAAAATTACTAAACGAAAAAACGAAAAATACAAATCTCATATCACATATAAGCAAGTTAATAAATAAAAGTATATGAAAACACATAAAAGAGACAAGATTAAATGTAATAAATCATCATATAGAACAAACAGGAGGGGTAAAGAAAGCATTAAAAGAAATAAAAGATAAAAGCACATGGATTCCAAATTTAACAAACAAAAAATCAAATAAATTACTTACCAATAGAAACGATATTTTAAAATTAGCTACTTTATACAACAGAGAACTTTACAACAATAGCGATATAAGTGACAACTTCGATGTGGACCTATCAGTTAACAGTGATGATGAGGAGATCCCTATGTTGCTAGAAAAAGAGATAAAATGGACAATAAAAACCAAAAATGACAAATCTCCTGGCGAAGACAATATTAGTAATGAGCTTCTTAAAATTACTGCTTCGGAAACTACAAAAATATTTAACGACTTGCTTAGCGAGAATATACAAAAAGAGGAGATACCCAAACAATGGACTACCTCGACATTAATACTTATATTCAAAGGAAACCGAAATGATATTGCTCAATAGGGTCGGAAAAACTCTAGACGAGAACAAGCCGGTTTCCGTAAAGACTAAGGAAAAATAGACCATATACACACCATTAAGCAAATAATTGCAAAATGTAACGAATATGGAAAGAAGTACTATTTAGCCTTCATAGATTTCAATAAAGCTTTTGACACCTTGAGACACTAGTACATTTGGAAAGCCCTAAAAGATCAGGGCATACATAAAAATATATAAGCATAATTAGAAATATCTATAAGAATACATCAGCTAAAGTAAAATTAGAAACTAAAGGAAGATATTTTAAATTCTTCACGTATAAGAATTTAAAATAAAAAAGGTGCCAGGCAGAGAGACCAACTGTCCCCAAAACTATTTTCAGCATAATAGAAATAATATAATCCAAATAGTCTTCAGCACATGCTGCAACAATTATTAATAGAAAGTGGATAAGCAGACTTATCGACTAAGACGAATAGCAATCTTTTGGTAAAAATATTGGTCTATGAGAGAGATAATGAAAAATCCAAGTAGTCCTATAAGATACAAGACAAAAGTTTTTAACTCATGCATATTACCCAGCTTGATATACGGATGTCAAACATGGTCGTTGAAATAAGGAACATTTAAAATGCCTTCAAACCTGTCAACATGGTATGGAACGAAGGTTTCCTGCACGGAAACCTATTTCTTTTTCTAAAATTAAAGTAACCAAAGTTACTCCTTATAACATCAAGTACCTGCCAGTGAAAATCCCGTTAAAATTACAGACAAAACAGACAAAACAAGACATACTATAATTATGCATTAAGTGAAAAGCTTAATTGGAATTACAAACAGACACTTCACTTTTATTTATCTGTATAGATGTAATCATGACTTATCAGATAATATTATCAAATGTGTACATGGAATTGATAAAAACAAATAATTTGACACGTGATTTGCGAAATGCGTGAACGAAAATTTTGAAGCATGATAAATGTAAAGAGAAAAGATAAAATAAAAAAAGAAATAAAATAAAAGTTGCTGATGTTACATATATGATAAAAAAAATCTTAAATGAAAATAGTCAGGTCAATCAATACGAGGTAAGAAAGAGAAGTGGTCAAAAAACGTAACGAGATGGTGTCCTAAAGACGGTAAGAGAAAGAGGGGTAAGCCAAACAAAAGATGGGACGATGACGTGAAAGCTATAGCGGGAGTTACATGGAAGAGAAAGGCTTTAGATGGAAGTGTATGGTCAAGTCTAGAGAAGGCCTATGCTGAAAGGCAAGACGATCACAATGGAACCAAAATAATATAGATTAATAAATAATTAACAATTGATTACTTTAAATTATTGCTATAATTATATTCTTTCTTTATAATCAAAATATTGAATCAAACTATTAATTGTTTATTATGTGTAAATCTTGTTGAATTAATTTACATTACTAATATTATTATTAAATATTTAATTATTATTGTAATGAATTGTTAATTGTTATTGTCAAAAATAATTATTATTCAATACATGTTGATTTGATGGTATTATTATTTTAACTCTTAATTCTAAATATTATTATTTTATGATCTAATCCTAGGTAATAGTTCATCTTTTTTTTAAATTTCTTAGTAATTATTATACCCAATTTAATTAAATTAAACTATTTACGATATTTAATGAATTTGTAAATCTTACTAAAATAATTTAAATTATTAAATAATTGCAATAATGTATGTTATTATGAAATAATCGTAACGAATTCATCGTTCAAACATATTAATTTTTTCAAACATATTATTAATGCATGTAAATTTCTTTAAACTGATTTTTAACTTATTAATTCAATCGTTACTATTTTTTTATGATTTTATTCATTTTTATTATTTTATATTTTTATATTGTTAATAATATTTTATTATTTTTATATTGTTAATAATAATAAAAAATATGTTAAATAACTTTTTTGTTAAATGAAATGTGTGATCGTAAATAAAGGCTATTGTTATTATTATTATACTTCTTTTAATCTATTTAATTTAAATAATCTAAGCTTTAGTCTCATCAACCTTTGACAAACTAAAATAGTCTCCTAGTAAAATGATTGTGACATACGGACGGACAGACGGATGGAAGGACGGATGAACATTACGAAATGATAAAAGTTCCATTTTTAAAAATGTGTTAAAACACAAACGTTAAAACTAAGTAAATTAGAAAACTATCAGATAGTTAGCACTCTTAACACACCGTTGAAGTGTTGTGGGTACGGGTTCAGATGTTTGAATAATTACCCGACCTGAAATAGTTCAGAGCGCTGTCGTGCTATGTCCACAGCCGGACAACTTCTGACCTGTGAGACCCTATAGCTACTTAAATGGAGGCTTGCTCGTTAATGGCAGACGAGTAGTCAATTGCACTACTTTTAATTCACAAAAATCAAGTCAAATCACAATCTTCCACAGATAAATTAATCGTCTCAAGCCTTCATTTAATTAGAATGACTAATTGAAATTCTAATTTTAAGAATCTCTTAATTTGTCCCCATCTCAATCTCTTAGGAAGGTCTGAAGAATTTAAAATTGTTTTTTTTTTAAAGGCGAATAAAGGAGCGAGACTAAACGAATGATTGTAATATTATTCTTAATGTTAAACTGGTTATTGAAGTTTCTTTTAATATTATCTGTGAGTCAGGGCACCGAATACCCGGTAGGCGGTGACCGGACTCAAAGCGATGAATCCGACGTGTACCCGGCGACCGCTTGCCGGTCAAAGTACATTTGAAAGCTGCCATGCATGCCCATACACATCGCTACCGGATACACGGCGCCGGCTACCCGGTGACCGGCACGTGTGAAAAGACACTTATAGTCTTAGTTTTTCCGACATTAATGGATTGATTCAACTGAAGTGTGAAGTGAAGCGCAAACTTCTGTAGAATATTGAAGTCAAGTAGCATTGTTGTTGTCTTTTGTTAGATCATTGCTAAAATTTGAGGCATAAACTTTCACCAACCTTTTAAGATATAGCAAAATAAACACAATAAAAGTAATTAAAATATAGTTCTGCAGGAGTAATAAAAATCAGCTAAATTTTGCTGAAAAACAATCGTTTTGGGGATACCTAATATACATACAAATAAAATTGAAGGCAAAATATTTTTTTTACTAAAGCCATATTATGAAAGTATCGTATACTTTAACATGAAATATTTAAAAAAAACAATTGTCTGTCCATCTGCCTGTTTGTTTCGTCTAATCTCCGAAACGACTGGACCGATTTTGGTGAGACTTCCACTGTCTGTAAAAGTAACTTAGGCTACTTTTATTTTAGAAACGAGAACAAGTGTTGCAATAAGAAACTAACCTAATTAAATCAGTCAGTCGGAGCGAAAGTGATGTCTCAACCTGGGTTGCGGGTTCGATCCTGATCCCCTTGTGCTACTTGTGTGTCAAATCCTAGCGCAAAATACAAAAAGGAAAAAAAGTCCCCGGGCATAGTTAGATAAAACACTTTTGTTCGCAACTGTACCCATAAAATAGTGGTCTCAGCCTAAATCGCTACTATCATTATATCTACCCGTATAATCTACACTGTCCCAGGCTCTGATTTATTATTTACACCCAACCTATTAATTTCGTTGTCTTGTTATCTCCCCTTTTGAGATGACACGATTAATAGTTTTATATACTTTCTGTTGACACTCTGAATTATGGAAAATCTTTTTTTTTAAAGTTACAAGTTGGCAAACAAGCATACAACCTACCTAATGGTAAGTGGTTGCCGTAGCCTATGAACGCTTGCAGCACCATTAGTAGGTGCCACTCACACGTTGCCAACCTCGAGATATTGGTTCTTAAATCTCCTCTGCCCAGTAATTTCACTAGCATACAGTGCCCTTCAAACCGAAACACAGTACTACTATTTGGCGGCAGAATATTTTACACTCTGATGGTACCTACCTAGCCTAACAATTTGAAAATTAAAAAAAAATAGTCCACTCTTTCAAGATTTATAGAAACCCTCATGACTACTTTTTATCGGACGTAGTTACGATATCATTATTAATTTATCTCAGATCGGGTACAGATCATTATCGCTAGCTCAGTTTCGCCACTGTAAGGTAATAAAAGACGGTCATACATTTCTTCCACGCTATTTACCGTCCCGATGTCTTCTGGTAGTAAAATATATCGGTCAGAACATATAACGCTACGATAAGTCTGGTTTTGCGAAGGCAAATAGAAATATATATTTTGTGATTCAGAAAATTTTGTAACAGTAACAAATCAATTATTTTATTTTCGTATTAAGATTTATTGTTAAATATTTATTTAGTCAGAAAAATAACCAAGAAAACTTGAGAGGTGTCAAGGGACACCCGGATGGAACGAAGTTCCTTTCGATTAATTAGTGAAGGAATTGTAATAAAATTTTATTTTTTTAAGTTATAATAATATTTTTTTATTATTAACATTATTTATTATTTACAAAAAACCTGTTCAATGCGAAATAGAACACCACACTGTTCAATGCGAAATAGAAATGAAAATATCTGGCTTGCTTTCTATAAGAGAGAGAGACAGACAGAGAAACATGCGACGCCGCACAGCTTACAATAGCTTACTATAGCAAAAAGTGTCGTGACAACTTTTCGTAAGAATTTTTTCCGTCTAGCCCCTTTCACAACGCGCGATAAGGAACTTCGTTCCAACAACAATTTTTTAGACAAATGCTTTTTTTTAATAAAACTCTTTCTAGTATTATTCCTAGCATTTTCTCAGGGTCGGCTAGTAAGCAAAGTAATAATTCTTATCTGGTTTTAACAGGTTACAAGTTTTTTACACAGCTGTTGTGATCTCAATCCGGAACGACAGCGTAACGTGCGTAAGGTACGATGAGGACACCCACAAGGACGAGCACCCAGACCGAAATTCAACTGTTCCGAGCGGGAGTCGAACCCGTGACCGTGGCAAAAAGCCGGCTGGCTTCTTACATGCCACAACGGACGTCATGTATTCTTAAATTTAAGTACCCTAAGTAAATTCTACAAACATCACCCCTATCCTTTAATAAAAGTCCTGTCCAAATTAGTCCAAACATTTCGAAGATAAGACGGAACAAAAAGACAGAAAAGCAGACAGACAACAATTTTAGAAACACTTTAATTTTATTCAAAATCAAAATTATTTTTATTCAAGTAGACTTTTAAAAAGTACTTTTGAATAGTCAAACGCTACCAACGGTTCGGAAGGTTGATTCTATCGAGAAGAACCGACAAGAAACTCGACAGTTACTGTTTTGAAATAAATGTTATTTACAATTGTACTCTTTATTATAACATTTGGTTCTTGAATAAGATCCAGCAATATTAAGAGTCCCAAGCATTTTTATCAGAAAAATATTCCTCTAACGGATAATAGGCTTTATTGATAAGTTTATTTTTTATGTAGATTTGAAACTTGTTTATGTATTTTTCATCAAGGTAGGATAAAAAATATAATGAGTCATAGAATAACTTGACGACGTATACATTTGGCAGACAATTTGCATGTCGTAGAGGCTCGCCGTAATGTTGACCTTTTTAGTATTCTGCTTACCAACTGACCTAAATTAAGTGACATAAATCTACTTCTATGGGTAATAAAAGCCTCGATGCCTAATATTTTCTTCTTACAAAATATCGAATTCAATTATTAGCTCATATATTATTATTAGTAGTCTAATCACTACATAGTATAAAACAAAGTCGGTTTGTCTGTCCCTATGTATGCTTAAATCTTTAAAACTACGCAACGGATTTTGATGCGGTTTTTTTAATAGATAGAGTGATTAAAGAGGAAGGTTTATATGTATAAAAATAGTGGAGAAAAAAATTAATTTTTGAGGTTTCTAATGTGATGTCGTAAATTACATTTGACGCAGTAATGAATAAATCAAAACTATTGGATCGATTTTAATCATTTTTTCAGTGAATGACATAGGCTATATATTTTATACCCGTGCGAAGCCGGAGCGGGCCGCTAGTGTTATATAGTAGGATAGACACCTTCAGGCATGGAAAATTAATTTAATAACCAAAACTTGGAAATGTCTTAAGGCTTTTTACCTTCAGACAACCTCATTTCTAAGAAATTTTCTCAGAATTAATTGTCGAATCATAACACCAGAAATTTCAAATACCACAGGCTCTTTTGACTGTTAGTTCTCAGTAAACGTCTTT
The DNA here is from genome assembly GCA_023373885.1 of Hestina assimilis. Classification (NCBI taxonomy): domain Eukaryota; kingdom Metazoa; phylum Arthropoda; class Insecta; order Lepidoptera; family Nymphalidae; genus Hestina; species Hestina assimilis. The sequence goes on from CM041756.1 coordinate 12,784,576, forward strand.
ATCAAATCTAATTAGTTATTTGTACGCCTTCATGTAGTTGTAGAGGTCAAATTTTGATCGGTTACGTAAGTTCCTAAAGCCTCATTGCTTTTGGAATAAATTGGTCAACTCAAAAGGAGACTTGTCTTTTCTAAGTAACAATATTCAAACTGTTGAGTTTCGTTCAACGAATGGGTACGCTGTTTTCTCGAACTCGATTCCAGCTCTGAGCAGAGGTTTTATGCAGACATGTTTTCCGGTGTGGGTTTGTGTCCTTTTCATCGTGTATGTGTCTGGACCGCCGACACAATCACTGTCCTAATGGGGACCGTTAGGTGTACATAAACGCAACACACTCAATTGCAAAAAAATACACAAGGACAAAAACAAACACCCAGACCGAAGTATAAGCGTGAATAGTAAATACAAAAATTTGCTCCGGGCGGGAATCGAACCCGTGACCTGTAGCGCTTGAGGCAGGTTCGCTACTGCTGCGCCACAACGTCGTCGAAAGTGTGTAATGTTTATTATTATTTTACGTAGCGGTTATTACAAAACATTATTGCATAATACTATTGCGCGATAATATTCAATTTTACCTTGAAATAAAACAACATATATAAGAATGAGACCATAAAATTACCATAAAACCGGCTTTGCATCAAATTGTTCCACAATCATTCAATAATAGCCTCACACGTGAATTACTATTGTTCAATCATCGATATTGCACAATACAAGTGTCCGTACGTCCCGGATTCGCACGGGTGGACTTAAGATTTTTTTTTAAAAATTTTACCTCAATTAATTTTTTTTTGTGTATTTTTATATTTTCTACCATTCCACATTATCTATTTATACTTACAATCCGAATTTGTATATCGTTTTTTTTTATTTAAGTAACGTATTTAATCTTAAGTGAGAGAGATTTTTTATTTAGTATCGCGAAGTTTAGGAACGAAGTTCCTTATCGCGCGTTGTGAAAGGGGGCTAGACGGAAAAAATTCTTACAAAAAGTTGTCACGACACTTTTTGCTATAGAAAGCTATTGTAAGCTGTGCGGCGTCGCATGTTTCTCTGTCTGTCTCTCTCTCTCTTATAGAAAGCAAGCCAGATATTTTCATTTCTATTTCGCATTGAACAGTGTGGTGTCGCGACGATTATTTGTGTTGAGTGTATACAGGTTTTTTGTAAATAATAAATAATGTTAATAATAAAAAAATATTATTATAACTTAAAAAAATAAAATTTTATTACAATTCCTTCACTAATTAATCGAAAGGAACTTCGTTCCATCCGGGTGTCCCTTGACACCTCTCAAGTTTTTTTGTAGATATTGATATGTTCTTGAATATTGTAGAACATTCTTTTGTTCTATCATCAATAGTTTCCGCAGCGCATGCGACGACTTACTTTTTTACACCTTGGATTGCGTTAGTTAAGTTTTACTAAGGATCCCTAATTTTTTCTAGCAATAAATATAGCCTATGTTACTCAGGGTCAATGTAGCTTTCCAATACTGAAAGAATTTTTGAAATCGGCATAGTAGCTTTTGAGTTTATTCATTACAAACACACACAAAAATACAAATCTTTTCTCTTTATAATAGTTATTTCACATATAAAAAGTATCGATTCTGTAAGCGTATAAAGTTTAAGAATGACTTAGACACTTGAGTGTAAGCCTCTCAAACAAATAGCCAATAAGCTGTTGCCAATATCAACGCGATCCATCTTTATTTGTCACGGAACCTGATCTATTGCTCTTGGATACGTTATTAGGTTACGAAAAACCGGTACGGTAAAAGGGATAAAATATTTTCTTAAGAAAGGCGAAAGGTATAATTTCGTGGAATTTCTTCATTAAGATTTCGTTATGTATGTATTTATTAGCATGTTCCCTGTCGTTTTGCGTTTCGTGCGAATCTTCTTCTTATGGAGTGGTTCGTGGCCAATCTAGTGCCAGAGCTATTCAGGTAGACTGAATAGGCCTCTGACTTGACTTATTGACTATCATCAAATTGATTAGCCGAGACCGACTTTTTATGTGCCCTCCGAAGCATGAAGACACTCAGTTCAAATACCACTATGCGGTCTAGTGACTGATCGCACCTAAAGTTGCTTTACCCACAGATCGTCAGCCGATCAGTGAGCGCACCCAGCTACGGATGTCATCAATTTTTTTCGTGCGATGGGTAGGTGTGCCAGAGACCTAATCTGACACCCTTCTGTTCACTTCCTTTTTTCCATTAAGACATTTTCTTGCTCACTCTGTGAAACCAGCATCTGCCTGTGGTCTCAATCGAACCTGGTAACCATCAACAGAAGAGCCTTAAATGTCGGTAATGCTAGGTGGTGCTTGCCTTCTGGTGTTACAATGTTCATGAGTGGTGGTGGTCAGTTAACATCAGATGAGCCTACGCCCGTTTGCAATCTCTAACATAAAAAATATACAGTTTGTTTTTTTGTATGAATGTTTTTCGGTATAATTGTAACAGTCTTTAAGAATAAATAATAAATAAATACACATACTCAACGGCCCCCATTCTATTGTGATATCCTATCTCAGGGGTCCAGAAACATATACAGAGACAAGTACAAACACACACAGACCGGAAGACATGCCTGTATAGTCCTGTGGCCGAGACCTGTGGCGCTTATAACAGGTTCACTGCCGCTGCGCCACAACAAAAGATAAGTTCCTATTTAGTTATTGGTGTGGTGACTTTGTGTTATCTTTACAATATAAGTTATTTGATATTGATAACCTTAAAATATTTTGGTCAGCGAGTAATCCTGTGAGTAATAGTCCTATGAATATTAAATGAGTACTTAATTATAAAAGTCTAAAAGATTTATCGTTGGAAACAGTAAATTAATCTTTTTAGGAACGATTTATACGCATTGGTAATTAAAATAATGATAAAAGAAAGTCTATTACGTAAACCCAAAAATAAAGAAGATATAAGTTCCAAAAGCAGATTGTACTAGTCAGAACTTATTGTTATTGTTTACAAAAATCCTTACTGCCCTGAAGACTGCAAAATAATAATAGCTGGTGTTCGGTCCGGGAACACACATTAAAACAATGAAATCATCCAGATCAGAAAATATATCAATATTATAAATTATAAACAAACAATAAATGATACACACATCGGCCCCCATTAGGATAGTTATATCCTGTGTCGGGGGTCCGGAAACATACACAATGACAATGACAAACACACCCAGACCGGAAAACATGCCTGTGTGGTCAATATAAACAACTGCTCTCTAATTCATTCTCCGCAAACAATAAAATCCGCGACTACTAACTCGCATAAGTTTACAGTATTTTATATAAAACTTGTATACAATTGTCACGTGTATAAGTTATTGTGTCAAATAAGGGAGAGACGTACAATCCAATGGAGCGATATCATATACTGCAAATAATATTCATCCTTCTGCTCTATTATTTAGAACTATAATTGGCTGTACAATATTTACAAATAGTAACAGCAAGAAGTTCTTTTTATGTTTCTTATAAGAACGTAAAGCAAAACTATGCTTCTATTAAAGTACATTGAATACTAAGTCGAAAGTACTCAACCATAAAGTTTATTTTTGCATGAGTTGTGTCGCGTGATTTGCCTTTCGCATTATCTAATGTAATATTTTTCGGCAAACTCATACAGTTGTCACTTTTGGCTCCATTTCTTCGATTTATCCTCTCCTTCTGCGTTATTGGAGTCTTAAATATGACTTGGATATCTTATATATTGATATGACTTTTTTATCAGTAACATTTATGATAAAGTGTCACGAACTTTTTCGATTACTTTGATAATAATAATTAACACGTCTTCTTTTCATTTTGAATAATTCGTTTATTGAATTATTTTTTGGTAAGTTGGTAAGGATACGTGCCTTACTATAAGCGTAAACATGCCTTAGAATTTCTTTCAGGAAATGCGGGTTTCCTCAATACGTTTTCCTTTACAATTCAAATAAATAAAATAAGAAGCCTTTCATTCCCTTGCCTATATAAACACAATTATTAAGATTATAGTTCTGCACCGCTAAGCATGATATAAATTTTTAACAAAAATTTAATAAATTGAAAAGTTAGAGCTGCTTCCCTAAATTTGAAGCCGCTAACTTCCGGTTAAAATCTACTTTTACGATCCATTGGGCCATCTCGGCTCTGTGTCTATTATTTTCGAAAACAACAAGTAGTTAAGTATTAAGGAAAAAATTAAAATGTATTGTATAGCTTAAATAATATTTTTATTATTTCTCCTTTCAACAGAGATATGATGTCCAGAAACAGGCTTCAGTAGGACGTCAAATTTAAGTTCCATTTTCGTGTGGTCGCCTTTGACTTTGTAGTTTCGAAATAAATGCGCCAATGTTGTCTTCAAAAACATAAGCGCGTATATTTTACCTAAAAATTAATCAAGAGTTTAGATGGGATAAACCTACTTAACATATTTAAGCCCACTTGTGTCATAAAGGATTCGCTTTATCTACCGAGGCTTCTGTATTGTACGGAACCCTATACTTTTTCTAAATTAAAAGTAACGTAAATAACTCCTATATGTACAGCCATTTCAGACATCAGCCGGTACAAGCAGACAGACCGATAACAATTTAAAAATTATTTTTTGTATGTAATTACCGTATATACTTTTATATACATTTAATGATTTAATGAAAAGCTTTTAATGTCGAATTACAAACAGACACTTCATTTTTATTTATTTGTATAAATGTATATGACAATCTCAATTTTATGATTAATGAACTAATTTTTAGCTGAACTGTTGTATTCGCGCCGACATATATAATATGTATTTTAACTCTAATTAAAAAATAGCTAAAAAATTTCATTTTCGTAAGTTGAAATGTTAACTTTTGTTCTTTGATAAACGAGACTTAGATAATAAAAAAATACAGCAAAGAAGCGCACACAACACCATCCTCGCTAGCGAGAACGAAGTCTTTTGTGTCGCACGTCACATCACGCCCATGCCATCGGGTGAGTCCTTCATGAAGAATTAGCTTGGAATGGTGCCCTCATCTTTGACGAAGTCCATAGCCATGGTTCGGCTTCGCAAGAGGCACCCTCTACCCCACTCGGTCCCCACGCTCGGTGACGCTGTCAAAGCCAGTAGGACCAACAGCAATTCACATTGAATTAAAAAAAAAAACCTTTGCTATTTTAACCCTTTCAATTAGACCCTTTAAATAGAGATTCTCCTCTCATGAGATCTTCATCAGTCATCAATTATATTATTAATTAGAATTACCTATACAATTTCTTCTTCCAGCGCTGAATGCTACAAAAGCATTAGCTGATTTAGGCAGCGAAGCTGGATCCAGCCATCTCTCAGGCTTAAATTCTTCTGCGTCTGGTCCCCATGTGGAGCTATGGTGTACGCCGTAGATGAACATTAAACATGTACTGCCTTTAGATAAACTGCAGGTTTCTGAAGTAAAAGTAGAAATCAATGTAATTAGATTTATCTTGTGAAATTTTTAATTTCCTCTCTAGTATTTTCTTCTTCTTAGCATTCATCCCTATTACACAGACCGATGTAACCAACCGACAAAAGTAAGGCGTCCTAAGCACGTCCTGCAAGACCCTGACGATAGGATTACATTAGAAAATGCCCCTTACACAGCACAGACACGCACACAACACCGTCCTCGCCGGCGAGGACGAGGTCCTTTGTTTCGCACGTCGCGTCGCGCTCACACCGTCGGGTGAGTCTATCGTATAGAATGCGCTCGGAGCGCTGCCTCCATCTCCGATGACGTCCTTAGCCGTGGTTCGGCTTCGCAGGAGGCACCCTAAGGACGGAATCAAATTTGAGCCCCCGTGAGGGCTGTCCCTTTATCACGGCTGAGTCTCTGTACTCGGCCCCCCTGCCCGGTGACGCTGTCAAGGCCAGTAAGGCCAACAGCAATACACATTCCGAAAAAAAAAAAAAAAAGCATTCATCCCGGTGTTACTGAACAGGGTCTGATTATTCCTCTTATTCGGATTTGACAGGTTCACACGGAGATAAAGAACAAAATTATGTACAAATGGCGGCCTTATCGCTAACCAGCGATCTCTTCCAGACAACCATTAAAAATTGCGTAAAAATCATAAATACCAAAGTATTAGGGTGGTAAAAAGGTGTACATAGAATACATAGATTTAAAGAAGTGATATAACCAAAATAATTAAAATATACAGTTTATACACAGTAAATAAATATGTTCAACATAAAATACATATACTTAATATGCACATTTATATACATGTAATAAACTATACTACTGTTACTAGTTTTTACACGGAGCGATTGCCATCTGACCTCTGCAACCCTAAGGGCGAACCAGTAACTCGTTGTATAAGAGCAATTTACTTATCAAGAGTTAACGATTATTATCAGATGTTATGTGAGTATCAGATGTTATGTGTGTGTTAGCTGTCGGACAGCTTAATTTGCTCTCCGAGGCACGGTGGGGTGACCCACAGACAAACGCCCAGACCGAGACAGAAGCCCGAGCGGGAATCGAACCCGCAACCGTCTAAAGGCAGACACGTTACCCACAATGCCACAACTAGAGACTAAAGGCAGACACGTTACCCACAATGCCACAACGGTGTCAAGATTTAAAATCCGTTGTAAGGAATTAATTCATACTTAATTTGACATCTCGGTCCAGTTCTCTGGTTACAATGGGCACAACTGGGTAAACACGCAAAGTTTCTTTTATAACTGCCTCCATATAAGTTAATCGGGAGAGATCGTGCTTCGTAACATCTCTATCGTCATCATTGAAAACTGCGTTTAATCTAAAAAATGGGATCATTATTATTTTTCATGAAACATTAAAAGCAAAAAATAAAAATGGTGTGTGTGATTCACACACTATAAAAGTGAAACTTTAGTAAATCGACAAAAGAATGACATGAATATGTAACAAGATATAAAAATATTCACAAACACTGTTAAATAATAACACACCACGCTGACGTCTTACTAAAAAGCTGTAATACGCAGCCGTATACATATATATATACATACACACCGACATTTGCTCTCTCGCTCGGGCTCACTAAAGCATGGCGCAAAGAAGAGAGACCGATAATATAAAATAGTATGTACATTTCTGTCTCACTCTTCCTAAACAAAAAAATTTAAATCATTTTGTGTTTAAAAGTCAGTTCTGAGTAAAATATCGACATGATAGGCAATTTAATAATCAAATGACTGCATCGATTTTGATGAAATTTAAATAGGACCGTTCCTGAATTTCTGATTTCGTAATCATAAGAGCGAAGTAATAACTCATTGGAAAGTAGTAAATGACCTGTCAAAAGCTAATTTTTATTATCAGATTCAATGTGATAACGATAACGGTAAGGAGGCCCGGAAGGACCAACACCGAGACGGATATATACAAGATTAATCAAAATATCTGTCCCGAACAGGAATCAAACTAGCGACCGTCAAGGCTAAAGGGAGTTTTGCTACCAACAGGCCACAACTGTCGTCAGTGACCAAATACAAAAAAAAATATAAAATTATGAATCTCTTTTTGATGTTTTTATAAAACAAGTTTAGTTGAATGTACAGAACCGATTTAAATAAATAATATTTTGCTACACAAAGAGCCTGAGAAAGGACATAGGATAGCTTTAAATGGGGGCTTCAAATTTATTTTAGGTTGTTCATTCGATATAAATAAATATGACATTCAAAGTTTTTAAAATTGGTTTCAGAGTTTGTACTAAAATCGTTATTCACGCGGGCGAAGCCGCTGGCAGAAACTAGTCTAAATAAAACAACCTAGATTTTAAACTTTAAAATAGCTAGTAAAAACTAGTTAACTAACTCTTCGACAATTTTTTCTTGAACCATAGGGTAGGAGCCAATCATCAATACACAGAACATGAGAACAGTGGCTGAGGTTTCGTAGCCGGCTGCTATCATAGTATTTGCTTCATCCCTGATTTCGCGATCGCTTAAAACGCCTTTTTCCGTCGCTAATTCTATTAGAAGACGTATAAAAGTCTTAAATTTAGGTCCTGGAAATTTACAAATTTTATATATAGTGACATCTTTGTTATAAAAATGACTGTTAATGTGTTGGACAAATGCAATACCTTGGCTATTTTCTGCTTTTCTATTTGTATTTCTTAAGTGATCCGCTTTTGTCTTTTGCAGTATCTGCAACAGTTAAGATTACAAGCCAAATGTATCGTATTAGGTATAGATACAGCAAGAGTATTATTTTTTACGTCATCACGCTTGGAAAACAAGCATAAGATCCGCTTGATAGTAAGCAGTTACTGCAACCTATGAACGCTTGTGATACTTGAAGTATAAGAGGGAAAGGATGAGAATGGGAAAAAGACAGGGACAGAGAGGGTGGGAGATTGGGCACCTCATTTATCACACGAAACGCAACAGTACTGATACTGGTTTTCTGTAAGAGTGTAGTACTTCCCATATCGAACCAGCCCATTTGTGCTGAGAGGACCATGGCTCTATTAATCCTACATTTTATCTGGATTTAAAAATAGTTTTCAATTCGTTATATGTTAGCGCATGATCAAGTATAGAACCCATTTAATACGTTGGATTAGAAAGACAATATTTGAAAGGATGTCAGTCTAACGGAGCGTCATAGTGATGGTTATTTCAATATTTCACTATACAGAAAATTATTGTCGTACCGCATATAAAGGAACGAATCGTTGAAATCCGACGTAGTAGCTACAGTGCTGTGCAATTTATTGTGTTATCTAGTAAAGGGATTAAAAGCATTGTTGGTTACAATAAATATTTCATAATGTTAACCTAATTGGAAGAAGTTCATAAAGGCACCAGGCTATTCTTAGCTTAGTGTTATACAAAATGAATACTGATAAAACCACAGGAGTGGTTTTATATACATATATCAATGATTGGAATACAAACCGTGTCAGACATAGTATTTAAATCTTTAAATATTCGTCTTGTTTTTTCTTCAAGGTCGACCAGTTGAACATGAAATTTTTATGTAACCATGGTTTCTGTAACCTTTCAGTTAGAATGTTACAAAAATGTTCGAAAGCTATTATGTATTGGTTATTCAGATCACTCTTCTCATTTAAATCCACTCCTAAAGCTGTTACTGAAAAAAAATAACATTATACGTTGTTCTTCTTCCATCCATACCCCCTCAAACCCCTTTTTTCAAATTCGTCAAAAGAGAAATTTAAAAAAATTATAAAATACATCTTTTACATACAAACTTTCAACTTTTTTTTCACCTTCTTATGATTAGGCATTAATAAAATCCTTAGTGTTCGTTTACATTTTAAAATCAACCCCTATGAAAAAACTCAGCTTTCTAGGTCAAATGGTTTAGGCTGGTCGCTTATAATTATGTCAGTTAGGTATTCCCCTTTTATATATTTAGATTATAACTACATGTTCATTGTATCCAAATGTTGGTAAAAATACATTTTATTATCAAATGGTGCCCACCATAAGCTAAAAAGTTCCTCTAAACCAGATTAAATCATTAAATAAAACAAAATATCCGACAGCGTTAAAAATGAAAAGAAAATTGGAATGGAAAAAAGTTAAACTTTTAATCATCAAACTAGAAATCTATGATAGATTTCTCGAAAACAAAGAAATTTATCAAAAAAAAATATTCTTATTTTTCGTCTTATTTGTCCAGTTCTACAAGGAACTATCATCAGGTTTTGTCGATAGAATTGGAATATTCATTGGAGATTTTTTAAGCTGTTGCATAGCTTTTATCGCAGGCTTTGAGCGCGGCGACCGAATCAAGAAATTCCATAACGAAAAAAAACCTAACACTCCACACAAGAAAAAGTAATAGGAGAACATAAACGATAGAAGTGCAACGAGAGCTCAACCTATACTGGACACAAAGTGAATTTGTATAAGATTGTCGCTTGACCGACCATTTTATTGAGTACTGCCATTTTATTGAGCCTGCGTACTTGTAAATTCACTTTCGTGCTTTTTATTGTTGCCTGCTAGTTTCACTAAGGTTTTTAAGATAATTTTTTTAGCAAATACCTCAATAAATTTATTGGAAAATGATATTTAAATAATATGCTATAAACACTAATGTTCGATTTAAAAAATAATATATAACCTTTATACATAATTCTTATATATGCAAAGGATTTTCATCTTTATCTCAATGAGAATTAAGGTGATTATTCTATAAAGTTAAAGTTTCATATAAAATGTATTTATTGATGATATACTTACGTTCCAAATTCAAATATTTTGAATTAGTTACGAAGTTTCTTACATTATTTCAATGAAATTTTGAATTATAGACGAAGTTGTTTCTTATTGGCTTGACATTAATGTTCGATTTCATTGGTATTTTAACTTTTTAAATCTAGCCAAGATTTTATGTAAAATATTCTACAACTCACAAATGAGGCGAATATAATGGTACCTCAAATGTTGAATTCCGTCATAGGGGAGTAGGCTGTAGAGTGTCACAAAGAAATAGACATATGTACATACGCTCGAAAAATATTACTCGTTAGGCAGTCTTGTAAAAAGTGACGGTGAAGATGATTGATCAATATGCTAAAGTACTTACGGCATAAAGTTTCCAAACTATTGAGTTTTATATAATCGTAATGGTCAAACGAATTTTTGCCAATTTCGGTTTCCAGATTTTTAACAAGTCGTCTTGACTGTTTATTGAATACATCCAAAAATCCATCTAAAACTTTTTGACTGAAAGCTGGATTTAGTAGTTTGCGATGGATTTTCCAAATCGACACTGCAATACGCAAAAGGGCTATTTATTTTTTCCTTTTTTAAAACGGGGATAAAAAATTTAGTCAGTTGACACAACTATCGTTATTTTAGTGTAAATTATTAATCGGATTAAAGAGAAGAAAAAAACTACGGGACAGTTATGATGGCTTAGTTCACAAAAAATAGCCTAACTTTTAAATCTTGTAACATTCTAAAATTGTGGAAAAATTTTGAGTGATGAAATATAAAAAATATTTTTACACCACAAATATTATATCAAATAGCAAGAAATATAATTGTGTGAATTTTTTTATCGATACAGTTTTTGACTCTCCAATCATCGAGGCTGGTATAAATATAATATTTCTTCCAAAAAATATTACATTTATATAATTTAAAATACCTCAATTCATATAAATATAATAGGAAGAAATAAAATGCTCAAGAAAAATAGCTCTGTTTAAATTTTTTTGTCAGGTGAGCCGACTCCTTATCATGAATTTTTCAACTTTGGAATTTTTTTTGATTCATTTAAGAATCCGTATTTGTAAATAGGCAATAAGTCTCTTAACAGTTACAGGAAAATTCGCTTCTTCAAAAGTTATTGAATATATGTTGAAGTAAAAATCAACCTGATTTTTCATTTTATATTTATATTAGTTTATAATACATACCTTCACCAGTAACCAAACCATCACCAGCAAATGGTTTTGCAAATGCATAAAATTTGTTCTTTTGCAGACAAGTATTAGCTACCGTCAAGAAGTCATCAGGATCGCTTAGTACTGTAAGATTGTTAGAAAAAAATTTAGTTATCATCTTTAAATATATAATACGCTCATAGCCGAGTGCACCGGTTGATCGGTAATCGATCGGTAGGTTAAGCAACTTTAGGCGCGGTCAGTCACTAGATGGGTGATCGCATAGTGGTATTTCAACCGAGCGTCTCTGTGCTTCGGAGGGCACGTAAAAAGTCGGTCCCGGCGATTGACAATTTGACAACAGTCGATAAGTCAATTCAGAGGCCTACGGGCGACCTGAACAACTCTGACACTAGGTTGACCACTAACCAATCGATAAGAAGAATATATAATTCTACTATACGTGTGTATGTCACCGTACTGTAACCAGTTAGGAGGCGCTGCTATCAGGTGTCATTTTTTTTTATTTTCGTGGCAGGACAATACCTGCTGGGCCTGCTAGTATATTTGGACGCAAATAAACAATACCATGTCAACCCACAAAATTGAAAAAACTGAGTTATATATGCAGAAGTGTTGGTAAATGGCTGAAGAACATTTTTCTTTACTATTTGTAGGGTTTTAAGCTTTAATACTTCTAAAAAAGCCATACACGTTTTGGGTTATATTATATACGAAATATGCAGTGTGTATGCTTATTTTACGTGACAATAAGTAAAATAACTTTCATACATCTTGGAATTGCCAGAAACTTGACCAATATATAAAAAAATATCATATAAAGCAAGTTGTTCAAAATTTTCAATCGCGTTTTTCTCGAAATGACATTCGTGTGGGTTGACATGGTAATGCTTATTTGCGTCTATTTGTAATATAGAACTTTGACAATAGATACTAAAACGAAATGATCCACAATGCGAATACTATTTGCGAAGCGTCATTTCAAAATCTTGCTCATCATTTTGTTCCGGACCTTATTACTAATGACATAAGGTTCGAAATTTCTCTCTGATCTCTCTGTCTAAAAAATATATTAAGACAAATGTAAAACCCTCTTATCGAAATCAAACAATTTAATAATGAAATTAATCTTACTGTACGTACCATATATTTTCATAGGTCCAATGTACACGGAAAATACGCCATCGTGTTTTTGACTTTCGTATAGAAAATCTTTAAATATTTTCCACAATTCTGTAAAAACAATAAAAAAGTTATTTACAAACATTAATCGCTTGATGTTTTTAGACATTTTATACAAGGCCCTGTAGCGACATCTGCACGCAGCACAATACGACAAAAATTTTTTTATTAAAATGACAACAACGTCACAATCACGCATGAAGCTATAGAAAGTTACAGTGACATTGACCGAATTATTAATATAGATGTTGCGAGGGTATAACGCGAGAGCAGCGCCACCTTGAAATGTTAAATGGACGCAAATAAGCAATACCATGTCAACCCACAAAATTGAAAAAACTGAGTTATATATGCAGAAGTGTTGGTAAATGGCTGAAGAACATTTTTCTTTAATTTGTAGGGTTTTAAGCTTTAAAACTTCTAAAAAGCCATTTTTTCAATCATGCAATTTATGTATTTTTAAACGTTTTGGGTTATATTATATACGAAATATGCAGTTGGTATACTTATTTTTTATAATAACATAACGTTTAACTTGCGTGATAAAAAATGGCTTTTTAGAGGTTTTAAAGCTTAAAACCCTACAAATATTAAAGAAAAATGTTCTTCAGCCATTTACATCATGTCATGTTCTTGTGCTAAATTGAACAAAAAATGTCACTCACGGATATTACGAAGCACCAGATGAGTATGACCAATTATTGGCAAACAACCAGCCATTGCTGGAGGCTCATTTTTATTTATTTTTCTTTGTAGATAAATAAACAGCAAACCGAAGATCGCGGAGGCCATAACAAGTGTCACCATTGTTGAACAGATGAACTCAATATACATCTTTATTTATCAGAAATCTGAAATAAAAATCCATGTTAAAATGGGGGAGTAAAGATTACAATATTGAAATAAATCCAAAAAAAAATAGAATCTAACTTATATTATAATCCTACTAATACAATTATAAATGTCAATTTGTATGAAATTTGGTACACACATAGTTTATTACCTGGATTAACACGAGGCATACTTTTTATCGCAGAAGAATTTTGGGTTTCTAAAGGATTATCAAAAAACTACATTAACGCGAGTGGAGCTGCGGGCACTGCTAATATGTAATAAATAGAAAAATATAAAGACTTTTCTACAGCAAAAGTTGGTGCTAAGCTGAGAGGCAAAAAATGGCACTTTAAACTTCTATCTTAGAAAAAAAGGTATTTTATTGATAATTTTGATAGTGTATCTACTTAAACAAGAAATATATTTTACAAAATTGACGAAGTTTTGAAGTAACAAACAAACACTTTAACCAAATTGAAAACCTCTTATTCATTTAAGTCCTATAAACATAACAGCCGAAGAAAGAATTTTTCAAAATTGATTCATAAATAACTGAGTTTTGAAGTAACAAACAATCACTATAACAAAATTGAGAACCTCTTTTTCATTTAAGTCCAAAGTTAAACATAATAGCCGATTTTTAGCGCTTAAATACAGCACATAATTATGGCTAAATTTTATAAAACCCATAAGCAAGTGACACTCAACTCTTTGATCTTAATTAAAAAAAAAAAAAACAAAAATATATAAATAAATAAATGAAGACAAAACAGACACGCAAATATTCATACAAACTACACAAACATACATACATAAAAATGGTAGGCGGCAATATAATAAAAAATCATACCTGCAAACAAACATACAAAAATACATACATAAAAAATATAAATGAATAATTAAAATAACTGTATAAAATACAAGATAATTTAAACTGTCATAATGAGAACAGAATCATCACTCTTACCTTGTAAAGAACCTTCAAGTACCTCTAAAATGTCTCTTTTAAAATATAATATAGTTAATTATTAATTTTTGTAATCAATTTTATTTTAATAAAGCTATAGGTCCGTTCAATAAGGCGTAAGTGTTTATACTGAATATTTTATTAAATATAATTTTAATATAAATAATTAAAAGGTTTGACTTGTGACGTCATCAGTTTTAATTTCGGATAAATATAAAATTATCAAGATCATTATAAAATCAAACTTATTTTGTTAATTGTTTTTATCACATATTGTTGTTTAAAATTAAAGATTATGTTATTATTTGATAATTACTATGTGATATTTTTGATTGCAACCTGTGAGATTTATTTCGACTTCAAAACTAAAATGCAATAAAAACTGTTTGGTATTATGAAACCACGACCCAATGGAAACTTTTTAATTTTTATTATTCCATTCGTCCGAGACCGACTGTAATAGTGTAATATGTTTAAAATGTGACGAAACAAAACGCAAACATGAATGCGAAAGCCCGTATAGAAACATAATCTAATATATAAAATTCTCGAGTCAATGTTCGTTCCCATACTCCTCCGAAACGACTTGGACCGCTTCTTATGAATTTTTTTATGCTTATTCAGTAAGTCTGAGAATCGGCCACTATCTATTTTTTAAACCCCTAAGTGATAAGGGGTGTCCACCCCAATTTTTTTTTTTTTTGTATAAAATTTTTTTTGTTTTTTTTTTAATACATGCGATCCTAAATTTTCACTTTGTTATCACCAATCCCTGATTTTTAATAGCGATATTAGTCAATCAAAATCTTTCACCGGGTAGAGGGCGCTGCTATCGGGTCCCAGATTTTTTTTCGGAGCAACGTCTGCCGGGCGCTAATATATACACAAAAGTAAAAGTTAAAATAAAAAATTAATGAAGTCTCCGTGGCCGAATGTATTCCGACATGCTAAAGACAAACGAAAAAAGTTTGATGTAATGTAATAAAAGTTTTACTTTAATACCTTTTTCTGCAACAGAAGACGGCGCAAAGTAAAACCTTAGGATTATAAGTTTACTTACTTCATTTGTGGAAAAAATTATATCGCAAAAAAGGGGTTTAAGAAAATAGTTACGCTCACGGCATCACTCGCAAGGTCTATAAATATTAATAATTAATTTGAATCCTCAATAGCTCAACGGTAGAAGGGCCGATTTCGCTCCGTTAACGCGAGAGTCGAGGGTTCGATCCTGACCCCCTTGAGCTATTGTTGTACCCACTCCTAGCGCAAGCTTCGAGCTTATTTGGAGGGGCAATATTAGTAATGCCGTGACAAAGTATTGATTATTAAAGAATATTTCTTTAAAAGAATAGTTAAACGAAGAAATTAACCCACCAACACCAAATTTGTAGGCGTCGGGATGTGACGACCCCATCGCCCGCTGGTGGGATAACCTCTATCACAGCAGAGATTATTCCACCAGTGCAATCAGTCACACTGGTGGTAGGTTTTCTGTTGCAAGAGGCCGGCTAGGTAGGTACCACCGCAGTGTCAAATATTCTGCCGCCAAATAGTAGTGCTTAGGCAGTACTGTGTTCCGGTTTGAAGGGCACTGTACGCTAGTGAAATTACTGGGCAGAGGAGATTTATGAACCAATATCTCGAGGTTGGCATCGCGTGAGTGGCACATACTAATGGTGCTGCAAGTGCTCATAGGTTACGGCAACCACATACCATCAGATGGGCCGTATGCTAGTTTGCCAACTTTTAATACAAAAAAAAAACTCATCGTATCGCATCGCCCGCCCGCGCTTTCATTCTTATTGGAACGTGATAGCCTATAGACTTTTTAAGAAATGTAATATCAAAAAAGATTTTTTTAATCCGATCAGTAGTTCCAGAGATTACCCGTTCAAACAAACTCTTCAACTTCTTAATATTGCTAATAAATATGCTCAGATTTTTGGCCCTGCAATACTGCCCTGTGGCAACTTAAATGATTATAGCTTTTAATGACGTACACATACACACACACACACCTTCTTTTAAATTAAGTGTAATATAGGTAATTAGAGGTAATTAAGTCCGTTCATAAGAGCGTTGCTATTTATATTTCAATTTTATTGAACTATTATATATTATTGAACTATATATTTTTACCGGCGTCGGGATGTGACGACCCCATCGCCCGCTGTTGGGATAACCTCTGTCACAACAGAGATTATTCCACCAGTGCAATCAGTCACACTGGTGGTAGGTCTTAGAGGCCGGCTAGGTAGGTACCACCGCAGTGTCCAATATTCTGTTGCCAAATAGTAGTGCTTAGGCACTACTGTGTTCCAGCTTGAAGGGCATTGTACGCTAGTGAAATTACTGGGCGAACGAGATTTAAGAACTAATATCTCGAGGTTGGCAACGCGCGAGTGGCACCTACTAATGGTGCTGCAAGTGCTCATAGGCTGCGGCAGCCACTTACCATCAGGTGGGCCGTATGCTTGTTTGCCAACTTCTAACATAAAAAAAAAAAGTTTATTGAACCTTTTATACACATAACTAAGCCTATCTTACGGCATTGTAACACAATTAGCAATTTACTCATGATAAATTATAATTGAAAAGACGTAATTCGTTTATAAGGCTCCTTACCAAAATGGCAAAAACGGAGCTCGTATAATTTCGTCATGACCTGCCAGTCTGACCGTACGTATGTTACAAGCATTTTATTTGAAGGCTATTGTTTCTGGTTTGCTGCAATTTTGTATAGAGCCTTAAAATATAAATAAGTTTTACAGAAACAGGAACCTACAGTGCATTAACACTAGTAGTTTGTTAAAACAAGTTTTCGGCTACATAAAGTCAATATGTCCTTTTATATTTTATATGTTATAACAACCATAGAACCACATTTACTTCATAAAACAATTTTAAAAAATCTTATAGTATTTACTTTTATAATATATCTTCACTACATAGTATAAAACAAAGTCGCTTTCTCTGTCCCTATATCCCTATGTATGCTTAAATATTTAAAACTACGCAACGGATTTTGATGTGGTTTTTTTAATAGATAGAGTGATTGAAGAGGAAGGTTTATATCTATAATAACATCCATTAAATAGTGGGGAAAAAAAAATAATTTTTGAGATTTCTAATGTGATGTCGTAAATAATTACAGTTAACGCGTGCTGGCCACGGGCAGTTGTGAGTAAATCAAAACTACTGGATCGATTTTAATCATTTTTTCAGTGAATGACATAGGCTATATATTTTATACCCGTGCGAAGCCGGAGCGGGCCGCTAGTTCTATAATAAAGGAAGAGCGAGAGATGATAACAAATAGAGTTACTTCGAAATTCTACACCAGTAGGTTGTTATTAGGGTTCCGTAATGAAATGGCAAAAACGAAACCTTGAATACGGAATATTTGAGGATGTGTTAATCTAGGTAGTGCCTAATTTCATTCAAATCGATCGCCGTTTTTGCTTAATTGAGTAACATACATCGGACCATCCAAACATGCAAAATTTCACTTATATCATATTGTAGAAAGATATTTAAATATAATTTCCCATTGTTATAAATTAAATACGAAAAAAAAATGCATGTTAAGTTAGCCTATAATTGGGGTATACAATTTATGTCATAGACCGATATATACTATAGCAATAAGAAAAGAATTGTATACAACATTGGCTTTAATTGTAATCTAATCTAAGTAATTAATTAATGGCTTTTGTACTGACAGTGGTTATATTTTTTCGCATACATGAATATAACTTTTTACATAATTCTGTGTGACGCATTTAGATTTTTTGTTTCGTTTTAAATATAAACAAAAAATTAATTAGATAGTTTAAGAAATACAATGTATTTTGGTAATTAAAAGTTAATTATGTTTTAATAACAGTAATAATTTCTGTTCAAAGTAGTGGTTTGAATAAAATTATTTGCTAGTAACGGTGAGTTTTTTTTAAAGAATATCAGCAATGCTTTCTTAAGGAATTACTAATATTCCTATTGCCCCTACTAATAAGCTAGGAGTGGGTACGACATTAACACAACAGGTTCAGGATCGAACCGCTACTCTCGCGTTAACGGAGTGAAGTCGGCCCTTCTACCGTTGAGCTATTGAGGCTTAATTTTTTTTAATTCGTGAAGTGCAATGCAAGTGTGCTTACGGAAACCGAATTAGCCCCCGTAGTAAGCTATTTTTTTCGGTTGACCCTACTGGCCTTGACTGCGTCAACGTTCGTTTGTCCGTCCGGCTGTCTACTGAGACCCACCAAGAGAAAAGAACAGCCTTCGCGGAGGCTTAAAGTTGATCTTGTCGCTATAGCTCTTGCAAGCCCGAAAGACGGCTATGGACGTCATAGGGAGTGGAGGGGACGCACTGAGCGTAACTAATCGATAGACTCACCCGACCGTGTGAACGGGTGTGAAATAAAAAAAATGCATACAATGAAGAGATCTGATACAAAAATCACATTTACATTTTCTCAACCAGACTTTGACGTAATTGTTGTCTGTAATTCAGAGATAAATATAATACATGAGTTGAATACGCAGCCGGGTACTCTCTCTCTCTCTCTCTCTTTCCGCTCTCTCTCTCTCTTTCCGCTCTCTCTCTTTCTGTCCCTGTCTCTGTATCATATAACCTATTGAAATATACACATTTAATTTTGAATTATATTGGGAGTTGAAGAAAGAACGTAAGAAACTTCGTTCCTAACGGGATAGCCCCAACTGCACACTTTTTATTTTCTATTAATTCTTTACGATTGGGAAGCTAACATACGGTTCGCCTGATAGTAAGCAGTGACCGCAACCTACGAACGCTTGCGATACATCATTCTAACCCACGACGCCCGACCAGTGACCATGACTTGTAATCTTACCAAGGTATTGATAACTGATTTATATAGACTGATGTTTGACTGAGTTCCTTTTTATATAAAAAAAGGTTCACTCTAAACACTTTTTTTAGGGTCATGCAGCCAAATAGCAAAAATGGGAGACTTATATTTCGTCATGTCCGTCTCTCCGTCTGTTTGTCACAGT
This sequence comes from Hestina assimilis, assembly GCA_023373885.1. Taxonomy (NCBI): domain Eukaryota; kingdom Metazoa; phylum Arthropoda; class Insecta; order Lepidoptera; family Nymphalidae; genus Hestina; species Hestina assimilis. The sequence continues at coordinate 12,804,029 of CM041756.1, forward strand.
CATTTCACTAGGAAATCTCACTCGGCTCTATGTATATGGAATTTAATAAATAGATGTATTCTATAAGCGGCCACAGGATTAGGTAGTCTATAGGTAGTCTATACAGTCATGTAATCAGTCAAAAAATCAGCGTACGGCAACGTATGAGGAAATATTGAGGTCTTTAAAATAATAAAGGGATTTAATTTAGACGTTTATCATATTGCTTCTAATAATTACTATCAAATTACCAACTTAATTTTGCGGTCGATTTAATTCGTTAGTATTTTAAGTCTATATTATATTATATATAAGCAGACCCCGGGTAAAATAAAATACCGGGAATAATGCTAAGACGAAGATTCTATTCCTCATCATCGAGCTGCGGAACCTTTTAATTTTGACTGTGCGTGGTCCTTAACGCACTTGACTGATAATTTTTCATATTATATTTAAATAAAATTACTATGAAATTACAGACTTATATATGCGACCGCTTTAGAAGAATTAAATTCCTAAAAATTCTTCATCATCAACCTGCAGAACTCTTTAGTTTCAATTGTGGGTGGTCAACCACGCTCTTGACCACGTTTTTGTGTAATTAACATGCTCATACGCTCGACATTCAAAGGAAACCAAGGTACACGACCACAAAACCATACAGTCATCAATCTAAAGTGTTTAATTTCAACAAACAGTCCGTGCAAACATTTGTCACAAACATTTGATCAAATGATTCCTTTGATAAAGTAACAACATAACTTAATTATAAGATCACCAATATTAAAGGGTTCCCTAAGTATAACCATCCAACCTTAAATATAAATCCACCTTTAATTTGACGACGTTGCGGCGCAGCGGTAGCTTTAAGCACCACAGGTCGCGAGTTGAATTCCCGCTCGGAGCAGATGTTTGTATTGACCATACAAGTATGTTTTCTGGTCTGGGTGTGATAGTTCTTTCCATTGTGTATGTTTTCGGATCCCCGACACAGGGTAGTAGGGCTCCCTTTTCCACAATTAGACTCATAGTTCGGTCCTTTTTGTGTATGGGATTGGCTGGTCTATTCCAACCAGCCCAGCTCCTTCCAGAAGTTCAGAACTTTCCTGGGACGTTCACAGACTTCTTGGAGCGACCTCATAACCTTGAGGATTTTTTTTTTTTTTTTTATGTTAAAAGTTGGCAAACAAGCATACGGCCCACCTGATGGCAAGTGGTCACCGCAGCCTATGAGCGCTTGCAGAACCATTAGTAGGTGCCACTCACGCATTGCCAGCCTCGAGAGATTGGTTCTTAAATCTCATCTGCCCAGTAACTTCACTAGCGTACAGTGCCCTTCAAACCGGAACACAGTAATGCCTAAGCACTACTATTTGGCGGCAGAATATTTGACACTGCGGTGGTACCTACCTAGCCGGCCTCTTGCAACAAAAGACCTACCACCAGTGTGACTGACTGCACTGGTGGAATAATCTCTGCTGTGACAGAGGTTATCCCAACAGCGGGCGATGGGGTCGTCACATCCCGACGCCGGTAAACGGTTTCCCGACACAGGGTGTTATACTATTACTATCCTAATGGAGGCCGTTGAGTGTGTAGCGCATAATTATTGAAATATTTTTAAAACCTGGTATAAAGATAATTATTAACTTGTAATGTCACACGTGTCTGGATAAAAAGGAAGAGAACAGAGGGATACAGAGAACAAAAGACTTTCATAGCAAAAAAACAAATAATTCCTATAGAACATTCTCTTTAGATTTCTAAAACCGCGCTTTTACGCAATAGTTTCCTATGTATGGCACCTAAAATATTTAATAAAATTCCAGACCGACTAAAATCATTACGAAATAATTTATTTAAGACACACGTAAAAAGACTTTTGACTGGAAAATGCTATTACAGTTTAAATGACTTTTTAAATGATGACATTGAATGAATATATTATATCTTTATTAAATTTTATTTTCTTAGATTATTATCTGACATTGAATTATTTGAATTGTGTATATTTATTTTTAGTATTTAATAACAGTATAGCATTGCCAATACATTGTTTAAAAAAAAAAAAAAATGTGGGGCCTCTTCTGAAATTATTGCACGCCAAGAAGGCAAAACATGATGATTTAAAAATTAATAATTTATTGTAAAATCTTGTGTACTCATGTTTTAGCAAATAAATATTATTATTATTATTATTATTAAACAAAATATCGCCACAAAAAGTACCAACTTATTAAATAAAATTAATAAAATAATTATAGAGAACCTTATCGCCGGGGCATAAGGTTCAAAATCACTCGGTACTCTCTCTGTCTATTTGCTTCGTCACGCGTAGGTTCTAGAAAGATGTGTTCTCGAAGTGCCTTATAACATTCCGTGGACGGAACTTTCTTGAACCAGTGTTCTGCACTATATAAGCGGCCCGGCGCGTCTCGACTGTGTCATTTAGTTCTGAGCAACGAGCGTAGAAACTACAAGTGATACAAGAGGACAAGTGCGATAATTAGTGACCTTGGCTATTCTTTTGAACTACGATTAACCTGTGATTTGTGAAGTTCTGTTGTGTGATCTAGAAAATCTCATTAAAGTCTCATTTAGAGCCATCAGGTGTTTTATTCAAAATTCGTAAACCCCAGCCCGTAACAATATTCTGTAGAAAATATTTATTTTTTGTTATTTAGTTTTCAAGTCTCAATAGCTCAACGGTAGATGGGCCGACTTCGCTCCGTTAACGCGAGAGTCGAGGGTTCGATCCTGACCCCTTGGGCTATTGCCGTACCCACTCCCAGCGCAAGCTTCGAGCTTAATTGGAGGGGCAATAAGAATATCAGTAAAAGCATTTAGTCTTGAAAAAGCATTGCTAATATTCTTTAGCAGATGTATAAGGACTTCTCAACCTAAAAACTTACTGCCTTTCCACAGTCTTCCCAAGGAATGTTCCAGAGTGTCAGACACGTGTCGTCGAGGCCTAGTAGTCAAGTTTTAAGTGACTTTTACGTGTCTGCGTTTTAAAGGCACGCGTGCTTAAGTGTTAGGATAACAGAAAACATGGCTTGTGTCTGAGTGAAGTGAACTCATGACCTATATCGTTTTGTTGCAGTTTCTGTGCAGTTTGCTTTTATATTAATCTCCTTTTTGCTATCGAATAAACAATCGCCAAATTAACATGTGCCTAACCAACATTTGGTCTAGGTTAGAAGGGACCAAAATTAATAATAAAACTTGAGAGGTGTCAAGGGACACCCGGATGGAACGAAGTTCCTTTCGATTAATTAGTGAAGGAATTGTAATAAAATTTTATTTTTTTAAGTTATAATAATATTTTTTTATTATTAACATTATTTATTATTTACAAAAAACCTGTATACACTCAACAAAAATAATCGTCGCGACACCACACTGTTCAATGCGACATAAAAATGAAAATATCTGGCTTGCTTTCTATAAGAGAGAGAGAGACAGACAGAGAAACATGCGACGCCGCACAGCTTACAATAGCTTACTATAGCAAAAAGTGTCGTGACAACTTTTCGTAAGAATTTTTTCCGTCTAGCCCCCTTTCACAACGCGCGATAAGGAACTTCGTTCCAATAATAATAAACGCAGCACACTCAACGGCCCCCATTAGGATAGTAATATCCTGTGTCGGGGTCCGGAAACATTCACAATAACAAGGACAAATACAGCCAAACCGGAAAATGTGCTTGCATGGTTAATACAAACATATATGCTCCGAGCGGGAATCGAACCCGCGACCTGTGGTGTTTAAGGCATATTCGCTACCTCTGCGCCACAACGTCGTCTTTTAATTACTTTATTTTCATTAGTTTAATAGTTCAAAATGCATTATTTCGCAGTATTTCATTATTCGGGAAGTATTTCGCAAGGCCCAAATGAGAAGGACCTCTTTGTCTGGCTCCCGTACTCCTACATCACTACGCCAAGGAGTCATCGAACCTATGAACACTTGCGATAATTGAAGCACCACATGCGCGTTGCCAACACCAGATGGAAAGGATGATAATGGAAAAGACGGGAACAGATGATGTGGGACATTGGGCCTCTGGCACTCTCATTCGTCGCAAAAAACACTAACAGTACTGATACTACACTTACAATTGTGATGGGAATCTTTAATGGAACCCGGGAAGCCATTAAATCAATCGTTTACATTAGCAGAAATCCGAGATAGGTCTATAAATAACATACCGGGATTGCCTTTTACTTTAACGATGGACCCATAATATAAATCTTATATATTTCCAGATTTCTGCCATGGGAGCTTACCATTAACTTTTAGTAACAAGTCTATTTCGATCCAATTAAATAAATAAACGCTACACACTCAACGGCCCCCATTAGGATATATCCTGTGTCGGGGGTCCGGAAACATACACAATGACAAGGACAAATACACCCAGACCGGAAAATATGCTTGCATGGTCAATACAAACATATTATGCTCCGAGCGGGAATCGAACCCGTGACCTGTGGCGCTTAAGGCAGGTTCGCCACCACTGCGCCACAACCTCGTCAATTCCATTTTGACATTAAACCGATACAGATTTTATACGAGTTTAGGTCGTCATTTGAACCGCAATAAGAGTTAATGGTAAACCCCCTGAACATAGAAACATCCGTCTAAGATAGGGATGCGTAATTAAAAAATATATCGATAAATCGATAATCGATATTTTAGATATAAAAAATAAATAAATAAATATTTTAAAGGGGAGATTTTATTTATTAACTTACACCTCATACATAAACATTTTTTTTTTGCAATGCTTTTTTAATGGCATTACTAATATTCCTATTGCCCCTCCAAATAAGCTCGAAGCTTGCGCTAGGAGTGGGTACGACAATAGCCCAAGGGGGTCAGGATCGAACCTGCGACTCTCCCGTTAACGGCGCGAAGTCGGCCCTTCTACCGTTGAGCTATTGAGGCTTCAAAGGTTTTCTTTGGTTTTTATCTTGTTAGATGAATAACAGATGAAGATGAATAAATAAATAATAATAACAACAAGTTTGAATAATGACTAAAGTAAATATAATCAGAAAAAAAAGCCAAACAGCAATTAAAGCTTATTGTTACTCATTTAATTTTATTTGTTTTTGTTTTTATGATAATAAAAAGAAACAGGTATGAAGACGAATACACAGATTCAGCAATTACTGGATGTGCTATTACTTTCAAATATATTTTTTTATAATAATACGCTACACACTCAACGGCCCCCATTGGGATAGTTTTTATGGTGAGGGTTCCGGAAATATACACAATGACAAGGACAAATACACCCAGACCGGATAACATCCCTGTATGGACAAAACAAATATATGCTCCGAGTGGGAATCGAACCCGTGACCTGTGGTGCTCAAGGCAAGTTCACAGCGTCGTGAAATTGTTAGTTTCCATTATTTTTTTATAATTATAAAAAATATTGAAAACGAATATGTTGACCTTTAAATATATAATGGTTTTGCTCTCAGGCCATTATATCGACTTTTAAGGAAAGAGAAGGCACTAAATCAGGTTATAAAATGTCAGGGTGGAATTTCGAGTTTTTTTGCTATATAACAGAAGTAACTCAAGTCTTTCAAAGTATAATTGTCTGCATGTACCTCACGGCTATGCACTTGCAAATCGACTCAAGCTGTTTGCGATACCCTCTCACAGAACTGAGGTGGTTTTGCATGCTCCATTGTCTCGTGCGCTACGCTTACTGTTCAGTAAGCGTAGCTGATATGCGTAATAGATTTGAATGGCTCACGGAAATCAAGGGATGTCAATCACATCCCAAATGTAGCTTGTGAGGCAAATTAAACTATCAGAAATACTTTATACCCTAAGAAAATCAAAATGAAATATTTTATTCAACATAAAAAGCATATCACTTATTTGTTGAACGTCAGATTCTACCACCAGCTCCAAAATTAATCTACAAATAAATATATCTAAAACTAAATATATTCAATTTTCAAATTATCAAACTAAAAGTAAAGACTTGACTATTGGTTTCGCTGGTCAGAATGTAGAAAAATGTAGCGAAGTTAAATTCTTACGATTAATACTAGACCAAAACTGTTCATGGAAATCACATATCATGCAAACACGGACAAAAATTAATAAATATGTTTATGCTCTAAAAAAACTACGTCAAATTACAAATGAATACACAGCACTAATAGCATATCATGCCTATGTAAGCTCAGTTCTGAGGTATGGTCTTGTCGTGTGGGGTAATTCTTCGCACGTTAAAACTTTGTTTATAATGCAAAAAAATGTGTAAGAGCTGTATGTGGAAAAGGCCCTCTTGAATCATGCAGGCCATTGTTTAAAAGATTATGCGTATTGACTCTTCCTTCTTTGTATATTTACGAAATAGGAATATTTGTAAAAAGAACCCTCATTTGTTTGAAAAATTAATTGATCGGAATAGATTTCAACAGAGAGATCCCACGAAAATTGTAATGCCTCTATGCAAAGGTAATATGCACCAAAAAACTGTGCTATAAATGTTATAAAAATATATAATAGAATACCTAAAGTATTTAGAAAATTAAATTAAAAAATTTTTGAATATAAATTTAAACAATGGCTAATTGAAAAATGTTTCTATTCATATGACGAGTTCTTAAATCTAAAATAACGATATTATAAAAATTTGCATGCCTATTGTATAAGGCGAAACATTTAATCAAGGAACATTAAATCAAGGGATGTCAATCACATTCCAAATGTAGCTTGTGAGGCAAATTAACTATCAGAAATACTTTATACCCTAAGAAAATCAAAATGAAATATTTTATTCAACATAAAAAGCATATCACTTATTTGTTGAACGTCAGATTCTACCACCAGCTCCAAAATTAAAATTCTACCTAAGAAAAGCCGGCAAAACGGACTCGACGAGTTATACCTTTTTTTGTAACTTTTATAAATGTCAACGTAGTTTATATATTATTATGTCCACTGAAAAACTTGGACTCATCCTCAAGGTGTGGTGTCCTCAAGGTATTCCCTAATTTTATAATAGCCTTTACCACACAAACATACTGCAAGTCAAACAAACAGTCTTTTGTACGTCCTACAAATAAATAAAATCGTGAAAATGGACATATTGATCACGTTTTACGGACATTCCAGCTTCGACAAGTGAATAATTAATTTCTTGTCCAACAGTTGCTGAATCACTACTCATTAATAGTGTGAAATTATGTGAAGCCAAGTTCAATTTCAGTTTTGTGACCCCCAAGGACATTATTAATGTACTCAAAACAATTGATATGAAGAAGACAGCAGATTTATGGGGTATGTCTGTGAAAGTAATAAGTTCAATTATAGATGTTATTGCACCATATCTGGCAGCTATATTTATTGATTGTGTCAAGTGTGGAAAATTTCCTGACATAATGAAATATAATAAAGTAATACCATTGTTTAAGGTTGGCTGTACGTCAGAACCATCTAACTTTAGATCCATATCGGTGTCACCGACTCTAAGCAAAATTTTTGAGAAAATCATTTTAAATCATATGCTGTTGCATTTTAATAAATATAAATTAATGCATAAAAATCAATTTGGATTTACTAAGGGTCGCTCGACGACTGACGCAGGTATTAAACTTCTGTCTAATATTTATGATCTGGGAGGAGTCACGGGATGCACTTGGTGTTTTTTGTGATTTATCTAAGACTTTTGACTGCGTACAGCACGAGACGTTGGTTAGGAAGTTGAAGCACTACGGTATACGTGACACTGCGCTCGATGTTGTTATTTCCTACTTGCAACATAGAATTATTAAGGTCGACGTTAACAGTAAGAGATCTACAGGTATAAATGTAAATATGGGAATCCCACAGGGCTCCATTCTCGATCCTTCTCTGTTTCTTGTTTACATTAACGATTTACCATTCTTTGTGGAGGGTGCCCAGGAAATAGTATTGTTTGCTGACGATACTTCTTTTATTTTTAATCTTAAAAGACATCTAACAAATTATGACGATGTGAACAGTGCTCTTTCTAAGGTACTTCATTGGTTTAGTGTAAACAATTTACTTTTGAATAGCAAAAATGTGTTAAATTTACAATGCCTAATGTGAGATAGGTCCAGTCTAATGTATTGTTGAATGGAGATTTATTAGATGTGATGGAATCTACAGTTTTTCTTGGAATACTACAATGGGGCCCCCATATTGCTAGGTTGGCGAATAGACTTAGCTCGGCAGCATTCGCTGTTAGAAAAATTAGACAATTAACTGACATAGAAACAGCCAAACTTTAGTTACTTCCACAGCATATTGTCATATGGAATTTTACTTTGGGGTAACGCGGCTGATGTAAATACTATTTTTGTTCTTCAAAAGCGAGCTATTCGTGCAATCTACAATCTAGGGTGTAAAGATTCATTGAAGGAAAAATTTTAAGAAATTAATGTATTGACTATCGCTTCACAATACATTTTTGAAAATGTTATGTATGTCAGTAAGAATATCAATAAATTTACAAAATGTAGTGATAATCATAACATTAATACTAGGAACAAACATAAATTAACAATACCAGTTACTAGACTGCATAAAATTAGTAACTCTTTTAAAGGTAACCGTATACGGTTTTACAATAGGATCCCAGAAAGCGTTCAGAAACTTTCTATTAAGAAATTTAAAATAAAGGTCAAGACACGTTTGTGTGGTAAGGGCTATTATAAAATTAGTGAATACCTTGAGGACACCACACCTTGGGAATGAGACAGTCACTCCAGACTTTTCAGTGAACATAATATATAAATTACTTGGACATTAAAAAAATAGTATATTAAAAAGATATAACCCCCGAGTTTGTTTCGCCGGTTCTTCTCGGGTAGAGGTTTAATTTTGGAGCCGGGAGTAGAATCTTGAATTTCAACAATAATACGAACTTGTCATTTCTATAATTTCTATAGCAATAAAGGTAACTTAATAACAACTGTTATTTAAATTCTTAGCTAATATATCATCGGCTAAGTGCATGGACTGGTTTATTTAATAACATAAGAAATCTTCCATAAACAAATAATATTTTTAGTTCCAATGAATGATCATAGGCTTACTAATCCGTATAAAGTCTGAAATAAATTTTTAATAAATAGCAGCATCCAAACAAAATAACATTATTATGTTTTATTACTTGAACGACACTGGATTCTAAGTAAAGAATGTGAAAAATCGGATTTAATCGGAAATATCTTTAAAAGTGACTATTAATTAAATAACTTACAAGGTAGGTAGGTAGGTAGGAAATAGTGATTTTTTAACTAATTATCAGAGCTCATAACCTTGAAAGATTTGTAAAGAGGAAATCTTGCAAGCCCAATTTGACCTACTTCCCGGCATTCAATTGAGTTGAAATTTGGTACACATTGGTAAAATTTGAAACACTTATGTAACTTGCATTTAGATTATGTAATTAAAAAAAATACAATGTACAAACTGTATCTAGACAATTAGATCTAGACAAGAAAATTGGACAAATGAATTTATTTTATAAAAATATTGTGACGATCTCAACACTACACTTTATTTAAGTCTCTAAAACAATATATTTTCTAAAATATGTTCATATTTCTAAATTATGAACCTATTTATGGACGGTCACCCATCCATTTGCTGACCGCGCCCAAAGTTGCTTAACCTAAAAATCGTTTACCGACCACGTGACTGTGTGCAGCGTGGTGCTGAGTATGGACGTGCCCCGAAAATAATATTTTTACAAGATCAAAAATTTATAAAATTTTGTATGAAAATTTCCATAGAAATGGGAAAATGTATGGAGATTCACGGATTCAGGTGCCGAATGTCATTGCAGCTGTTTCACATATATAAGGGGTGTGGTGTCGGCGAAGGTGTCTCCGAGCGTATGCTTGGTGAGTGCCCGTCTGACGTCTCTACCCCCGCGTATATGTGGACGATTTACCAAGACGGTGCGTTCGGGCGGCCATGCTGCTAGAATGCTAGTTAAGGTTTCCGATCTTCGTATATGGTTTTTATACATATTATTAATGGTGATTGGTGATGCATGGCAAAGAATATATATAAAGTATATATTAAATATATATACAATAATTAATAAATAATGACGGTATGGTGGTCCGTCTATGATTACTGGCAAAGAGATCTAATATGAATAATATGATCTATACATGTTAAAGGCAAATTTATATTGTTGAAATATATTGAATATAATTTATTATTATACATTAAATATTTAATGACGGTTTGTGGGTCCGTCAATTATGAATGTATATATGTTTGATATATATTAAGAAACGAAGTTTACTTCGTTTCTGTAATATTATGTGATATTGTAATTGTGAATATGAAAGCGAAAGTAATGCTTCGGCGCAAATATTGTTTATGTTTCAGAATCTAATGGATTATTTGAAACCTAAGAAGAAGCGAATTCAATGAAGATTTAAAAGAATGCGTTGGGAATAATTTATGTGTCATAACTAATAAATAATTATATTTCAGCTGTATACGTGTATAATGTTTTGGCGAGTTGTAGTTGACCCGATACTTGAGTTTGAGGCTCTGATGTGACCTGAGTCATGTCTATAGTGTCCTTAAGCGAGGCCCGAGGATTTTTAATCTTAGTTGACCCGATGCTTAAGTATGAGGCTCCGATATGATTTTGGTCATGTCTATAGTGTCCTCGAGTGAGGTCCTTTGACTTTGCTGATGTGATGTTGACATGGGGTTTACTCTGTGGTGCGATTTATATCGATGCAGTAGTTTCCTCAGGTCCATTGCTGAAGCGGCCCCAGTGATACAGATTAGAATTGCTGCGGTGGTGCGACTTAGGTCGATGCCGTGATGTAGTTCGGTTTGTTGCTGAGGCGCTGGAATATTATACATCGTTTGTAGCAAAATGACTCGTCTTCTTATTAGAGACGCCCCCTTAGCTTAGCAATAGGGATTTTTATAATTGACATTGTAGCATGTAATACTATTAGGGCAACTGGTTGCTTCTCACTTCGAGATAGCTAACTAGTATTAGACAGTGTGGCCTGCTTAACTCTTATCATGCGTGTTTATCACGTCTTAAATAATGAACTGGATTCGGATGTATGTTTGAGTATTGAGCCAAAGGGTACCTTGCGTGAGCAAGTGCTATGGTTCTAATGATGCAAAGCTTTAATAGGAAAACTAAATATATCAAAGAATATTAGTTGTAAGACAATGCGATTACGAATACGATATAAGCCCACGAATATTAATTATAAGACAATGCTATAATTTGAATAACAATTAGGTAGGGTTAGGTAGGACTTAGTTTTAAGGAATTGCGGTTGTGATATCATAAAGAATTGAATATTATCAATACTATATGACCCATATATAGTGATAAAAGAAATATACGTTATAAATATAATTATTAATGAATTTGCCTACACTTCGGTGAGGTTTTTATAAATACTATATTACACATATATAGTGATAAAAGAAATATACGTTATAAATAGCATTATTGATGAAAATACCTTAACAAAGGTGAAGTTTATGATAAATATAAACTCTATATTAACCACATATAGTGGTATGACAAATATACGTTATAAATGATATTGTTTATTATTATTGATGAATTTTACTTCACTAAGGTGAGGTTGACGATTATAGCATTGTGCTTACGGAATGCCGCCTGGCGGTTTAATGTTCGAATACATATCTGAACCAGGGATTTATTCCCTTATATATAATGACCAGGGCTTGTCCCTCAATTATTATGGCATTTTGCCTTCTCATACAAAGATAAATATGAAATATTATGTGACTTCGGTCTTAATCGATACTATTATAATATATCAGGGCTTGATCCCTTTCTATGCTATGAAAATAACAATAATATAAAAGAACAAATCTTGCGTCCCGATAACGAAATCACTATAAATATAAATTACCAGGACTTTGTCCTTTCACGTTATAACAATCAAATTGTGTGTCGCAGGCGCACTATAAATAGCCTATCCCTTACCCGGGAGGGCTCGTAGCTATGGTTGGAGCCCACAGTCGGTGGCGTGTGCGGGGCCATCGATCTCCCCTCTTCTTTATATTTTTACCATAGAGTTTAAGTATATAAGAATTGGAGGAGCGGACTACTTTCAGCTACTCGTAAGAGGTGTTGAAAGTATAGGGATATATTTATAATCTCACCATTTAGCCTTTATGGCTTATATAAATATTTTTATTAAGATAATCATATTACACTAATATAATGAAACTATATAATAAATAAGATATTATTGTTTTCCATTGTCGAATTGAACCTGTTACCTCTGATGCTCTAAAAGAACACGGTTATTACGATCACAACGTAACAAGGGTCTTGGCCGCTAGACGATACACGTGCCAATTTCGTAGTTTTATATATTTATTTTCGTGCATTTTAAATATATTTATTTTAAATATATTATATATCTATATAAGATATATAAAAAGTAAGGTAGGTTTAGTCACAATATCTACATAGGTAAATCACGCAACAAGCTTTTATACTTTAGCAATAATTTAATGGGTTGATACATGAGTTGATGAAGCGCTTAAATAAACGCTCGTTTATAAAAAAAAAATTTAACGATTAACTTATTTTTATTGAATTTTAATAATCATTTCATTAATGACGGAGTTATGAGGTAAAATAAAAGTTTATTCACAAAATTGGAGCCAATAAAAATTTCATTCCCTAATTTTCCACTCTTAACGTTAGTATTTTTTTCAAAATTGAAATGGGACCACACGGGAATAATACTCTTTCAAGTAAAAAAATTTGATCTTCGAAATGACGGCACGGAGCGATTGCCGCTTGTCTAGTCCCCTAATATAATTATGAATAGCAATTTAATTATATTAATACTAGCTTCTGCATGTGGCTTCACCCGCGTGAATAACGATTTTAGTACAAACTTTAAATCATAGCCTTTTACAAAACTTTGAATGTCATATTTATTTATATTGAATGAACAGCCTAAAAGTTTCCAGTTGCTTGCTCTAAAAATGACGATACTTCTATAGAACTTTTCATGCCCCCTTTTCAACCCCTTTTTTCGCATTGCAAAGTAGCCTATATCCTTTACAGGCTACTCCCTTCAGTAGTTTTCGTGAAAGCACGGAAGACAGACAGAGACAGACTTTCGCATTTATAATATTATAAGTCTTCTATCAACTCCGTTAAAATAGGTTTATGCAAAATTGTAAGTAGATTGAACCAAGGAATCGCGCTGTCCCATACAAACTTTGCCCCCTTTTTTCAACCCCTTAGAAGTAAAATTTCGGAAAATCCTTTCTTATCGATGCGTTCCAGGTCTCTACGATCAGCGGCTTAGTCTGTACGTTGATCCGTCAGTCATTCAGGACAAAGCCTTTTGTATATGTAGATTAATGATTATGAATATGTTATTATAGGCTTTATAGCTCATCACCTCAACAATGCTTGCACTGTATACGTTCTCCGTGATTTTCGGTGTGCTGATTGCTTTATTTACATTCTTTCAAAGAAAAAGAAATAAAAATGAGCCTCCCGTCATGTCTAGTCGTTTACCAATAATTGGCCACGCGCATCTCTTGCTTGGGAGCAGTACTGGTAAGTGAGACTTTTTCAGACAAATCACAAGAACTTCTTCTTCCTAGCATCTATCCTGGTATTTTTCTCAGGGTCTGGTTATTACTCTTATCCGGAATTGGTGAAGTTGAAAAGCAAGCATATGATCCACCTGATGATAAGTGGTTATGGTAACCTATGACCACTTGCAATTCTATACATTTTTTTAAAGAATATATTACTAACATTCCTATTACATGTTCAAATGAATGCTCGAAGCTTGCGCTAGGAGTGGGTACGACAACAGCCCAGAGATAGAACCCGCAATTCTTGCGTTAACGCAGTGGAGTCGCCTGTTCTACCGTTGAGCTATTGAGGCTTAATTTTTTTTTTTTTTTAAAGAATATTATATATATTTAAGCAATGCTTTTTCAAGGCGTTACTAATATCCCTATTACCCCTCCAAATAAGCTCGAAGCTTGCGCTAGGAGTGGGTATGACAATAACCCAAGGGGTCAGGCAGGCAGGTCTTGCAATAAAAGACATATGAATGCGTAATAAGGAAGAGTTTTAGGGAAAGTTTCATATCAATTGGATGTCAGTTAAAAGTAACTAAAAATATATCAAGTGATTAATGCACGACACCTATAAAAATATACTGACACCGTTGTGGCGTTGTGGGTAGCGAGTCTGCCTTAAGCCTCGACGGTTGCGGGTTCGATTCCCGCTCGGAGCAGATGTTTGTATTAATCGTACAGGCATGTTTTCCGGTCTGGTTGTGTTTGTCCTTGTCATTGTGTATGTTTCCGGACCCCGACACAGGATATAATTATCCTAATGGGGGCCGTTGAGTGTGTAGTGTGTAGCGTTTACTCTTAATCTCAATTTTTTTTTACAGAATTGTGGAAATTTTTTAAAAACTTTTCTTGCGAAAGTCAAAAACACGGTGGCGTATGTTCTTTATACATTGGACCTATGACACTTTATGGTATGTAAACTAAAGTCATATTTTTAAGTTCCTACATTTTTGTAAATAGTTTTTTATGCTATGGATAGATGAAGGTATATTGTGAATGATTAAACTATAGAATTCGGATTTGGAAACGAAACATGTATTATCAGTCTTTTCCTTTTTATAGACATAATTATTATACGATTGAAATGTTCACGTGACACAATAATCGCAAGTAAAGAATGTCATACTTTCCTCCTTAGACGCGTAATATACTATTTTGCTATCATTGCCGTCCAAGATATGGAAATGTTGCTTGACCAAAGCTTACTGCATTGTGGGTGCAGCATTATTACCTTTTCTAAGTTTTATTAATATTAAAGACAATAATTCGACGACGTTGTGGCGCAGCAATAGCAAACCTGCCTTAAAAGCCACAGGCCGAGGTCGAGTTAGGTCGAGCTGCTGAGAGCATTTTTTTTATGTCATAAGTTGGCAAACAAGCATATGGCCCACCTGATGGTAAGTGGTTGCCGTAGCCTATTAGCACCTGCAGCACCATTAGTAGGCACCACTCACGTGTTGTCAACCTCAAGATAATAGTTCTTAAATCTCCTCTGCCCAGTAATTTCCCTAGCGTACAGTGCCCATCAAAACGGAACACAGTAATGCCTAAGCACTACTATTTGCCGGCAGAATATTTGACACTGCGGTGGTACCTCCTTAGCCGGCCTCTTTCAACAAGAGACCACCAGTGAAGAGCATATGTTTGTATTGACCATACATGCATATTTTCCGGTCGAGGTGTGTTTGTCCTTGTCATTGAGTATGTTTCCGGACCCCCGACACAGGTTACAACTATCGTATTAGGGGCCGTTGAGTGTGTAGCATTTATTTAATTGTTATAACGAAATTTTTACTATCAATGTTACAGTACTAACGGATCCTGATTCCTGTTTGACGGTAGCTAATACTTGTTTGGAAAAGAATAAATATTATGCATTTGCTAAGCCATTGACTGGGGAAGGTTTAATAACTGGTAAAGGTATGTATTACAAAATGAAATAGATTATTAAAACCATTGTGAGACATTATTTAACTTTATGTAAAATTTAACGGGTAAAACTCACGTTCAATCGGTATAGGTGCCGACTAGTTTCGGACCCATTGGAGGTGCTTCATCAGGGTGAGTTTGTTTACGCTCGTTCTACGTTCAGTGTGAGACGGGTCGTGACCAAGAACGTAGCCCACTCAAATTTAAATTAACGAAACTGAAATAGCTTACAATTATATAAAAAAAATTATGCAAATGTAAATAATTTAAAATATAAATTAAATTTAAAGGTTTGAGAGCTAGAAGACAATTTTGTGAATCAAGCCAACAACCGTAATTTAGGAAACTTTTTTATTTATATTAGCAATGCATTACTAACGCTTCTATTGCCCCTCCAAATAAGCTCGAACTCACGTTAACGGAGCGAAGTCAGCCCTTCTACAGTTACACTGTTGCGCCTTATTTTTACCCAATAATTTAAACCTTTCAATAACATAAAAAAAAAATTCGTTCTCGTTTTAAATTAAAATTGAAAGATACTTTTTACTCATATTTCAATAGCTCAACGGTAGGGCCGACTTCACTCCTTTAACGCGAGAGTCGAGGGTTCGATCCTGACCCCTTGGGCTATTGTCGTACCCACTCCTAGCGCAAGCTTCGAGCTTATTTGGAGGGCAATAGGAATATTAGTAATACCTTGAAAAAGCATTGCTAATATTCTTATAAAAATGTATTTTTTTTTATTACAGCATCAATTTGGAAAGTCCATCGCAAACTACTGAATCCAGCATTCAGTCAGACAGTTTTAGATGGATTTTTGGATGTCTTCAATAAACAGTCAAGACGATTTGTTAAAAATTTGGAAAGTGAAATTGGCAAAAGTTCATTTGACCATTACACTTATATAAAACTCAATTCTTTGGAAACTTTATGCCGTAAGTACTTTAGAATATTCATAAATATTACAGTTTAATGTTCATTACACCACACCACAGCTATTTTTTTGGTAAATTTGATAATAAAATGTTATTTGTTACCGCGATGAGTATCGTCGCCGATCGTTAAGGAATAATGTTTTTTTTATGTATTGCTGTTGACCCTACTGGCCTGTCACTGAACAGGGGGCCGATTATTAATAGAATGCCATAAAAAAAGACATCTCTTGATTCCATCCTTCGGATGCCTCCTGCGAAGCTAAGCATGCCTAAAGATGTCATCGGGAGCAGCGCTCCGGCAGCGCTCCGAGTGCATTCTACACTGGGCTCACCCGACGGTGTGAGGGAGACGTGACGTGCGAAACAAAGGACTCGTCCTCGCTGGCGAAGACGGTGTTGTGTGCGTGTCTGTGCTGTGTAAGGGGCAGAGTGTAATGTAATTCTATATTCAGAGTATTTTAGACGTGCTTAGGACGCCGTACTTTATTCGGTCGGTTACATCTATCTGTAGAGGTGGTAACAGGCGGATTAGTCTTTATTGTGTGTGTAGATCGGAGGCGCTCTGCTTCACTCGAGCCGCCATTCAAGCTACAAGCGCGCATTGTTTTGCGTCAAAATTTCAAAAGAGAGTGTCAATACATATCACAACTACAAGTATAGCTCTCTCACCTTAATCAGATAGATCAACTATATAAGAAATCATTTAAACTTTTCAGTAACAGCTTTAGGAATAGATTTAAATGAGAAGAGTGATCTGAATAGACAATACATTTTGGCTTTCGATCATTTTTGTAACATTCTCGTTGAGAGGTTACAAAAACCATGGTTACATAACGATTTCATGTTCAACTGGTCGAACTTGAAGAAAAGGCTAGATGAAAATGTAAAGATTTTAAACACTATGTCTGATACGGTTGGTAATAAAATTATTTATTTAATAATACTTCATTGTACACCTATTTCTTCAAGACTTGTGGCGTTAGCGGTGTTCTTAACTTAAGCCCAAGGTTGTTGCCCATCGCGTATCTACTATTAATTTTTTGAATATAAATCTGTATATTTCAAGATAGGAATAGAGAGAGAGAGAGGTAGACAGTTACACACACCCGGCTGTCGACTCTGCTCGTGTGCTCATTTTCTTGTAGTAAGCTCGATACCCCCACGCACACACACAGCATACGTCATTTCGTTACGTGAGCCGCATTAAGGAACTTCGTTCCAAAAATATTTAATACTACAATATAGTAAGACTGTTTTAACAACCAGACAAAATAAACTATTGCAGATACTGCAAAAAACAAAAGCGGATCACTTAAATAATACAAGTAAAGAAGTGGAAAATAGCCAAGGTATTGTATTTCTCCGAACATCGTAATAACTGAGATGA
This sequence comes from Hestina assimilis, assembly GCA_023373885.1. NCBI lineage: Eukaryota > Metazoa > Arthropoda > Insecta > Lepidoptera > Nymphalidae > Hestina > Hestina assimilis. The sequence goes on from CM041756.1 coordinate 12,821,922, forward strand.
CTGTTTTTATTTAATCCATCATATTTTCAGGATCTAAATTTAAGACTTTCATGCACCTTCTAATAGAATTAGCGGAAGAAAGGGGTGTTTTAAATGACGGTGAGATTAGAGATGAAGCTAATACAATGATAGCAGCTGGCTATGAAACTTCAGCCACTACTCTCATGTATTGTACATTGATGATTGGCTCCTACCCTAAGGTTCAAGAAAAACTTGTTGAAGAGTAAGTTGTTAATAGATATTTTTAACTTTAATTGGAATAAAAATAAGAGAACCTAGCGACCTAGAGTACAGAGACTCAGCCGTGATAAAAGGGCAGGCCTCTGGGAGGCTCAAATTTGATTCCGTCCTTAGGGTGCCTCCTGCGAAGCCGAACCACGCCTAAGGACGTCATTGGAGATGGAAACCTAGCGACCGGGACTGAATCCGTCTGTGGACATATTATTTAATGCCGTTTTACCCATTACTGTGTGAATTTAAATGTAAAGAGAAATAACCACCCAATTTGGTAAAGTTGATATGAATCGTGCGAACATACATTTCGACGATTTATTTTTATTTATATAGATCAAAAATCAAATCAAAATCAAAAATGTTTAAATCAGACTTTTGAATAGTCAAACGCCAATGGTTCGTATTGTTGATTTTACCGAGAAGAACCAACACGAAACTCGATAGATACTCTTTTCATATATACATATGAAGTTTACAATTATATTTTTTGTTAAAAATTTGGTTCTTGAATGAGGGTTTTTATCTTCTTATCGAATGGTTTATGGCCAACCTAGTGTCAGAGTTGTTCAGGTCGCCCGTAGGCCTTTGACTTGACTTATCGACTGTTGTCATATTGCCAACAGCCGGGACCGACTTTTTACCTGCCCTCCGAAGCACGGAGACGCTTGAAGTAAGTTAGCAGATGTTACAATAGCAACCTGGACCGATGGCACGGGGAGACCCATAAGGTCAAAAGCCCAGACCAATACAGATATTTGTAACAAACATCTATTCCGTATCACTCCGGTCGTATTTAGATAATGATCTTACTTTTAGACTGAACGAAGTTTTCAATGATGACTATAGAGATGTTACGAAGCATGATCTCTCCCGCTTAACTTATATGGAGGCAGTTATAAAAGAAACTTTGCGTGTTTACCCAGTTGTACCCATTGTAACTAGAGAACTGGACCAAGATGTTAAATTAAGTAAGAATTTTTTGGTGTTATTAGGTTGGCAAGTAAGCATTCGGCCCACCAGATGGTTAGCAGTTGTCGTCGCCTGTGAGCGCTTGCAACACCATCAATAGGTGCCACGCGTTGTCAACCTCGAGATATTGATTCTTAAATCTCCTTTGCCCAGTAATTTCACTAACCTACAGTGACCTTCAAACAGTAATGCCAAATGATATGTGGTAGAATATTTGACACTGCGATGATACCTACCTATGTAGCCTCTTGCATCAAAAGATCTACCACAAGTATGACTGTTTACACTGGTGGAATAATATCTGCTGTGACATAGATTGTCCCAACATCGGGGGATGGGGTCGAAATTAACGAATATTATTTACTTACAAATGAATCATTTCTACCTAGAAGCCTATTCTATTAAGGTCTTCGCAGGCAGACGCTAGTGGCTTTAAAATTATTAGATGTTCTATAAAAACTAAAAAATCCTGTAATATTAATTCTGACTGATGACTGACTGATGATAATTGAATTTTTCCTTCAGCAAACTGCACCTTATCCAAAGGCTGTACATGTTTATTGTTTATCTACGGCGTGCACCATAGCTCCATATGGGGACCAGATGCAGATGAATTCAAACCTGAGAGATGGCAGAATCCAGCTTCGTTACCCAAATCAGCTTCTGCGTTTATTGGTTTTAGCGTTGGAAAAAGAAATTGTATAGGTAATTACATTTAATAACATAATTGCTAACCCAATACTGAAACTTAATAGAGTTTAAGTTAATTCATAATTTTTAACAACGAACCTATTGATGAACGAGCAGTCAAGTATATAATTATATTAATGAATATAAATGATTAAAACTGTCTACAGTCATTATTTAACTTAATATAAAATTTAACGTTCAAAACCCACGTTCAATCGGTCGCGACTTTACTCGCCCGCAGCCGTTACCGCCTTATCCTAATGAAGGACCTCAGATGGGTCTGAAAATAGTCGATACCTAAACCTATTGAATGTGACTTTGAGTCGTTAAATTTTATATATTTGACATAGTGTTATGCAATTTTTCACACGCAATTTAATATGTTTTTTGTCAAACTGTGGCATTCCCGTTTATCCTAGATAATTATTAATAATAACAGAATTACATACATTACTTTTTAACTTGCCAAAATCAAATTAAATACCTACAATTTAAGAAGCGAGTTTTGTATTTTTTTATGTTACAAGTTGGCAAACAAGCATACGGCCCACCTGATGGTAAGCGGTTACCGTAGCCTATGAGCGCGAGCCATGCCATTGGTAGATGCTACTAACGCTCAGGGTTTTTCAAACCGAAACACAGTAATGCCTAAACACTACTATTTGGCGGTGGAATATTTAACGCTGCGGTGGTACCTACCTAGCTGGCCTCTTGCAACGAAAGACCTACCACCAGTGTGACTGATTGCACTGGTGGAATAATCTCTGCTGTGACAGAGATATCTGTTTAGTTGCTTGTATTCTATATAATTTCTTGATTCATTTATAGGTAAAGCGTACGCGACTATGTTTTTGAAGACAACGTTAGCGCATTTACTTCGAAACTACAAATTCAAAGGCGACCACACGAAAATGGAACTTAAATTTGACGTCGTACTGAAGCCTGTTTATGGACATCATATCTCTATTCAAAAGAGAGACAATAAAAATCTTATTTAAACTATAAGAAAATGTTTAATGTTTCCTTTATTTAACATATTTAATAATAGAACTTTCTGTTTTCGATACGTATGTACTTTTTACCTAAAAAGTCCTTACGAGGAGTCCACGTGAACATACTTACCGCTAAACTGTAGTGCTTAGGCATTCCAGTTTGAAGGGCACTGTAGACTAGTCAAATTACTGGGTTGAGGAGATTTAAAAACAAATATCTCGAGGTTGGCAACGCCTGAGTGGCACCTACTAATGGTGCTGCAAATTCTCATAGACTACGGTATCCGCTTACCATTATGTGGTCCGTATGCTTGCTCGCTAACTTGAAACATAAAAAAAGCTAGGCTAAACTTGCGAAAATATCGCCTGTTCTTGGTGCTGGGGTCAAATGGACCACCAATCAACGTGATCTCAATTTTTGAATTGAATTGACCACTTTTAAAACAGTCCGAGACAAATCATAAAAAAATTTACAAAATGTTTTATAAAAGCTGGAAGTCTAATAGACTGAATACATGTAGAACTTCCTGGAACTCAGCTAACATATGGCAAACCAAAGCAATAAGGTTAAAAAGAGCTCAACGATCCCTTTGTAACTTTCCTCTGGAACTTTATTCAAACAAACTCTGGAAATATTTTCTATTCTTGTTTTCATCTGAAAAGACTTACGATCAGGAATTAAATGTGATTACAATTCCTAGAAACTTTGAATGGCTTTGAAATATTTTCTACAAAAGTTACGTTAACTGCTGATATCTCTAAATTAAAATTATTTCAACAAACTTTGAAAACATAGAATCTTTCTTATTGACATCTATAGGTGGCTTTTTATTGCTAGAGTTTTTTTTTATCAGAAGGGGCATACGATCAGGAGGCCTCACCTGATGTTAAGTGATCACCGCCGCACGAACAACTGCAATACTGGAGGGCATGCAGATGCGATGGCGACCTTTAAGAAAGGAATAGGCTCTACTCTTGAAGGTTCCCAAATCGTATCGGTCCGTAAGAGTCCGTCTAGGGAGGTCCCACAGCGTCATGGTTATTTGGGCAAGCGAACCCATGACGTCCTACTATGAGAATAAGGGTTCCGCTGAGTTTTAGTGGGAACTGTCTCTGGATGAACAGACGGCCGAGTTCTACACTATCACTGGCTAATATACTTGACGTAAGTAAATGCATATCTCGCCGAAAAAAAAATGTAGATCCCAACGCAGTGTCAGTTATTCTAGTTAGTAACGACGTTGTGGAGCAGCGGTAGCGAGCCTGCCTTAAGCGCCACAGGTCTCGGGATCGATTTGCGTTCGGAGACGATATTTGCATTGACCGTACAGGCATGTTGTCCGGCCTGGGTGTGTTTGTCCTTGGGGCTGTTTATCCTACCGCAAATCAGTATGTTTTGCATTACTGTGTTTTGCTTTGCTACCCTTAATTAATTCTTCGTCTTAGCATTATTCCAGGTATTTTATTTCACTCAGGGTCTGCTTATTAATCTTATCCGGATTTGACAGGTTCCTTCTTTTCACGGAGCGATTGCCATCTGACCTCCGCAACCCTAAGGGCGAACCAGTAACGCATTAGATAAGAGCAATTTACTTATCAAGACTTAAGGATTATTATCAGATGTTATGTGATAACGTGCTCTCCGAGGGGACACCCACGGACAAATGCCCAGACCGAGACAGAAATTTTAACAAACATCTGCTCGAGCGGGAATAGAACCCGCAACCGTCAAGACTAAAGGCAGACTCGGTACCCACAACGCCACAACGGTGTCCCTATTTAATTTCTACTCCTAATCCATCTAGGACAATATTTCATTCATAAGTACAGTTCAGTAAATAAAAATAACATTTTGAAATTCATAAATATTTTATCTCAAACCTTTCGAAACGCCAAGTCGTTGATTCTCAAATTTCTATTGCATGGAGTTCGGTGGATTGTAAAGTGAATAAAAGACCCTCCAGATCTTAGATTTCGAATCTCACTCTAGATTAGTTTGACACGGTGAATGTCAATAGAAAAATTGTAATTTTAAAAAGATGAGCTACGGGCTTTATGGACTGGTAGTTAATTAATTTATGCTTTTGACGACGTTGTGGCGTAGAAGTAGCGAACGTGCCTTAATCGCCACAGGTTGCGGGTCCGATTCCCGCTCGGAGTATATGTTTGTATTGACCATACAGGCATATTTTCTGGTGTGTGCTTGTCCTTGTTCTTGTATGTGTTTCCGGATCCCAGACACAGGATACCACTATCGTAATGGGGGCCGTAGAGTATGTAGCGTTTATTTATTGTTTATTTTGTGGCGACGAATAAGGAGAATTTAATTTTATTGAATAAGTTAGGACCAAATTAAAAGTACCTACTCCATGAGGTACGATTTTAATATACTAAACGCATTAGGTTCGAGACGATGTTATAAAACTTCTTTAAGTCTTTAGTCACACTAGTGATAGGTCTTTTGTTGCAAGAGAGCACTTATGTAGGTAGCAACGCAGTGTCAAATATTTTACCGCAAAGTAGTAGTGTGTTTGGCATTTTTTGTTGTTTGGTTTTGTTTCGATTTGTAGGTGACTATTGGCTAGTGAAATTACTGGGCAAAGGACATTTAAGAAGCAATGTGGGCATAACGTACAAACAGTGTGGCGTTCATAGGCTACGGCAACCGCTTTCCATCAATAAAAAAATAAATATATGTATACGTGGTTAAATAATTATCGATAGTAATTATAATACAAAGCGCGTTCAAGAATAAATAATTGTACAAAAATAACTAGAAAATGTACCACAATATTATTCTCTATATCTGAAGTTTAATAATCACGTAAAAGAAGTTTTCACTGACATACATAAAATAAATATATTCTATAAAAGTTTATATTTGCTTATAATAAAAAAGTCTTTGAAGTAGGCATAGCTAGGTCATCAATAACCCACTCCACAAGTTAAGAAATGAGGGAAAACTCTCGCGCCTCATAAATCAGAAAGTTAGAACGAACTTGAGTTTGGGATCAACGTCAAACTAAGTATTTTTACTTCACACTGTGATTTGAATAAACAATTATTATTTTTCCTAAACGATCGGTAGGTTAAGCAACTTTAGGCGCGGTCAGTCACTAGATGGGTGATCGCATAGTGGTATTTTAACCGAGCGTCTCCGTACTTCGAAGGGCATGTAAAAAGTCGGTCCCGGCTGTCGACAATTAGACAGCAGTCGATAAGTCAAGTCAGAGGCCTACGGGCGACCTGAACAACTCTGACACTAGGTTGGCAAATAACCACTCGATAAGAAGAAGACTAATATTATAAATACGAAAGTAACTCAGTTTCTCTGTCTGTATGTCGCGCTTTTGCAAGAATTACTGAACCGTTTTAAATAAATTTTGGCACCCAGATAGTTTAGAGCCTAAGAAAGAATACTGCTACTTTTTCATGCGAATAATATTTGTAGGGCTCGAAAGGGAGGGATAAAAAGTTGTATAGAAGTATCGTTATTTTTAGAACCAACTAGAAACAAACTTTCTAGGCTGTTGACCCTATATATGTAACTCTATATAACTCTATATAACTCTATATATATATATATATATATATATATATATATATATATATATATATATATATAGATATATATACATATACACGCAGGACATAACTATGCTAAGGGGGGGTGTTGAGTGTGCCGCGTATATTATTATTTATTATATATATGTATGGGGTATAAAATATATAGCCTATGTCAATCACTGAAAAAATGATTAAAATCGATCCAGTAGTTTTGATTTATTCATTACTGCCCGTGGCCCGCACGCGTTAAATGTCATTATTTACGACATCACATTAGAAACCTCAAAAATAACAGTTTTTTCTCCACTATTTAATGGATGTTATTATACATATAAACTTTCCTCTTCAATCACTCTATCTATTAAAAAACCGCATCAAAATCCTTTGCGTAGTTTTAAAGATTTAAGCATACATAGGGACAGAGAAAGCGACTTTGTTTTATACTATGTAGTGATTTTCACATTAAAATCCCTTGTCATGCCGTATCGCAAATAGGCTGACACTCATAAGGGGATATTTTTATCTTTTCTACATTGTCTACTTTTCATTCTCTACAACGTGTGCTCATGGTTTCGGGTTTGGTCCTTGAATAATTTTTAAAAATATTAGTTGTTCTAAAATAGTTATATATTTTAAAGACCTCTCTTAAAGATAAATTTTGAAAAGGTTTTTTAATCGAGTTTTTACAGTATAATAATACATTTTTAGGGTTCCGTAGCCAAATGGCAAAAACGGAACCCTTACCCCGGAAGTTTCGTCATGTCCGTCTGTCCGTCCGTCAGTATGTCACAGTCATTTTACTCGGAGACCATTGGCTCAATCTATACGAAATTCACTAAATAGGTGTATTCTATGAACCGCACAACGATTTTGTAATGTAATCTTAAAATATATAAGAATTAAGGGTAGCAGTCCATACATGTAACTGAGTGTTGAAAAAAAAAGTTCAACGTATGCCAACGTGTGAGGTATCTTTGGATAGGTCTTTCAAAATGATAAGGAGGTTTAATTTTGACTTTTTTCATTAAGTCAGTAGTTGTTGAGATATTAGCTTCTAAACATCACACTAACATGAACTTTCATCCACATTTGGTTTGAAGAAGATAGTTCAACAAAATTTTGAGATATTTAACTTGTTCCCATAACTTTATCTTTCATATTACTTTTAATAATTACTATCAATTTACCAACTTATTTTGCGATATTAATTCGTTATTATTTTTAAAGTCCTAAAGATTCTTCATAACCCAGCTGCGGAACCCTTTAGTTTCAACTGTGCGTGGTGCACAACGCACTTGACGGTTAATTTTTCATAATGAATTACAGACATAAATGCCTACATCTGATGCAATTTCCGAGTACTCGCTAGTGCAATTATGGTCGGAAAATGATATTCCAGCGACAAAATGCGGATGGAAACATTACCAGAGGTAATTGAGACCGACAAAGATGAAATTGCATTAATACCAACTTAAAAGCCAAAAATAAGATAACAATGTTAATATTTGCATGTTGGTAGAGTACCGGTGGTGGGCTTTTAATTGCAAGAGGTCAGCTGGGTAAGTACCATTGCAGTGTCAATTATTCTACCGTGAAGCTATACTGTGTTTCGGTTGGGACACTGTAGCTAGTGAAATTACTAGGCAAAAGGGTCTTATGAACCAATAATATCTCGAAGTTGGCAACCCGTGAATGACACTTAAAAATGTATGAGCACTTACCTTGCCATACGTTGGCATGTTCACATAAAGAATTATTTCATTTTATGAACTCATTAATTTGTGATTTATTAAAAACTTATTAAAACCTCGGCAGGGAAAACTTTGTTCCACATATGGAGGCTTCGCGGTAGGAAATTCCTTTGGAGCCGCACTGTTTTTGCAAAAAGCATACGCCTGATGGTAAGCAGTCCTCGCGACCTGTGACCTGCGATATCTAAACCACCACATGCATTGCAAGCGATAGGAGGAAACTCATTCATCGCAAGAAACGCAACAGTACCTGGTACTCTTACTTTTCCCCGGTCAAGGAACATGGCTCTACTACTGTAAAATCTAATTATTGATTTAAAATTGTGTTTTGTATTCAATAATAGAAAAGAAAGAAATTTTAAAGGCGTCGGGATGTGACGACCCCATCGCCCGCTGTTGGGATAACCTCTGTCACAACAGAGATTATTCCACCAGTGCAATCAGTCACACTGGTGGTAGGTCTTTGTTGCAAGAGGCCGGCTAGGTAGGTACCACCGCAGTGTCCAATATTCTGCCGCCAAATAGTAGTGTTTAGGCACTACTGTGTTCCGGTTTGAAGGGCATTGTACGCTAGTGAAATTACTGGGCGAACGAGATTTAAGAACTAATATCTCGAGGTTGGCAACGCGTGAGTGGCACCTACTAATGGTGCTGCAAGCGCTCATAGGCTGCGGCAGCCACTTACCATCAGGTGGGCCGTATGCTTGTTTGCCAACTTCTAACATAAAAAAAAAAAAAAAAAAAAAAAAAAAAAAAAAAAAAAAAAAACGAGATATTTACAACGAATGATGACGTAATCAAATAACGTCGGATTGAAAAGGGTCATCTCACTGTCAGAGTTGATCATTAACTAAGAATACCTTCTGATGAAAACTTGCCGCCTGTCGGAATCATTTAATCGTGAAATTTTCTTTGCTGCTTTTAAACGTTTTTATATCAGCAGTATTTTTATCGTTTTGTAACGAATAGATAAAGATGTGACGGATATATAATTGATTTTTAGGGATCCATCGCCATATATATTATTCTAAAGTTCCTTTTTGTTTTTTTTTTTATTTAAAAAAGATACCTGTGGCACTCGGGGACTGCCGCGCTAAAGCTATTGCATAGCATTTTTTATCAACTTATGCAATACGTAAAATCTTGGCTGTTTTTAAAAAGTTAAAGTACAAATGAAATTGAACATCAATTTCAAGCCACTTAGATACAATTTCGTCTATAATTCAAAATTCCATTCAAATAAAGTAAGAATCTTCATAACTAATTCAAAATATTTGAATTTGGATTGTAAGTACATCATCAATAGATACATTTTATTATATGGAACATTAACTTAATAGAATAATTGCCTTAATTCTCTCTAAGTTGAAGACGAAAATCCTTTGCATATATAAGAATTATGTATAAAGGTTATATATTATTTTTTTTAATTCTTTATTTATTATAAAGGGTTTTTTCACAAAGTGAATATGTCACCCTCGTAGTAACATACAAATTAATCAATCAACAACACATAACATAACTGAACTTAAACTAATAAAATTTTATATATAGTAACGAATAGAAAACACAAATTACATATTCCTACGTTTAAGAATTAGTTTAATTAAACTATAAAGCAATTTAGCCCTTTCTGATAATGGGAAGGCTAAAATAGAATTGTAAAAACCTAAGTTATATGAACGTTGACCAAAGGTGACATGTCTTTCTAATTTTGCTCGTTCACACTCCTGCAAAATGTGATAAACATCCTCTAAAATACCACATAAAACACAATCAGACGTAGTTACCTTCCTCATCATGAAGCCAAAATTATTAAGTGGCATATGTCCAGAACGGAGCCTCAAAGAGATAACAATATCCTCACGTTTCAGATTGCCTTTATCAAACCATGGTGACCCAAAGAGCCTAGGCTGGATAGTTTTGTACCATATACCTTTGGTTAAGGATCTTTCATCGAAGTATTCAGACCACATGTCAAAACAATTTTTCCGAATATATCCTAACAGATCAGAGTACCATGGCAAACAAGAGAAATCATCCCCGTCATAGACAGCTTCCTTAGCTAGTCGGTCAACATCTTCATTGCCAGCTAGGCCAATGTGAGATGGGATCCAATGCAAAGCTATTATCTTATTAGAATTAATCAGTTTTAACACACATTTGAGAATAGTATACGCTACTGGTAGACCTCTGAATATTGATGTACATTTAATAAGATGAAAAAGAGCAGATTTAGAGTCAGTGTATATAACAAATTTTTGAAAATCGACTGACTCGATGTAAGATAAAGCTTCCGCAATTGCAATGAGTTCAGTAAACATAATTGATATATCTGCATTAATTTGAAATTTAAAGTGTAAACCTGTTTTGAAATCTAAAAAAGCTGCTCCACTAATAGTCCCCTCTTTAGACCCATCTGTAAATATGTCATAAAAATTTAAATATTTTCGTCTAAGGTTTTGGTAACAGAGCATTTTCAAATTATTGTCGTTAAAACAACGTTTAGATTTGTGAACTCCTTCAATATCAGGACTGACAATATGTGCTAAATCGATGTTGTTGACCCATGTATCTAAAGAGAACATTTCTATCTGTTTACTACGGTACACCTTTTTATCTTTTAACAGACCATGTAAAAGTACTAATAGAGGTTTTTTTTTACGTCTCCAGTAAAAGTTTGCAATCAGATTAGAAAGCGATTCCAATAAATCAATGGTTGTACTATTACTAAATGATTTCGCTTTTAACCAGAATTTTCCTGCCAAGTAACGTCTACGGATTGATAAAGGACATAGACTTAACTCCGACTCCATGACGTGTATAGGGGTACTTTTAATAAAGCCACCTATCAAACGCAAACAAACATTTTGTATTCTATCCAACTTAGATAAATTGCTAGTACAACTATTGTCGTACAGAAAACTAGCATAGTCAATTCGGGTTCGTATCAGAGTAATATACAAGTGTCTTAAATGAATCGGGCTAACGCCCCAGTTTGAACCAACCAATACTTTAAATACACTAATAAATTTTAGCAACTTCTCGTGAACTTCATTGATGTGTTTATTCCATCTGAGATTTCTGTCTAACCATAACCCTAGATATTTGACAGTTTTTACGACCTCTATTTGATAATCATTTATGCGAATATCTATACAATCTTCACGATAGCCCCTTTTGAACAAACATATTTTGCTTTTACTAGGAGAAATACTTAGTCCCATGTTAGATAACATTTTATCAACAGATGTTAATGTTTTTTGAATTTTAAGCTGACCCTCAATAGTAGACAAGCAATAGGCATATATTACAAAATCGTCTGCGTATTGAGATATGAATATATCATTTTCTATGTCTTTGCATATATTTACAGTAGCGACATTAAATAAAAATGGGGATAAAGGGTCTCCCTGAGCAAGGCCCTGACCAGTAAATCTACTAATATCTACATTATCAACCTCAATGTGTAAAATTCTTTTTTGTAAAAAGTTAAATAGGTATTTACAAATCGCAGATCCAACTTTCAAGTTATCTAATATGTGAAGTAAGGATATAGTATCAACGTTGTTATACGCGTTGTTAAGGTCTAAAAAACAAGCCATTGTAGAATAACCTTCAGACAACCCGATTTGAATTCTAGTTGTAAGATTTGTAAGGCTATCAAGACAAGATCTACTTTTCCTGAAACCAACCGTATTATCGGAAAAGATATTTTTCCTTTCTATATACCATTCAAGTCTTCTATATAAAATGTAATGAAAAATTTTGCATAAACAGGACATTAACGAAATGGGTCGGAGTGAATTAATTTCTGACAAGTTTCTTCCCGGCTTAGGAATCGCCACGATACGAATGTCACGCCATTGATGTGGAACATAACTATGTATTAAAAATTTATTATATAAAGATAATAGGGCTACCTTTCCAGATCGGTGCAAATTTTTAATCATAGAATAAGATATACCGTCGCATCCAGGAGATGTATCCTTCAGTTTGATACACTTTTCTAGCTCCTGCATGGAGATTGAACATTCTATTTTTGGGTTAGTGCTCAAAAACATTGGGCAACACGGGGAAACAAAGGGAGGAGTTAATGAGTTAAGAAGTTTTTCAGCACTAAAGGAATCAACGTAATGTTTAGGATATTTATATCCTTTCAGCCATGCCATCCTACGCCACATTTCACTAGAAGTAGTAGTTTCGTTTATGGAAGACCAAGCCATTTGAAAGCTCTTACTTTTAGCCTGGCGTATAAGCTTTTGAGCGTTAGATATACATAATTTCAGTTTTTGTAAGGACGATGGAGTTGGATTCCATCTAAATTCGGTTAATGCACGCCTTCGACGAGCAACTGCATGTGACAAATTTTGATTCCAGTAAGGCTTAGGAACAAATTTCGATTCTGGATCCTGTCTGAATTTAACTAAAGGTATATGTTTATTAGCTATATCATTGATTTTAGAAACAAATTGATCATACTCTTTTTGAATATCTGTTGCCGAAATAGGGATAGAAAAGCTCTCTTTTGAATACGCTTCCCAATCAGCTTTTTGAAAATTTCTACGAACAGTTGGGGAGCAAGACGATGAAACACAAGTAGACAAAATAATCATTAAATGATCACTTCCCAATGATTCATTTGATACCATCCAGTTGAATCGGAGACAAATATCTAATGTCGCTAGGGAGACGTCTGGAGCAGATTGTTGAAGTACGCCATTAACAAGGCGCAGTCTTGTATTCGCACCATTATTAAGGACTGTAAAATTACTATCAACTAAGGAATCAAACATTAATGAGCCTCTAGTATCCGTTTTATATGACCAAATTGTGTGATGTGCATTCATGTCACCTAAGATCAACGTTTTACTTGTATAAATAGAGAAAAGCTCATCCCAATCACATTGACTAATATTTATATGAGGAGGGCAATACAGAGATAAAACAAAATCTAAACCTGAAACGTTAATTAATCTAACACACAAAATGTCTATATCATTGTTCCTTATATGTAAACGTTGAATCGAAGACTTAATGGATTTATGTACAAAAATAGCGACGCCCCCGTATGAATCGTGCCTGTCACTCCGATAAACACTATATCCACTAGCTTTTAGAGTACTATCAGGTTCCAACCAAGTTTCACTCAGTGCAGCAATATGTATTTTGTCTCGATTTAGTATTTCCGTAAATGATATTAATTTAGGCCTTATACTCTGGGCATTCCACTGAATGATATTCAACTTTATGATTGAGTGAGGATTCATCTTGAACTACACATTTCAATAATTTTCTTGATCAATGACCCTTCTGTGATATGTTCAACAAAAATACTTAACATCCATTCAACACACAAATAACTCTTTGTACTTTACTAGTAAAACTAATTTTTCTCAAAAATAATATTTCTTTTATATGTATAAATAGCTCTTTAAATGTTACTTCTCTTTTATTTTTAACTTCTGCTTCCACATCTTCGTCTGTATTACTTTCCTCTTCCTTATTTTCAGGTTCAGATTCTATATTATTTTCAAAAAAACTTTTAGACCTATATCTTTTCTTGGAACTATCTCTCTTGGAATCGGCACCTTTATCTTTTCTAAATTTTTCAGGTTTATGAATTTCACTAGACTTCTTAACTATTTCTGCAAAACTAGAGCTTGGGATGGGCTCAACAGGCTTAAGATTTGATGTGGACGGGGCATTCTGTCTATCCTGATGTATTGTATCATTGGGAGTACCTGAAGGAACGTAAATAGTTACAGCTTTTCTATATGTACATCCAAACTCTGCCATTAGTTCTCTAATCCTCTTTTCCTTCAGAAAAACAGGACAAGACTTGTCAAGAGCCATGTGGTTGTCACCACAATTGACACATTTGTATGTTTCAACTGTACAGTTCTCGTGGTTATTTCCACACTTGGGGCAAACAATTTTATTAAAAGGGCACATTCTGCGTGTGTGGCCATACTTCCAACACTGGGAGCATTGCGAAACCTGATAAATAAATGGCTCAACTTTTAATTTCAATCCACAGACATAAACAAATGCTGGAACAGAGGGTCCTTTGAAGCATAAGCGGATTGACTCACTTGGGCACCATACTCCTTTATCTTTATCTCGGCGGTTCAAGCGTTTCAAGGACAGGATCTCTGCAGAGTTTGGGCACGCTATATTTTGAATAATTTCTTCGTCAGATATTTCAAGCTCAACATCTTTAATTACTCCGTAACTATATGACACTTCCATAGCCTTCACTATTTTCCATCCTTTTTGCAATAAAGCTTCGCATTCCAATAAAGAATTAATGGTAGACTCATTCTCAAATCTAAGTCTTATTTTATATGGACTTAAATATTTAACATTACTTATATTTTTAATTTTATTTTCATCAAGTATTCTAGCCAATGAAAATTGTTTAGGAAGCTTATCTTTGTAAGTAATATAGCACTCAAACCTGCTATAATCAATATTATTATTGTTACTTCGCAAACGAGATTTCTTGACCTTACCCACAACTTCTGTCCATCCATCTTCTTCTTCTTCTATTTCAATGCATTCATTACTCTGATATTGCCTCTTTAACTCCCTACGTTTTCCATACTCATGTTCACATAAATTACCTTGATCCATTTCATCTGCTTCCATATCAGGATTATCGCATTCATTCATGTTATTAAATAAATCATTTTGCTCTGCGCGCGGTAACGATGTACCGCATGCAAATGTATCGTCACTCATTTACACGGTGCACAGACGCATCGGTCGCAAAAAATAATTGCGAAACCGGTTCAAGCGCACATCAGGTAGCAGAACGCGAGTGCACGTTCTTATCGTTGTTTTGAATTATCAACTTATTTGATTGTTAATGTATTTAAATTATATTGAAAAAACTGACTTCAAAACTAAAAAGAAAAAAAATATTTTTATTCTACTACAGAAGTTGGTGCCGTGGTGGCGATATTTTACGTATCAGCAATCGGTGACTTTCAAATAAAAAAAAGATTATCAAAATCAGTTCCCCAAGTCAAAAGTTAGGAGGTAACAAACATAAGAAGAAAAAATAAATAAAGACGACAATTCGTTTTCTCTTAAGTTCAAACAAGGATGAACTGAGGTTTCTATTACCTCATCCTTTCTTGAAGTTAAAAAAAGGTCAGCAATTAAATCCGGTCATCAATGCGTGTTACAATTATTTATAATGAAGATTAAAATTATTATTTTAATGCTACATTATTTTCCAATTTTATATCTCAATTCACACCGTATCTTTTAATAAACGAGTTAATTTTAAAGATGACTGACCCTTTCCCCGATGCCATATTTGGGTCACCTGTCGAGTGATCAAAACGGCTTCACTTGGCTTACGTGAAGATTTACGTCGACACCCCGCTATTAATTTTAATATAATGAACATATTTACCTCCTTACAGAACTAGCAATACTGAAAGCCTTAATAGCTTCGCTAAGCTTAGAGTAGCGGGTTTGATCCTGAACCCCCTTGGGCTATTGTTGTAACGTATATTAGTCTATAGATGAGACAGACTATATTCATTTTATATTATAGTAGCGGGCCCGGCAGACGTTGTCCTGCCACGAAAATGAAAAAAAAAGTGAGACCCAATAGCAGCATCCCGTACTGGACCCAATTGTTATTATTATATAATATAATAATTTCGTTAATTATTATCGTTATTTTATTCATCAAAAATTATTATTCAAAAAAAAAATTTAAATTATAAAATGCTATGCAAAAGCTTTACCACGGCAATCCCCGAGTGCCACCAGTTCTTTTTTATTACATATTTCAATACTAGCTATATTTACAAATAATTAAAACTGTACAAATCATGTCCACGGGGAGTGGTATCAAGAATGCTGCATTTCCCCGTTCAATCGCAATGCTGATTTTTGAGCCAAAAATTAATCAGCCATTCATTACATCACATTTTTGCACTTATATTTTCACTGGTGGTAGGTCTTTTGTTGCAAGAGGCCGGCTAGGTAAGTACCACCGCAGTGTCAAATATTCTGCCGCCAAATAGTAGTGCAAAAAACATTGCTAATATGGTTTAAAAAAATTCAAGCTCTAAGTTATATATGGAAGTTATATCTAAGTTCTAAGTTATATCTAAGTTCTAGTTAGATTTAAGTTATATTCTAGGTTAGAAAATTGAATAGCTCGGACCAATCTAATTATTATAAATAATTTTCACGCTTCTCAAGTATACCTTCGTAAGCTATTAATGGACGCAAATAAGTAATACCATGTCAACCCACAAAATTGAAAAAACTGAGTTATAGAAAGTTGTTCAAAATTTTCAAACGCGTTTTTCTCGAAATGACATTCGTGTGGGTTGACATGGTATTGCTTATTTGCGTCCATTTAACAACACAATTGTGTATACTTCATAGACGTGAAATGGAGCAAATTAACTATTCCATTCTATAATGGGACAGCACACCAATGGTATCAGATTCTAAACAGATCTGCTATATGTAATAGGATAAAGCGAAGGCTGATAGAATTACGTGTAAAATAAAAAGATATCTAACATAATGACTATGAGTCTGAGTTATATTATTGAAACAAATTATTTAATGAAAAAAATCCCAAAATAAAAATTGTGGGTTTAGAAATGGAAAAACAAGCTCCATAATAAATATAAATTAGTTGGCAAGCAAGCATACGATCCACCCCATGGTAAGCGGTTGCCAACCTCGAGAAACTGATTTTCAAATCACCTTTACCCAATAATTTGACTAGCTACAGTGTCTTTTAAACCGAAACACAGTATACTGCTTTGCGGTAGGATATCTGATGGTGTGGTACCTACCTAGCCGTTTTATTATTATAAGGCCTACCAAAAATTTTATGGTAGATTTATGTGACAGAAAATATTCAAAACATAATAAGATACCAGGAGATCATAACCCGCAAGAGAGTATATCGATATCAAGTTCGTACATGAAATAAACTCTTAAATATCAAAGGTCAAGCATCCAGACGCATCCATAATGTACTGGATTAACTCCTATAGCTTTCTAAGCGCCTGGTACTTTCAACCCGTGCGCAATGGAATTTAACCTACTGTTTGTAATTTATTATATTATTATTTAATTCTTTATTATATTATTTTATCATATTATGTCGGAAATGGGTCTAAAGAAGTATTATTATTTATTAAACTTCAATAATAAATAAAAACAAAAACTATTTTCACATCAATATTAATAATACAAGAGCGTCGGTTTAAGTGAAAAAATACCTCCTTTGTACTGCTGACATTTTTTTATTTAACTTTAATTTTTATTATTTATTTTATGGGTTTATAAATTATTGATAAATAAATAAGATTCCATTGATTGCCTGAGCTTTATTTGTATACAAATTATCACCTAAACGAACAGAGTATTGCCGTAGCGTCTTTTCTGACTCGACGCACATGTTGTGTATTTTTAGCGATCGAGTAACAACTATAACTTGGGGGTTACCATTAACTCTAATAGCGATTCAAATGACGACCAAGTCTATCATGACGCACATAGCCGAGTACACCCCCTGACCGGTAAACGATCGGTAGGTTAAGCAACTTTAGGTGCGATCAGTCACTAGATGGGTGATCGCATAGTGGTATTTAACTGAGCGTCTCCGTGCTTCGGAGGGCACGTATAAAGTCGATAAGTCAAGTCAGAGGCGTACGGGCGACCTGAAAAACTCTGACACTAGGTTGGCCACTAACTACTTGATAAGAAGAAGAAGAAAATGACGTATAAATTGCCCTTGTCACTGTGTGTATGTTTCCAGACTGACAAAGGATATAAGTATCCTAATGGGGGCACTTGAGTGTGTAGCGTTTATTTATCTTTATATACTACTGTACGTGTGTTTTTTGTTTGGATGGATTCTAGAACAGTTTAGATTGTTTTTATGTTAAAAGTTGGCAAACAAGTATACAGCCCACCTGATGGTAAGTGGTTGCCGTAGCCTATGAGCGCTTGCAGCACCACTTACGCGTTGCCACCAGTGTGACTGATTGCACTGGTAGAATAATCTCTGCTATGACAGAAGTTGTCCAAATAGGGGGCGATGGCTCGTCACGTCCCGCTGGGTTCAAAGTTTGTATTAATATTGTTATTCACGCGTACGAAGCCGCTGGCAGAACTCTGTGTAGTTATATATTTTGAACTAAGTAAATAAATAATTAACGTAAGAACGTCATAATATTTGCGAGTTAATTACCCCACGTCCATCTGTCATCAGCAGAAACAAGATTGATAGCGGTGTTTGGACCTTTTTGCTTTACGCATTACACTAAGTGATTTTGAAATTTAAATGGATTTAGTCTGTATGTTTACAAAATAAATAAAATTGGAGTGTCTGTTTGTAATTCCAAATTAACTTTTTTTCACTACTTGCATATAATAATAATAATATCCCATCAAAAGCATGAAATCTAAAAAAAGTCCAAGTCTCGCAAAGCAGTTCTTTTGATACAAAAAGTGGTGAGATCTCATGTATAACTACGACTGAAACTTGGCTGTTGTACGGTAACGGCTACTCATTCAAATACTTTAGTGTCGTCCCAAAATACCAGTAAAAGTGGTAAAATCAGTACCTATTGCGTTTCGTGCGGTGAGTGAGAGCGCTGGTGGTCCAATCTCCCACCCCTCTACTCCCTTCCTTTTATATCCCTTCTTATCCTTTCCTTTCTAAGCCTTGGATTGGCAACGCGCTCGATACTTCAAGTATCGCAAGCGTTCATAGGTTACGGTGACTTCTGACCATCAGGCGTACCGTATGCTTGTTTGCAAACCGTCATAAAAAAGTGTGGATTTTATTTTATTAATCCCGATCCGAAACGTAAATAGGACTAAGTACTAATGAGAGGTTTTTCGTTCCGATCCGAGAGTAATTTAACTTTTATCATTAAAGTTTCTTCCGGCTTTGTTTTGTGGAAATTACCTTTTCGTTCACTAATGACGAAAGAAGACGTTATCTGATTGGCAGTTTGGTTCACCGGAGATAGCTGGCTCGGATTTATAGAAAATAGTATTGATGTTCAAGGACATAGTAGCTGTGGCCATGACTCCACGTTTATGCCGTTTTAGTAACTCCACAGAAAACTAATGTTTTTTTATAAAATATATTATGCTATCTGAGTGGCTATGTTTTACGCACATAGTTCAAATAGAACCAAGAGCCCGCGCTGAAAGAAAAAATGAAAAAATGTGTTGTCGGGGGACCT
The DNA here is from genome assembly GCA_023373885.1 of Hestina assimilis. Lineage (NCBI taxonomy): Eukaryota > Metazoa > Arthropoda > Insecta > Lepidoptera > Nymphalidae > Hestina > Hestina assimilis. The sequence goes on from CM041756.1 coordinate 12,841,377, forward strand.
CGTCAGGAGAGAAGCTCCTTACGTTTTTTCGTTAACTCCGAATTAAATGTAAAATGAAATCTTTATATTTCAACAGGTTATAGGATAAAAAGAGTCAGTGACATAGAGAGGTAGAGAGAGTGAGAGAGAGTTGCGCATCCGGCAACGCACTTTCTCTCTCCGCTCGTGTGCTCATTTGCTTTAGTAAGCTCGATACACAAACCCACACACATAGTACGCGGCATTTCGTTACGTGACATTAAACGTAAGCCACGTCCAAGTTCGTTCCAATAAAAGAAATTCAAACAACATAGAACAATCGATATTCTAATTTCACGCGGACAAAGTTAAAAGTTAATATGTTAGCATTAAATAAAATTGTAAGCTACCTATTCTAGAACAACTGAATGCGGCCACGAGAGCGGCGAAGGCTGAGAGAGGGAGGTAGACGATATAGCAGCGATGAAACAGCATCGTGTATTATAGAAACGCACGAAATGTGTGAGAGCGAAGCATAGCGATCGGGCGATACTGGGCCGAGAGTGAAGTGACAGCGGCGTGGAAGTGATTGGTACAAGTTGGTTTTTTTCTTCTTCTCTTCATTCAACAAGCAAATGTCCGCCTGATAGCAGTCTCCACAACCTACGATTGGGCGCGATACATGCGCGTTGCTAACCCAAGGCACAAGAAAGAAAGGATTAGAATAGAAAAAAAAGGCAATAGAGAGGTGGAAGATTGGGCCTCCGACGTACTTCGTGCGATAAGTGATAACTTATCGCACGAAGTACGCAACAGTACAATTACTTTACGGCGATTTTCTGTGAGAGTGAGTACTACCGTGATATTGTAACGTCCTTCAAATCATATATTTTAATACATTATTTGTTGAAAGCCCGAGGTTCTACCACCTCTCTCTCTCTCTCTCCTCTCGCACTCTCCCTCTACCTCTCTCTCTCCTTCTCCCCCCTGTCTCTTTTTCACATATAAATTGCAGAAATATACAGATTTCATTTGTCGGAATTATATTCGTAGTTGAAGAAAAAACTTAAGGAACTTCGTTTCTGACGAGGTCCCTTGACCGCACAATTTTTTTGTTTTTATTTAATGTCAAAGTAGTGTACATATTAAGTTCAAAATTAAAAACCTGAACTTATGGTCTCGATCCCTACTTATTTTATATAATAGTCTTTACACAAGACAAAGGTTCCTTAACTTTTTTTTATTTTGTTACAACACTACTCCAGCGCGATTGGCCACTTTTTCATGCCTTTTTCATGCGAAATATCGCTGCCTTCTCGCAGCTCGCCTCGCCGCCCGCTTTCACTCGTTTGTCGCCGGTCTTGTACCCGCAAGCTAAAAACACAGTATCTAGTCGTGACACGTAGTCACGCCCGGCTCGCTTGTAACAACGGCACGTGTGTCACGTTTCGCACTTGCAGCATGCATAGCGTGACACAAACATTGTAACAGAAATGAAACTGGTCTGAAATCCACTTCCATACATATCCACGAAAACCAAACTATTACGGTAGTAAACTGCTTTTCGCAGTACAAATGGGCCGATTCGATCGGGAAATAACTAATAATAAAATAATAAATAATGTTTTCAATAACTTTAATATCACCGCATTTTATTACGTAATAAATGATTATATAAATATTTTATTATTTTACTACAACACCCACTCTATAGCGGTTCATAAAATACACCTTTTTACCAAATTTCGTATATAGTCAAATAGATACAATCTCCAATAGTTTCCGAGTATAATGACAGACGGACAGACGGACATACAGATACTTCGAAAAAAAAAGGTTCCGTTTTTGCCATTTGGCTTCGGAGCCTTAAAAAGTCAGATACCTGAGTGACTTATAAACGCCCAGCTTAAAGCCATCGACCTAAAAAGCTAAATACTTTCACAGGTGTTGTTTTTAAAATGTAAACGCACATTAGGAAAGGATTTTTCGAAATTCAAACCTCCTCAAGATGGTAAAAAGGGAGTAATTTCATATGGAAATCCATCATTTTTGAAACTAGAATCATGAAACTTCCTTTCAAAGTTAAAAAGTAAAGATGAATAAACATGTATTTTAATGTTTTATAAAATTCCACCCCTTAAGTGTTAAAATTTGGATAAAATCGTTATTCACGCGACCGAAGTCGCTGGCAAAAGCTAGTATTTATATAAAGGAAAATGTATTTAATAGCATTTCCACGCCACTCGGTACGTTTCACCGAATGCAAACAATTAATTTGTAGCCACTGGCTTGGGTACAGTTGGTTTGATTCAATAAACCCAGCAAACCAAGACTGCAAAATCAACCCTAGTTCTGCTAACCCCGTTTCAATAAGACTAATGAGGAGAAATTGATTACATGTAACCATGTGTTTGTTGAAAATGTAAAATGTTTTTCATAATTTAATTAAATAAATGAACGCTACACACACAACGGCCATTGTCATAGTTGTATCCTGTGTCGGGGGTCCGGAAACATACATAAAAACAAACACACCCAGACCGGAAAAATGTTTGTATGGTCAATACAAACATCTGCTCCGAGTTAGAATTTTCATTTTGTGTGGTTCTTACAGCAGGTTCAACAATCATCTGCTCCGATTTAGAATCAAATGCCACGCTACAACGTCGTTGAATTGGTGACGTGTTATTTAAAATAAATATCACATAAATTATGAATATATTATATATTTTTATACTGCATACAGTTGTGAATATTGCTTACTCACTGTTTTATTTTTATAATAACTGCCCTATGGTCACCCACCTAGTGACTGATAGCGCCTAAAGTCGCTTAACCTATCGACACTGACAAGTGAGCGTAACCGGCTACGAGCGTATTGTAAGCCTTTTTTGATACACACTCAACGGCCCCCACTAGGATGTGTCGGGGTTCCGGCAACATACACAATGACGACAAACACACCCAGACTAGAAAACATGCCTGTATGGCAATCATTTCCTCTGAGAGGGAATAAAAACCGTGACCCGTGGTGCTTAAGGCATGTTCGACACCGTTGCGTTACAATATCGTTTTTTTCAGTATAAATATATGCATAATCACTACAAATTACGGGCGGGCGACCTGAACAACTCTGACACTAGGTTGACCACTAACCAATCGATAAGGAGGACTACATAGTATAAAACAAAGTCGCTTTCTCTGTCTCTATGTATGCTTAAATCTTTAAAACTACACAACGGATTTTGATGCGGTTTGTTTTTAATAGATAGAGTGATTGAAGAGGAAGGTTTATATGTATAAAAATAGCGGAGAAAAAAAAATATTTTGAGGTTTCTAATGTGATGTCTTAAATCATTACATTTAACGCGTGCGGGCCACGGGCAGTAATGAGTAAATCAAAACTACTGGATCGATTTTAATATTTTTTCAGTGAATGACATAGGCTATATATTTTATACCCGTGCGAAGCCGGAGCGGGCTGCTAGTATATTTATAATACTATATTTGTGTAAAATTAAGCTAGCTCGGCTCGCATTAATGTAGTTACCTTTTAATCCCATAGGAACGTAACATTTTAACGGAATGAATTATATGTGTTATTTCATGTAATAAGCTATGTCTGTGTTGAATCCCATCCAAATTCATTTAGTCGGGTAACAAGCATAGCATAGTATTATCTAACGCTGACATTAAAAATATAATTAGTTTTGATAGGTTATATTTGTAAATTATTTATTTATTTTGACGTCGTTGTGGTCCAGAAATAGCGAACCTGCCTTAAACGACACAGGTTACGGGTTTGATTCCCGCTCGGAGCATAATATATTTGTATTGACCATGCATATTTTCCGGTCTGGATGTATCTGTCCTCGTCCTTGTATGTGTTTTCGGGTCTCCGAAACGTTGAGTGCAGCGTTTTATTTATTTATTTCTCAACTAACTGCTAGCTTTACAAGTTATTATAGAACTGGCTTATATAACATAAACATCACAAAGCAATCTTAGTTCTAAGTTCACTTAGTGTACTATAAAACAGATCCATTCTCTCAGAGATACTGTTCAGGGTGCATAGCGCATGTGTCATTAGTGCTGTGTTAATTGTGCAAATTAGTGTGCCCTGGCTAGTGGTGGATTTACCAGCAGGCTGAGAAGGGGGAGGATTGGCAAGTTTTTGCTACCTCATAGATATTCTTTTTTTTTTTTTTTTTTAAGAATATTAGCAATGCTTTTTCAAGGCATTACTAATATTCCTATTGCCCTCCAAATAAGCTCGAACCTTGCGCTAGGAGTGGGTACGACAATAGGGGGTCAGGATCGAACGCTCGACTCTCGCGTTAACGGAGCGAAGTCGGCCCTTCTACCGTTGAGCTATTGAGAATATCAAAATTATGTCTGCAGTAATTTCTGTACTATGTTCAACAAATTTGCAGATGACGGTTCCCTCTCACTAGTCATTGTATAATCCGAGAAACTTCCATTTTCTATACACCTAGTTTTACTATAGAATATGAAACTCTGTCCCGCAATCACTAATCGACCTTTTGTTGGATTTTAAAATAATCATATGACATGACAATTGTAAAAGGCTTTTTTCCCGGCGTCGGGATGTGACGACCCCATCGCCCGCTGTTGGGATAACCTCTGTCACAGTAGAGATTATTCCACCAGTGCAATCAGTCACACTGGTGGTAGGTTTTTTGTTGTAAGAGGCCGGCTAGGTAGGTACCACCGCAGTGCCAAATATTCTGCCGCCAAATAGTAGGGCTTAGGCATTACTGTGTTCCGGTTTGAAGGGCACTGTACGCTAGTGAAATTACTGGGTAGAGGAGATTTAATAACTAATATATCGAGTTTGGGAACGCGTGAGTGGCACCTAGTAATGGTGCTGCAAGCGCTCATAGGCTACGGCAACCACTTACCGTCTGGTGGGCCGTATGTTTGTTTGCCAACTTGTAACATAAAAAAAAGGCAAGAGCGGGAAAAACTTTACAGCCTGTAACTTGAAAATTTGGAAATCCGCCACTGGTCATGACGGTACCATCAACATAGGTTTTTATGTTACAAGTTGGCAAGCAAGCATACGGTCCACCTGATGGTAAGTGGTTGCCGTAGCCTATGAATGGTTGCAACGGCATAAGTAGATGCCAACCTCGAGATACTGGTTCTTAGATCTCCTTTGCGCAGCAATTTAACTAGCACACAATTCAAACCGGAACACAGTAATGCCTATGCACTGCTGTTTAGCGGTAGAATATTTGACCTACCATCTTGCAACAAAAGACCTACCACTAGTGGGACTGATTGCACTGGTGGAAATATCATTGCTGTGACAGAGATTAACCCAACAGCAGGCGATGGGGTCGTTACGTCCCGACGCCGTACGGTATAGGTATCTTCGGAATACAAAGCGATCAGGAACACACACATTTTTTTTTTTATGTTAGAAGTTGGCAAACAAGCATACGGCCCACCTGATGGTAAGTAGCTGCCGCAGCCAATGAGCGCTTGCAGCACCATTAGTAGGTGCCACTCACGCGTTGCCAACCTCGAGATATTAGTTCTTAAATCTCGTTCGCCCAGTAATTTCACTAGCGTACAATGCCCTTCAAACCGGAACACAGTAGTGCCTAAACACTACTATTTGGCGGCAGAATATTGGACACTGCAGTGGTACCTACTTAGCAGGCCTCTTGCAACAAAAGACCTACCACCAGTGTGACTGATTGCACTGGTGGAATAATCTCTGTTGTGACAGAGGTTATCCCAACAGCGGGCGATGGGGTCGTCACATCCCGACGCCTTTAAATGCATCATCTGCCCAAATATGTTTCAAACATTTGAAGCCTCAATAGCTCAACGGTAGAAGGTCCGACTTCGCTCCGTTAACGCGAGAGTCGAGGGTTCGATCCTGACCCCTTGGGCTATTGTCGTACCCACTCCTAGCGCAAGCTTCGAGCTTATTTGGAGGGCAATAGGAATATTAGTAATGCCTCGAAAAAGCATTGCTAATATTTTTTATAACAAAAAAAAAAAAACATATATATAACTATTGTTAGTTCTCTTAACTCATAGTAACCATATGTATAATGTCTTTCGGTTTTGAATACCGAACTCCAATAACCTCTTGTTCAAACATAAAGCAATCAACTTACAAAACATTGACCGACTCCAATAAAATCTTACCTAAGAGATAACAATAAACCATGTAGTGTTACTGACTCGAATATACGCTTCGGTAGATTCACTTTGCAAAGATTAATGTAATAAGTTAATCAAGCGAAAATGAACTTTGAATTGTATGTAATAAATGTTATTTTGACTGCATGGTTTATTTTACAGGGTTCATGTCAAGGGACCGTTCAGATAAGATTAGAATGTTTAGATATTGTGCGCACGCACGCTGAAGTAATGTTTGAAGCTATGCTTCTTACTTGTAAAGTGGCTTGTCTATAGGCGCGGTAGGCTATAAAGATACCGTGTATAGCAGGGTTAAGGCAAAGTTTTGTTTTATTTGATGGTTGTTTTAAAAAGTATTAGGAATGATTGTTTTTTTAGTCTTTGATTTTTTTAAGTGAAAATTTTTTGTTTAGACTTTAATTTTTCGTTTGCCAACCTGAGAGATAGAGAGGAAGGGATGAGAATGGAAAAATAAAAGAGACAGAGAGGATTGGGCTCTCAGCGCTCTCACGCGACGCAAAAAAAATTAACATAATTAATACATAATATAACGTCTCCTATATGACCTTGTCATTATGTATGTTTCCGGACCCCCGACACAGGATGTGACTATCCAATTGGAGGCGGTTGCGTGTGTAGCCTTTCTTTACTATTTTTTTTTCATGTAGAAAATAACCTACATACTGGTACAAATAAAAAAATAAAACATCGCGCGACGCGCAGTAGGACAGAAGTTGTTTCGTCATTTAATTTAACTCTATCATTTTTCACCATCCATTTCATAAAATATCACAGCCCATGTCACCATATCCTTGCCACCCCATCCCAAAAAATCAAAGTTGGCAATACAACGCTTTTCTATCAACACTTTCCGATAATGTTTTTTTTTCTTTGCTACCTCTACGCACGATAAAGAACTTCGTTCGAAAATTTTTTTTTTTTTTTTTATGTTAGAAGTTGGCAAGCATGCATACGCCCCACCTGATGGTAAGTGGCTACCGCAGCCAATGAGCGCTTGCAGCACCATTAGTAGGTGCCACTCACGCGTTACCAGCCTCGATATATTAGTTCTTAAATCTCGTTCGCCCAGTAATTTCACTAGCGTACAATGCCCTTCAAACCGGAACACAGTAGTGCCTAAACACTACTATTTGGCGGCAGAATATTGGACACTGCGGTGGTACCTACCTAGCCGGCCTCTCGCAACAAAAGACCTACCACCAGTGTGACTGATTGCACTGGTGGAATAATCTCTGTTGTGACAGAAGTTATCCCAACAGCGGGCGATGGGGTCGTCACATCCCGACGCCTTCAAAAATAAAGTATATTCTCTTAGCAGCTTATTTCCCTTTACCAATGATAATAATATTCCATTGTAGAATATGATTGTGCATATACCCGCTGATATTGTCTAAGGTAGGTATTGACACCGTTGTGGCGTTGTGGGTAGCGTGTCTGCCTTAAGTCTCGATGGTTCCGGGTTCGATTCCCGTTTGGGCAGATGTTTGTTAAAATTTCTGTCTCGGTCTGGGCGTTTGTCTGTGGGTCTCCCCACCGCGCCTCGGAGAGCACGTTAATCTGTCGGTCTCGGTTGTTATCACATAACATCTGATAATAATCGTTAACTCTTGATAAGTAAATTGCTCTTATCCAATGAGTTACTGGTTCGCCCTTAGGGTTGCGGAGGTCAGATGGCAATCGCTCTGTGTAAAAACTAGTAACCTGTCAAATCCGGATAAGAGTAATAAGCAGACCCTGGGTAAAATAAAATACCGGGAATAATGCTAGGATGAAAAAGATTGTCTAAGGTAGGTAATAAATTGAAATGAAATTGACTCAATGCAGTAAATGGTTGTATGTAGGTGAAATTGTTTCTTGTCCGAGTTTTGTAACAGGAATATTGTTCAATAGCTTTTATTAAAAGAAAATTTACAAGTAAAAACTAAATTCATATTTATTACGTAAAATAAATACATAAAAATAATAAAATTCTAGTTCTTTTTTAGCATCTTATATATGGACGCATATAAGCAATACCATATCAACCCACAAAATTGAAAAAACTGGGTTATATAAGAAGAAATGTTTGTAAATGGCTGACGAAAAATTTTCTTCAATATTTGTAGGGTTTTAAGCTTTAAAACTTCTAAAAAGCCATTTTTTAATCATGGAATTTATGTATTATTAAAAAGGTTTTGGGTTATATTATATACGAAATATGCATTTTGTATACATACTTTTTGTGAAAATAAGTAAAATAACTTACATACATCTCAAAACTGCCAAAAACATGCCAATACATAAAAAAATCATATAAAGCAAGTTGTTCAAAATTTTCAAACTCGTTTTTCTCGAAATGACATTCGTGTGGGTTGACATGGTATTGCTTATTTGCGTCCATATATTTTTACGACTTTTTACCTTTTAAAGGTGACCAGAAATTATTTTTTTTTTAAATCGCCAGTAATCTCAACCAAACTTAACATGTTATTCTTCATCCTAGCATTATTCCCGGTATTTTTATGTACCCAGGGTCTGCTTATTACTCTTATCCGGATTTGACAGGTAACTAGTTTTTACACAGAGCGATTACCATCTGACCTCCGCAACCCTAAGGGCGAACCAGTAACTCATCGGATAAGAGCAATTTACTTATCAAGAGTTAACGATTATTATCAGATGTTATTGACAATAACCGGGACCGACAGCTTAACGTGCTCTCCGAGGCACGGTGAGGAGACCCACACGGACAAACGCCCAGACCGAAATTTTAACAAACATCTGCCCGAGCGGGAATCGAACCCGCAACCGTCGAGACTAAAGGCAGACTCGCTACCCACAACGCCACAACGGTGTCAAACTTAACATGTTATTATAAAAATTAAATAAACAAGATTAAACTGAACAAATACTCTGTACAATAGTGTAACTTTTACTATTGCTATGATTTTTAATACAGAATAATAATGAAAAAAAATGCTCCTTTTATGTTACTACATTGGCAAGCAAGCATACGACCCACCTGATGGTAAGCGTTGGCAACCTCGAGATATTGGTTCTTATGACCAGTAATTTCACTAACATACACAGAAACACAGTAATGCCAAAGACACTACTGCTTTGCGGTAGAATATTTGACACTGCGGTGGTACCGAGCCGAACTCTTGCAATAAAAGACCTACCAGTGTGACTGGTTGCACTTAATAAATTCTAGTGATGGTGTCTTCGCGTCCCGATGACTACAATAATGCTTGTGTGGTAACCATCTGCCCCAAGTGGGAATCGAACTCACTACCTATGACACTTAAGGCAGTTTCGCTATCGCTGCGCCACAACGTCGTTAAAATTTGTCATCTCATCTAAAATATAACCCTCAGCCGTAATTATTTATACATATGGAATATTAAATACAAACATTTTTGAGTTGAAATGAGTATATAAAATTTTTTTTAAAAGAATATTAGCAATGCCCTTTCAAGGTATTACTAATATTCCTATTGCCCATCGCAATAAGCTCAAAATGCACTAAAAGTGGGAACGACAATAAAAAGGGGGTCAAGATCGAACCCGCAACCCATTAACTATTGAGGCTCATTTCATAATGGAACCCGTAAAAATTATACTCTTTATACATTTAATATTCTGACGCTTAAAGTGATGGCATGTTCAATATACAATAACTAAGTGCTCTCAACTTCAAGTACTAATGAGATTAGACGCAGTCAAGTGGTTTAGGTCTATTGTTGGCAAGCCTTAAGGTTAAGTGTCAAAGTTCAAGACCTTATAAAGGGCTGGATTTTTTATTCTGAAATTATATATTGTTACGGGCTGGGTTCGCGGATTCGGAAAGAAACACCTGATGGCTCTATATAAGCAGATCTAGATTACACAACAGAACTTCACAAATCACAGGTCAATCGTAGTCCAAAAGAATAGCCGAGGTCACTATTTATCGCACTTGTTCACTGGTATCACTTGTAGTTTCTTCGCTCGTTGCTCAGAACTGAATGACTCAGTCGACGCGCTGGGCCGCTTATATAACCCCAAACACGGGTTCGAGAAAGTTCCGTTCGCGGAACGCTATACTACATCTTTCGAGAACACATCTTTCTAGAACCCACGCGGCGTCAAGGACCCGGTGATAAGATTTTCCATAACAATATTTTTTTATTTAAAGATGGGCTAACTCTAGTCCTCCATCCTCCATCGAGCACGAAGGGCATTAAACTACTTCCATATTAAGTTATAATTTATAAATAGCAACCGTATATATTAAGACCGTATAGAATAAGTAATGATAACTTTTATTTTACTTTATGAAGGTAAACAAGCATACGATCCGCGTGATGGTATGCAGTCGCCGCAACCTACAAACGCGTACGATACCTGAAGTATCACATGCCTGTTACCAACAAAGAGACAAGATGTAAGGGATAGAAAGAGAAAGAAGGAAGGGAGCAGAGGGGGAGGGAGATTGGGCCCCGGATCTCTCACTCACTGCACGAAACATAACAATACTTAAAGCAGATTTTCTGTAGAGGGTATTACTTCCCCGGTCAAGCCGAGAGCCCCTTTGTCCTGAGAGAAGCATGGCTGAATAGGTCCGTACTGTACAACGGCTTGAAATCCAATCTTTTCCAGAGTGTCTATTACTATTGGGCCTAATTGATGGAATAATGCATCAATGAATCTGCGTCAAAAATGCGGTCGTATTTATAGGACTCGACACACGTGCACTTTTTAGGTTGAACATTGAAATATCAATAATTTTACAATAATAAACTCAGATTAGGTACAATATCATATTTTGGCGGATATAGTATTAAAAAAATAAAAACATTTTATCTTTAAATAATATTAAAATTTTAACGTCCTAACTAACTTGTACCCTAAATTTACATCATGTCCGCTTTAGCTATCTCCGCACCCGCATACAACCAAGGCAAAGTTCGATACCACTTGTTAGTAATGGGCGCACACCGAAACTTAGTATGCGGAAGAGCTTGTAAAATGAGTATGACAACTTAAAACACGATGAACAAGATAAAAATTGAAACTGAATTTTCTTAAAATATATTCATTTGCATGCCTTCTTTATGTCTGTTAAGTTCCTTATTATTAGGGGTGTGCGAATATCGTTCGAATCGAACCAAATCGAATATTGATATTCGATTCTTATTATTTTTAAGTCCTATATTAAATTTCTCATCATCAAGCTCCGGAACCCGTTAGTTTCGACTGTGATCTACAACGCACTTGACTGATAATTATTTATTCTAAAGATAATGAAATTACATCGTTGCAGTATTATGAAAAATGCAACATTTGCAAATTTTCTACAAATTTTTGTTTAATAATAATAAATACGATACTGAATAGGGTGATAAACAATTTAAAATCCAGATATATTTCATTAATTCGAAAATTATCAAAATTGTCTGTTAAGATAAAAAGTAAATTTTCAAAGGTAAAAAGTAAATTTTCAACTTACACTTTTGAAAAGTTTTTTTTATCAAAATCGGGGCAGTTAGTAGGCGCATTTAAATCAAACAGTAGCGGACTGACAAATAAACAACAAACGCAACACACTTAACGGTCCCAATTAGAATAGTTACATATTGTGTCGGGGGTCCGGAAACATACACAAAGACATGGAAAAACACACCCAGACCGGAAAACATGCCGTATTATATTTTACGTGTTTTAATATTTTCTGAAATTCGACCCCTGAAGTGGTCAAACGAGGTTCAGAGCTTGTATTAAAATCGTTATTCACGCGGGTGAGGCCGTTGACAAAATTTATATTATAAATGCAAAAGCCAATGCTTTACCCGCAAAAAAATTTTTATGTGATTTTGTGCATTTCTTTTTTTTTATGACTGTGATTTTGTGAAAGCTCAGTTTAATTACTACTGTTTGTTTTAATATTGTTCTCAGTAAGTGAATTTTTATTGTAATTCTTATGAGAATAAAGATTCTTTAACCATAACCATAAAAGTAGCTCTGTCTTAACGACGTTGTGATGCGGCGATAGCGAACCTCTCTTATGTGCCAAGGTCGAGGATGTTTGTGTGTGACCACGCAGGCAATTTTTCCGGTCTGTTTTTGCTTTGTGTCGCTGTGTATGGTTTTCGGACCCCGGACACAGGATATAAATATGGCAGTTTATTGTTGTATTCATATGTGAACATTAATATCTAAAAGTTTTTACATTGCATTCAACAAATCGGCGAAAGCCCATTATATGTTGAAAATGATGATGATGAAATAATAACTGCAATAATAAACACGAAGCTTACATTATTAGAACAAAAATAGACAAATAAATCACATGACGGAGGTGGTTGTTATATCTCGGCGAAACTCTTCACCGTCCGACATTATTGTGGGCAAAATGTGGGTACGGGAAACAAACGAATACTACAAAATCACTTATTTGATTTAATGTGGAATATGCAACGAGTCGTAAGACAGTTCCTATGATGTTGTTAGCACGGCGGCTAGCACTGAAGTGAAGTGTCGCCGGTCGCGCGAACGCATCTAGGCTCCGTCGAAGCGTTGTCTCGATGACGCTTGCGGCTCGTTGGCAAATACTACCGTACTAATGACTTCTCCGACACACATATAAAAATTAAAACATTGCTGAATTATAACATATGACTATTTTCATTTAAATAAACGATAAGAATAAATCAAAATGAAAAAAATTATTCGTGCCAACGTAACATTACATTCAATCTTTTGTTTGTTGTATATTTGAATAAACAGCATATGAAATGATAATTTATTACTTAAAGGAAACGTTTATAATGCGTGTTTCTGGATAATAAACTCTTTTTGAAACACACGAACAATAGTATGGACATTTTGATATTAAGAGTCACCGCAACTTGCGTTAATTTATAACACAACATTGCCGTGTTCTGCTACTGATATACTTTTTATTTATTTATGTACCCAAAAACAATAAATAAATAAATAAATAAACGCTACACACTCAACGGCCCCCATTAGGATAATTATATCCTGTGTCGGGGGTCCGGAAACATTCACAATGACAAGGACAAACACAACCAGACCGGAAAACATGCCTGTACGAATAATACAAACATCTGCTCCGAGCGGGAATCGAACCCGCAACCGTCGAGGCTTAAGGCAGACTCGCTACCCACAACGCCACAACGGTGTCGAAACAATGTCACAAAACAGTCATAAAAAGTTAATGTGTACAATTGTATAATAACTCTGCGGTACCCTGGGCTTGTCGTGCCGGGGGGCTCAGTAGCCGGGAGTCGATTGTGCAGGTAGCACCTTCGACTGCCCGGTGAAGCTAACAGGTTCAGACGATTTGGGCGTGGGGCGTTTTACGTCAGACCGCGCCTAGGAGGGTGGTGTCGTAGGGGTTGTTCCGGTACTTTTCTGATTATCAGAATGCACTGCGAGCGGCTCCTGCGACACCGGTGGTGAGCTTAACTAGGGCCTTCAGCCCCGGTCAGGCGGTAGAGGAAGAAAAGCTCTTTAAAAAATTACGACGGTCGGTCGTAGAGGGAAACAACCTCATTAAAAAGTTAGTCTCGGCAGAGGGAGCCCTAGGACCCAGGGCTCCCTTGGTTGGGTTTGCTGGGGCCTTTTGGTGCCGGTCGGTGGGGCGCGAAAGCGCGTGGCGTATTGTATATATGTATTATTATGTATTATATGTATTTATGGCGGCAGTATGTTGCCGCCCAAGGTGGAGGCCGAAAGGCCTGGCGCGTTCACGCGCGGTGGTATGTATTAGTATGTAGTACATGTATATATGGCGGCAGTAGGTTGCCGCCACCAGTGGGCCCTTCGGGGTAATTGTATAATGGACAAACTTATCTCCTTAAGAGATCTCTACCAGTTATTCACGAATGTGGAAGTATTAAGTTAGGTGGAATTGCAGTGCAGTTACTAGAACTACATGCATACATATGCATATACATAGATACTTACACACATACAATTACATAGGTAGATAAAAAGGAAGGAATAATAAATAATAAATAAATAAACGCTACATACTCAACGGCCCCCATTAGAATATTTATATCCTGTGTCGGGGTGACAAGAGAAACTCAGGGGGTAGAACATTAGGTCTCAGACGTTTTCACTCATCGCAAATGTAAAAGTACTATTACTTTGCCCTGATTTTCTGTGTGAGGGTAGTACTTCCGCGGTCTGTTAGGATGCCTCTTCTACTACGAAATCTACAGTACTAAAATGATTTAAAAACCACGATATTAATTTCATATCATTCTTGTTATACAATTGAAATAAAAGATATATAAATATATTTTTTAATTGTAATTTGTTTTGTACTAGCGGTCCGCTCCGGCTTCGCACGGGTATAAAATATATAGCATATGTCATTTACTGGAAAAATGATTAAAATCGATGTAGTAGTTTTGATTTATTCATTACTACCCGTGGCCCGCACGCGTTATATGTAATGATTTACGACATCACATTAGAAACCTCAATTTTTTTCTCCACTATTTTTATACATATAAACCTTCCTCTTCAATCACTACTATATACTAGTTTTTACACAGAGCGATTGCCATCTCCTCCGCAATCCTAAGGGCAAACCAGTAACTCATTGGATAAGAGCAATTTACTTATCAAGAGTTAACGATTATTATCAGATGTTATGTGATAACAACCGGGACCGACAGCTTAACGTGCTCTCCGAGGCACGGTGGGGGACCCACAGACAAACGCCCGGACCGAGAGAGAAATTTAACAAACATCTGCACAAGCGGTAATCGAACTCGCAACCGTCGAGACTAAAGGCAGACACGCTACCCACAAGGCTACAACGGTGACAGCGGTTGTTTGGTCAGTACCTTATACAAAAATCTCTTTTAAAATAATTTGGGCTAAGGACCTAGGGTTTTATAAATAACTAATTCATTTTGTTCAAAATGAAAAGGTCTATGAACACTTATAGCTGTAAATAACTTCTCAAAAGCTATTTAATCTTTTGAGTGTACTTAAAACGCAATCATTTATTTTTCTATTAGACAAAACTTTTAATAAAATACAGGGCTATTGTACTTAAGCGTCTTCTTTTGTCCTTTTCGAAAGTCTTTAGTCTTATTAATTTTTATTTTTACAATTTATAAGTTTTATTATTATTTATTTTATTCAAAAGGGGAAAATCACTACTCCACCGGGTGGTGAGTAGCGAAGATGGCGGCTAATACAATTGCGGATTGATGGATGAATGAATCGTCTGTCTGTTTATTTGTCTGTTTGTTCCGGCTAATCTCTGAAACGGATGGACTGGATTTAACGGGACTTTCACTAGCAGATAGCCGACATTATAAAAATAATTAGGGTTCCGTGAAACACGCGAGTTGACATTGTGCTTTTTCAAAACATTTTTATCCTTAAAAAAAGATTCCAAAATCAATGCACAGACATATTAATCTAGTGGCGGTCGGTGGTTGGTTGGTGATGAGCGTACCTTAAGTATCAACGGTCGCGAGTTCGATTCCCGCTTGGGCCAATATTTAATATCTGTCTCGGTCTGAGCGTTTGTTCCTGTAGATCTTCGGAGACCACGTTAAGCGGTCGATCTCGGAGTTACTGCTTCGCTGTTAGGGCTGCGGAAGTCAAATGGCAATCGCTATGTGTAAAAAGTAGTAACCTGTCAAATCTGGATAAGAGTAATTAGCTGACCCTGGGTAAAAATACCGGGATTAATGCTACGAAGAATACGAAGGGGTTTTTTACTGGTGGTAGGTCTTTTGTTGCGAGAGGCCGGCTAGGTAGGTACCACCGCAGTGTCCAATATTCTGCCGCCAAATAGTAGTGCTTAGGCACTACTGTGTTCCGGTTTGAAGGCCACTGTACGCTAGTGAAATTACTGGGCAGATGAGATTTAAGAACTAATATCTCGAGGTTGGCAACGCGCGAGTGGCACCTACTAATGGTGCTGCAAGCGCTCATAGGCTGCGGCAGCCACTTACCATCAGGTGGGCCGTATGCTTGTTTGCCAACTCATAACATAAAAAAAAAAAAATTATCTAAAAGAACATAAAACGTTCAATTAACAGAGACTTTGTTAAAAGTAAGACTAACAAGACATCGGAAAGTATAATCAGTGCCGGTTTAACTATAGTAGAATAAGTAGCAATTGCTACGGGCGCCGCACGAAATTGGCCCCGCGTATACAAGCCCGCCAAAGAATAATTCTAGGACGAAGAAGATAGTTTTCTCAAGCATACCACTGGCAAAACCGGACCATATTGAAATGGTAATGCACGGGAAGTAACAGCTTTCAAATAAAAAAGGATCATCAAAATTGTTTCACCGAGTAGAAAGTTATTAGGTACCAAACATAAAAACACAGTCGAATTGAGAGGCTCTTTTTTATATCCATAAATTTAAATTCATGTAATACTAGCGGCCCACTCCGGCTTCGCACGGACATAAAATATATAGCCTATGTCATTCACTGAAAAATTGATTAAAATCGATCCAGTAGTTTCGATATATTTATTACTGCCCGTGGCCCGCACGCGTTAAATGTAATTATTTACGACATCACATTAGAAAACTCAAAAAAAAATTTTTTTTTCCCCCTATATAATGGATATAAACCTTCCTCTTCAATCACTCTATCTATTAAAAAAACGCAACAAAATCCGTTGCGTAGTTTTAAAGATTTAAGGGACAGAGAAAGCGACTTTGTTTTATACTATGTAGTGATTCATATTTCACTTTTATATATATGTCCCCACAAGGATATTAAGTTAATAAGTATTATACTACCCGCAAGACGCCTCTTCACGCCTCGTTTATTTATCGTTCTATGGCATGAGGAGGTAAGTATGACAGAGAATAATTCCTCTGAACAGTCGCCATTATACAGTCACTAAAATGCGCTTAGGACGACAATCTCATGACGCATTTGAATAAGTTCGAGGATGCTGGAAACGTCTCTGTGTCGCCTACCCTACAGTGCCCTTCAAACCGAAACACACTAATGCCAAAACCACGATGTACCTATTTAGCAGGTCTCTTGCAACAAAAGACCTACTTCCAGTGTGACTGATTACGCTGGTGGAATAAACTCTGCTGTGATAGAGATCATCCCAATATCAGGCGATGGATTCGTCACGCCCACATGTCGAGAACAAAACGAAAGCCTCTAACATATTTTGTGTGAAACAGTAATATAATGTGTTACGTTAACTAGCAATATAGTAATGAAATTACTCAAACCCATATCAATGTAACAAAACTTATTCGAATTCCTGTTGAAATGTCCAAACTTACTATTGATATGAGATGTTACATCAAAAGCAGACTGAAATCATAAAGGCGGACTTTAGACTGGCGTTGTTTTACGCGTACTTACAGATTTAGCTAAAAAAGGCAAAAGCGCGTATCAACTCTCTTAAGTAACAACTTACTTTATATGATTTTTTATGTATTGGTCAAGTTTTTGCCAATTTCAGATTTATGTAAGTTATTTTACTTATTTTCACAAAAATAAGTATACAAACTGCATATTTCGTATATAATATAACCCAAAACGTTTAACATATTACATAAATTGCATTATTAAAAAAAGGGCTTCTTTAGAAGTTGTAAAGCTTAAAACCCTACGAATATTAAAGAAAAATGTTCTTCAGCCATTTACCAACACTTCTGCATATATAACTCGTTTTTTTCAATTTTGTGAGTTGACATGGTATTGCTTGTTTGCGTCCAAATGAAAGTATCATAAGTTACTCCTGATAATATCGGCTATGATACCAGGAAATTACCCGAAACAACCAAAAGACAAAAATTAAAAAAAAAAGATTTTTTCGTGTAAATACCGTATATATGTACTTTATATTATGCATTTAGTGATAAACTGTTAATTTGGAATTAAAAAATGTCACTTCAATTTATTTATTTCTATAGATATAGATATATTTTGATCCTATATATTGACCTTATACTAGACTTTACTAAAATTACAATAACTGTTTCGGTATTTGTAAGAGATCTGAAACCTAATACCCGAGGCTTCACATTATATTATTATTTGAATAGCAATTGGTCCCAAAGTAAATTAAAACATTTACAGACCTTTCTAGATAGAGAGAGCAATTAATTGTTTTGTGAAATAGCCACATGGGAATTATTTACCTAAGTGTTTATACATAATTACCGGACATTATATTATAACAATTATTACGGTATTATTTTCATAGACTTATTTTTTGGAACGAAATTCCTTATAACGGCTTATGGGTAGTGTACTAGAAATCGTCATGTATCGAAATGCCATATGCTGTGTATGTGTGCGTGTGTGTATCGAGCGTACTACAAGTAAATGAGCGCATGAGCAAGTGAGTGAGTAGTTGGGTGCGCATCTCTCTCTCTCTACACAGATTACTCTCTCTCTCTATACAGATTTCATATCGAATTACAAGAGATAGAAGGGAAGGATGAGAAGAAAAAAGGAAGAGTACGAAAGGGGTGGGAGAGGGAGATTAGGCCTCTGACTCTGTGACTCATCGCACGAAAAGAACAGTACTATAACAAACAAAACAATAGTACAACGGTTGACGGGCCGACTCCGCTCCGTTAACGCGAGAGTTGCTAGTTCGATCCTGACCCGCTTGGGTTATTGTCGTACCCACTCCTAGCGCAAGCTTCTTTTTTGGTGGGGCAGTAACATTAGTAATGCCTTGAAAATGCTATGCCAATATTCTTTTAAAGAAAAAAAATATTTTAAGCCACATAAGAATTATCTTGTTATAAATAAATACACATTTTAATATAGTAATAAATAATACAATACGATAACAACAACTTATTAAATTGAAGACATTTCTAACCTTTCAAAAGTAAGGAAAATGTCTAATAACAATCTTAACAGAGTCGAAGAAAACACGTTATTGCCAACATAGTGGAAATGTTCTATTATATGAAATTCTTGCACTGAACGAAATTCTCCAACGAATGATACAACACGTACCATTCCATTGAAGTCAAAAATTCAAAGAATTTTCAAGTATTTAGGATGATATAATTCATGGTAAAAACATTTCTATGTAATGATAATAATAAACGCTAAACATTCAATGGCCCCTGTATATCCTGTGTCGGGGGTCCGGATAGATACACAAGGATAAGGATAAACACACTCATAAAAGAACATATGCCTGTATGGTCAATACAAATTGCTCCGAGTGAGTGGCGCTAAAGGCAGTTTTGTTACCGCTGCGCCACTATATCGTTATTCATTAAGGAATTCTTCACTAGCTAACTTAGTTGAAGAAGAATTTAATTTTATTTGAAGTAAAATATTATTAAAACGAATCGACTCGTGCAACGGTTTGAAGTACAAATACAAGTTTGTGGTGCTTAATTTTTGGTCGTATCTTTTTTTTTTTTTTAAACGCTACACACTCAACGGCCCCCATTAGGATAATGATATCCTGTGTCGGGGGTCCGGAAACATTCACAATGACAAGGACAAACACAACCAGACCGGAAAACATGCCTGTACGATTAATACAAACATCTGCTCCGAGCGGGAATCGAACCCGCAACCGTCGAGGCTTAAGGCAGACTCGGTACCCACAACGCCACAACGGTGTCAAATCTTTGTATCAATAATGATCATGGGTCGTACCAATTATTCCTTCTCATTTGATACTAAACGATTACCGTCGCCCATGAACATCTGCAACACCAGAGGGCATGCCATCTGGATGATGTTGCCGACCTTTTTTAAAATACAAGTGGTTATACCCTGGCTGACATCGAAACACGGCTGATGAGCAGTCACTTCACGAGTTTTTCAGTTTTGGTATAACATACTTTTGTCAACCCCTATAATCAAAAACCCCTAAACTAAAAGGTCATTTTGAGATTTAAAAATTCTATCTTTTTTATGTTACTAAGTTGGCACGCAACATATGGCCCTCCTGGTTGTAAGCGGTTGCCGTAGCATATGAGCACTTGTAACACATCTGTAGGTATAACTCACGCGTCGCTAACCACGAGATCGTTCTTAAATCTTCTTTGCCCAGTGATTTTGCTAGTCTAGTGCCCTTCAAACCAAAACACAGTAATGTCAAAGACACTACTTATTCGTGGTAGAATATTTGACACTGTGGTGGTACATACCTAGCTGGCCTCTTGTAACAAAAGACCTACAACCAGTGTGACTGATTGTACTGGTGGAGTCATCTCTGCTGTGACAGAGATCATCCCAATAGCGGGTGATGTGATCGTCAAGTCCCAGCCAAGAAAGCATATTAGTGATACATTAAAACACATTCACATACCCATAAAAACAAAAAAACTCAAATATACACACACCGCCAGACGCTAACTGTAAGGGTAAACCAACAATAAAAATTTCTCTTAACAAAATGAAAAATAAATTCAAATTTTAATCAATGGAGAATCGCGACATAATAAATATCCTTGCAATATTTAAATTATTGCTCAGCAACGCCGTTACGGCCACGTCGCATTTATCAAAATGCCATTACGAAGACAAGCGTAAAATATTAAATCTTAATTGACAGATATTTTCGGTCACTGTAAGCCGAATTTATTGGGATTATTAATAATTCAGTAGACTTGAAATGACTGTCTATATTATTCAAAGTATCTTTTTTTTTTTTTAATATAAAAAAATAATTTATTTACAACCAGGATTACAATAATATTACAGTTCAATATTAACTATATTTACAATTTATTACAACTGTATAATGCTAGCTGCATTTCCCCGCTGAATCGTAATCCCATCTTTTCCCGCGCCATAAGTATCTGCGGCCGGCTATGATCTGATGTGCTAACGAAAAAGTTTAAGCTAATATAATAAAAGTTTTACTTAAAAATAGCACTTCATGCCACCTCAGTGTGGTTAATACTCGTGCCAATAACAGCTTCTTAATGCCATAAAATTACGGCTTCATCGATAGCTTTAATTAAACAGATATTTTTTTCGGAATCTGTATTGCTGTTGGCCCTACTGGCCGTGACAGCGACACCGAGCGGGAGGGCCGAGTACAGAGACTCATCCGTGATAAAGGGGCAGCCCTCACGGGAACTCAAATTCGATTCCGTCCTTAGGGTGCCTCCTGCAAAGCCGAACCACGACTAAGGACGTCGTCAGAGATGTGATTAAATAGAACAGGTCGTAATTAGAGCTGTGGTTAAAGTGGCAAATTCTCAGTACCCTGTTTCAGTTTGTACCATTTACACTGAAATTAATTTACTTAAATGTCTTTATGGTTTATTATTGATTCTTGAAATAAATGTTTATTGATGACGTTGTGACACAGAGAGAGAGTACACCTACCTTAAGAGCCACAGGTTGCGGATTTCATTTTCGCTCGGAGCAGATATTTGTATTGACTATACATGTTTTCCTCTATGGTTGTGTTTCTACTTGTCATTGTAACGTACACAATCCGGAACCCCGACACAGGATATAACTATCCTAACGGGGGCCGTTGTGTGTGTGGCGTTTATAATTATAATTTTTATTTTAGAACTTTTTTGCGTGTCATTTAGTTTACCGTAAAGCAGTAAAATGTGTTTCGGTTTGAAGGACACAATAGCTAGTGAAATTGCTGGGAAAAGCAGATTTAAGAACCAATATCTCGAGTTTGGCATCATGTAAGCGACACCTACAAATGTATGGTGTCACGAGCGCTCATAGACTACGACAACCGCTTATCTTGATGTGTGGACATACGCTTGCTTGCCAACTTAGTCAACAACACATAAAAATATACCAAAGTTTGTGAAATTATTATAGCAGTTTCATGAACTTTAAAATATTTACTATTAAAGTAAATATACAGAAGGAAAATAAATTATAAATTATAATTTACAAGATTAAATTACAATATTTTTTTAAAATATTTTTGAAGCAGAATCTTTTTATAATAAATCTAATTAAATATGGAAGAAGGGTTTCAATTTTAGGATATTGAATTTATTACAACCTTAATTAATTACTCCTGCCATTTTGTAATAAGAAATTATATTAAAGGCCTATGCTTTGACCTAGAATCCTTCGCACACCTGATAACCTTTTGATACTATCTTCTTGAGCCACCTGGACTTTCGGATGATTTACTACCACTTTATAATTTTTTGGAATAGATTTTATATCATCCTAATAATATCATATCATAAAAGTGAATGTTTATTTGCTTGGATGTTTTTTTTGGAATGAAGTTCCTTAACGCTTACTGGTATTGTGTATTGCCAACTCAAGGGACAAGAGGAAAGGGATGGAAAGGGATGAAAAGGGAAAAAAAGAAGAGTACATAGGGGTTGGGAGATTGGGCCTCCGGCGCTTCACGTAACAACTTCTGAGCAGATTTGGATGACATTTCGCACAGATATAGATTGTTACCTTCTTTTTTTGTCTGCTCATAGATACCTGGACTCCTGTCGAGAGAATCGGGTTATATGGGGTTCCAAGATATGTCGGTCGGTCATGGGAACCCACTAAAACTACTTTGGTGGCCAACTTTATTGAATGAGAGAGGCTCCGAAATCTTTTGGAGACCTCAATACCGGGGCATCTCGAGTACTGTGCTAGGGGAGAATGAAATGCCTCCCTACGCATCATACGCAAGCGCGTTCGGGAGTCTGAGCAACATCCTCAGGCCTTTATCAGGTCCGCTCAAAACGTACACAGATCACGCGTCAACAGCAGAGAGTTTTCTGTTTTAAGCTATCAAAGAATTTGAAACAACAAGGATAAACATTTTAACGATGAGATCGCTCAACATTTAGAAACTAATTACAATTTAATTAAGGTTTGGACCCTCATCTAATTAGTTTAAGATCTCTTTATCCCTTCCAAGTACATAAACTTGGTTAATGTTCAATTAAATATACTAGTAATATCCGCTACTTCACTCATGGCCTACGTATCTTATTACGATATTTTGAAAGAAAGAAAGAAAGAATAATTTATTTAGAGCAGAACACTACAATTAAAAATTATAAAAACTAAAAATAATCATAAAACTTATCCGAAAACTTAAACTACAGCTACATGTTTTTCTTAATTAAACTAAACTAAAATTAATTTGTCTTACAAGTTGAATCTCGTGACATTTTCTTGTAGTGTCATGACCCAAAACTGTTTGATTGTGAGTTTGATTGTGCTTGTTATCGTAAATTTACTGTCTTTGTATTTAGTGTGTGTCTTTGTATGTATATTAACTTTTTTTTTCCTGAACTAGTCCGAATATAGTGGGAAATTTGTAAAACAATTTTTCTTTTGCAAAGTTGGTACGAATGTATAAGAACTACTGTTTCTTTTGTTATTTCTTGTTACATTTTAATTTAACGTTAATAGTCGGTAGCGCACGATTACTCATCAAGTAGAATTCTTTTGTAATGCAATCGAAATGTGTTCATTGTTTATTAAGGATTTGTAATATGTGTGTAGAGGTTTACTAGTAGTGGCATTTTTATTGCGTGAGTCCGGTTTGTTTACCGTAAAACAGTATTTCGGTTTTAAGGGAACTGTAGTAGTTAAATTACTGGGCAAAGGAGATTAAGATCCAATACCTCGAGGTTGGCAACGTAGTAGTGACAACTACAAATGTAAGGTGTTGCAAGCGATTATATGGTACGGCAACTATAAATATATGGTGTTGCACACTATTATAGTCTACAACAACCGCTTACCACTAGGTTTACCGGCGTCGGTACGTGCCGACCCCATCGCCCGCTGTTGGGATAACCACTGTCACAGCAGGTATTATTCCACCAGTGCAATCAGTCACACTGGTGGTAGGTCTTTTGTTGCAAGAGGCCGGCTAGGTAGGTACCACCGCAGTGTCAAATATTCTGCCGCCAAATACTAGTGCTTAGGCATTACTATATTCCGGTTTGAAGGGCACTGTACGCTAGTGAAATTACTGGACAGATTGGGTCATTTAAGAACTAATATCTCGAGTTTGGCAACGCGTGAGTGGCTCCTAGGAATGGTGCTGCAAGCGCTCATAGGCTACGGCAACCACTTATCATCACGTAGGGCGTATGCTTGTTTGCCAATTCATAACATAAAAAAGGCATGTTATATGGTTGCTTGTCAACTTAGTCACATAAATAAGAAAAAAGAGAATATAGTGGTGAAGTGGTGGTATGGGGTGGTGGTATTATTTTTTCCAAATATACGTGATTGTAAAATACGAATTTTCTTTATTTAGTAAATAATTCAAAGATCTTTCCACTTAAGAAGAGTTTTTTCCTATTTCGTCCCACTTAGTTTCCCGTCGAAACTTTTGAAACAAGAAATAATTTTCTTATAAAACTTTTCTGAAAGTGCTAAATATTTGTGTTTGAATAGAGCCTTGTTCTCGCGTTCTTGTTTTCTCATTCAAATACATTAATAAAACAATAATATTCGGCTCTTATTATAATAACAAGTAACATTTTTCATGAGGTCAATTAAAAAATGCTGCACACTCAATGGCCCCCATTAGGATAGTGATATGCCCTGTCGGGAGACCGTAAACATTCACGGTGACGAGATCAAATACACCCCGAGCGGAAAATATTCTCAATTTTTTTTTTTTGGGAAGTAGCGCAGATGACTCTACTCCACCTGATGGTAAGTCGAAATAAAGTCCAAACGCGAAGGCGGCTAACAGAGTTGCGGAATGCAACCGCGTTAGCCACCCTTGCCCTGCTGCCCGCAACATGCCTCTTCACGCCTCGATTGAAGGAGCCTAGATTGTAGGAAGGAGGGAACACGTGAGCCGGCAATGAGTTCCATTTTTTGGAAGTACGACAAAGAAAAGACTCAATGGTCAATACAAACATATTGTGCTCTGTGCGGGAATCGAACCCGCCCCTTTTGGCGCTTAATGCAATATTAATATATATGAAATTCATTCGATATAAAAACAAACTACGTTTTTTATAAATGTAGCCAAAAAAAAATATTAGAAAAACTTTCAATCCTAAAAGATCTACATGCAAAACGGCGTAATGCGTTAGAAAAACAAGATTGTTACAATCCCAAATCGCGCTTAGAGAGTTTTCTAACGTAAGTCGTTGGGCTTCGGCCCGGCAGGCAATATCGGGTGATATTGCCTGCTGGGCCTTGTCGGAGGATCCTCCCATTCGTGTTGGAGGGATTTCACACGTCGTACCCTCCATAATAGAATATTGAAACGCAATAATATTGTTTCAAGTCATCGTATTGTATGTCTTCTTCTTCGTCATAGCATTATTCCTGGTTACCCTGGTTCTGCTTATACTCTTATACGGATTTGACAGGTTACTAGTTTTTACACAGAGCGATTGCCATCTGACCTCCGCAACCCTAAAGGCGAACCAGTAAGACATTGGATAAGGCCAAATTACGTATCAAGTTTTAAGTAACGATTATTATCAGATGTTATGATGACAACCGGGACCGACAGCTCAACAATATTAAACAGATATTAAATTATTACAAAAATCTGCCACAATTTATTATATTGAAATCGTTTGTAATTAATATTTAGAATTTTCTAGAGAAATCCTTTACATTAATCAAACTTGTCAAAACTATTAAGTAATTTCAAATATTTTACAAAGGTTTTACAATAAATGAAAGAGTTAGATAAATGTCAGTAATTACTCTTTAAGAATTAATTTATTAGTAAAACCTTTTATTAAGTGCTTAATAATAAAATATGTTTTTAAAATGTTTATACAATTTTTTTTTTTTTTTTTCTCGGAATGTGTATTGCTGTTGGCCCTACTGGCCTTGACAGCGTCACCGGGTGGGTCATACGTGTTTATACAAATTTTACTGTTATAGTATTTCTCTTGATAGCGAGAAAACCAAAACTTCCGTAACTCAGTTAGGAATAAATAGTTAAAATTCAAAGTCAAAAATAAAATATTCATAGTATAAATGAAAAACATTTTTTTTTTTAAACGCTGCACACTCAACGGCCCCCATTATAATAGGATAGTAATATCCTGTGTCGGGGGTCCGGAAACATTCACAATGTCAAGGACAAATACACCCAGACCGGAAAATATGCTTAGTCTCCAAGCGGAAAGCGAACCTGCGATCTGTGGCGTTTAAGGCAGGTTTGCTACCCCTGCGCCACAACGTCGTCATATGTTATAATAAATAAATATGTTATAATAAATAAATCAATAAATATGTTATAATCAATCAATCAATTAATGTTATAATAAATAAGTCAATATGTTATAATAAATAAATATAAACGCTGCACACTCAACGGTTCCCATTAGGATAGTGATATCCTGTGTCAGCGATCCGGAAACACATACAAGGACAAGGACAAATACACCCAGACCGGAAAATATACCTCCATGGTCAATACAAACATATTATGCTCCGAGCGGATGAATAGAACCCGCGACCTGTGGCGTTTAAGGCAGGTTAGCTTCCGCTGCGCCACAACGTCGGCTGTCTGAATTTTTTTAATTAATATAATTTTAAATTCAATCATGTTCCTTAACATACTGTATTGACTTAATTACATAACATGAGTTTGTTTTAATTAACTCACTCATTATAAAATCAACCCACAATATATAGACGCAAATAAGCAATACCATGTCAACCCACACGAATGTCACTTCGAGAAAAACGCGTTTGAAAATGTTGAACAACTTGCTTTATATGATTTTTTTAATGTATTGGTCAACTTTTTGGCAATTTCAGATTTATGTAAGTTTTTTTACTTATTTTCACAAAATAAATAAGTATACAAACTGCATACTTCGTATATAATATAACCCAAAACGTTTAACATAATACATAAATTGCATGATTAAAAATGGCTTTTTTTAAAGTTTTTAAGCTTTAAACCCTACAAATATTAAAGAAAAATGTTTTTCAGCCATTTACCAACACTTCAGCATATATAAGTCAGTTCTTTAAATTTTGTGGGTTGACATGGTATTGCTTATTTGCGTCCATATATAGTTTGCAAAATTGCAGTAAAGGTTCCCATTAGTAAAAAGGTAACCATTTCAAGACAATATATTTGCTCAAAAAGGTCACAAAACTGTAAACAGTAAAATCAAAAGAAAATTCCATACTCAAATATATGTGTGTATAAGCTTTTCAATATTTAATACAATCACCTAATTGGATGTTAAGTTTCAACTATCTAGGTCATCTGGAAGTAGGTTAGGTTTTTGATCTACATGTCAGTCAATCAATTCGAAAAATTACAATTTTTTTTTTTTTTTAAAAGTGGGACAGATGACTCTACTCCACCTGATGGTAAGTGAAAGTAAAGTCCAAACGCGAAGGCGGCTAACACAGTCGCGGGATGCAATCTCGCTTGCCACCCTCACCCTGCCTACCCACAAGAGGCCTCTTCACGCCTCGTTTGAAGGAGCTCAGATTATAGGATGGGGGGAACACGTGAGCCGGCACTAAGTTCCACTTTTTAGAAGAACGACAAAGAAAAGAATTACTAAACTTCTTTGTTCGAGAACGAATAGATGCCACAGTTAGTCGGCGACACCAAACACCAGCACGCGTAGTTCTAGCATGGAAAGGGAGGGAGGTATGAGGGAGAATAATTCCTCTGAACACTCGCCGTGATACAGTCGGTTGAAAGTGCGGCAATCCCACAACGCAGTTGAAGAGGTTCGAGGGTGTTGGAGACCTCTTCATCGCCAATGATGCCAATCGCTCGTCTCTGTACTTTAATTATCCTAGTACTTTTTATGGACGTCCGTTGAAGCTACGAGTATTAAAATAAAGTTTGGTATGTATGTAGGCGATGTATTTATCTGGGCGTTTTCAATATATAAACCAAATTTAGTGTGTTTATGTTAAATGGACCCAAATAAGCAACACCATGTTTTTTGAGTTATGAATGGTTCAGAAGTGGCTCTAGGTGTTTCGTGTAGTGTTGCTAGCCAGTTCTCTTTTCTTGAATTAGGCTTGACACACTACCGCGTGTCTAAATGAGGTTAAAAAAGAATGGGATCGTACCATTAACTCTTATAGCGATTCAAAATCAATCCAATTCAATTCTGACATTCAGATTTTATATGAGCATGACGTATAAATATATATGTCATATAATTTTGGACTGATCACGCTGGTAGAATTTCATCATCGGACATCGCGTCAAAATACCAAATTCCGCCCTCACCACCTCAATGTCTGGAATTCCACACACTATATAGTGCGATTCAGAAGGCTTCCGCCGACGGTCTTTCCGAACCGATACGACTTGGGAACCTTCAAGAGCAGTGCCTATTCCTTTCTTAAAGGTCGGCAACGCACCTGCACGCCCTCTGGTGTTGCAGATGTTCATGGGCGGCGGTTAACATCAAGTGAGCCTCCTGCTCGTTTGTCCCGTTTCGTATGCCTATAAAAAAATAAGCCTAACCTATATTATAGTCCTTATTTAAAAACTTATAATTATGTATCCAATTAAAAATAAAGAAAAATTTTCATGTTAGTTATTTCGTCTCTATTTATATATTACGTACTTAGGTTGTATTTTTGTCAATAATATGAAAAGTAAATAGATCTAATTAATGTCAGAAAGTACCAGGAACTGGCACGGTTTTATACCAAAACTTTCGGTGTGTTTATGTGATACCATTCTTAGTTCTGATCAAATGAGCAAAAGTTACTCTATACGCTATCTGTAGCTTCGTGATGGATTACTTGTAATTAAGAAGGCTCTATAAAACGTGTTTTATGAGTTATCTACGTAAGGTACCTATAAAACTAAGCCTCAATAGCTCAACGGTAGAAGGGCCGACTTCGCTCCGTAAACGCGAGAGTCGAGGGTTCGATCCTGACCCCTTGGCCTATTGTCGTACCCACTCCTAGCGCAAGCTTCGAGCTTATTTGGAGGGGGATAAGAATATTAGTAATGCCTTAAAAAGGATTGCTAATATTCTTTTAAGTTCAGATTTTTGATGGCATTTGTACAAACATATGTAATACCTATAAACGGGCAATTCTTGAATACAGAGGGTTTTTAGGACAGTTCTAGAAAATGAAGTCATTTCGTGTTTTCGGACAACGAAAACTCCGCTTCGAGAACATATAACTCTCTTTGACATCGATTGGAGTGTGATAATATCAATAATATTATCACACTTTAACACCGTTTTGACACCGTTGTGGCGCTGTGGGTAGCGTGTCTGCCTTAAGTCTCGACGGTTGTGGGTTCGTTTCCTGCTCGGTCAGATGTTTGTTAAAATTTCTGTCTCGGTCTGGGCGTTTCTCTGTCTGGTTTGGCTGTCGGTCCCGATTGTTATCACATAACATCTGATAATAATCGTTAACTCTTGATAAGTAAATTGCTCTTATCTAATGAGTTACTGGTTCGCCCTTAGGGTTGCGGAGGTCAGATGGCAATCGCTCTGTGTAAAAACTAGTAACCTGTCAAATCCGGATAAGAGTAATAAGCAGACCCTGAGTAAAAAAAAATACCGGTAATAATGCTAGGATGAAGAAGAACGACCCAGCAAGTAAACTAACAAGCTAATTAATAATAGCTTAATAATAAGTAATTCAGTCAATGGCTTTGTAAAATATTATTAATATGACATAGTTGCTATCAACGTTAAAGATATTCCTATGCCATTAGACTTCTTTTGTAGACAATATTAATTACATTTCGTTTCGTTTATTTTTTTAATGAACCTTCCTTTCCTTCCCCAACCCGCGATAAGGAACTTTGTTCTAAAAATTAATTCTTAGTGATAATATTCTAACTAGATAATATATCTAGACTATGTTGTGGCGCGCAGTAAAGATTCTGTGTTAAGTGCCGTGGTTAGCGGAACGATTTCCGCTCGGAACAGAAATTTGTATTGGCCGCTTGTGTTTTGGGTCTTGATGTGTTTGTGTGTCTTTCCAGGCCCCCGACACAGGATATCACTATCCTAATAGGTTATAACATCCTTTACCTTTTAGTGTGTTTTATGTATTAAGTTTAAATAATTTTATCAGTCAAGTGCGTTGTGGATCACGCACAGTCGAAACTAAAGGGTTTCGCAGCTTGATGATGAAGAATCTTAAGAAGTTTAAAAATAATAAAGAATTCAAATCGACCGCAAAATACTGAAGTTGGTAATTTCATAGTAATTATTAAGTAATATGAATAACGAAGTTGTGGGAACGTAGGTAAGCAACATTAGGTGCGGTCAGCCACTAGATGGGTGATCGCATAGTGGTATTTCAACTGAGCGTTTCCATACTTCGGAGGGCACGTAAAAAGTCGGTCCCGGCTGTTGACAATTTGACAACAATCGAAAAGTCAAGTCAGAGGCCCACGGGTGACCTGAACAACTCTGACACTAGGTTGACCACTAACCACTCGGTAAGAAGAAGAAGAATGTGCGGATAAATATTATAAAAGAGAGAAATTTGTAGGGAATAATCTCATTCAATGACGTTACAGCTCAAATAAATTTCGTCGTTCCTAGATTCCTTTGTGTTTCGGAAAAATGTAAATATTTAATATTTGGAAACTGTGGTATAAATATTATTGTATAACTAGTATCTGTCAGCGGCTTTGCCCGCGTGAATTACGTGTTGTAATGAGGCATCCTTATTGCTATACAACTAACTAAACTGGTTCCCGATACAAACATGGGGAATGTATGTATTGGGAACCATTTAACCTGATAATGTTAATTTTTTTTCCCAATTTAATCCCAATCCGACCAGCCGTGTTTAAAGATATTTTGTGTTTCTGTTGTGTCCCAATAAATGAATTCTTTCTTTCTTTCTGACGCTTACCTTAAACCTCGAATGTCGCGGGTTCGATTGTCACTCGAGGTAGATATTTATATTGATGTTATAAACATATATCTTGGTCTGGGCGTTTGTCTTTGCGAGTCTCCTCGCTGTACCTCGGAGAGCACGTTAAGCTCTCATGACATGTCGGAATAATATACAATTTTTTTATTTGAAAACGATTGTACGGTCCGCCTGGTGGTAAGCAGTCACTGCAACCTATGAAAGCTTGGGATACTTGGAGTGTTACACGCGCATTGCCAAACCAAGGGATAGGAGGGAAGGGATGAGAAAGGAAAAAAAGAAGGGTAGGAGATTGGGGGTAGGAGATGTAGATTGGTCCTCCAGTGCTCTCACTCAGCGCACGAAACGCAACAGTACCTTTTTTTTTATGTTAGAAGTTGGCAAACAAGCATACGGCCCACCTGATGGTAAGTGGCTGCCGCAGCCTATGAGCGCTTGCAGCACCATTAGTAGGTGCCACTCGCGCGTTGCCAACCTCGAGATATTAGTTCTTAAATCTCGTTCGCCCAGTAATTTCACTAGCGTACAATGCCCTTCAAACCGGAACACAGTAGTGCCTAAGCACTACTATTTGGTGGCAGAATATTGGACACTGCGGTGGTACCTACCTAGCCGGCCTCTTGCAACAAAAGACCTACCACCAGTGTGACTGATTGCACTGGTGGAATAATCTCTGCTGTGACAGAGGTTATCCCAACCTACCTACTGATACTGTTACTTTACGACGATTTTCTGTGAGATTGTAGTACTTTCACGGTCGAGCCGGCCTTGTGCTGGGAGAAGCATGGCTCTTCTACTGCTAATTATATTATAAGAAGACAAAATAATAATAATAATAATAATAGTTTATTTTCTCGCCACAATATTGCACAAATGTTTAATATTGTGGGAGACTGGTGCCTAAACTAAGCACTAGGCCTGTATTTCGTAAAATATTATTTTGTAAAATAAATATTTCTAAATTGATTTTATCATGTAAATTTTGCTTTAATTATGCGCCCTTTAGTTATTTAAAGACACTTCATTGACACTACGATGTAGCCTAAAAAGACTAATAAGTAATTTAAATCTAACATAAATTGCTAAGTAGAGTAAAACTAAGAATGTGTCTATCAACACTTTTCTTACTGTCTCTATTAAGGGAAAGGCACTTTCTTGCGTCTTTTAGGGTTCCGTAGCCAAATGGCAAAAACGGAACCCTTATAGTTTCGTCATGTCCGTCTGTCCGTCCATCCGTCTGTCCGTCTGTCCGTCCGTATGTCACAGTCATTTTACTCGGAGACCATTGGCTCTATCTATACGAAATTTACTAAATAGGTGTATTCTATGAACCGCACAAGTATTCTGTAATGAAATCTTAAAATATATAATAATTAAGGGTAGCAGTCCATACATGTAACTGAAAGTTAAAAAAAAAATTCAACGTATGTCAATGTGTGAGATATCTTTGCATAGGTCTTTCAAAATGATAAGGAGGTTTGATGTTGATTTTTTTCATTAAGTCAGTAGTTGTTGAGATATTAGCTCCTAAAGTCTTAAAAATGGTGTCCCCTCTAACTTTTGAACTATGGGATTTAAAATTCTGGAAAAATTTGAGCTTGTAGAATACCATACGAACTCTCATCCACATTTAGTTTGAAGAAGATAGGTCAACAAAATTTTGAGATATATAAGTTGTTCCCATAACTTTGTTTTTCATATTACTTTTAATAAGTACTATGAATTTACCAACTTATTTTGCGGTCGATTTTAATTCGTTATTATTTTTAAAGTCCTTAAGATTCTTCATAACCCAGCTGCGGAACCCTTTACTTTCAACTGTGCGTGGTGCACAACGCACTTGACTGCTAATTATTATATATGTAGCACTCACTATACTATCATTTACACTAATTTAATACACTAACTCAAAAGGCTTAATGTGTGTATTTGTATAGATTTTATAAATATAAGCACCTGAAAATTCTGTTGAAAAGCTATTGAGCCGTTATCAGTTGTGACAGTAAATTATTATTTCATTTCTTTAAATATACGAACAACGTACATATGTGTATTGATGCTTTATTGTTTGAGTTCTCGAGAAAATGTCACGTAAACAATTATTAATTATTCATTTTTATTCACTATCGAAATGGTTGCCAGCTCGACGCCTGGAGATATTTCAGGTTTTTAAATGAATTTTTAATAGATACTATTGTGGCTCGCCACTCGCTGCTAGCGAGTCTATCTATAGCCGCGACGGTTGGGGGTTCGATACCCACTCGGAACATATGTTATTATAAAAACTTGAGAGGTGTCAATAGACACTCGGATGGAATGAAGTCTAATTAATTGGTGAAGGAATTGTAATAAAATTTTATTAATAAAATTAATTAAATAAATTACTTAATTTAATTATTAAAAACTAATTAATTTTTTATTTTAATAATCGTCGCGACACCACACTGTTCAATGCGAAATAGAAAGACGAAACGAAAATAGCTGGCTTGGTTTCTATGAGAGAGAGCGAGAGAGAGAGAGAGAGAGAGAAAGAGACAGACAGAGGAACACGCGCACACCGCACGGCTTACAACTATAGCAAAAAGTGTCGTTACAACTTTTGGTCTTAATTTTTTCTATCTTGCCTACTTTTGCAACGCGCGATAAGGAACTTCGTTCCAATATCTATTTCTGTCTGCGAGCTTGGCCTTGCGGGTCCCCACCGTACTTCAGAGAGCACGATAAACTGTCGGTCGGTGATGGATGAACCAGCCCTCCCCCCACATGTGTATGAGAATGAGTTATAAACACAAAGCCAGTCGGAAAAATAAAAATGCTTTCAAAGTTGAAATTCAAATAAAAGTTGCTGACAGAGAGAAATGCACATACAGTCCACCGGGAGCAGGACATTGACTGCTGTGGAAACGTTGAATTTTACTTAACTTCTTATTTCTAAAAGCAATTTTAGCAACCAAAAATTTGAGTTTTATACTCAAATCATAAGTTATAGAAATGTAACCAGTAGCGCGCGCGTTAGTAGAAATCGTCACGTAACGAAATGCCGGCTGCTGTGTGTGTGGTGCGTATGTATATCGAGTCGACTACAAGCAAATGAGTAGTCGAGCAAGTGAGTGCGCTGCCGTGTGCGCAACTCTCCTTCTCTCTCTATTCACTCGGTCTCTGTCGCTCTTTATCGTATAACCTGTAGAAATATACAGATTTCATTTCGAATTACATTCGAAGTTGACGTAACAAAGTTAAGAACTTCGTTCGTGGAGGGGACCCTCGACCATTTTTTTTTACTCTATATTTCTAAACAACGAAAAATAGGCAAATACATTGAAGCATCTAATTACTGTATTGCAAAACGTGAAATATTTACTACTGGGTAGTTTTGGTGATCACCGATGAACTCCGCAACCCAAAGGGTGAACCAGTAACTCATTGAATAAGAACAAGTTACTATGAAGAGTTAACGATTATTATCAGATCTTATGATAACAACTGAGACCGACCGCTTAACGTACACACCGATGGATGTTGGGGAGACCCACAAGGACAAACACTAAGGGCTAAGCAGAAATGTATATCAAATATTGCACATTTTTTTTTTTTTTTATGTTAGAAGTTGGCAAACAAGCATACGGCCCACCTGATGGTAAGTGGCTACCGCAGCCTATGAGCGGTTGCAGCACCATTAGTAGGTGCCACTCACGCGTTGCCAACCTCGAGATATTAGTTCTTAAATCTCGTTCGCCCAGTAATTTCACTAGCGTACAATGCTCTTCAAACCGAAACACAGTAGTGCCTAAAGACTACTATTTGGCGGCAGAATATTGGACACTGCGGTGGTACCTACCTAGCCGGCCTCTTGCAACAAAAGACCTACCACCAGTGTGACTGATTGCACTGGTGGAATAATCTCTGTTGTGACAGAGGTTATCCCAACAGCACATGCTTGATATAAATATATCTGTCACCGAGCTGGAATCGACTGCTGAGGCTCAAAGCAGGATTGCTACCAGCACGCCACGACGGTCGACAACTTATAACTTTTTACTCTGTAATAAATTATGTATTCAAATCACAGAAAGGCAATAAATGTAAAAGAACGATACTGGTTCTAGATTTAAGTCTGTGAGAACTTTTACAGAGAGGAATGGATTTTTTTCATAAATTTTCTTGAGTGGAATAATAATTTTTTAATGATTTAGCTACGAGCTACGTACATTAGACCAAGTGAAATTATGTTTTTAAGATATTATTTTACTTGGTTTAATCATATTTTTAATTTTTTTTACTTAGTCTAATTTGTTTGTAAAACATTTTGGCGTGCTGGTACTTTTAAATTTTGAGAAGTAAATATATTATATATATATTTTTTTAATATATAAAATTCTCGTGTCACAATGTTCGTTCCCATACTCACGTGTCACGTGTCCAGTCCAATTTTTTTATATTTTGGATAAAATTTTTATTTTTATTTTTTTATTATGCGGCATTGAAAAATACATACGACCCTAAATTTTCACTTTTATCACCAACCCCTGCTTTTTAATAGCCTTATTAGTCAATCAAAAACTAACACCGGGTAGAGGGCGCTGCTATCGGGTCCCAGATTTTTTCGGGGCAGGACAACGTCTGCCGAGCCCGGTAGTATTTTTATATATGTGCTTCGAGCGGGAATCAGAGCCGCGATTGTCGTGTATAAAAGCATGCTCGCTACCAGCACGCCAAATTTTTTACCTTTTAAATATAAAAGTAAATATATTTTTATATATCAATTGTTAGGAAGAAAAATGTTTATTTTCACAATATACACTATCTTCTAATCTTCCGTGTCTAGAAACAGTTTAAAATCTAAAATTGTAGCTCATACATAAATATCAAAGAAATATTAAAGCTTAAGTTTTCACAAGGTTCGCGCTTTAATATTTTTCCTTAAGGTGTTATTTTTGTGACGTTTAATTGCGTGAACAAAGGTACTAAAGTAACTCTTAAAATGAATTTTTATAGATAAAATATGATATTAAAAAGTCCATTAAATTTTATTTCAAAACTAAATGATATTTCTGTCTTTGTAGGGTTCCGTAGCCAAATGGCAAAAACGGAACCCTTATAGCTTCGTCATGTCCGTCTGTCCGTCCGTCCGTCTGTCTGTCTGTCCGTCTGTCCGTATGTCACAGTCATTTTACTCGGAGACTATTGGCTCTATCTATATGAAATTTACTAAATAGGTGTATTCTATAAACCGCACCACGATTTTGTAATAAAATCTTAAAATATATAAGAATTAAGGGTAGCAGTCCATACATGTAACTGAGTGTTGAAAAAAATATTTCAACGTATGTCAACGTGTAAGATATCTTTGGATAGGTCTTTCAAAATGATTACGAGGTTTGATTCTTACTTTTTCATTAAGTCAGTAGTTGTTGAGATATTAGCTCCTAAAGTCATAAAAATTGTGCCCCCCTCTAACTTTAGAACTATGGGATTTAAAATTCTGGAAAAATTTTAGCTGGTAGGACATCAAATAAAATTTCATCCACATTTGGTTTGGAGAAGATAGGTCTACAAATTTAAGAGATATATAAGTTTTTCCCATAACTTTGTTTTTCATATAACTTTTATTAATTACTATGAAATTACCAACTTATTTTGCAGTCGATTTTAATTCGTCGTTTGTTTCTTGACTGCTAATTATTTTAATTTGTGAAGCTTTTGATTTTTTGTATTGTTTAGTGTGTAATTTTAACACCGCGATCACTGAATTAAAACCAGATTTTTATTGCAATATATATATATATATATATATATCATTACTTGTGCCCGCGACTTCTTATTCTTCCCAGCATTATTCCCGGTATTATACGAGTATTTGCCTTGGGTCTGCTTATTACTGTTGTCCGGATTTGACCCGCATTCCTAAAGGCGTACCAGTTACTCATTGGATAAGAGCAATATACTTATCAAGGGTTCACGATTAATAGCAGGTGTTATGTGATAACAACCGGGATCGACAGGTTAACATGCTCTCCGAGGCGGTGAGGAGACCCAAGGACAAACGCCCTGGCCGAAACACATATTTGTAAGATCAATGAATGATCAATCAATCGATCAAACATCTACCGCAGCGGGAATCGAACCCGCAACCGTCAATCACAACGCCACCGATGTCGACTTCCTTGTGCCCGCGACTACGTTTGCGTGGAATAGTGTCTTGAGTTAGCATTTTTC
This sequence comes from Hestina assimilis, assembly GCA_023373885.1. Taxonomy (NCBI): domain Eukaryota; kingdom Metazoa; phylum Arthropoda; class Insecta; order Lepidoptera; family Nymphalidae; genus Hestina; species Hestina assimilis. The sequence continues at coordinate 12,878,545 of CM041756.1, forward strand.
ATTATTTAGATTATTTTAAAAATAAGACTCATACATTTTTTAGCTATTTCTAGTATTTCAACCCTATTTATACAAACTTTCAGCTCTTGAGGCTGTTGGTTTGTTTATATTATATTTTTTCGCATTAAAAAGTAGTTTATATCCGTTCTCAGGCTTTAAAGTTTTGGCGTGAAAGCGCGGCAGAAAGACAAAGTTACTTTCGTATTTATAATTAAATAAGCACAGTAGAGACAGAGATTACGCAATTAATACGGTTTGTTTTTAATTTAAATTATAATTAAACTGGAAAATCAAATATTGGCACGAATCAAACACTGAAATTACAATGTAAAAATTTATTCCTGAAAATTGATAAAATATACATATATATACATATAAATTGAAGTGTCTGTTTGTAATTCCAAATTAACAGGTTTTTACTAAATATATATGAAAGTATATACGGTACATAAAAAAGTCAATTTTTTTATTTTTGTCCGTCTGTCTTTACGGGACGATACTTTCACTGGCACTGGCTGATGTTATAAGAAGTAACCTATCCTTCTTTTATTTTAGTCATGGTTGACTGTGCGAGCAAACCCGCGACACCCCACTATGGCGCTAGGCATAAGTCCTATAAAAACCATAGCCTCGAGTTCCACAATTGTGTCCCCGTGCCACCTTTCACCATCTGTCCCGGCACGGGAGTCCGCAAATGCAAGTAAAAGGCTTTTTATATTACAAGTTTGCAAACAAGCATACGGCCTACCTGATGTGGAGTGGTTGCGTAGCCTATAAGCGTTCTCAGCACCATCAGTAGGCGTCACTCACGCGTTACCAACCTCGAGATATTGGTTCTTAAATCTCCTCTGCCCAGTAATTTCCAGCCAACAGTGCTCTTCAAACCGGAACACAATAATGCCTAAGCACTACTATTTGGCGGCAGAATATTTGACACTGCGGTGGTACCTTCCCAGACGGCCTCTTGCAACAAAAAACCTACCACCAGTGTGACTGATTGTACTGGTATAATAATTTCTGCTGTGACAGAGGTTATCCCGACAGCGGGCGTTGGAGTCGTCACATCCTGACGCTATGGAAATGCGCTTTTATTATAGAAAAAGAAGTACGATTTTGTGCAGTTATAAAAACGGTACACCGCGCGAGTGAAGCCGGATGTGCAGTAGTAATAGATGTCTAAAAGCGATAAAATAAAATAGCGCTCCAATACTCTCAAAGGTTCAATACTATAAAACCACAACCTTATTAATAATAAATTACTTTCCACAACCTTTGATGTTTGTAAAAAATAATTTACAAACAGCAAACCGTGTAAACCGCTTATTTTCGTTAAAAGAGTTAATGACGTTGTATCATAAATTTGTCAAATATAAAGTGTATTTTTATAATTACAGTGTAAAATATGAGTATTTGTGTTTCGTGTCGGAGTCCGTTGATTACGAAAATCATTATGTATTTCGTTCAATTTGTATTATGTTATTATTTTTAAAAGCTTTATTAAGTGACCTCACGCAACTCAAAATAATTTATTGTTACACGAAAATAAATTTTGTTACAAATTTTAGGATTAAATGAAAATCACAAGAATTGTATGTTGAGGCTTTTTATAAAATGATTCAAGAGCGTTGTTGCATGCTGGTGGCCTACTTTGAGCCTTGACGATCGCGGGTTCGCGCTCAGAGCAAATGTTTGCTTTCTGTTTCGATTTGCCCTATCGTGCCTCGGAGAACACGTTAAGCAGTTGGTCCCGATTGTTATGATACAATCGTTCATCATCCTCACATCATCTGATAACAATCGTTAACTCTTAAAAGGTTATTTGCTCTTATCCAATGAATATGAGTATCCTGTAGGTTGTCAAGGTCAAATGGCAATCGCTCTGTGTAAAAACCGGTCCTACGTATAGGCCTCCGACTATAGGCCCGTAGAGGCCTCAGACTTGACTTTGCGACAATTATCAAATTAACAGCAGCCAAGACCGACATTTTACGTGCCCTCCGAAGCATGGAGACGATAAATACAACTATGCGATCACCCATCTACTCACCGCGCCTAAAGTTGCTTAACGCAACCGCCTATGAGTGTCTCAAATTCTAAGATCAAAGCAGATGAAGTCGCGGCCATTACTAGTATAATATATTTTGGTAAAATAAACATTATATTAATTGTTCCTTAATGACCCTCCTTGCAATCTAGTTACCCACAGCATTACTTACCTAGACCACATTCTAGCCACGCTAAATGCCAATATATATACTACGATTCCAACCAATACATAATACGATTTACCGGCATCGGGACGTGACGAACCTATCGCCCGCTGTTGGGATAATCTTTGTCATAGCAGAGATTATTGGTGGTGGGTCTTTTATTGCAAGAAGCCAGCTAGGTAGGTACCACCGCAGTGTCAGATATTCTGCTGCCAAATAGTATGCCTAAGCATAGAAAATATTTTTTTTTCTTTTTAGTTACGAATGATAGTATTTTTTTATGTTACTAAGTTGGCAAGCAAGAATACCGTACACCTGATGGTAAGGGGTTGCCGTAGCCTACGAACCATTATAAAGTGCCACTCACGCGTTGCCGACCTAATATAAATATGTAACGTTCAGTATTATTAAAAATTGTTTCTTCTAATTATAATGAAAGTTAATAATTGTCTGAAGCTATCTACTAAAATATATAATAAAGATTTGACGACGTTGTGGTGCAGTCGCGGGTTCAATTCCCGCTTGGAGTATATGTTGGTATTGACCACACAGGCATGTTTACTGCGTGTGTTCATCCTTGGCATTGTATATTTCCTGACCCTCGAAATAGGATATAACTATCCTAATGGGGTTGTTTATTTATTTATACTTACATCATCACTACATAGTATAAAACAAAGTCGCTTTTTCTGTCCCTATGTATGCTTAAATCTTTAAAACTACGCAACGCATTTTGATGCGGTTTTTTTGAATAGATAGAGTGATTAAAGAGGAAGGTTTATATGTATAAAAATATAATAATTTTTGGGGTTTCTTATGTGATGTCGTAAATAATTAGATTTAACGCGTGCGGGCCACGGGCAGTAATGAATAAATCATAACTACTGGATCGATTTTAATAATTTTTTTAGTGAATGATATAGCCTATATATTTTATACCCGTGCGAAGCCGGAGCGGGCCGCTAGGTAATATTATTAAAAAAAACAGAAACGAGAAAAACGGAAAAAGCTCAGCTAATGGTCTGATGTAAATGTATTCCCACAGAATGGTTCAGCTTCAACTCTCCAAGGCCTTGTGCTCGTTCGTAGTACGGAATGGCAGGGGATTATTATGTTTGGTAAAAAATTTAAATATTTCCAAATGTAATAACTTTACTTAATATCCTATGTCACACTGGTGGTAGGTCTCTTGTTGCAAGAGGTTGGCTAGGTAGGTAATATTCTGCCGCCAAATAGTACTGCTTAGGCATTACTGTGTTTCGGTTTGAGGGCACTGTACGCTAGTGAAATTAATGGGCAAAGGAGATTTATGAACCAATATCTCAAGTGCAACGCGTGAGTGGCTCCTACTAATGGTGCTGCAAGCGCTCATAGGCTTCGGCAACCACTTACCATCAACCGTATGCTTGTTTGCCAACTTGTAACATAAAAAAACCTTAGCCTCTGCCTCATGCAGAGGGCGTCTACAGTAGTCTTTTATTGCGAACGATTTTGACCCACGATTTACTTCAGACCTTGTCATCACAATACTCGTCGGTTCCGCCAATACGGAGCGACGCCAGGCTTGTCGAGGACGGCCACCCTTTCTTCTCCCTTGAGGATTCCAATCCATTGCTCGTTTAGGTGTATGATTATAATGTCGATTTAATGTCTGGCCAATCCATTTCCATCAGCTTCGTGTGTTGCTCGATGTGGAACTCATGGCTCTTTTCTAACTAGACTAGATCTTTTTTTATATCATGACGGTTGTCAAACAAGCACACATTCCGCCTCATAGTAAGCAGTCAACGCAACCTATGAACGCTTGCGATACTTGAAGTAACACAAGCTCGTTGCCAACCTAAGGAACGGGAGGGAAGAGAACAGAGGAGGATAAGAGATTGGGCCTCTGTCGCAAGAAACGTAACAGTATCTCCTATTACTTTACGCCGATTTTCTGTGAGAGGGTAGTACTTCCCCGGGCGAACTGGCCCTTTTATGCCGCGAGAGGCATGGCTCTGTTACCGTTTAAAATCTTCGTTCGATATGATCTAGGCCCAGTATATATAAATAAAATAACATTGACACAATACACCTAAGCATACTTCGCCTCAGTCAACTATCGTTGAAATTTCAAATTTATTGTCATGGTCTTATTAACAAAATATATAAAACTGTTTTATGTCTTGTTTGTAATAATTTATATTATATAATGTTGCGTTAAAATATTTTAAAGTGCTATTTTCGTGATATTTCGTCGCGTGAGTAATTAAAGTAACACCACACCTGCTAGGAAATTCAAGTTTACTTTTGAAGTCAGAATGATATGTTTATTTGATGGCTTTACTAATTAATAGTTGAAAATACCTTAATTTTAAAGTTAAGTTTATTAATGATCATTACAATTTGGTTTGCGTGAAAAAGGTGCTTTGAAATTTCCTTATTTTATCAAGATTGATCGACGACGTTGTGGTGTAGCGGTAGCGAACCTGCCTTAAACGCCACAGGTCGCGCGTTCGGTTCCCGCACGGAGCATAATATGTTTGTATTGACCATGCACGCATATTTTCCGGTCTGGGTGTTTGTCCTTGTCCTTGTATGTTTCCGGATTCCCGACACAGGATATAACTATCCTAATGCGGGCCGTTGAGTGTGTACCGTTTATTTATTTATTTATTATTTAAGATTCCAACTAAAAAAGTATATTTTAAAAGTTGCGTATGTCTTTGTGAAACAAGAATTTAGTTTTTTTAATGAAATTTGTTGCATTACATTCTTTTCAATTTACGTTGCGGCGGTGGGGAAACTGCCTTAGCCGCCACAGGTCTACCAGGCCCGCTAGTTATATATATAAACATTATAGTAACAATTGTTTCAATTTCTTATCACCACACCTTGAGACCCACAGTCCAGACTTTTCAGTGAACATAACATGTAAATTACTTTGACATTAAAAATAATAATACATTAAAAAGATATAGCCCCTCAGGTAGAGGATTAAATTTGGAGCCGGTAGTAGAATCTGACTTTCAACAAATAAGTGTTATTGTGCATTTTACATAAATTTTTTTTTAATTTGAATTTGAATATCTGTAACTGTAATAAATTAAAATTAAATGAAACAAAAAACCCAACTGACCAATCAATTTGTAAATTGATGATGGAGTTTAGAGGAAGTGCTTAAATTACGGAAAAATATAATAATTATGTTTTATTTCAATGCTTGTCCCCGTCTGCAGTACCTTTACTAATTTTAAAGAAATATTTATATTATAGTAGTCATTATAGAGCTTGTTTTTAGCTTTTTAGGAATTATTATTAACGCAGTTGGGTTTTTTGTTTCATTTAATAATTTATTTTATTTCAAACTTTTTAGTTATATAATTAATAATTGATTAGGTGTATATATATATATATATATATATATATATATATATATACACCTAATCAATTATATATATGTATATATATATATATATATATATATATATATATATATATATATATAATTGATTACATATACAAGGAGAAGACCTGAATTACTTATAAACGCGAAGCCTAAGCCCTTCACCCTAAAAAGCTATTTGTTTTGATGTTGTTTTTAAAACGTAAACGGGCACTAAGAAAGTATTTTTTGAAATTCAACCCTCAAGGGGTTAAAAAGTAGTAAAAGTTTTGTTGGAAGTTTATCATTTTTGAAATTAAAATCATGTAACATTGTGTTTTTGGGGAACTATTAACACATTTCCTTCAATCCTACCCCTGAAGGTGTAAAGCTTTATATGAAAAAGAAAGGATTTGTTCCTCCAAATTTAACGCAGCGAAGCCGTGGGCAGAAGCTGGTTATAAGTAATATAACTTAGCTCTCTGCACTATGCAGGTCTAACTAGAATGTCGATTATATTTTTGGCAAGTTCTATCTCACAAGCTTGTAACTTATTTCGAGCTGGCATCTGCCTGCGACTTCGTCCGCGGTGACTTTAGAAATGGCTCTAGAGACAAATGAACCATTTGTAAGTAAATAATCACTACATAGTATAAAACAAATTCGCTCTCTCTGTCCCTATGTATGCTTAAATCTTTAAAACTACCCAACGGATTTTGATGCGGTTTTTTAATAGATAGAGTGATTGAAGAGGAAGGTTTTTATGTATTATAACATCCATTAAATAGTGGAGAAAAAAACTGTTATTTTTGACGTTTCTAATGTAAATGTGTCGTAAATAATTAATAAATCAAAACTACTGGATCGATTTTAATCATTTTTTTAATAAATGACATAGGCTATATATTTTATACCCATGCGAAGCCGGAGCGGGCCGCTAATATTTCATAAGACAAAGATAAAAAAGTTCTGTAGAGTGTTTTTTGATAATCCCATGAGAACCTAACATTTTTTTAGGAATAAAAAGTATTTTATGACTTAATCCAGGTTACAATCTTTGTATGTGCTAAGTTACATTCCAAGCCGTTAAATCGTTAATGCGATGTGTAATTGAGTATCAAGCATCTAAACATTTTTGCAGTACGTTTTTTGATAATGCCGAGGGAACCTACCATTTTTCTGGTATCAAATGTGTTAATTCAGGGTGTGTTAATTCAATATAAGCTCTCTGTGTGCTAAATTTCATCCAAATTCGATCAGCAGCTTTTGCGTGAAAAGGCTAAACTACTTTCTTACTCCTCTCTCATACTTGGCTCACGTTGTCATCAAGATTGCAATAAATATTGATGGAGTGAACGCATTTTTACGAAACAAAACTGAATGTTACTCGAAAATACGCTTTATCATTTCTTTGCTGACTTTGAAGTTGAAAATTGCAGTTTTGCAGCATTGCGTCAGAGGATAAGGAGTGCGGAGAGCCGACAAACAGGCAGACATTTGCAAAAAATATAAATATATGATATTTCATCATTTAGTTTTTAGTTCCGAGTAACATTTTTATAAGAATCTGAGATGTTACCTACATCTACAGACACTTAAAATTTATATTTTTCGTACAGTAAACAAATTACATGACTAGGAATCGAAAAATACTTTTATTATAATATATTATGCTTATTCCTATATTTTATTACTTAATTATTTATTAATTGTACAATACATTGAATAACATTATATATTATAATAGTTTGCGTTTTAGAAGTTTAATTATTTTATTAATCTACCTATTTACATAACTATGCAGTATTTTTTATTTAAAGAAAATGCTTTAATTAATTATTCTAGACATTGGGATTGGAATTGGCAATCACTGGCCAAAAAAAAAAATCAAACTTCAACCATCGATATCTCGAAAACTGAGCAATATATCGAAAAATTTTATTTATACTTTTCGTCTTATTTTATCGAGTTCTACAAGGAAACATCATCAGATTTTAGCTCTGAGCGAACTGTGATATTCCGCTTTGAATATCTTTGCTCCTGCGGAACCCATGTTAAAATAATGTAGCCTATGTCACTCTCACAACTGAGACGAATCTAATGATACCCTATAAGTCGATGTACGTCCAAGGGTTTAGCCTGTAGAGCGTCACAAAGAAATAGACATACATACATTCATACATACATACATACATACATACATACATACATACGCTCGAAAAACATTACCCTCCGGCAGTCGGGTAAAAATAAACTCTAAATCCTATCATAATGTTGAAATATTTATAAAACTGATATTCAATTATAAGCATTAAAATATTTGATAAAACGATTTCTTCTGAGACCCTTTTAGGTTCAACAGCCTGGGGCGAGGACAAGATGTTCAATGTATGTGAAAATAAATCATAAAAATATATAATTTATCGAAGTAATGACGGTATTGTATTACACAGCATATAATATGATTTGTTTATGAAAAGATTATAAATTCATTATATTGAGCATCTTTCTGCTTTTTAGGGTTCCATACCTCAAAAGGAAAAATGAACTCTTATTTAAAATAATGTTGCTAAATCAAGCCTTTAAATAGAACAAAATTAAACAAGAACCTGACTGCATTAAAAATATTAAATAAATATAAAAACTATTAATATTATAATTGATATTATAATCTAGAATTTCGCTTATTTGTAAGTTCTAATTTAGAAACCCTAATTCTTTATCTAAAATAAAAATTGGAAAAAATAACTCCTTATGACATCAGCTATCAGCAATTATACAGACATTAGACGGAACAGACAGACAAACAAAAATTTTAAAAATATAATTTAAGTAAGTTTGGAATAAAAAACAAATACTTCAATTTTATTTATCAATATAGATTTTTAATGCAGAGCTTTATCGGCTTGTTAGATGATAGTTGTTAAGCCGCTGTATAATAATAAATAATAAATAAACGCTGCACACTCAATGGCCCCATTAGGATACTTATATCCTGTGTCGGGGGTCCTGAAAACAGAAACAAAGACATCGACAAACACACCCAGAAACATACCTGTATGGTCAATAGAAACGTCTGTTACGAGCGGGAAACAAAACCACAACCTGTGGCTCTTAAGGCAATTTCGCTACCGCTGTGCCACAACGTCGTTAAAAGGTCTCAAAGACCAAACATAAATAAATAAACTGATACACTACCCGCCTTTCCGTCTCGGTAATAGGGTAAAAAAGCTCACCAAGCTTTTATTGTGTGAAAATCCTTACTTAACAGCCTTTTAGTAATTGAAAGGCAAATCATCATATTTTGAAATAAGATGAAAAAGCACATACAATATTTTTCATATAAGAGAAATTTCTTTTTCCTCGCCTCGGGGCCACAAGGCTAAAAGGGTCACTAAGTAGATAATGTATTCTTTCTCCATGAAAGCATTTGCAAATACGTATAGATTTATTATAAACAGTTTTATTTTTGACTGCTAGAAGTACCTTTTCAATTTTAATGATTTATGAGCGAGTGAAAAAATCAAAGAAATTTGTCCTTTTATTTACAATAGAATTATTAAAGAAATAATATGTATCTACGTGCTGTACAACAATGCGAATTGGAAAAAAGGAAATGGCTACTTAAGTTAACTTATGAAGAGACTGAAAATCTCATTAAGACAACAATATAATTGAAATAAAACTCACACACATAAAAATACACACACAATAGATATTAAGATACACTTACACACATATATAACTTATACTTACAAACATACACAACATACGTACATTTTTTTATTATTATTATTTTCCTTTTTTGCATGTAAAATTTCAACTGTTGTTTATCTTATTTTCCTATTTTTAATTTTATATAATTCATGTTTAACTGTTTCTTTTTGTTTATATTTTAACATTAGTAAATCAAAATAGTTTCGTCTATGTACAATCTTAGCAAGAAAACTAAATACCGGAGGAGGATGTTAATAGCTACGACCGCGAACGTAGCCCACTCACCCTGATGAAGGACCTACGATGAGTCCGAAACTAGTCGCTACTTAAACCAATTGAACGTGAGTGTTAGCCGTTTAAATTTTACATTAAGTTAATTATGTCTCACGATAGTTTTAATAATTTAATTATTGATATTGTTTTGACTGTCGATAATAATTAAACTTCGGCTTCGTCAGCGTGAATTACGTCTTACTTTAACGCTCTATCTCATCCTACACCCTATTGTAATTTTACACCCTTGAAGGTCTTTCAAAATTGGTCTTCACATATTAATTTATATCAAGAATCAGCAGACTAAAAAATAAGTTTCAAGCTTGTAACTCTAAAACTGACGGTAATTCCATACAACTTTTTATCCCTCTCGTTCAACTCTTTTTCGCATTAAAAGTAGCCTTTGTTCTTTCTCAGGCTCTGGACTATCTGTGTCTCTGCTGTGACAGAGATTATTCCACCAGTGCAATCAGTCACACTGGTGGTAGGTCTTTCGTTGCAAGAGGCGGGCTAGGTAGGTACCACCGCAGTGACAAATATTCTGCTGACAAACTGTACGCTAGTGAAATTACTGGGCAGAGGAGATTTATGAACCAATATCTCGAGGTTGGCAACGGGTGACTGGCACCTACTAATAGTGCTGCAAGCGCTCATAGGCTACAGCAACCACTTACCATCAGGTGGGGCGTTTGCTTGTTTGCCAACTTTTAATATAAAAAAAAACTATTTCAAAGTATTTGACTTTGGAACGTAAGTACATCATCAATAGATACATTTTCTATGGAACTTTAACTTTATAGAATAATCGCCTTAATTCTCTTTTAGTTAAAAACGACAATCCTTTGCATATATAAGAATTATGTATAAGGGTTATATATTATTTTTTTTTAAATTGAACATCAGACTTTATAGCGTATTATTTAAAGATCATTTTCTAATACATTTATTGAGGTTTTTGCTATAATTTTTCTTGTGGGGAGTGTTAGGTTTTATTTTCGTTACGGAATTTCTTGATTTCTTGATAAAAGCAATGCAATAGCTTAAAAACGCTACACACTAAAGAATGGATGTAATGTAATGTGAATGGATCCCATTATGATAGTTATATCTCGTGTTGGGGGTCTCGAAACATTCACAAGAACACACTCAGACCGGAAAACAACCCTGTATGGTCAATACAAACATCTGCAAGCGGGAATCAAGCCGCGATCTTTGGTGCTTAAGGCAGGTTTGCTAACACTGCGCCACAACGTCGTCAAATACAAATAGATTGCCCCTTTTAAAAGTTGGTACAAAGTTCTTACTCGTGTTAACAGAAGTAGCGTATATGAAAGTTTCCAGTCAGTAAGTACATTGTCAAAGTCTTAGCACTTATGTTAAGTTTCAAGAGCCTTTGATATACTTTAGTTAAGAATTCGCTTTAATTGTGTGATTTTAACGAGGCCATATAAGTACTACATTATACAGTCATGTTCAATTAATTATACTAGCTTTGACTTAAGAAAACGTTTTCGTTTCAATTTCAAAGAATTTATCGCGAATGTTCATTATAGTTAGTCTTGAGAACTTGGATGAATTTTAAAGGCTTTGAGACCTGAGGATCCCGTCGCCAGCTGTGGGATAATCTCTGTTGCAGAGATTATTCCACCAGTGCAATCAGTCACTACTGGGTGTAGATCTTTGCCGCAAAGCACTTTGCGGTACGGCAACAGCTTACAATCAGGTGGTCCTTATGCGTGCTTGCCAACTTAGTAAGATAAAAAAAAATTTAAAGATAACAATTTTCGATTATTATTTTAAAATATTTAATTATTTAATGTTATTTTTTTTCAATATGTACTGTATACCTCATCACATTATCTTTGCACTGTTCTAATCTATATACTACTTGTAAGTGGAAACTTTATTGGTTTGTGTTTTAGATATAGTTTTTCTTTGTTGAATGGAATACTGTACTGTATGTTTCCAAATAAAAATAAAATAAAATACAAAATTATTAATAGTTGTCTAATATAACAGCCACACTGGTGGTAGACCTTTTGTTGCAAGAGGCCGGCTAGGTAGGTACCACCGCTGTGTCAAAAAGTCTACCGCCAAACAGTAGTGCTTAGGCTTTACTGTGTTCCGGTTTGAAGAGCATTGTACGCTAGGGAAATTACTTCGCAATTTAAGAACCTATATCTTGAGATTGGCAACGCGTGAGTCGCTCACAGACTACGGCAACCACTTAGCATCAGGGGGGCCGTATGCTTGCTTGCCAACTTGTAACAAAAAAACATGATCTAAATCCAAGTTCCTGAGACTAGCGTATAAAACTAATTAGAAAAGAAAGATATTACTAGATAAGTATGTATATTTTTTTTTTTCAAATTTTATTTCGTGACCAAGCTCTGTAGCTTTGATGGTTTGATTGAATTTTATGTTAAAATGAAAGTGATTTTGTGTTTTAAACTTGAAAGTTAATGATGCTATTATTAAAAAGGAAATCTATAGAATTGGAACACGATAAATTTGAGGCAACTCAATGTAATTACAAGTTCACAGTTATCAGTTCGACAGTTTCCGTACACTGTAGTTCAAAATTCAATTTTCCCGGAAGCATATAAATCAAGAGCTCTTGATCGTACTTGGTTTAACTAAGAAGTTAATATTGAGACCAGCTTATTGGAGTGAATCAGTATAGTAAACGAATAGTGCGATATAGATGAAATGTTCACGTAACGAAATGCTGTATGCTGTGTGCGTGTGCGTGTGTGTATCAAATTTACTACAAGCAGTTAATGAGCACCCGAGCATTTGATTGCGCAGCCGGGTGTGCAACTCTCTGTCTCTCTCTGTCCTTGTCTCTTTTTATCATATATCCTATTGAAATATAATAATTCCGGCGTCGGGATGTGACGACCCCATCGCCCGCTGTTGGGATAACCTCTGTCACAGCAGAGATTATTCCACCAGTGCAATCAGTCACACTGGTGGTAGGTCTTTTGTTGCAAGAGGCCGGCTAGGTAGGTACCACCGCAGTGTCAAATATTCTGCCGCCAAATAGTAGTGCTTAGGCACTACTGTGTTCCAGTTTGAAGGGCACTGTACGCTAGTGAAATTACTGGGCAGAAGAGATTTAAGAACCAATATCTCGAGGTTGGCAATGCGTGAGTGGCACATACTAATGGTGTTGCAAGCGCTCATAGGCTACGGCAACCACTTACCATCAGGTATGCTTGTTTGCCAACATCTAACATAAAAAAAAAAACAGATTAAGATAACCAAATAAACATTTTCATTCATTTTCAAATATAACGCAGAACACGGGTTCGAGAAAGTTCCGTCCGCGGAATGCTATACTACATGTTTATACAATACATCTTTCTAGAACCCACGCGACATTAAGGAAATAAACCGAGAGAGCAGCTAACGAACCTTATGACCCTTGTTCTCCGTAACAATATATAAAAAAAAAAAGATTTAATTTCGAATTACATTCGGAGTTGAAGAATGAACGCAAGGAACTTTGTTCTTGATGAGACTCTACTGACGCCACCATTTCTCGTTATACTATCTATCCTTCTTCTTCTTAGCATTATTCCCGGTATTCACCCGGTGTCTGCTTATACTCTTATCCGGATAGGACGGGTTACTAGTTTTTACACGAAGCGATTGCCATCTGACCTCTGCAACCCTAAGGGCGAACCAGTAACTCATAGGATAAGGGCATATTACCTATCAAGATTTGTTTATATAGATTATTATCAGTTATTATGATATTAATTGGGACCGAAAGAGGCATGGTGGCGAGACCCACAGAAGAACATCGAGCTTACGGCTCAAAGCAAATATCTGTCCGAGAGGGAATTGAATCCGCCATCGTCGAGGCTAAAGGCAGACTACACAATGAATGCCACAACGACGTCTAATTATAAAACAACTATGTTCAATGAATATAACTATAAGATTTATCCCTAACTAGCGGCCCGCTGCGGCCCGCTCCGGCTTCGCACGGGTATAAAATATATAGCCTATGTTATTCACTGAAAAAATGATTAAAATCGATCCAGTACTTTTGATTTATTCATTACTGCCCGTGGCCCGCACGCGTTAAATATAATTATTTACGACATCACATTAGAAACCTCAAAAATAACATTCTTTTTTTTGGCCACTATTTAATGGATGTTATTATATATAAAAACCTTCCTCTTCAATCAATTAAAAAAACCGCATCAAAATCAATTGCATAGTTTTAAAGATTTAAGCATACATAGGGAAAGAGAAAGCGACTTTGTTTTATACTATGTAGTGAAGTCTAAGATATTCGTATTGTATAATCTAAAGTTAATATATCTGAGATCTAAAACACTCAGATAACTCCTTAGTTCGTGATTAAGCATTCCGTAAAGTTAGAAACAGCCTCCAATTACTAGCATACATTCTTGGACAAGGCTCTGTTATGTAGCAAGCGCTTCAAGAATCAATTCCCGGGATTTAATTAACTTTTTAATGATTAAATTTATATCTTTGAAGTGAAACTTCTTTAGAATCAATTTAATCTTCAATTCGATGAAACGCAAAAGTGACACTAAAAAGAGACAAATGCATTCGCCGAAAGGATTTACCGTGTGAGTGAATGAGATAGTATAGTACGTGTATGTGTGCTTGCTTTTTTTATATAACTAGTTTATGGGTAACTTTAGACGTACTAAGTATGTGGATGGGTGATGCGTGATTTGTTAAGTAGCTGCGGGCACTCACTATTTCAGTGACCGTAGAAAAAACGAGGAAGTTCTACCCTCTATCAGTAGGTAATGTTGCATTTCGTGCGGAGAGTTATAGCGTCGGAGGCCCAATCTCCCACCCCCTTGTTCCCTGTTCCCAGGGAATATAACAATTCTAACGATGCTGTGGCGCACATCGATGCTGTACCACAGCTCGGGTCCGATTCCCGCTCGGAGCAGATATTTGTAGTTAGCATATTTTCCGGTCTGGGTATGTTTTTTTATGTTAGAAGTTGGCAAACAAGCATACGGCTCACCTGATGGTAAGTGGCTGCCGCAGCCTATGAGCGCTTGCAGCACCATTAGTAGGTGCCACTCGCGCGTTGCCAACCTCGAGATATTAGTTCTTAAATCTCGTTCGCCCAGTAATTTCACAAGCGTACAATGCCCTTCAAACCGGAACACAGTAGTGCCTAAGCACTACTATTTGGCGGTAGAATATTGGACACTGCGGTGGTACCTACCTAGCCGGCCTCTTGCAACAAAAGACCTACCAGTGTGACTGATTGCACTGGTGGAATAATCTCTGTTGTGACAGAGGTTATCCCAACAGCGGGCGATGGGGTCGTCACATCCCGACGCCTAAAATGTTTGTCCTTGGCCAATGTCCATGTATGTTTCCGGACCCCTGACACAGGATATAACAATCTTAAAGACGGCCGTTGAGTGTGCTAAGTGTGTTGTGTTAACAAAAACAAAACAAGTAGGAATTGTATTAGTATAGTGAAATGCTAATCTAGATTAAAGCTTGCAATATACATGGTTCTATTACCTGTTATCAGATAGGAGTTGGCTACCTCGTGTGGCAAGAGTGATAAGCGTCGTTGCACGCAAGCCTGAAGTGTTAAACCATCTAGTTCATTTTATTTAATACATTAAGTTGTTTTAACTACTCATTAATAGGTTTAGGATTCCATTTCTTAGAATTCGAAAAAAACTCTTCGAAAGAAAGAAAGAAAGAAGGAAAGAAGGAAGGAAGGAAGGGAGGAAAGAAGGAAAGAAGGAAGGAAAGAAAAACACTTTTAGTCCTAGCAAGTTGACATTTATACTAGATACTAAGGTGTATAATCACTATTAGGCGTATTGAAATCAAAGCTTTGAGTCAACGTGGTCAAAAGATATGGCCAAATTTAGATAGAAAACTTGTAAGTACCATAATATGTACACCTTAATTTTTTATTTTTCCTTAATCGTCGCTTACGACCGACGATCGCTTTTAGCCTCAACAATAGCGGATTCGATTCCCACTCGGGAGAGATGTTTGTAACCTTGTAAATATCTGTTTCAGTCTGTCCGTTAATAATAATAATTAGGCCTCATTCGACGAGTTTCTGGTTCGCCCTGTGATTAAGGAAGTCAACGTAATAAGCACATTTTAGGAAAACTCCGGGAATAATGGTAGGACGATTCAATTTAACACAAATTCAATAAGAATTCTGATATAACGGAAATCGAAATACTAATTACGGAATGAAATATAAACCAGAATGCACGAACGACCCGGATATTTTCTATCAAGAATAAATTTTCGTTAAGCGAAAAAAAAGAATCCAGTTTTAATATGGTCTTCAAAATGAGCTTCTTTCCGCTTTGCGCCAGTTATACTACCCACAATTTTTTATAATAAATTTATATAATCCGGTGCGGCTCCACTTGCGTTCTGTGTAAATAAATAATACTAATAATAAACGCTATACATTCAACTGCCCCCGTTAAAATAGCAATATCCTCGGTAGTACCAAGATGTACGGGTTATAGTCGCCGTACAGGGATTTATTTAAAGATATAAGTTAAGGCTAAAATGGTTTAATTAAACTTAACTACTAAAATTGTAAAAAATGGTAAAAAATGGTAAAATGGTAAAATGGTAAAATTGTAAAATGGTAAAATGGTAAAGTGGTAAAATGGTAAAATGGTAAAATGGTAAAATGGTAAAATGGTAAAATGGTAAAATGGTAAAATGGTAAAATGGTAAAATGGTAAAATGGTAAAATGGTAAAATGGTAAAATGGTAAAATGGTAAAATGGTAAAATGGTAAAATGGTAAAATGGTAAAATGGTAAAATAGTAAAATGGTAAAGTGGTAAAGTGGTAAAATGGTTAAATGGTTATGAGGACACGCGAACCGAATGGCGATTTGAGGTGAATGAACGTGAGCTTATAACTAATGGAATACCGCGGGCCGGCGTAAACGCTGACACTGCATTACCTAATGTGCGTCGCTTAGCATCATAAATTTAGAAATCAAATTTAAATGTCTCTTTATAAATTAACATTAAACATTGGGACACAGATAGAAAAAATCTTTAACCAAATCGTGTCATCCCTCATTACCGTACTGGTATAACCATAAATTAAATAAACTGCGCAATGGAACATAAATACTTTGGAACTGAATTGAAAACCATTTTCATTAGACTAATGCTATACGAATTTAAGGAAAGCCTTCCATTAATTATAGCGCGCTTCTCTCAGCTAAAATTGTGTAAGTTTGACGACGTTGTGCCACAGGAAATGGGTGCAGTTCCCGCTCGCGGCATATGTTTGTATTGACCATACATTGTTTGTCATTCTCATTGTGTGTGTGTCAGTAAATAGAATTTGTTTTAAATGGAGTAACTTAGCATATTTTTATTTTTGCAAAAAGAATTAAGAATAGTTCTGTAAACCAAGCGTGTGGAGCCATGGGCACGTCTTCCTATATATGAAAACAAATTTATTATATATTCCCCATTTTAGCAATGACTTTAACCCTCCATAGACTGTAAACTTTACAGACTCAACCGCCATTTGGATAGTGATATCACACAAAGATAAGAACATACAAATCCGGACCGGAACACATCCATAAATAGTCACCTTCCCATACCCGTGACCTTCGAGGCTGAACTAAAAAATCAATTTTCAAAAACACATCGTATCGCGCTATATATCCAGTCAAGGAGGCACTTGAACGAAAGTTGTAAAGGCCGCAAACATCGAGAGGAAATAAAATGGATTCTGAACGAGGTTTTGTGAAATCGTTCGCATTCAATGCGATGTGAAAACGGTTTTGTAATGTTGAACGTTTATTGCTTTAGGTTAAAATGAACTGGAGACAGTACTTACACTGTTTGAGTTTATTTTTTATTATATCATATTTACAACCAATATTAGGACATGTGGAGGGACTAGGTATGTTTTGTTCCCCCTAACACAAAGGATCCTCCGAAGCTCCATGACTACCCCATCGCCCACTGTTGGGATAACCTCTGTCACAGCAGAGATTTCTCCACCAGTGCAATCAGTAACATTGGTAGGTCTTTTGTTGCAAGAGGCCGGCTAGGTAGGTACCACCGCAGTGTCAAATATTCTGCCGCCAAATAGTGTTCCGGTTTGAAGGGCACTGTACGCTAGTGAAATTACTGGGCAGAGGAGATTTAAGAAGTAATATCTTGAGGTTGGCAACGCGTGAGTGGCACCTACTAATAGTGCTGCAAGCGCACATAGGCTACGGCAAGCACTTACCAACAGGTGGGCTGTATGCCAACTTTAAACATAAAAAAAATATAAACTAATAAAAATCTTATGCAACTGTTAAAAAATTATAGAAGTATATATGATAATGTTGTGTTTGCTATTGTCCACACTAACTACTTTCACTGTATAATTAGGGCAGCATCATAGCATATTTAAGTATTTTTAAAGGAAGTCATAGAGTCCGCCTGATAGACAACAGATTCAGTAAACAAATCTTCGTCATATCGGGTGGTTAGTGGCCAACCTAGTGTACCAGTCAGGTTGCCTGTCCAGGCCTCTGACTTGAGTTTTCGACTGTTGTCAAATTGATAACAGCCGGGACCACCTGTTAATGTGACCTCCAAAGCACGGAGACGAACAGTTGAAATACCACTATGCGATCACCCATCTAGTAACTGACCACGACTACAGTTGCTCAGAGCCAGACCAGACCCATCGATTACAGATCAGTGTGTGCACTCGGCTATAAGCGTAAAAATAAAAAAACACGTGTTTTAACATTTTCAAAAATCTCACCCCTGAAGGTTTGAAATGGGGGTTTAAAATGTATATTAAAATCGTTATTCACGCGTGCAAAGCCGCTGGCTGAAGCAAGTATTATGATTAAAGAATAATCATTTTACAAACCTTGAAAACGATAAGGTTAAAATGTCCATAAATTTAAGGTGACCGACCGACCCTTTGCCCGAGACCGTACTTCGGACACCTGATAAAGGGTTACTTATCAAAACGGTTTCACCTTAGTCATGATATGATTCCACCTGAATTTTGGAAGTGAATCTTCTTTAGAATCGTTGTGATTTCAAAGTCGATGAAACGAAAAAATAAGTTCCTAGAGACACAAATACAAAAATGTGTATGAATGAATGAGACAGAAATATACATACTATTTTATATTATCAGGCTCTCCTCTTTGCGCCATGCTGTAGTGAGCCAGAGCGAGAGAGCAAATGTCGGTGTGTATGTATATATATATGTATGCGGCTGCGTATTACAGCTTTTTAGTAAGAAGTCAGCGTGGTGTGTTATTATTTAACAGTGTTTGTGAATATTTTTATATCTTGTTACATATATTCATCTCATTCTTTTGTCGATTTACTAAAGTTTCACTTCTATCGTGTGTGAATCGCACACACACCTTTTTTTTATTCTGTACTAGCTGCACCCGCGGATCCTCTTAGGTTGTTTGCCTACTTTTCTTTTTGCATGAAATCTTAATTCTTATTCTAAAATAAAAGTAACCTTTTACTTCTAACAATATCAGCAGTCTACCAATAAAAGTCGCCGAAACCTCAATCACCCACCCACTCTATACCCTGCCTTTCATCCCTTCTAGACATTGGGTTGGCAATGCGCATTGTTAGCTTATTTAATATTTATTTTAGTCAATTACATATATTTTATATTGATTATTTATTACATTCTTATTTTGACTTGGTTAGTTACTTTTGATTACGCAGCTAGTATTTATTTTGACTCTGTTAGTTTTCAATTTCAATATAAGCCTCAATAGCTCAACGGTAGAAGGGACTTCGCTCCGTTAACGCGAGAGTCGAGGGTTCGATCCTGACCCCCTTGGACTATTGTCTTGGAGTAGGTATCCACTCCTAGCGCAAGCTTCGAGCTTATTTGGAGGGGGCTTGAAAAAAGCATTGCTAATATTCTTTATAAAAAAAAAAACTCAGTTTTCAATTTGATTCAGTAAAGAATTAGTGATTTTAAATCTTAACGGAAATTCAAATAAGATAGGATGAACGATGTAAGAAGGAGAATTTGATTTGGAAACGTGGCCAGTATGCATTGAGGGTACATGAACAGTGGTCGGAAACTAATTTCGTTTAGTGCATATTTAAGAAACTGTTACTGGATAAAGAAATATAAGATTTGTAAGATTAAATAAATATACAATTGGATGAATAGATGTTTTATTGCACCTGTATGTTTATCGTCTTTATTCTGTATTTTAGTGGTACTATCCTCCACCCTTGGGTCTTCTAATATAATAAACTTAACTAAGTTTTGATCCCGTAAATATAGCTTATATTGAGGCATTACCAAAAAAACAAATTATCTCTGATGACGTCCTTAGCCGTTGTTCGGCTTCGCAGGAGGCACCCTAAGGACGGAATCAAATTTGAGGGCTGCCCCTTTATCACGGTTGAGTCTCTGTACTCGCGCGCGTTCATAGGTTGCGGTGGCTGGTTACCATCAGGCGGACCGTATGATTGTTTGCCAACCGTCATGGAAAAAAGCGATTACAATAGCACGAACGAAGCCGTGGGTATTGCTTAGGTTATATTTATAACTAGCGACCCGCTTCGGCTTTGCACGGGTATAAAATATATAGCCCATGTCATTGACTGAAAAAATGGTTTAAATCGATCCAGTAGATTTGATTTACTCATTAAAGACCGTGGCCCGCACGCGTTAAATGTAATTATTTACGTCATCACATTAGAAACCTCAAAAATAACAGTATTTCTCCACTATTTCATGTATGTTATTATACATATAAACCTTCCTCTTTAATAACTCTATCTATTAAAAAAACCGTTTCAAAATCCGTTGCGTAGTTTTAAAGATTTATGCATACATAGGACAAAGAAAGCGACTCTGTTTTATACTTTGTAGTGATAATTAATATATTCCTGGAATCCTTGATTAGATAATGAAAAAAACATGTGATTATTTCGATACCAGAAATTTCTCATTTTGTCTTCGTAATAATATATTTATATTTCTAGCATGTTTTATATGGAGGGATCGTTTTCGTACGTGATGAAAATGCTATCGTCACGAACGAAGTAAACATTTGTCGTGGGCGGAAAATTGTTTTTGCTCGTTATGTGACAATTAGGACGCATTCCGTGACAGCTCTATAAGCTCTTTATATACTGTTGATGAAGTAATAATAATAGCAAAACACCATGCAAGCATTTTCTGGTCTGGGTATATTTATCCTTGTTCTTGTATGTGTTTCCGGACCCCGACACAGGATATCACTATCCTAATGGGGGCCGTTGAGTGTGTAGCGTTTATTGTTTGTATTGTTATTTTCTTTGAGAGGGTAACACTTCCCCGATCGAGCCCGCCCATTTATGCTGAGAAAAGCACGGCTCTATAGCAAATCGTTGGATACCGGGAATAATGCTAAGAAGAAGAATGATTTGGTTTTTTTTTTGATGACGTTTTTATACCACGTCACCATGGGATGGAGGGGGCGAGTGTAACAAAATATACAAAAACACAAACACTTTCACAACACCTCGAATGTATATGGACGCAAATAAGCAATACCATGTCAACCGCGAATGTCATTTCGAGAAAAACGCGGTCTAGTTTTTGGCAATTTCAAGATGTATGTATGTTATTTTACTTATTTTCACATAAAATAAGCATACAAACTGCATATTTCGTATATAATATAACCCAAAACGTTTAAAATAATACATAAATTGCATGATTAAAAAATGGCTTTTTAGAAGTTTTAAAGCTTAAAACCCTTCAAATATTAAAGAAAAATGTTCTTCAGTCATTTACCAACACTTCTGTATAACTCAGTTTTTAAATTTTTGACTTGACATGGTATTGCTTATTTTCATCTATATAAGACTAAATTTGTTTCAACGCTTAGGCGATTTAAAAAGTCTAGTTGGTCCAAGTTTCAATGTGTAGTGCGGTGCCTTATTCATGCTTATGTTACCGCGTCTTATCAGTATCGCATTTGGCTTCTAGCCAAGTTAATAGCGGTCAGTAATTCCGACCTACTTTACACAGACTACATAATAATAAAACGCTATGTTATTTATTTCAACCTACTGTACTGTTGTTGTGCTATTATAGTTCTCTCAATTTAAAGTGAACCAAAATGGCCGCTTCTGCGCAGGTACAATCATGGACAAAAATGTTAGACAAAAATATTGATTTCGTCTTATTTTTATAAAGTGTGAAAACGGGATTAAGTATGTAATAAAGTTAATGTGTCTTCTAAATTCAATTACTTATTTATTCATTATCGTTATTAATTACCTACATAGAATAAAACAAATAAATAGTATAGAAATGGTATATATAAAAGTAACAATAGTTAATGTACTTAATCACTGTCACTTATTAGGATGACAATCAATAATGAAATGAAAATTAAATGTTCAAACACTTGATAAAAACAAATATTTTTATTTAATTATTAATAATTTATTTTTAAAGAAATAACACAACCACGAGCGAGTGTACCAAACGGGTCGAGCGTTGCTATAGTTACGCGGCCCCCTTCATTCATCATTCGGCTGAGACCCAAAAATGTGTTGAGTACTACTCATGCTTTACCTTATATAACTCTCTAGTTATTTCCCAAAGCCTAAGCTATGAGTAATAAGCTGTGGTGTGCTCTAAGCGTGGGGTCTCGACGGCCCCATCGCCTGCTGTTGGGATCACTTCGCCAAAAATCTGAGTGTGCCAAAGCTCACTCTAATTTTAATATTCTAAAAAAAAGAGCTCGAAATCTCCTCGATACGTATTAATATAGTATACATAATTCTAAGGATAGAAAAAAATATACAAAAAGGAAAATTGTGTACAGAAATCATTATTTATTATAAAAACGTTCTTAATACGAAAAAGTATTCACGTAAGAGCGGTTTCTTACTAGCGTTTTATACAGCTCGTTTTTCGAAACGACATTTTTCTATCAGCGCATATAGGCGCGCCTCTTGCCACACGTTCAAAAAATAGTAATAAAATTGTGTGTCGTGGAACCCCGTCAGGAAAGAAGTTACTTACGTGTTCAACTCCGAATGTAATTCGAAATGAAATCTGTCTATTTCAAAATATTTTGTGATAAAAAGAGACGGACACAGAGAGAGAGGAGAGAGAGAGACTTGTGCACCCGGCTGCGCACTCACTTGCTCATGTCCTCATTTTCTTGTAGTAGCCTACACAAATACACACAGCATACTGCAATTCGGTTGGTGACGATTTGTACTAAGTCGCACTACCCGTAAGCGGCGTTAAGGCACTTCGTTCCAGTAATAATTATTATTATATTTATATTATTGACACTCGTCACCACGGGTTTGGACCCTATACGTTAAAATAAGCCCGTGTACGCGCCAACGTCTTCTTGAAGCACGTAACAAAGCGTCAGAGGACGTATTCCGCAATGACATACGCACAAATAAAACCGCTCGTGTGAAAGCACCCGTATACGATATTCCGGAATGTTTTCAAGCGCGAAAGCAAATGATAATCTAATGTAATATCTTTATTGCGCCATTCTATCAAATAAGGAAAACATTTTTTTCTATATATTTATATTCTGGGAAGACTAACAACAACAATTTATGACATTAAAACGATTTAACAAACTGCACATAATATTTATTTACGTCACCTTACAGATATCATTATATTAATCCTAAGGCAATAAGGCTGTGAAATCACTACATAGTATAAAACAAAGTCGCTTTCTCTGTCCCTATGTATGCTTAAATCTTTAAAACTACGCAACGGATTTTGATAGAGGGATTGAAGAGGAAGTTGTATATCTATATAAATTGTAAAAGAGGAAAAAAGAATTTTTGAGGTTTCTAATGTAATGCCGTAAATAATTACACTTAACGCGTGCGGGCCACGGGCAATGAATAAATCAAAACTACTGGATCGATTTTAATCATTTTTTTAGTGAATGACATAGGCTATTATACATTTTATACCCGAGCGAAGCGGGAGCGGGTCGCTAGTAATTATATATATTTTAAGATGCTAATGATGGCCATTTAATTTGATACGGTGGTAGGCCATTTATAGCAAGTGGTCAACTAGGTTGGTACCACCGCAGTCTCAGTTATTGTACCGTAATGCAGTATACTGTGTTTCGGTTTTAATGACACTGTAGCTAGTTAAGTTACTGGGCAGCGGAGATTTAAGAACCAATATCTCGAGGTTGGCAATGCGTGACCTACAAATGAATAGTGTTGCAAGGGTTCATAAGGTAGGACAACCACTTACCATCAGGTTGGCCATACAATGCCGTACATGCTTGCCAACTTAGTCACATAAAAAATGTATAGGTATCTACACCTTTGACGATGTTGTGGCGCAGCGGTAGCGAACCTGCCTTAAACGCCACAGGTCGCGGGTGGTCCATGTCATAATGTATGTTTCCGGACCCCCGACACAGGATATAACTATCCTAATGGGGGCCGTTGAGTGTGTAGTGTTTATTTATTTATTATTTATTTTTATACAATTTACTTTTTAAAACCAACCAGTTTTATATTTTGTGTAAAATTTTACCAAGTATTCCGTTGTATTATATGTTGTAAGCCTTTACCTTTATTACATGAAGTTATGTAATACCAAGTTGTTGCCAAAAAGTTACTAAAAGAAACATAATTCATCGTTTCCGATAGGATTTTTAATCTGGGACATTCTCCGAAAAGCATATTTTAATGTTACAACATGATACATTTAATATTGAGTTTTATATTTTAGTCTTCGCCCGCGTGAATAATGATTTTAATACCAAGTTTGAACCATTTTAATCTATTCAGGGTTAGTATTCTATAAAATGTTAAAACACATTTTTTTATCCGCTGTTCCCTAAAAAGAAACATGCTTGTAGTTTCAAAAATTCGATTTTTTTATCGCATTTTTTGCGCATTTACTTTTTATAAACAGCACCTGCAAAAACAGGAATCTACATTCAAGGATTTAGGCTGGGCGTTCACAAATTAGTAAGGTCTTCTCCTTTTACAAAGGAGATTATATATATGTATCCCTTATAGTTTCGTCATGTCCGTCTGTCCGTCCGTCCGTCTGTCCGTCTGTCCGTCTGTCCGTCTGTCCGTTCGTATGTCACAGTCATTTTACTTGGAGACCATTGGCTCTTTCTATACGAAATTTACTAGATAGGTGTATTCTATGAACCGCACAACGATTCTGTAATGGAATCTTAAAATATATAAGAATTAAGGGTAGCAGTCAATGTAGTAACTGAGTGTTGAAAAAAAAAATTTTAACGTCTGTCAACGTGTGAGATATCTATGGATAGGCCTTTCAAAATAATAAGGTTTGATTTTGACTTTTTTCATTAAGTCAGTAGTTGTTGAGATATCAGCTCCTAAAGTCATAAAAATTGTGTCCCCCTCCTCTAACTTTTGAACTATGGGATTTAAAATTCTGGAAAAATTTGAGCTTAAAGGACATCAAAAAAATTTCAACCACATTTGGTTTGAAGAAAATAGGTCTACAAATTTAAGAGATATATAAGTTTTTCCAATAACTTTGTTTTTCATATAACTTTTAATAATTACTATGAAATTACCAACTTATTTTTGCAGTCGATTTGAGTTCGTTATTATTTTTAAAGGCCTTGTGATTTTTCATAACCATGCTGCGGAACCCTATAGTTTTAACTGTGCGTGGTCAACAACGCACTTGACTGCTAATTATTATTTTTTTTTCTTCTTTATAAAGTGTGCTTAAATTAGGCACTAATGTTACAGTTATGGAAGAGTGGTGTATCCTATCACAAGCAATGTCTTGCTTAAAAGGATACTCTATACCTTTGTTTATATTGTAATAATAATAATTTATTGTCACAATCAGCATACATTACATTATTTCATATTTGGAGCCTCACTTTAAGCAAGTATTGCCTGTGTTATGAGACTCCGCTCTTCCATAGCAATGGTTATATTATATACTAACTGTGAACATATACTACTTATTACCAATACTACTTATTACTTTGTACCACAAGTTAAAGAAATAAACTTTTTTTACTTTTTTTACAAAGAAGTCTTTCTAAAATGGTACTAATGGAAAGCTTCATAATTATATATGTTAGCTTCTGTCAAAGTTCTGTTTAATTTGACCTCTAGTAGAAAGACTGTCATAGGTTCTTATGGAAATATATCCATCTCTGTTTTTCTTTCTATTTAGTTAGTTTTTAAAGTGAAATGGTTATAATAGTTATTTCATTTAAAAAGGGTCTAGCAATAAGAACCCCGTCCTGACGAAATGGTGTCCTCTCTCTTTTATTGGTCTGTCTTTACTTATAAACTAAACACTCATAATAATATGCGCTACACACTCAACGGCTTCCAAGATAGTTATATACTGTTTCGGGGGTCTGGCAACAAACATGGACAAGGTCATTCACACCCAGACCGGAAGGGAAGCAGACCCGTGGGTATTGAGGCAGGTCAAATATAATTATATTAAAAGAGATAATATTTAAAGAAACCGTCGTGGCGTTGTGGGTAGCGAGTCTGCCTTTAGCCTCGACGGTTGCGGGTTCGATTCCCGCTCGGAGCAGATGTTTGTATTAATCATACAGGCATGTTTTCTGGTCTGGGTGTGTTTGTCCTTGTCATTGTGAATGTTTCCGGGCCCCCGACACAGGATATAATTATCCTAATGGGGGCCGTTGAGTTGTGTAGCGTTTAAAGAAGCATTTACATAAATTGTCCCTTGTAAAATCGATTACAATTTAACCATCAATAGAATCATTTATTTCTTTTTGTATGAAACTAATATAATATTTTTTGTTATTAGTAATTATATTAGACACAATTCAAATACATAATTGAATTGATATTAAACAATTGCAGTGCTACTAAATCGAAATATAAATTATAATTAATCTCTGGCGTCGGGACGTGACAACCACATCGGTTGCTGTTTGACTGTGCAATCAGTCAAACTGGTGGTAGGTCTTTTGTTGCAAGAGACTAACTGGGTAGGTACTACTGCGGTGTCAAATATTCTACAGCAACTAAGACACTACCGCTTTAACTCCCTTTGGGTACAAAACACTAAAGACGGTAAAAGCTAAATATGAGCTCTACACAGAAATTTTAAATGAAGCAAATAAAAAAGTATTTTAATAAAAATAGCTGAAGCTTTTTGATGTAAATATTAAAAAATATCTCTCAACCTTTTCAATTGATGGATGGAATCCATCTTTTATTAAAACCTAAATTGCCTTTAAAATAAAAAATTCAACATCAACTCTAAGAGCTGGTACAGAGCTAAGTGTTTTTTTATATCGAATAAAAAATATTTGAAATTATAATGACGACGTTGTTGCGCAGCGATAGCGAACCTTCCTTAAGGGCTACAGGTCGCCGGTTCGATTCCCACTTGTAGTAGATGTTTGTATTGACCCGTCAGACACGTGTTCCAGTCTGGGTGTGCTTGTCCGTGTCATTGTGTGTGTTTCCGGACCCACGATACTAACCCTAAAAAGTCAAGGCATCAGAAATAGATGGTTATATATCTTTTTCGTTATATATAGTATAATTTTTATTAGTTTATGATTATAAAAAAGTGCCTCGGAGAGCACGTTAAGCTGTCGGTCCCGGTTATTATCAATAACATCTGATAATAATCGTTAACTCTTGATAAGTAAATTGCTCTTATCCAATGAGTTACTGGTTCGCCCTTCGGGTTGCGGAGGTCAGATGGCAATCGCTCCGTGTAAAAACTAGTAGCCTGTCAAATCCGGATAAGAGTAATAAGCAGCCCTGGGTACATAAAATACCGGGAATAATGCTAGGATGAAGAAGAAATTTATGATTATAAAAGATTTTATAAATCTAAAAACATGTATAGAGTGGCATATTTGCTTAAGATTAAAAAACAAACCCCTAAAAATAAGAACTACACTCCTTAAAATTAACGGTGAAGAAAACATTATAATTCCAATAAACATATTATGCTATATAATAACATCCCATCAAAAACATTTGACACCGTTGTGGCGTTGTGGGTAGCGAGTCTGCCTTAAGCCTCGACGGTTGCGGGTTCGATTCCCGCTCGGAGCAGATGTTTGTATTAATCATACAGGCATGTTTTCCGGTCTGGTTGTGTTTGTCCTTGTCATTGTGAATGTTTCCGGACCCCGACACAGGATATAATTATCCTAATAGGGGCCGTTGAGTGTGTAGCGTTTTATTTATATTTAAAAGAAAAAAAAAAAGCATTAAATGTAAAAAAAAACATTAAATGTAAAATAAAATCCAAGTCTCGCAAAGCAGTTCTTCTACTACAAAACGTAGTGAGATCTCATGTACAACTACGCCTGAAACTTGGCAGTTGTACGGAAACTTGTTCTACTCGTACAAATACTTTAGTGTCGTAAACTAGTTATAATTCTTAAACTGGTTAAAATTTGAAATATACCGTGTCTATACAATGCCTGCTTGGTTACTGAAAAGAAAATTCAAACTTTTAGTTTTATCCGCAACAAAGTTATAGGGGGTCAAAAATGGCCTGAGTTGCTTCGAGAAAAGGATAGTACGGCCGCCTTTTTAACTTGACTTGGCGGGGGTACTGCCGTGCCCCCAGATAACTAACTTCCTCAATATCTACGAACTACAACAGAAGCCAAGCAAATTGACGTCTTTGCCAACTTGATCTCGCATTATCAAAGGCATACGTATTTGAATTTAATCCTAGATCTCATTAAAAGGAGACGAAGCGAACAATCAGCGAGACGTGAGTGAACTTTTGTCTGAAGTTACTCTATACATAATGCTATTCAAATATAGATGTTTTCATCGTTCAGATGTTCAGTATGAGAATTTGTCTACGAGGTTAAAACAACCAATCATGACGACATTGTGGCACAATGGTAGCGAATCTGCCTTAAGCGCTACAGTTTGCGAGTTCAATTCCCGTTCAGAGCAGATGTTTGTATTGACCATACATGGGTATTGATCTGGGTGTATTTGACATTGGCCTTGTGGATATCGATATCCCTTAAAGGCTTGTTGTGAGCATTTAATTATTTAATATAATCATTGACTATACATAGCAACAACTTTTACCACCATGCCTCGAAGAGCACGTTAAGTAATTTGCTATTATCTCATTATTTATTTGCTCTTATAAATAAACGCTGCACACTCAACGGCCCCCATTAGGATAGTAATATCCTGTGTGGGGGTCCGGAAACATTCGCAATGACAAGGACAAATACACCCAGACCGGAAAATATGCTTGCATACAACCATATTATGCTCCAAGCGGGAATCGAACCCGCGACCTGTGACGTTTAAGGCAGGTTCGATACTGCTGCGCCACAACGTCGTCAATTGGTTGCAGACTTTGAAAGGTCAGGTGGCAATCGCAGTCGGCAATCGAAGGTCAGATAGCAATCGCTCTGTGAATAAACTAATAACCAGTGCAACTCATTAGATAAAAGAAAATTACGTAAGAGCTAACGATAATTATCTGATGCTATGTAAACAAAAGGACAGACTGCTTAAAGTACTGTCCGAATCATGGTGGAGAAACCAACAGGAACAATCGCTTAGAATATTTATAAGAAATAACTGTTACGATCGGGAATCGAACCCGTGACCGTGGAGGCTCGGCCAGCAAGCCACAAAGATCGTCAATTATTCTGTAATAATGATTTTTTTTCTTATGTAGCAAGTTGGCAAACAAGTACACGGCCCACCTGATGGTAAGTGGGCGCCGTAGCCTATGAGCGCCTGCAGCACCATTAGTAGATGCCTTGCCAACCCCAAGATACTAGTTCTTAAATCTCCTGTGCCCAGTAATTTCACTAGCGTACCGTGCCCCTCAAACCGGAATACAGTAATGCCTAAGCATTACTAATTCCTTACTTACACATCACGGGAGAAAAGTAGAACTTTCTCACCCGCTTATGACAATGGCTCAGGTGACAATCGTTACAGTCGCGTTTAGCAATGTCCTAATCTTCTCGGTGCGTATACGATGTTTTCCCTAAAGTGAACTTTTAGTGCCTTGTACGAGGGATAAACATACCGTTGCTAGGTTACCAAGAGGTAAAGTGAGGTAATTAATGTCATCTTACTGGGAGAGAATCGGGAACTTTGGTCCCTCGTACCAGGGACTATTAAGTACGAATAAATATATTTTGAGTTTTACTAACAAATATATCAGTAATATGAAATGAAATTTAAAATTGTTTTTAAAGCTTTCAGCCAGGCGGAAAATGAATTAGACCTTTATTCATTACGACTTTCAAAACAAATTGAATTCAAATTTCTTTGATCTTACAAAGGCTAAAATTGTTTAATAATATGTTTTAATAATTTGAATAAATTGATAAACTCCAACCATAACTAATACTAATAATTTTGACTTTGTTGTTATGACCTTTAAGTATAAAGTTTATAATTCGGCTAGCTTTGAAATTCGGCATTGGGACGTGACGATCCCGTCGTCTGCTGTTGACATAATCTCTGTAACCCCAGAGATTATTCCACCAGTGTAATCTGTCACACTAGTGGTAGGTCTTTTGTTGCAAGAGGCCGGCTAGGTAGGTACCACCGCAGTGTCAAATATTCTAATGCATGTCTTTGGCATTCCTGTCTTTCGGTTTCAAGGTTGATAGTGAGGAGATGGTAACGCAACTTATAAATCCTTGCAATACCTGAAGTACAACCTGCGTTTTGCCAACCTAAGAGATGGGAAAAAACGAAAGGAACAGATGGAGTGTGAGTTTAGGCCTACGGTGTTCTCATTCATAGTACGAAACACAATACTCCACGATACTGTTCTGCCATTCGTGCGTGAGTGTGGCTTAACTACTTTTGGTTACATGCAGACAACACACAAACACATCCAGACCGGAACACATGCTTGTATGGTCAATACAAAAGTCACAGGGACAGCCCTGCGCTGAAACGCTGCGCCACATCGTGGTCAATAAATAAATTTTAACTCTTTAGCAAAACTCTGAGTCGCCCACCCGGTAAAAGCCTACATTTTCGATCCATTGGCCCATCTCAGTTCAAAGGTTAGTTAATAGCTTTTTGTGGAAGTATTGATGACGTGTAGAATGTATCTCAACACAACGGGAGGATCCTCCGACCAGGCGGTTGATATTGCCTAGCGGACCGGAGCCCAACGACTTACTTGGGAAGTTGATATAGGTGACGAGCGTAGGACACTCTGATAGCGCGATTTAGGATCGTGACGATCATTGGTCGTTCATATCGTTGAGTAGTATGCCATGTAGGTGTCGTTGTAGCTTGATGCGACATTGTGACAATCCTGTCTTTTGGTTACGTCGTGTTGCGTGTAGATGTCGCTACAATTTTAATCACCAATGTTACTCGATACGCCAATTAATAGCTTAGTGACGGATTATGATGTAATAAATACGGCTCGAAGGACCAAGATGTATGGGTTATGGTCGCCGTACAGGGATTTATTTAAAGATAGAAGTTAAGGATAAAATGGTTTAATTAAACTTAACTACTAAAATGGTAAAAATGGTAAAATGGTTAAATGGTTATGAAGACACGCGAACCGAACGGCGATTTGACGTGCTTATAACTAATGGTATAACGCGGGCCAGCGTAAACGCTGACACTGCGTTCCTAATGTGCGACGCTTAGCATCGTACACCGTTATAGACGAGAGAATATTGAAGTATGGCAGGTATTAAAGATCGATATAATTCTACTGGTAGGATATATAATCAGTATACAATAGATTTAGCGATGTTGGAGTTATATGAACTGATTATGATGTTATAAAGTTTAATAGCTTAACGAAATAAGGGCAAATTCCACTCCGTTGACCCGAGAATCGCAAGTTCGATCCTGACCCCCTAGGGCTATTGTTGTACTCACTCCAAGCTTCGAGTTTATCTGATTATAAAGTAAACAACTTTTGAAGGTAGCATGCTCTTATCTTATGAGTCACTGGTTCACCCTTACGGTTGCGGAGGTCAGATGGTAATCGCTCTGAGTAAAAACCGTAGCCCGTCGAATCCGGATAAGAGCGGATCTCTTAGTGGTATGAAGAAGAAGTAATTTTTGAAAAAGTGTTTTTTTACTATCATAAAATAAATACAAGTTTAACGTGACCATTATATATATTTATAAATAGTTACAATTGTAAAAATCATCACGGTGAAAGGCAAAAATGTTTTTGAATCTTTGATTTTTTAATGTTGCCGCTGAATCTCAATACCGATACATTGAGCGACAAATGGAGACCATGAGAATGGGGTGTATAATTTTTTACTACCCAAAGTGTCAAACGGGAGCCTGTGTTTAGCATTTGTTGCCATAGCGGCAACAGAATCGTGGCAAAAATTTTAAGTGTTTAATGATCCTATGTAATGGGGTCCTATTTTACCCTTTGGGTACGGAAGCCTAAAAAAATTAGAGCTAGCAATATTCGTTTGATATATTCTCAAAAACAAATTTCATATAAAATCTAAATAATATAACGTTAATTACAAAATATATGCCTTAATTAGTTATTAAAGAATTTGAACCAGCTAGGGATCAAATGGTTCGCCACCGGATCGCTCCGGCTTTGAATAAGCTAGATTTATCACTCAGTTAGCGGTGCGAGTTTCAGTTTAATTAAGGTTTTAGCCTCTTATTTTATGACTTTCTGTATCCCTTGTAAGGATATTAACTTTGTTTCATAATCTAATATTATTTATAGCTTAACTAGCCACCCATCCCGGTTTTGCACGGGTGCAATGCGATATATGATATAGGGCGAGGCGCCATAGATGCGCTTATAGGCACACGGTACCCCCCGCGCCCGGTGACCGCTGTCAACCTGGACGAAACGTGCGGCCCGACAGCCACTTTACTTCCTCTTTTTAAATCTGTGATATCTTCTAAAATATCCATTTTAATGAAATGCTGTTAAGGTTAATTTTGATTTACATAAAATGTACAACATGAGTAATGTATTTAATTGTATAAGAAATAATGCTGTATAGTATAATATGGCTTGGAACACTGTAGATATTGGATCACTCTGTATCTATCGCATCTACCGCGGGTAATGGTCTGATGCCAGTGGAATTTCACCATTAGACCTCGCGACAAAACTTCAAATTCCACTCTAACCACCTACCTCGATGTCTGAAAATATACAACAGCGCGATTTTGAAGATATTTTCTTCCTCGCACTAGAAACTTCCGCTGGCGGTCTCTCCGAAGCGATACGACCTGAGAACCTGAGAACCAAGAGAAAAGCCTATTCATTTCTTAAAGGTCGGTATCACACCTGCATTCCCTCTGGTGTTGCACATGTTCATGGGCGGTGGTGATAGTTTAAAATCAGGTGAGCCCTGCCCGTTTGCCCCTTCTTTATAAAAAAAACAGTGTGCTTTAGACCACACGAAGTAAAACTTCTTTAGCTAAAATTAGTCAGCGAGTAAAGGCTTAATCTGTCGTTCGGTCTGTCTGAAATGAATGAATATATATATTATAAAATAGTATGTATATTTCTGTTTCATTCTTTGCCGGCTTCATCCTTCACATTTTTGTATTTTTGTCTCTTACCTGTCGTTTTTTCGTTGCATCCGGTTTGAAGTCACAACGATTTTCACTTGACTTCATTACAAAAAAATATAATATCATGTTACGAAATAGGGATTTAGATTAGTTTAGGTCGTCATCGCAATAAAAATTCATGGTAGAGCCTACCATACTACCTATAATCATGGAGTAGTGACCAACGATAGAAATATAAAGAAGTCGGTAAAGTTCATGAATTATCTGGATGAGTAAATCTGAATGCCTCAAGTTTTTTTCATATTTCTCATCGCAAAGAAATACTAGAAGAGAACGCAACAAGTTACTAAACATTAGTTTTGTAGTGAAGTTAAATAAGCCCACTAAATCCTTTTCATAACGCCACACGAGGACGAGGACGACGAGGAGACTGTGATTTGTTCACTTACAAAAGAAATGTTAAATAAAGCCATAGATTTAGCAGATCCAGCTTTTCTTTAGTAATCTAAAAGGTTTACCCTGATAAACTTTGTAAATCCGTGAATTATTCCTTCAGTTTTTTCGGATTTTTGGTTTATTTAATTGTCTAAGTATTGATAAAAAAATGTTGTT
This sequence comes from Hestina assimilis, assembly GCA_023373885.1. Classification (NCBI taxonomy): domain Eukaryota; kingdom Metazoa; phylum Arthropoda; class Insecta; order Lepidoptera; family Nymphalidae; genus Hestina; species Hestina assimilis. The sequence goes on from CM041756.1 coordinate 12,912,287, forward strand.
CAAGGAGAAGTGAGGACATACATACATTACAATAAATTCCAAAATATGAGATATCTAATATACTTTTACTTTAAAAAAACTACTTTAAAAAAGTCTGATATTCCTATTGCCTCTCCAAGGATAATCTTCGAAGCTTGCGCTGTGAGTGGGTACAACAATAGCCCGAAAGGGTCAGGATCGAAGCCGCAACTCTCGCGTTAACGTCAACTTGCACAAACAACCATGATGCTCAAGCTGCGGCACAGCCTGCCTTAAGCGCCACAGATCGTGGGTTTGGGCTCGGAACAGATTGTATTAACCATACAGCATGCGTTCCGGTCTGTGGGTCTGTCCTAGCTCATTTGTGTGTCTCCAGACTCCGACACAAGATATCATTTTTCTAACATTGGGTTGAGTGTGTAGCATTTATTATTATTATTATTATTATTTGTATTATGTCACACCGCATTATCTTCAGACAAAAAAATAAAAATAATGTAAACCCTTTAAAGCACGTTTACAGCACGCATAGTGACACTGTCCACGTATTAACGTCACGTTTCACTCTCGGCTCGTGATATAACAGAAACGCTTTTCACGCTTACTGCAACACGCAAAGCGTGACACAAGCACGCTTGGGTAATAAATCTGACCTGAGTTTAAAGTTTGACTAACGATTTTTATGATCCTGATGGTTGGCAAACAAGCACCATCCGCCTAATGATAAGGACAGCAAACTAACGCGCGCGACACTTGAAGTATCACATTCGCGTTGCCAATCCAAGCGTTATGAAGGAAAGCGTTTGAAAAATTCTACATTATAAATTTATGTTTTATGTAAAATTTAAACGGCTAAAACTCACGTTCAATCGGTTTAGGTACCGACTAGTTGCGGACCTATCGGAGGTCCTTCATCAGAGTGTGTGGGCTACGTTCGCGGCCATTGCGTGACGGGTCCTGACCCCGTTAATATAAGTTAAATAATAAATAAATAAACGCTACACACTCAACGGCTCCCATAAGGATAGTTATATCCTATGTCGGGGGTTCGGAAACATACACAATAACAAGGACAAAAACACCCAGACCGGAAAACAATGTTTGTATGGTCAATACAAAGATCTAATCCGAGCGGGAATCGAAGCCATGACCTGTGGCGCTTCAGGCAGGTTCGCTACCAACGTCGTCAAAGCTTCTTACGATAGTTTTAATAATTAAATAAAATGATATTTAACTTTAGTATACATTAGTTAGATCGTAACAGAACGCATTTTTCATAAGCACCGTTACATTTCCTCATATTATTCCTCCTCCTTCCTCATAACATAAAATTTCACGCTATTTCGTGAAAATACTGAAATTATTCCAGTTCTTTTGCATGTTATTTTGAACACACAATCATTTCATATATTGCGTATTCATGCCCGCAATGTTGCGTAGGTATCCTTAGAGCTGAAAATAGATTGGAAGTGATACGAGTATAGGTAGTGGACTTTTTTTTTGGAGTATCTATTACTGTTGGCCTAGTCATCGTCATCGGAGGGGGGCCAGGTCAGGAGACCTCAGCCTGTAAAAGATTGACAGCCCGCGCGGGCCTAAAGTTGATTCCCTCCCAAGTCTCGAGCCTAAGCTTGGGACGTCGTCTTGGACGGAAGAGGTAGGTGAATTATGGTAATTTTATTCGGTTCGAATATCGAATAGAATGATTTCTTTAGTTTTTCTTATTTTAAAAGATCGCACAAGTTACATGTAGTAAATCCGTTGTCATTATTTCAAGATTACATTCAGTTTCTAAGCTATTAAGGTGACAAAAACATATATATATATATAAACCTTTCTCACTTAACTAATTAAACGCATCATGTATAGTTAAACTGCGATAAGATGGCGTGCTCCTCCAAAATTCAAAGAATTTGAATGTATTATACGTGGGCATGTGTGCGTACTGACACAGCCGTCAAACAATAATAAGTCACTGGATTTGTTGTTCGACTAGTGCCATTATTATTTAAAAAACTTGAGAGGTGTCAAGGGACACCCGGATGGAACGAAGTTCCTTTCGATTAATTAGTGAAGGAATTGTAATAAAATTTTATTTTTTTAAGTTATAATAATATTTTTTATTATTAACATTATTTATTATTTACAAAAAACCTGTATACACTCAACAAAAATAATCGTCACGACACCACACTGTTCAATGCGAAATAGAAATGAAAATATCTGGCTTGCTTTCTATAAGAGAGAGAGAGAGAGAGACAGACAGAGAAACATGCGACGCCGCACAGCTTACAATAGCTTACTATAGCAAAAAGTGTCGTGACAACTTTTCGTAAGAATTTTGTCCGTCTAGCCCCCTTTCACAACGCGCGATAAGGAACTTCGTTCCAATTATTATTATGTCGCTGCACTGAAGTACCTATGATAACGACACGTGCGTTGCCTTGCTCGGTCGGCTACTTATGATTAGTTGACCAACAAATCTACCGGCCTGAGATGGATACTTACATGTACATACAAACTCTTTAGCAAGGTTATCACTGCCTTTATTGATACAGTAATTTAGAGCTATATCGTAGCGGACCTAAACGTATATAGCTATTTCACGTCAGTAAAATAATTTATGATGCCATTTCTAAAAACATTTTAGTCTCGAAACAACATGAACCCACGCATATGTTAGACCAGATTGGTGATTAATATACAGAGAATGAATCTTGCTTATTAGCCGATTTCAAAAAAAGGAGTATGTTTTGTATTCGTCTGTATTGTTTTTATTTGTTATCTCATAACTCTCGACTGGGAGAGCCAATTTTAATGATACTTTTTTTATTAAAAAGCCGGTTCTTCCCATGTGGTTCCATTTTTTTGGCAATCAATGCTTTATTTTAGTCCAGTTCTGACATCCAAGTTAAAAAAAATATGAATTCTTAAGTTTGAATTAATAACAATATTTAAATACTAACATTCGTAAATAAAAAGTATAAAATATTTTTTTTTTTTTGGAAAGGCGGTGCCATACGTAGCGATGTTTTATTTAGCACTGAGTTCTGATATAGAAAAATATTTTTTGTTTTTAGTTTTGCATTCGGTATTTTTTTTTCAACCCTCAGTTACATGTATGGGCTGCTACCGTAATATTTTATTTCATTACAATATCATGTAGTGGTTCAAATAAGACACCTTTTTACTAAACCTTGTACAGATAGAGCCATAAGTCTCTAAATAGAATGACGGACGGACGGAAAGTGAGGTATAATGCGAAGAACGGACGCCCGAAAAAGACTGATTCAATGGAAGAAGATATGAGTGGAAAAGGAGTGAGTGCAGAGAAGAAGAATAATAGAGCAGAATGGAAGATGAAGACGTGCTGTGCTGAACGCATTTAGCGTGGAATAATCATACCTTAACCTTACCTTACCTATGACCTATACCTATGACCCTACCTATGACCTTAACATAAAATCAATAATGAAAAATTAAACATGTCACCTTCCATATCTAACACCTTTAAACGAGGAATTCTTGTATATATATAATTGGGATCTCAGAAACGGCTGCACCGATTATCATGAAATTTAGTATGCACGCCATCTATTATCAACAAAATAAATTAAAAATGTCAAAATATATAAATAAATTCACAGCGCACTTGAGCGACCACGCGTTGCTATGGCAACAAGGATTTATTGAATTGAATCGAATGACAAACATTTCTACAATGACAGTTGACGTTTTCTTTAATTTTTTATGTCGCTGACTGACAGCGATGCGTCCATTACAATCCCAATTTTTGCGGATATAACTTGTTGTCGAAATCATTATTTTATTATCCAGGTAAGGTTTCAATCGAGTCTACCGTACCCTTCACGACTTTCGATTTACCAAAAACAAAAAAAACTGAGCATAGCTCGGTCAACCAGGTACTAACACATATTAAGAGCAGACCAGTGGTGCTCTACATTCCGTTTGATAAGGGTACACGTCAGCTGTTTGATTGTATCTTAAATGCTGCTACTTACGTAATGTTTCTTCGTGAACATTAATAGGAATGATGCACAAGATATTATGACTGTTGATTTGATAATTGAGAAGTTTATAGTTCTTACGAAATATATTAAACAAATCTTCTTCATCCTAGCATTATTCCCGGTATTTTTATGTACCCAGGGTCTGCTTATTATTCTTATCCGGATTTGACAGGTAACTAGTTTTTACACAGAGCGATTGCCATCTGAACTCCGCAATCCTTAGGGCCAACCAGTAACTCATTGGATAATAGCAATTTACTTATCAAGAGTTAACGATTATTATCAGATGTTATTGATAATAACCCGACAGCTTAAAGTGCTCTCCGAGGCACGGTAGGGAGACCCACGACGGACAAACACCCAGACCGAAACAGAAATTTTAACAAACATCTGCCCGCAACCGTCGAGACTAAAGGCAGACTCGCTACCCACAACGCCACAACGGTGTCAAATATATTAAACAAATATTATTGAAAGCATTTGTTTTCATAGAAAGAGAAAGAAGATGAAAGGACCATTACCTAAAAACCGCGTGCCAATATGTTACGTATTTTATGTTTTAAGTTCCCTATATAATTGAATCTTGATCGGGTATAAAACATTATTGACATTTAAGAAAAGAAATAGTTGCCAAGCATATGTATATCTATTTCTTTTACTCGTATAAGTGCTCCGAGCAACAGACTAAGATAGCAATATCTCCTTTGAAATTAGGTTACAAGAGCGGCAACATGGTATGGCTCTGTCCATGAGATCCTTAGTCTTAGTACAAATGTATATAAATGTTGACAGTCTCTGAAACCATAGACAAAAAAACATGTAAATCAAAATATTTATGGATAGCAGACAATTGCAGACCATGGACGATTGAGAATCTAGTGTGGAGAGTGCTAACACTTAGTACCTATTTGTGGGAGAACGGATATGGAAAACTCAGAAGTAGTGGGTAGTCGTAATATTTTATTATAATTATAACACAAGTACTAGACAAACAATTTATTATACGAATATTCATAATAATCACAGGATTATTGCTTAGTTACTTAAACATAATAATAACATATGGAAGTTTTATAATTACCCGACTTGAAACAGTTCAGAGCACCGTCGTGCCGTGTCCACAGCCGGACAACTTCTGATCTGTTGACAGAGCCTGTGGCTATTTATATGGAGGCTTGCACGTCAAATGGCGGGGACGAGTAGTCAATTGCACTACTTTTAATTTTAAAAACATTAAGAAAAATCATAATCTCCCACATATTAATACTGTTACTTTACGCCAATTTTGTGTGAGATAGTAGTACTTCCCCGATCGAGCCGGCCCAACGCAGGGAGGAGTATATTTCTAACGTAACACACCTTTAAAACGAAAACTCAAAAAGCCATTTTTGTGAATCAACAAAATAACTTTTAAAATATTGACACTTGCAGAATCTTTCGGGTATTATATTGTCTTGGTTATATACGTCAGTGATTTACGCTCGAATATGGTTATGTTTGGACTATTAATATCTTGAGAATGTCGTTTTATGTCATTTTAAGCTCATAACTAAATCGTTTTTTTTATTGTGGCATTTTCGTTCTAAAGGTTTTTTTTTAATTTAATGTCATATAGCAGATTCTATTTCAACAGAAAATCTTGGTTTTTGAACACGTTGTAAGAGATCTAGTAAATCAAATCTAAATATTTGAAGTCTCAATAGCTCAACGGTAGAAAGACCGACTTCGCTCCGTTAAAGCGAGAGTCGAAGGTTCGATCTTGACCCCCTTTGGCTATTGTCGTACCCACTCCTAGCGCAAGCTTTGAGCTTATTTAGAGGGGCAATATGAATATTAGTAATGCCTTGACAAAGCATTCCTAATATTCTTTATTGAAAAAAAAAGCAAATATTTTCTCTGAAACCCGTAAAAGTAATCCTCGAAACGAGGCAAGTAAAAAATACTACAAATGCAAATTATATTCGTCATCAAATAATTTGCGTGTAATAAGTCCGATTAATGAAAAATGTTAATGTTTTTAAAATGATCTCTATTTATATAGTATTAAGATTCGTATTCGTATTTTCTAGATTTTTACCACAGACACGTGTAGGCTCGCTGGAGCGTAGTGCACTCTCTTAATAAGGCTCTCATCTTGATGAGAAAAGGCGTATCCACCGCATTAAATATCCGTGTAAACGTATCCAGTCGAGTTTATGGTTTGGATGGAGTAAAATGTGGTTTTTAATTCCGATATTCCACCTGGTTTGATGATTTTTTTAAAGAATATTACTTCTATTGCCTCTCCATACTCCTCATAACTAAATGGACCGGCTCGACCGCGCACCTCTTCCAGAAAATCACCGCAAAGTACAGTATCAGTAGGTATTTTTTCCCTACTCATCTCTTCCTTCTCTTGGGTTAGCAACGCGCATGTTTCGCAAGGTTTCATAGGTTGCGGTGACTTCATACCACCAGGCGGACTGTAGTTCGTCGCGCGTTCGGCGGGTTTTTATTTATATATGTATTTCCAATTTAATTTTAAAACAATTTCCATAGGTACCACAAACAACGTTATTTGTGGAGACCAGGCGGTTTTACTTGTGAATTTCTCAAAGTTCCAATTTCTGTGGCTTAAAAAGCGAAATTACAAAGTTTCCTAATATGGTTTAATTTTATGAACTTTAAATTAATCACACATTACACTTCAATAAACATCTCGTCACTGAGCTATTTTACCATTTTATGATATTGGATGTACAAATTAAATTAATTTGTAAGATTTGAATTGAAAATCTGATGTCTGTGCATTATAACAAGTATATTATATATAATATATAAAATTAATAGTGCCGCGTCGTTTGTTATCAAACTCCTCAGAAACGGCTCGACTGATATGAAATTTTGTGTGCACATCAGGTAGGCCACCCCTTTTTTTTGGAATTTTTGTTTACGATTCAGCATTGAAAAATATATACTGTAACATAGCTTCTTCATCCTATCATTATTCCCGGTATTTTATATACCCAGGGTCTGCTTATTACTCTTATCCGGATTTGACAGGTTACTAGTTTTTACACGGAGCGATTGCCATCTAACCTCCGCAACCCTAAGGGCGAACCAGTAACTCCTTGGATAAGAGCAATTTACTTATCAAGAGTTAACGATTATTATCAGATGTTATTGATAATAACCGGGACCGACAGCTTAACGTGCTCTCCGAGGCACGGTGGGGAGACCCACACGGACAAACGCCCAGACCGAGACAGAAATTTTAACAAACATCTGCCCGCAACCGACGAGACCAAAGGCAGACTCGCTACCCACAACGCCACAACGGTGTCAAATATATTAAACAAATATTATTGAAAGCATTTGTTTTCGTAGAAAGAGAAAGAAGATGAAAGGACCATTACCTGAAAACCGCGTGCCAATATGTTACGTATTTTATGTTTTAAGTTCCCTATAGGATATAAAACATAACTTTATTGACATTTAAGAAAAGTAATGTAACATAGTTATAACAACTTATTAAAAAAGTAAGTAAAAGTAATAATAATAACAGTAATAGGAGATAGAAAAATATTTCAAAAATATTTTCTTAATTGAAGTGAAACTTTAGAATCGTTTACAAAAATGTGTAGAAAGAATGAGACAGAAATATACATACTATTTTATATTATCGGTCTCTCCTCTTTGCGCCATGCTTTAGTGAGCCAGAGCGAGAGAGCAGATGTCGGTGTGTCTGTATATATATGTATGGGGCTGCGTATTACAGCTTTTTAGTAAGAAGTCAGCGTGGTGTGTTATTATTTAACAGTGATTGTCGATTTACTAAAGTTTCACTTCTATCGTGTGTGAATCGCACATACACTTTTTTTTGGTCTTAAATGTATTCTTTTTCGTTTCACATCGTTTATTCAGTGGTTGTGTTATTAATTTGTAATGTAAGCTTACATTAAGTACTCAAAACATACAAGACAAATCTTTGCACAGTATTAATTTTAGTTTGCATAATTTAAATAGAGTTATAGTGCGACGCGTTCCTGTATGGCTTTCGCGAGCACACAGTGCAACGCTTGACACTTGACAGTAATGTGTAGAGTGAAACTTGTCGCTATTACAATACTCGTGGAACAGTTTATAATAAACTAGCTTCTGCCAGCGGCTTCGCCCACATGAATAACTTTCTCCTTTCATCCCCTATTACCTATTGTTATATTACACCCTTAAGGGTAAGATTTACAAACTTTGTATGTCATATTTATTTATATCGAATCAACACTAAAAATACGATTCAAGTTTCTAGCTCTAATAATAACGATACTTCCTACTTTTTACTTCCCTTTCAACCCTTTTTTGCATTTAAAAGTAGCAATATGTCCTTACTCAGGCCCAAAACTAACTGTATAGCAAATTTAATTCAAATCGGTTGAGTATTTTTGCGTGAAACAGATAGACAGACAGACAGGATAAAACAAGGAGGTGTGTGTGCGATTCACACACGGTAGAAGTGAAACTTTAGTAAATCGACAAAAGAATAAGATGAATATATGTAACAAGATATAAAAATATTAATAATCATTGTTAAATAATAACACACCAAGCTGACTTCTTACTAATAAAGCTGTAATACGCAGCCGCATACATATATATATGTATATATACATACATATACACAGATATTTGCTCTCTTTCTCTGGCTCACTAAAGCATGGCGCAAAGAGGAGAGACCGATAATATAAAATAGTATGTATATTTCTGTCTCATTCATTCATACACATTTTTGTATTTGTGTCTCCATGGACTTATTTTTTTGTTTTATCGAGTTCACAACTATTCTAAAAAACTTTCACTTCAATAACGTTTTGTAATAAGGCATTTTTATTGCAAAACAACTAAATGGTTTCCGATAGAAGCTTCCATCTCCTATTTTACGCTTTTCACATTATTTTTTGTGAATTCAGTTTTGAGCACTTCGTGGCGAAGAAACTACAAACGATACACGTGAACAAGTGCGAAAACTAGTGACTTCTGGACGATTGACCTGTGATTTGTGAATTTCTATTCTTTGACCTTGAAGATCTAATTAGAGTTACATTAAGAGTCAATTACAACGCGTTGCCAACCTCAATATATTGCTATTAAAATCTCCTTTGCCCAGTAATTTAATAGGATAACTGACGCTGCAGTGGTACCTTCCAAGCCGGCCTCTCGCAATAAACGACCTACCACCAGTATATGATTGTAATGTACTATAATATTAATCTATGTAATAATTATCCTGATTTCTATGAATCTGTGTGCTCGATAGAGAGGGAAACAATATCAGATCTACATTTATTCACAATGTCATTTCTTACTAAAATTAGTGAGCCTCCACGAATAGAATTCACTCTTACGAACGAACTTGACAAACTGTAATTTTGTATACTAAGAGAGTCATCTTTTCTCAACCAATGCTCAGTCACACATAATATGTGCACTTTAAAATGTTTAAGAAACAATTCTAGTTGACATACTTATAATGTCAGTGAATCTGTTACTCCTGTCAGTTGAAATAAACGGTTGCTTGGAACTGACGTGTATCATATTTATTTAAAATATAACAATTATGATATAGAAATTAAAAATATAACACTGAAACAAAATAAAATGACTTGAAAGTATCACGTAGTAAAAAAAGTATCCTTTTCTAACTCAACCCTAAGTGCTAACACAAACTTGCTTCCGCGGAGTCGTATTTTGATAGTAACCTGCAATTTTCAAGAGAACATCTGGCGCTCGGGAGGATATTTCCCAGGCAGCATTCTGGTACTAAACTTAATTTTTCTGAGAATTTTCTATCGGAATTTAGTTATTTATGCTTCGTTTGCTATTTTCGAAGTTTCAAGTGATTTAAATATTGTTTTTAATTAAAGTCTTAAAACGCCTTCAGCAGCACAGGTCGTGGGGTTCGATTCCCTTTAAAAGATGTTCGAATTGACCATGCAGGCATGTTTTCCGGTCTGGGTGTGTTTGTCCTTGTCTTTATGTATGTTATTGACCCCCGACACAGGATATGACTATGCTAATGGAGGCCGTTGAGTGTGTAGCGTTTATTTATAATGTTAAATGGTAATATTAGTGTAGATACAGTTTAATATAAAACCACAACTGTGGTTTGATGACCACGAGAATGATAATCTGGTTAATATTGAAGTAACCATCGCGCTACCATCAATGTGACGCTTCGTTAGAATGACAGCTTCGCAAATATTGTCGTAAAAGGCGTCGAGATGTGACGACCCCATCGCCCGCTGTTGGGATAACCTCTGTCACAACAGAGATTATTCCACCAGTGCAATCAGTCACACTGGTGGTAGGTCTTTTGTTGCAAGAGGCCGGCTAGGTAGGTACCACCGCAGTGTCCAATATTCTGCCGCCAAATAGTAGTGTTTAGGCACTACTGTGTTCCGGTATGAAGGGCACTGTACGCTAGTGAAATTACTGGGCGAACGAGATTTAAGAACTAATATCTCGAGGTTGGCAACGCGTGAGTGGCACCTACTAATGGTGCTGCAAGCGCTCATAGGCTGCGGCAGCCACTTACCATCAGGTGGGCCGTATGCTTGTTTGCCAACTTCTAAAAAAAAAAAAAAAATTATCATTCTAATCCAACGTATTAAATAGGTTCTCTAGCCGAAGTTATACGACACTTCGGCATGCCCCAACAAATAAAAAATAGCTTTATATGATCGTCCAGCATAACAACTGCAACAACACGAGGGAAGTCATGAGCGTTGTTGTTGCGTCAGAAAACTGACAGTCATGTTACAAACAAGAATGCATTAAACTGATCATTTCATGTTGACTTACGGGTTATAATAATAATACAGCTATAATGCAACCCTGATCACATTTTATCAGAGTAATATTATGCTATAGCCTGAGAAAGATAACATTAATTAATTTAGTAAACATGGTAAAAGGATACGAGTTCAGCTTGACGCTGTTGCTTAAAAAAACATGCTGCTATTAGCCACCCTTCAAAAACTTAACAAGCTTACCACACAAGTATCACTTCTCTCATAAAAGAAAAGAAAATATTAAAAATAAAATAATTAAAAAAGAAATACAATGATAAAATAAAAATGAATCTGAATAATTAATTTCTGAAAAAGTTATAAAAAATTAAAAGTTTAAAATATTAAAAATATCTATATACGTACTTTGTAGATAAGAGAAGATATACAAAATTAGTCTATAAACTGAAACACGAACGGATTATGCAAATGCATTTGATGGTCATTGTTCAGTTCTCTGTCAATGTTAGTTACATATTCCATACCCAATTATAAATAGAATTCATGCAATGTTTGTTTTGATAAATTCGTGAAGAGGTCCAATCGTGGGAGGTTTCCTAATCGCCTCTGTTGCCTTCTTTTATCCCTTCTTTTTCCCTTCTCATCACTTCCCTTCTATCCCTTGGGTTGGCAAGGCAAATGTGATACTTCAAGTATCGCAAGTGTTCACAGGTTGCGACGACTGCTTGCCGTCGGACGGACCGTATGCTTGTTTGCCAAGAGTTATGTAATATTATAATTGCGAAAGTAACTTTGTCTCTCTGTCTGTTTGTCACGTCAAACGTACTTTAACCGATTTAAACGACATTTGCTACAGAGATAGTCTAGAGCCTGAGAAAGACGTAGACTTTTAAAGAGAAAAAGTGTTGTAAAGAGTTGAAAAGGGGGACGAAAAGTTGTATGGTTGAGAAAGGGGATGAAAAGTATCCTCATTTTTAGAGCTAGAAGCTTGAAGCTTTTTAGGCTATTCCATATATATAAATATGACCTTCAAACTTTTAAAAGGGTTGGTTCGGAGTTTGTATTAAAATCGTTATTTAAGCGTGCGAAGCCGCTGGCAGAATCTAGTAAAATATATACATATATAATTTTGAAGTCAGCCAACTATGCAAAATCGATAACTTATATTTGAACTTTACAAACGGTTTGCAAAAATAATGTTTATATAGCGTTAATAGTTATTTTACTTTATTAATAATATTGATAAAACTGCCGATTTATATCACAGCTACTCTGAAATTCAAACTGTCATCACCTGATTTCTCGAGGGAAATGGAATAATGCAGAGCTATCAGTGTCCCATGGGCTATTACATAACGCTTTCCTATTTGAATCTTCTTAACGCAGACAGCTTTGTAATTAATTTACATATTAATAACAGTCGACACCGTTGTGGCGTTGTGGGTAGCGAGTCTTCCTTTAGTCTCGACGGTTGCAGGTTCAACTCCCGCTCGGGCAGATGTTTGTTAAAAAAATTCTGTCCTGGTCTGGGCGTTTGTCCGTGTGGGTCACCCCACCGTGCCTCGGAGAGCACGTTAAGCTGTCGGTCCCGGTTATTATCAATATCATCTGATGATAATCGTTAACTCTTGATAATAAATTGCTCTTATCCAATGCGTTACTGGTTCGCCCTTAGGGTTGCGGAGGTCAGATGGCAATCGCTCCGTGTAAAAACTAGTAACCTGTCAAATCCGGATAAGAGAAATAAGCAGACCCTGGGTACATAAAATACCGGGAATAATGCTAGGATGAAGATATTAATAACAGTAGACTTGACCTAGAAAAATGCTCAACTCGGTTGATGTGGTTCAAACATAGTTAAGGAAGAAGAAAGAATTTTTTGGAGAAAAATTAAATCAAGCGATCTACTTTGTATGTATTGAGTCACCCTTTTATTGGTGCTGTAAAACCTTGCTTTTACCATATTTCGTGATTCCAGGTCAACGACGACTACCATACAGGGTTTCGACCCAAAACCTATAGGGTACTTCCAGTTGACCTATAATTGTCAAAGTTGGTAAGAGGCAAGAATTTCGAAAAATAAAAAATTTGAAAATCAAGATAAATTTTTATACTTACCGAATCTCATCTCTTTTAATTGTGTTGAAGGACTTTGATTTTATACACTTAATAGCAACTACAGACCTCAGTATCTGGTATGAATTTCAACTTGCTAGGTCCAACCGTTCCTGAGAAAATCTGTGGTGACATACAGACGGATAGACGGTCAAGAGAGTGATCTTGTAAGGGTTCATTTTTACCCTACCCACGGAACCCTTAAAAACTTACCTAGGTGAAGTATTTCGCCCAAAGAAAAGTGTAGTTATTATAGTAGCAACACGGCACTTTAGAATCAAAACAAGACAAACCTAATAATAATGCTCACGTAGATGATCTGACGATTAACGAAAGTACAAATGCACAAATAAATTTTAGATTTATATTTTACTATACAAGCATACAGCCCACCTGATGGAAAGCGGTTGCTGTAGCCTACGAACCTATGTGAAGTTGGCAACCGAGTATGCAATAAAAAAATTTTATGTTATTGGGTCCGGAATTATAGTAGAAAACGAAGTTTCGATTTCAGGATTTTTCAGATTTCAGGATTTTTCGGACCCCATAACTTTTACACCTTTGAGGTACAAACGATTTTAAAAGTGGTACAATCCGGTACAAACGTGGTACAATCGAATGGTGAACATACATTTTTTTATTGCATACTCGGTTGCCAACTTCACATAGGTAGCCTACGAGCCCTTGCAACACCATTAGTAGGTGCCACTCACGCGCTATCAATCTCGAGATATTTGTTCTGAAATCTCTTTTGCCCAGTAATTTCACTAGCCTTCAAACCGAAATACAGTAACGACACTACTGCTTTGCGGTAGAATATTTGGTACCTACCTAGCTGGCTTCTGGCAACAAAAAAGCTACCACGAGTATGACTGATTGCACTGGTAGAATAATCTCAGCTGTGATCGTGACTACCGCAACAGTTTTTGGATTTTACTACCTAAACCAAATATTATACCCAAAAAACTCACCTAATAAAATCTAATAACGTGAATACTCAGCAAAACATAAACAAAATAAACAAATAAAATCGAATAAACTCGATATGTATTACCGTACAGCGCATTCTAAAGTCGAAGGCGATCAGAAAAATAATATAATAACTCGGCATGATAATAGAAACGCGGGGCTGTACGACGTTGCTGGGATTCTTGCATTTTGCATAGAATCCAGACGTTAACCTGATCCTATCTTGGATTCCACAATATGAAAAGTCATGAACGAAAAGAGTGGAATTTAAATTTTTAATTTGCTATTTGATATTGCTACATATAATATGCGTAATATTATCAATTTCGTATTTAGATTTTTTTGCCCTGTATTCAAACAAAAATACGGTCCGTCTGATGATAAGCAATCAACGCAACCTGTGACCTTTGTGAGAACCCATTGACCACCTTTTTTGCATTAACGCACACCACTGCACGTAGTGTACTCGTCAAGTACACTAGGCAATGGTAGTGTGGGACTCGGCCTGTTAGTTTAACGGCAATACCCACTAAAACGGAACTCTCATCGCCCTATTGGGACGTCTAAGGCCACCTATGCAGGCCCCGGGTCCCGTCCCCCGAAAAAGGTGCCCCAGGTATCACTGAGAACCTTCTCCCGTCCTAATGACAAGCGGAGGAGCTAAAAGCACCCTCCACCTTAGCTCCTCTAGGGAAAGTAGGTACGCAAAGGCCCATTGACCACACTTCATTAAACCCATGACGAGCGGGCACCGAACACGGGACTGTGCATTTAAAATAGATTCACTGTCGACATTACCCGTGTTGAAAAAACGCGATCTGATTCTTTAACTTTCTAACCATAGTATTATATATAGAAATAATCGTTCAGCTTATATCTTGTACCATACAACAATAATATAAAACTGCGAACATTTAATATGAATATTGAATGTATCTGATTTCCAATAAAACCAACCTCGGCGGTAAAAATAAATACTATACATATATATTTCCCTATCAGTGATTCCGTCTTTTAATTTCTACTACTTTTAGGCCGCGCTGCCTCGGAGAGCACGTTAAACTCTCGGTCCCGGTGGTTATCAAATACTCTTAACATCTGATAATTGGAGTTAACGACTTGATAGGTAATAAAAATATCATAATTTATTATAATAATAATGACACCGTTGTGGCGTATTAGTAGCGTCTGCCTTTAAACGCTATACACTCAACGGCCCCCATTAGGATAGTGATATCCTGTGTCGGGGTCCGGAAACATTCACAATGACAAGGACAAATACACCCAGACCGGAAAATATGCTTGCATGGTCAATACAAACATATTATGCTCCGAGCGGGAATCAAACCTGCGACCTGTGGCGTTTAAGCCAGGTTCGCTACCGCTGCGCCACAACGTCGTTATTTAACCTCAACGGTTGTTAATTCGATTCCCGCTAAGACAGATGTTTGTATCGATCTTACAAATATCTGTTTCGTGGCGTTTATCCTCAGATAACACATTAAGCTGTCGGTCCCGGTTGTTATATAACATGTGATAATAATCAATAACTCTCGATGGGTAATTTGCTCTTATCCGATGAGCGACTGTAGTGTTGCTCAGGTCAGATGGCAATTGCTCTGTGTGAAAACTATAATAACCTGTCAAATCCCGATAAGATAAATAAGCAGACCTTGGGTAAAAAAAAATCTGGGGATAGTTTTAGGAAGAAGATGTAATACAAATATTAAGCCTCAATAGCTCAACGGTAGAAGGGCCGACTTCGCTCCGTTGACGCGAGAGTCGAGGGTTCGAACCCCTTGAGCTATTGTCGTACCAACTCCTAGCGCAAGCTTCGAGCTTATTTGGAGGGGCAATAGGAATATTAGTAATGCCTTGACACAGCACTGCTAATATTCTTAAAAAAAAAAAATAATTGTTTTTAAAAGCTTCCGTTGCGTACGTGCCATAAACAGTTAAAGTTACAAAAATGATGTATCATGGAATTGTTCCCCTTTCAAATTCCTAAAAAAAAGTCCACGACAGCATATGTCTATCTTTTAAGATTAACTCACTATAATCTTTATAATGGCAATCAAATTTATTCTATAACATTACGCTACGAGACAGTCATGAAAGCTGTTGAATCCGCCTACAACTATATGTTCAATAAATTGATTGAAACAAATAATAATTTATAACATTGTCATTCTTTTGGCAAACAAGCTATCATGATTTCCCGAGAGAGTTGAAGTAGCTCAGCTATTCCAATGATTGGTTATTTTTTTGATGGGAAACTTCTTTAGAATCTTTGTGATTTGAAATGGTGCAACGGAAAAACGACAGGTAAGAGACACAAATACAAAAATGTGTAAGAAGAACGAGACAGATATATACATACTATTTTATATTATCGGTCTCTTCTCTTTGCGCCATGCTTTAGTGAGCCAGAGCGAGAGAGCAAATGTCGTTGTGTATGTATATATATATGTATGCGGCTGCGTATTACAGCATTTTAGTAAGAAGTCAGCGTGGTGTGTTATTATTTAACAGTGTTTGTGAATAGTTTTATATCTTGTTACATATATTCATCTCATTCTTTTGTCGATTTACTAAAGTTTTACTTCTATCGTGTGTGTATCGCACACACACCTTTTTTTCACATTTTATTATACTATTACTAAACACTTAATTATTAGCAGAGCTAGGCTTCTCCCAGCACAAATGAGCCGGATCAAACAAAGAAGTGCTTTCTCAAAGAAAATCGTTCTAAAGTAACAGTATCAGTAGGTACTGTTGAGGTTCTAGCGATGTACTCATCCCTAAGGGTGAACCAGTTACTTATTGGATAATGGCAAATCTCCCACCCCCTCTGTTCTACAACCCTTAAAACAAAAACAAATTCAAAAAAATATCTGTTTGTAATTCCAAACTTACAGCTTTATACTAAACTAGCGGCCTGCTCCGGCTTCGCACGGGTATAAAATATATAGCCTATGTCATTAACTGAAAAAATGATTAAAATCGATCCAGTAGTTTTGATTTATTCATTACTGCTCGTGGCCCGCACGCGTTAAATGTTAACTAAACTATTTACGGCATACTCCACTATTTAATGAATGTTGTTATACATATAAACCTTCCTCTTCAATCACTCTATCTATTAAAAAACCCATCAAAATCCGTTGCGTAGTTTTAAAGATTTAAGCATACATAGGGACAGAGAAAGCGACTTTGTTTTATACTATGTAGTGATAGTGATTATTAGTCTTAGTTACTAGATAGATCTAATCACATCGTCCTTTAATTATAACAACATGCTATGTCACTGAAACTACTAATTAATAGACTGATGTTCATTAGCTTATATTCAAATTTAATAATGTGTTGTAATAGAAAAAAAAATCTACTACAGAAGTCAGCGTTAAGTTAAACATCACAACATGTGGCATCGACTTCTGTTGTATGAATGATGGTGTTTAATGATTAATGCAAATTTAAGACCTATATGGTTTTCTCATCCATACCATTGTCAGAACTCGACCAAATTGAAATGGGCCACGGGAACCAAAAGCTTTCAAATAAACTCAGGTCAAAAGTTATGAGGTAACACAAAAAACGAATTAAGAGCCTCCCCTTTTTTGAAGTCGGTTAAAACATTATTATATTTGTGTTAAAGAAGAAAAAGTCTTTATTTACGGGATTTTTTCTTGGAATTATCATGGATGCTTTGTTACGGAGGCAACCAAAGACTATAACGGAGTTCTACTGACTAAAGCACCACGGTGTTCTACGGGTCGCTTTATGTCGTGATTGTGGGTGCGCTTTCAATGCTTTCAATTTTCGTGGGTGAAATTTTGAAAGTGCGCACCAGCTTAGGGCTGCAAAATAATCTGGTGACGAATCCCCGCGTCACCTGAGTCATGGTGGCTGGTGAGTATACCTTCGACTTCCCGCTCTCCTATCACGACTTGGGATCTCTCTCCCTCTCAGATGCTTTTGCGACGTAACGGATTCAAAGAACAGAAGCATTTACTCCCAGAATATAGTCACCAAACATTGATTGGACCAACACAGGGAGCGATAGAGCATTCTCCGTCACTTTTTTTATGTAAGAGGGGGCAAACGGGCAGGAGGCTCACCTGATGTTAAGGAATCACCGCCGCCCATGAACATCTGCAACACCAGAAGGCATGCAGGCGCGTTGCCGACATTTAAGGAAAGAATACGCTCTTCTCTTGAAGGTTCCCAAGTCGTATCGGTTCGGGAAGACCGCCGGTGGAAGTTGGTTCCACAGAGTGGTTGTGCGAGGAAGAAAATGTCTTCTAAATTGCGCTGTTGTGGATTTCCAGACATAGAGGTGGTATGGATGGAATTTAGAGTTTTGTCGCGATGTCCGATGGTGAAATTC
Organism: Hestina assimilis; assembly: GCA_023373885.1. Lineage (NCBI taxonomy): Eukaryota > Metazoa > Arthropoda > Insecta > Lepidoptera > Nymphalidae > Hestina > Hestina assimilis. Next base: position 12,930,556 of record CM041756.1, read on the forward strand.
AACCGGCGGGATCAAACCAAACAATTCCTCAGAACATTCCCCGTGATATATACGATACATGATAGATGCAGAGTGATCCGACATCTCTACGCAATGCCAAAGGATCAAGCCGATTGGAAAGGGCTTGATCGTCGACAATTCGAGCCGCTCTACGTTGGATGCGGTCAATTGGAAGTAGCTGGTACTGGAGAACTTCAACGAGGACTTTAAATAGACGAAACTAGCAATGGAAAAACTTCTGTTAATTTGAATTCTGTAAATTAGAAATTTAAACTGACACGGAAAAATGAGAAATGAATTCCAGGATGCAAATATTATTCGGATATGAGACTTTTAACCTTTTTTTGGCATGAGCTTACTGGATTTTTAACTTTATGCATCACGGAATAAAGTTCTCAAAATTGAATTTTCATCACTTCGTCTTTTAAAACAATTTTTGATAGTGCGGAGAGAGTTAACTTTGCTTAAGAGGATTTCATTTTATTTTCGGAACTTGCTTAGTGGAAATGTTCGAGATAATTCATTTAGTTTCATAACAGTTACATTAAATTATGAAACTAAATAAGTAAATAACAAGGCCCTGACATATTATATTGACAAAAAGCAAAAACGGAACTCTTATAATTTCGTCATGTCAGTCTGTCCGTCCATATGTAATAGTCATCTTACTTACAGACAATTGGCGCCAACTATACCAAATTTAGTAAATAGGTGTATTTTAAGAACTGCTACACAATTTTGTATTAACATCTTAAAATATATGAAAATTAAGGGTAGCAGTCCATACATGTAACTGAGTAACGTATGAGGTATTTATTATTGGATAGGTCTTTTAAAATGATAACGAGGTTTATTTTTTTAAAAAATAAAGTCATAACTTCTCCTCTCTCTAACTTTCGAACTATGGGATTTTAAAAAAGTAGTTTAAATAAATAAATAAATAATAAATAAACGCGACACACTCAACGGCCCCCATTAGGATAATTATATCCTGTGTCGGGGGTCCGGAAACATTCACAATGACAAGGACAAACACAACCAGACCGGAAAACATGCCTGTACGATTAATACAAACATCTGCTCCGAGCGGGAATCGAACCCGCAACCGTCGAGGCTTAAGGCAGACTCGCTACCCACAACGCCACAACGGTGTCAAGAACATCAAAGAACTTTCACTCACATTTATTCTACTCCAAATTTAACGCGAACGAAGCCATGGGCAGAAGGTAGTATTCTATAAAACTGTTGTCAGTAGAAGTCTCTCGACGTCTAAGATCATTGACTTAGGACCTCAAACAATACATTTACAGAGAAATGTCGGGATATTAAGCTGCGGGTCCTCTTGATTAAATTCTCGGATATATCTCAGTGTAAGTCTTGTCCATGTAGAAATGTTTATCTTTGTAAATCATTTTGATTAGTAAAGCCTGGTTATTACGTATCCTGGGGTTACTACTTACTGTTGTTTTTTTTATGTCATAACGGCTGGCAAACAAATATACAATACGCCTGATGGTAAGCTGTCGACGCAACCTATAAACGTTTGCGATACTTGAAGTATCACAAGCGCATTGCCAACCCAAAGAATAGTAGGGACGGGATAAGAAGAGTAAAAGGAGGGAACCGAAGGGGTGGGAGATAGGGCCTCCGGCGCTCTTACTCATCGCACGAAACGAAACCTAATGATACTGTTACTTGACGTCGATTTTCTGTGAGAGGGTAGTATTTCCCCGATAGAGCCGACCCTTTTGTGTTGAGGAAAGCATGGCTCTACTACCGTATAGTATTAGGAGGAACCATTTTTAGGGTTAACTTATTAAAACGTGTGTGGTATACTCCGCCGGCCATCTTTCCGAAACGATACGACTTGCCAACCTTCAAGAGAAGATTCTATTCTTTCCTTAAAGGTCAGCAACATACATGCTCGCCCTCTGGTGTTGTTGATCTTCATGAGCGTACATAAAAAAATGGTTTTAAAAATAGTAAGGGGTCTTGATTTTGACTTTTTAAGTTAGTACTTGTTGAGATATTAGCTCCTAAAGTCATAAGCATTGTCTCTTAATTTTGAAGTATGCGGCTTAAAATTGTGGAAAAATTTGTATTTTGAAGAAGGTAATATTTTTAGACATATGTAAGGTTTTCCCATATGCTTATATCTCAACAACTACTGACTTAATGAAAAAAGGCGAAACCAAACCTTCCTATCCATGTATTGCCATACGTTGAAATTTGTTTTTCAATTCTAAGTTGCAATGGACTGCTATCCCTAATTTTTATATATTTTAGGATTTCATTACAAAATGGTGGTGCGGTTTATAGAATTCACCTATTTACCTAAATATCGTATAGATGGAGCCACCAGTCTCTCAGTAAAATGACTGTGACATACGGACGGACGGACAGACGGACATGACGAAACTATAAGGGTTCCGTTTTTGCCATTTGGCTACTGTTTAGAGATTTTATATGTTACTTGTCATAAGCTAATATTGGAGATTTATTTTTAATAAATTGACACTATTGACACAATGAAAAAATGTAATACGAAATATGTAACTAGAAATTGAATATATTAGTTTTTGTGATTATAAGATTGTACAAGTTACCCAGTAAATAAAGAAAAAGGAAATACAACAGTTTAATTAATAGTGTGAACAGCTACAAAACCTTAAAAAACAAAGATAAGTGAATCAGTGTAGTGTGTAAACAAAACATTTTAATTTCACGGCTAACAAAGAATTTTATAAAAATAATCGGCTATCTCTACGCTAAAAATAAAAACTACATTGCTATATCTGATAATGACCCAATAAGAATACAGTCAGTCGAAGCGCACGTTTTATTTAATTGGTTCTGTAGAAAAGACTACGTATTATTATAGGAACGTCTATCTGCCGGCACCACATAAAATAAAAACGGGAAAATGGTTGCGGGACGCGCTGTAAGAATGAGGTTCCTCCGTTTTATTTCCCACTATCAATTTATATCATCAATTCATTTTTTTTTTTATGTTATAAGTTGGCAAACAAGCATACGGCCCACCTGAGGGTAAGTGGTTACCGCAGCCTATGTGTGCTTGCAGCACCGTTAGGTGATGCCACTCATACGTTGCCAACCTCGAGATATTAGTTCTTAAATCTCCTCTGCCCAGTAATTTCACTAGCGCACAGTGCCCTTCAAACCGAAACACAGTAGTGCCTAGGCACTACTATTTGGCGGCAGAATATCTGACACTGCGGTGGTATCTACCTACCTAGCCGGCCTCTTGCAACAAAAGACCTACCACCAGTGTGACAATGCAATCAGCACTGGTGGAATAATCTCTGCTGTGACAGAGGTTATCCCAACATCGGGCGATGGGGTCGTCACATCCCCATTATGCTACCGATTGCCATCCCCATCTTTTGTTCGTCAACTATATTAAATTTATATTTTTTTATTTTATTTCATGATAGTGAGTAAGCCAGAATACGGTCCGCCTGATGATAAGCAGACACCGCAAACAATGAATGTGCGCGTTACTTGTATCACAAGTGCGTTGCGAACTCAAAAAACAATAAGGAAGTTTTGGTTGCTATAATACGTTGTCATGACCACCAGTTCCATTCAATCAAATGGTACGTTTTCAGAGCAAAATCTACATGTAAAATACCTAAATCGCAATATTTTTGACTACCTTTGTATAATGCTACTGTAGGTGTGTATGTTACTGAACTCCTCCTGAAACAGATATTTGTAAGATTAATACAACCATCTGCCCAAATAGAAATCGAAGCCGCGACCGTCGAGGCTAAAGGCCTCGCTACCAATACACCACAACATTGTCTGTATATAATCCAACTAAAAGCAATAAAAAAATGTATGGATAATAAGGTTTTCATTATAGTGAAACGGAACCCTTCTTCCAGATAGGTGCAAGATAATTAAGCAAATGAGGAGAAATTTTCTCTGTAATGAAGATAATAACTATTAAGATAAAATTTTGTATTGTTGAACTTTTTACTATTTTCAATATGGTTTGTTTAAGTTTTTCTATCCTATTATTTGACTCGAAAAGGGAAGCACTACCCTCTAACAGAAAATCTGCGTAAAGTAACAGTATCAGTAGTTACTGTTGCGTTTCATGCCACGAGTGAGAGCGCCCGAGGTACCCTTTGTACCGTTCCTTTTTTATCTTCTCATCCCTTCACTCTTTGGGTTGGTAACGCATGTAATACTTCAAGTATTACAAGTGATCATAGGTTGCGGTGTCTGCTTACCATCAGGCGTACAGTATGCTTGTTTGCCAACCAGTCATGAAATAAATATGTATGTGCTTGCTCACTGTTTTAAGTTTCTGGAGCCACAGAACACCACAATTATGGAACACTTATAAGTAAATATTTTCATCATGCCTTTTTTTCTATATGTACGCACCATATTATTGTGTATATAAAATTTAGAAAATAGGTTTTGAAAATAGGGTTTTCCGACGTCGAGACGTGACGACTCCATCGCCTACTGTTGGGATAACCTCTGTCGCAGCAAAGATTATCTCACCAGTGCAATCAGGCATACTGGTGTTAGGTCTTTTGTTGCAAGAGGGCGGCTAGGTAGGTACCACCGCAGTGTCAAATATTCTACTGCCAAACAGTGGTGCTTCGGCATTACTAAGTTCCGGTTTAAAGGGCACTGTAGGCTAGTGAAATTACTGGGCAGAGGAAATTTAAGAACCAATATATCCAGGTTGGCAACGCGTGATTGGCACGTACTAATTGTGCTGCAAGCGCTCATAGGCTACGGCAACCGCTTGCCATCAGGTGGGCCGTATGCTTGCTTGCCAACTTGTAACTTAAAAAGGTGTAATCTAAAAATGGAAAACATACTTAAGTTGTATAAAGACAAGACAAAAAAAAATGTGAAAGGGTGATTTAGGATTTCACAGCTACTAGAAATCTTATATTATTTTAATAACCTTTTCCATTTCTTGCAAGATGAAAGTACACATCAAAAGTACTGAGTACTTCGACTTAGTCAACTTTGTGAAAATTTGTTGGTTGTATAACATCAAAAGAACTTTCAACGATAATTATTTCGAAGAAGGCTCGTTGAGAAGTTTCAGAAATATGAGTAGCTAGGCTTTTCCCATAACTTTGTTTTTCTCCATTTTTGAAGGGAAACATTTTTAGAATCGTTGTGATTTCAAACCGGATGCAACGGAAAAAACGACAGATAAGAGACACAAATACAAAAATGTGTAGGAAGAATGAGACAGAAATATACATACTATTTTATATTATCGGTCTCTCCTCTTTGCGTCAGACTTTAGTGAGATGCTTGTATTTGAGCATTTAACGTGTGTTAGTATATGTGAAAAATACGTGAGCTAATACTACTGTACACTGTATGCGGCTGCGTATTACAGCTTTTTAGTAAGAAGTCGGCGTGGTGTGTTATTATTTAACAGTGTTTGTGAATATTTTTATATCTTCTTATATATATTCATCTCATTCTTTTGTCGATTTACTGAAGTTTCACTTCTATCGTGTGAATCGCACACACACCTTTTTTTAAAACAATATTAGCAATGCTTTTCAAGGCATTACCTACTAATATTCCTATTGCCTCTCCAGATAAGCTCGAAGCTTGCGCTAGGAGTGGATACGACAATAGCCCAAGGGGGTCAGGAGCGAACCCGTGACTCTCGCGTTCACGGAGCGAAGTCAGCACTTCTACCGTTGACCTATTGAGGCTTCGAATGTTATTTTTAATAATTACTAAGAAATCACAAAAATATTTACGATCGCTGTTAATTCGTTATATACTAAAGATTCTTCATCATCAAGCTGAAGAACCCAGTTTCCATTTTTATGTTTGTTACCTCAGAACTTCTGATACGGTAAACCGATTTGAAAAATTTTGATTTTAAATACAACAAGTGTGAAAAATTCTGATCAGATCAGTTCCTTGTTTTATAAATCAGTATGGTCTCAGTCCAATCTTATAAAATTGATTGAACTTAATTTGATTAAATTTAAATTTGTTCAAAATACGCGCTACCTTCTTCCCAGCATTCCCTGTATAGATAAAACACCGGTTTTATCTACACAGGGACTGCTTTTTATTCTTATCCGGCCTTAACCGTAAACTACTTTTTTCACAGAGCACAGCAACTCATTGGATAAGAGCAAATTATTTATTCCATTGGGAGATCCACTAGGACAAACGCTTAGGAACAGATATTTATAAGATTAATACAAACATCGACAAGCCGAAATCAAACCCACAACCGTCGAGGCTAAAGGCGAACTCGCTACCAATGCGAAATACGCGTCCAAAATACGCGTTTATAACTGCTCAACAGACACGGCCATTAAAAGTCATCTTATTGGACAATAAACCAATCCATCCGACCGATCGCGTACAATCAGTCGCCTCTCAAACACCAATCTCGTCGGAAATCTGGACGAATTATCCGCTGTCAGCGCTGCAGGCAATTAAAGCGTTTCAGCGGAATATTTACACAAGCGATAATTAAGCGTTATGTACCCGCTCGCGGCGTGACCCGTCCACATTAATCAAGTGCTGTAAACATCTAACGTGCTCATGACAGGACACATGCTACATTTTTAAATAAACGGTACACACTGCGGCCCCCATTAGTGTTGAAAAGGATAAACATGCGTGTATAGTTAATACAAACTGCTCCGAGCGGAAATTGAACCCGCGAAAATGAAAACCACCTCGGTGGCCGAACTCAGTACGTTTGTCAGGTTACGGGAAGTCTTTTTTTTTATGTTAGAAGTTGGCAAACAAGCATACGGCCCACCTGATGGTAAGTGGCTGCCGCAGCCGATGAGCGCTTGCAGCACCATTAGTAGGTGCCACTCGCGCGTTGCCAACCTCGAGATATTAGTTCTTAAATCTCGTTCGCCCAGTAATTTCACTAGCGTACAATCCCCTTCAAACCGGAACACAGTAGTGCCTAAGCACTACTATTTAGCGGCAGAATATTGGACACTGCGGTGGTACCTACCTAGCCGGCCTCTTGCAACAAAAGACCTACCACCAGTTTGACTGATTGCACTGGTGGAATAATCTCTGCTGTGACAGAGGTTATCCCAACAGCGGGCGATGGGGTCGTCACATCCCGACCCCGGGACCGAGCTCCGCTAGGCGAAGCACAGTGCTTGTCAGGTCACGTTGGTTAGTTCTACGAGAGTTCCGTAACCTGATTGACAATCGCACAGAGGTCGGCCACCGAGGAGGTTTTGAGTGGGTCCTCATGACGTTACCATCTTGTCATGGAACCCCATAGCGGGGTTCTCCTCCCCAGGAAGCCGGGTATCTGGTAGCGAATTTCCTCCCCGTTAACAAAAAAAAAAAAAAAAAGTCTCTCAAAATGAACCAACGCAACCTGACAGTCACTAATTTAATGGATAGCGGAGTTCGGTCTAGGAGAGGCGAGATGGTATAGTTCCCCCAACGCTTCTAACTTTATGAGAAGTGGTTGTCGTACCCTATGAGAGTTTGCAAGACCATATGCTTGTATCAACCAAGCGATGCCAACAACATGACATTGGTTCTTAAATCTCTTATGCACAGTAAACACGCTAATTTTAACATATTTTAAGTTACTAAGTGGGCAAGCATACGGCCCACTTGATGGTAAGCAGTAGCGGTAGCCTATGATTACTCACAACACTTTAGTAGGTACCTTTCACACGTTTTCAATATCGACATATTGGTTCATAAATCTCCTATGCGCAGTAATTTCACCAGCCTACAGTGCTCTTCAAACCGAAACACAATAATGCCAAAGACAAAGGTGAGTAGGTAACATTGCCGGCTTCTTGCAATGAAAGGCCTTACCACCAGCTTGTGTGACATCTTATATGTCTATCCAACACTTGGGTACTCAGCAGCGTCACCACGTGCCACTTACTTGCTCACTCTAACCACTCTGTATGGATCTTATCTCTGATCACTCTGTATTTCTTAATATACTTTAAGGCCTGAATTATATTTATCAGCATTTAAAGTAATTAAATAAAAATGGCTTTTTTTTTTTTCAAGGCATTACTAATATTCCTATTGCCCCTCCAAATAAGCTCGAAGCTTGTGCTAGGAGTAGGGGACGACAATAGTCCAAGGGGGTAAGGATCGAACCCTCGACTCTCGTGTTAACGGAGCGAAGTCAGCCCTTCTACCGTTGAGCTATTGAGGCTTAAAATTTGAAATTTCAATATTTTTATTTATATTTAACTGTTTATTAACCTTTGTAACCTAATTTTGGGCGTTACTTTTGATTCATGCGTCCACGCGATAGTCCGAAACATAATAACACCTTGCCTTAAAATGTTTGAACGCGAACCTCATAAAAGATGAATTATGACGACACGTAAGTTAAAATAATATCATAAATTTGAAAGTGTCATTCATAGTGCTAATTGCCCTCTGTCACGGGAAATTGTAAAATATCATGTACTTAAAATAATGGACGAAATTAAACATTTATTTATCAACAATAAAAATATAGTGACATTAACAAACATTTTTTTTTGTAATTTATCTGCTGAAGTATTATAATTGTAATTAAGTATTTGGTATGAATGAATTAGCTCAATAGAGAGTTTAGTCAGTTAGGTTAAGCTTCAGGCAGTCACGTCAGTCTGAGAGCTCATTCAGGGAGACTTAAACAGACAGACTCTGTCTTCATAGCTTTGAGCTTAGAACTTCATAGATAAGACCTCTCGCTCTCCCTCTTAAAGGTGGGGCGAAAAAGTTGCTATACCAGGGGTAATAAAAAGCTTTGTGAACAATTTCATTAATTCTCGATCATAAATATGTAATACAAGCAGACTGCTTGTGACCACGGTCAGTGCAACATGACCGAAATGCAACCAACGATAAAGGTAATTTTTAGTCGTCTTAATAATACGAGGTTCTATAGCTGTAGCCGCTCGACCCTTACCCATGCGCATCTTTTTTTATGTAAGAGGGGGCAAACGGGCAGGAGGCTCACCTAATGTTAAGTGATCACCGCCGCCCAAGAACATCCGCAACACCGGAGTGTATGCAGGTGCGTTGCCGACCTTTAAGAAAAGAGTAGGCTCCTTTGGTGAGGTTCCCGGGTCGTATCGGTTCGGAAAGATCGCCGGCGGAAGTTGGTTCCACTGAGTGGTTGTGCGAGGAAGAACATGTCTTCTAAATCACGCTGTTGTGGATTTCCAGTCATCGAGGTAGAAACATTAAATAATAATAATAATAATAAACGCTGCACACTGCTGAGAGATGTTCCAAGTACTGTATGGGGAGCGCTTTAGAATAATTTACAGTTGTTGCTTTAAAAATAACAAGCTTGTTTTAAAAATACAATGAAGCGTTTCTTGTTTATATGTATGTATGTTGTCTTTTAAAAATACCACCTCAAGATTGGTAATATTATATTTGGACTACCATTTCAACACAAATTGCAAAAAAATATTAAAATATTTTTGAGTTAAAAGGTGTCTGTAATTTTAGAATGTCATTGGCAAGACAGAAAGAGCTCTTATACGAAAAAAATACAGCTAAAATTTATCTTCAAAAGTTAATAATTAATAATGTAAATAAAAACTGTAAAAATACAAATAAAGCATATGTTATATTATATAATTAATATTTAAAACATAACTTTTTAATTAGCACGCGTAAGAATTTGATATTTGAACAAAAAATGCATTGTAAATGAACTACTAAAAGTATCGTATTTTTTCTCAATTGCATCAATCATTGTTACATTCCGATAGTATGTAGATATAAATTCACTTCTCCTCTATTTTCATATAACTTAAGTCAAATGCGGTTTTTGTTATTTATTCTCTGAATTGATATATAATGTCCAGAAACAGGCCTCAACACCATATCCAGTTAGAGTTTTTATTTTTGTATGATCGCCTTATACTTTGTAGTTACGAAGTAAATGCGCCAAATTAGTCTTGATAGACATCAAAGTGTACACTTTACCTGAAAAGACATGTCTCTTATTTAAATTCTCTTAACAGGCTCAGCCTAGTTAATTTTTTTTATGTTAGAAGTTGGCAAACAAGCATACGGCCCACCCGATGGTAAGTGGTTTTCGTAACCTATGAGCGCTTGCAGCAAATCTCGTCCGCCCAGTAATTTCACTAGCGTACAATGCCCTTCAAACCGGAACACAGTAATGCCTAAGCACTACTATTTGGCGGCAGAATATTTGACACTGCGGTGGTACCTACCTTACCGGCCTCTTGCAACAAAAGACCTACCACCAGTGTGACTGATTGTACTGGTGGAATAATCTCTGCTGACAGGGGTTATCCCAACAGCGGGCGATGTGGTCGTCACATCCCGACGCCATTAGAATGTGCATTTTTTATTATAACTTATTTTAACAATATTATGGTTTATCAACGCATTACTAATATTCCTATTGCCCCTCCAAATAGCTCGTAACTTGCGCTAGGAGTAGGCCTCTAATAGCCCAAGTGGGTCAGGATATAACCCGCATGTCTCCTCTTCTCTTGAGCTATTGAGGAAATTGAGTTTTGTTTTTGTGTATAGATGGTATACTTATCTATATATATAAAAATGAATCCCCAAATCCCATGGTCACGCCATCACGCGTGAACGGTTGGACCGATTTCACTATTTTTTATTGTTGTGTTTGTTATTGTCAGGAGAAGGTTCTTATGACAGAAAATATTATATATAAAGTAAATTTTAATTTTAACAGTAAATACCAGATTTGTATAGAATCGACGATTAGGGAAGTTCGTATGGAAAAAATGTATTACTTAATGTTTGTATACAGGTAGATAGTTTATAAGTGGAAGAACCAAGAACGGAATTAAAACTCCCACGGTAACGGGATAAACGGAACAATTTACTATGCACCCAGACGAAGCCGGGGCGGGTCGCTAGTCATCTTATATAACTACATAATTATGTTAGTTCATTTGTGTCAATAAATTATTAATAGGATAAATAAATACGAACAATTATTTCGATTGATTGACCTTAGTGTTATGTCATAGATAATCTTGTGATACGCATATATAATATACATAATTATTTTATGTATATATTAATATTAATAATATGATCCTCCTAGCTTAAAGAGACCTGCTTTAGTCGATTAAAAAAAAAATATTGCAACACGAATCAACTTCTATTGTAAATTTCTTTGTGACGCTCTACAGGGTAAACCGCTGGACGGAATTAGACATATGGGGTATCATTAGATTCGTCTGAGTTGTGAGAGTAACATAGGGTACATTATTTTAATATGAGTTCCGTAGAACCAAAGATAATCAAGGCGGAATATCACAGTTTGTAAAAAGCCAATATCTGATTATGGTTTCGCGTAGAACTCAACAAAATAAGACAAAAAGTACATATACAAATTTTCGGTATATCACTTAGTTTTCGAGATATCGATGATTAAAGTTTGATTTTTTTTGACGAGTGTTCTCCAATTCCCTTTTTTTTCGAAATGTGTATTGCTGTTGGCCCTACTGGCCTTGACAGTGTTACCTCGAGTACAGAGACTCAGTCGTGATAAAGGGGTAGCCCTCGCGGGGCTCAAATTTGATACCATCATTAGGGTGCCTGCTGCGAAGCCGAACCACGGCTAAGGACGTCATCGGAAATTACTCCAATTCCATTCCAAATGTTTTTCTTTCTTTTGAATATTTAATTAAAGCATTTCCTATAAATAGGAAAATACAGAATAATTATATAAATAGGTAGATTAATAAAATAATGAAACTTCTAACGCGCAAAACTATTATGTGTAATGCTATTCAATAATTAGGTACACAAATTTTGTTAGTAACATATAGGAATAAGCACAATATATTATAATAAATGTATTGTTCGATTCCTAGTCATGTAATTTAGTAGATAGTCTAAGAAAAATATAAATTGTAAGTGTCTGTACATTTGAGATGTTTATAAAACAGATATTGTTCGGGACTAAAAATAAGTTATGAAATATATACATATATATATATATATATATACACGCAACGCTGCAAAGCTGCAATTGTTTAAATTAAAAGTCAGCAATAGGATGATAAAGCATATTTTCGAGTAACATTTAGTTTGTTTCGTAAAAATAGGTTCACTTCATCAAAAGCTATTGCAATTTTGATAGCAACGTGAGTCAAGTATACGAGAAGAGTAAGAAAGTATTTTCGCCTTTTCACGCAAAAACTGGTCATCGAATTTGAATGAAATTTAGCACACATTAAATATCAAAAAAATGTTGAAGCTTGTTTTTAGCTTTTTAGGAATTATTATTAGTGCTGTTGGGTTTTATTCACAGCTATTTTTACAAACTTTTACTTAAGAATTGATGGACAAAATGATCCGTCAAAATAAATGCAGCTACTTATATTAAAACACTTTAGCCGCGACAGACAATTTAATAACAAATATAAAAAATAAACTTTATAAAAACCCAGGTAGTACTTCGTGTTTTTATAGATCTTAAAAAAACATTTATCACAGTTTCTCAAGATATATTATTACAAAAAAAATCACTTAGGTTTATGAGAAATTGCATTTAAATTATTTATATAAAATCTTAAACAGATGACTAAAATATATGGTAATCTAAGTCACCCTCTCGCAGTCTCGCAGCAAGTGTGGAATACCACAAGGCTCGAATTTAGGTCCAATGCTGTTCTTAGTCTACATAAATGATATTAGCGAAATCGGTCTTAATGGAATTGTTAATTCATACGGGTATGAGAATAGTGTCTTTTATTCCGGATTTTTTAATACATAAAATAGTAATCCAAGTTTAAAGCGACCTTAAATATTTCAAGCTAATGGTTTAAAATAATTTTAAATATTATATATAAATATTATATTATATATTTAAATATTATATTCCCGGTTATTATCATTAAAATCTGATAATAGTCGTTAACTCTTGATAAGTAAATTGCTCTTATCTAATGAGTTACTGGTTCGCCCTTAGGGTTGCGGAGGTCAGATGGCAATCGCTCCGTGTAAAAACTAGTAACCTGTCAAATCCGGATAAGAGTAATAAGCAGACCCTGGGTACATAAAATACCGGGAATAATGCTAGGATGAAGAAAAAGAAGAAGAATGGTTTAAAATAATTTACTAACGCGCAACACGTCACAAACAAACTTTATTTTATTTTCTGCAAAAAAAAATTGTAACTTTTAATTAATAATGATCTATTACACTTTTATCACAAAACAAATACTTGGGCATTATTTTGGACAAACTAGGACATTTAATACTGATTATATGAATATGTTATACAATAAGCCACGTTTATATATATATATATACTCGCGTCGTGGTTTCGTAAAACTCAGTTTTTAATTTTTTTCAGATTTCCTAAAAAATATATAGATTATATATAAACTTTAATATTATAATCAAATTTAAACATAATTTTTAATATTTCTCCTTTGAATAGAGATATGATGTCCAGACACAGGCCTCAGCGTAACTTCTAATTTAAGTTCCATTTTAGTGTGATCGCCTTTGACTTTGTAGTTTCGGAATAAATGCGCCAATGTTGTTTTCAAAAACATAATAGCGTATCCTTTACCTAAAGAGAAATTAGAAAATAATTTAAAAAAAAATGATATTACAATAAATACCTATACAATTTCTTTTTCCCGCACTAAAAGCAACAAAAGCAGTGGCTGATTTAGGCAACGAAGCTGGATCCAACCATCTCTCAGGCTTGAATTCTTCTGCGTCTGGTCCCCATATGGAACTATGGTGTACGCCATAGATGAACAACAAACAAGTGCTCCCTTTAGATAAGGTGCAATCACCTGAGGTAATGAAGGTAAATGGGTATTATTGTATAAATAAATTTTTCAAGATTTTGGTGTCATCATAATTGTATGTTATTATACAGGCGAAAGAAGTTTTAATCGATGACATACTTGATTTCTCATCCTACAAAAAAATACTATTTTATAAAATATGAATATTATTGCAACGTTTATTTATTATTATTTATATTAAAAATATTCGGAAATTCTTTAAAATTTTTATAACAAAACTCCAAGTATAAATTTAAGAATAAGATTTTTTTCATACTTAGCTCAACATCTTTTTCCAGTTCTCTAGCTACAACGGGAGCAATTGGATAGAAACGCAAAGTTTCTTTTATCACAGCCTCCAAATAATTTAAGCGGGAGAGATCATATTTCGTAACATCCTTATCATCATCACCGATAACTTCATTTAATCTAAAAAAATATCATCAGGCGTTCATGTTGTGATGCTAACCTTACCTTACCTTACCTTTTTTTTTTACTTGGAAAAATGCAGTTACGCACTCGAGCGCCGGGACGGGTGCAATGGCGCAGGAGGTGTGTGCAGTCCATTCTGATAAGCAGAAAAGTACCGGAGCGACCCATACGACACCACCCTCCTAGGCGCGGTCTAGCGTAAAACGCCCCACGCCCGAACCGTCCGACCCTGTTAGCTTCACCGGGCAGTCGAAGGTGCCACCTGCACAATCGACTCCCGGCTACTGAGCCTCCCCGGCACGACAAGCCCAGGGTACCGCAGAGTTTGACCTCTGCGGTTGGGGGGGAGGGGCGAAACCTTACCTTACCTACCTTAACCTAAACCTTACCTATGATTGGTTTCTAGGGCTGTGTTTCAAAATTCAGAATACATTTATTTATTATTTTATTATTATAATTTGTTGAAAACATCGTGATGAAACCTGCATGTCCTGCGCCACAGTACACGGGTTCAAGTTCGGAGCAGATGTTGGTACTGACCATACTGGCATGTTTTCTGGTCTCGGAGTGTTTGTCCTTTTCATTGTATTTGTTTCCGGACCCCTGACACAGGATAAAATTATCCTAATGGGGGCCGTTGAGTGTGTACTATTAGCAGCTTAGCTACCAATAAAATTCTATTAATACTATAAGGACGCAAATAAGCAATACCATGTCAACCCACAAAATTGAAAAAACTGAGTTATATATGCAGAAGTGTTGGTGAATTGCTAAAGAACATTTTTCTTTAATATTTGTAGGGTTTTAAGCTTAAATACTTCTAAAAAAGTCATTTTTTCAATCATGCAATTTATGTATTTTTAAACGTTTTGGGTTATATTATATACGAAATATGCAGTTTGTGTACTTATTTTTGTGAAAATAAGTATATTAACTTACATAAATCTGAAATTGCCAAAAACCAATACATTAAAAATTCATATAAAGCAAGTTGTTCAAAATTTTCAAACGCGTTTTTCTCGAAATTATATTCGTGTGGGTTGACATGGTATTGCTTATTTGCGTCCATAAAAAGTACCTTCTTGGGTAGGCAGGGATAGAGCTTACCATCAGATGGATTAGAATCATTCTAATACTAAAATTCCAAAGTATTATTAATTAAAATAAGATAATTTATTAAACACTACATACTCTTCAACAATTTTTTCTTGAATCTTAGGGTAGGAGCCAATCATCAATATACAGTACGTGAGAGCAGTAGCTGAGGTTTCATAACCGCCAGCTATCATTGTATTTGCTTCATCTCTAATCTCACGATCGTTTAAAACTCCCTTTTCTAAGGATAATTCTGTTAGAAGATACATAAATGTCTTTTTAGGTCCTGGAAATAATTTATAGATTAAAATATACGGAGATATTTTAATTTTTTTTTTTTTTTTTATGTTAGAAGTTGGCAAACAAGCATACGGCCCACCTGATGGTAAGTGGCTGCCGCAGCCTATGAGCGCTTGCAGCACCATTAGTAGGTGCCACTCGCGCGTTGCCAACCTCGAGATATTAGTTCTTAAATCTCGTTCGCCCAGTAATTTCACATGATATTACCTTGTATATTTTCTGCTTCTCTGTTTTTATTTTTTATGTAATTCATTTTAGTCTTTTGCAGTACCTGTAACAGCATTGTAGTCTATATGTAAAGTGAAAATATTTTCATTAATTCATCTAACGAAGCCATTAATAAAATGAATTAATATATTAATAACATGACTTTAAAAAAAAGCGAAGAACAGACGTAATTATAATATCAATCAGTTAAAGGCGTCGGGATGTGACGACCCTATCGCCCGCTGTTGGGATAACCTCTGTCACAACAGAGATTATTCCACCAGTGCAATCAGTCACACTGGTGGTAGGTCTTTTGTTGCAAGAGGCCGGCTAGGTAGGTACCACCGCAGTGCCCAATATTCTGCCGCCAAATAGTAGTGTTTAGGCACTACTGTGTTCCGGTTTGAAGGGCATTGTACGCTAGTGAAATTACTGGGCGAACGAGATTTAAGAACTAATATCTCGAGGTTGGCAACGCGTGAGTGGCACCTACTAATGGTGCTGCAAGCGCTCATAGGCTGCGGCAGCCACTTACCATCAGGTGAGCCGTATGCTTGTTTGCCAACTTATAACATAAAAAAAAATTAATATTACTTGAATGTTAGTAAACGTAGCAGACGAGGACAACTTTATCGTTAACATGCTGGTGTTTATATGAAAACATCTCAATTAGATAACCGAATATATTGATTTTATTTGTTTACTTTTTGGAACGAAGCTCTTTAACGCGGCTTGCGGGTAGTACGATTTAATAGAAAACGTCACGTAACGAAGTGCGTGCTACAAGCAAATGACACGACCACTCGAGCAAGTGAGTGCGCAGCCGGGTGCGCAACTCTCTCTTCGTCACAATCTCTTTTTATCAGGTAAACTATTGAAATGTACAGATTTCATTTCCAATTACACTCGAAGTTAAAGACAAACGAAAGGAACTTCGTTCCTGACGGAGGTGTCCCGACCACACAATTTTTCTTTATTTTGGTCTTAATGATACTCGAACTATTAATACAAGTCAATTAACATAAAAATCATCACTATGCAAGCGAACCCAAGACATCCTGATATGGCGCTAAGGGTTCCGCTGAGTTTTAGTGGGTATTGCAGGTAGACTAACAAGTGGCCGAGTCCCACACTACCACTGTCTAGTGTACTTGAAGAGTACACTACGTGCAGTGGTGTGCGTAAATGCATTTCTCAATCAATACAAAAAAAATAGAATCATCAATACTGCTACAGTAGAGCAAACATGCATATATAGACTCTTAAACAAAATAAGCTTCTCGTATACTTGCATCGAGCAGTCGAATAAAACGATTATGAATAAAAATCAACTATAATTTTATCACAAACCGTTTCAGACATAGCGTTCATAACCTTTGAAACTTCATCTATCCTTTTCTTCAAGGTTGACCAGTTGTACATAAAATTGGTATGTAACCATGGTTTTTGTAACCTCTCTATGAGTAGATTAGCTGCAATGTCAACAGCCGTTATGTATTGGCTATTCAGTTCACTCTTTTCCTTTAAATCCACTCCTAAAGCAGTTACTGTAATTTTTTTTTTAAATTTATTATCATATTAACAAAAAAATTTTACAAAAATAATGATTCTCGCCAAACTGTTTATCAGTTTGTCGGCGAAAAAAGACATGTTTGCACTCTTTCCTACATTATTTTTATTTATGCAGAATAACACACAATCATATTAAATTAATTAACATGATTCAGTGCTCAATGAAGCATCGAAGATATTTAACATTTCAGTTTTTAATTTAGTTTTATAGTTTTCTTTAGTTTTACAATTATTTTCGTTGAACAAATTATTAATATATTAAAATATTGATGGATGGGTTGATGTTTGTTAATCTTCACGCAAAAACTACTGGAAAGATTTGGATGAAATTTGGTACACCCAGTCATAGCTTGACTTTATTTTATTATTATATTATATTTGACGACGTTGTGGCGCCGCGGTAGCGAGCCTGCCTTAAACGCCACAGGTCGCGGGTTCGATTCCCGCTCGGAGCATAATATGTTTTTATTGACCATGCAAGCATATTTTCCGGTCTGGGTGTATTTGTCATGACATGTCATTGTGAATGTTTCCGGACCCCCGACACAGGATAATACTATCCTAATGGGGGCCGTTGAGTGTGTAGCGTTTATTTATTATTATTATTTATTATAGCTTATAAGTCAAATTAACAACCTGAAAAATAAGTTTCAAGCTTCTCTAAAAAGGATGATACTTCCATACAACTTTCACCCCCCATTTCAACTCCTCAAAACACGTTTTACGTAATAAACAATACTATGAGTAGTTTTGGGGCGAAATCGCAACAGACAGACAGACTTTCGCATTTATAATATTAGTAAGTATTAGAATCAATACATTTTGTAAATTATATTATAAATTACTTACGGCATAAAGTTTCTAATGCATTATGTTTTATATAACGATAATGGTCAAAGGAGCTTTTGCCAATTTCAATTTCCAGATCATTAACAAGTCGGCGTGCCTGTTTATTGAATACATCCAAAAATCCACCTAAAACTATCTGATTGAATGCTGGATTTAATAGCTTACGATGGACTTTCCAAATCGGCACTGTAATGTAGAAAATTTATTTATTTATTTAAATAGGAAGGAAAGACAACATACTTGGACGCAAATAAGCAATACCATGTCAACCCACACGAATGTTAATTTCGAGAAAAATGGGTTTGAAAATTTTGAACAACTTTATATAATTTTTTTTAATGTATTGGTCAAGTTTTTGGCAATTTCAAGATGTATATAAGTTATTTTACTTATTTTCACAAAAAATAAGTATATAAACTGCATTTTTCGTATATAATACAACCCAAAATGTTTAAAAATACATAAATTGCAGGATTGAAAAAATGGCTTTTTAGAAGTTTTAAAGCTTAAAACCCTACAAATATTAAAGAAAAATGTTCATCAGCCATTTACCAACACTTCTGCATATATAACTCAGTTTTTTCAATTTTGTGGGTTGACATGGTATTGCTTATTTGCGTCCAAATAGCCAGTGTAAAACTGCCAGATAATGTGACCTACTTTAGCTTATAAAACGTACCTTGACCAGTTGCGAGACCATCTCCGCCTAAAGGTTTTGCAAATTCATAAAAGTTTGCCTTTTCTAGACAAGTATTGGCTATCGTCAAAAAGTCATCAGGGTTGCTGACTACTGCAAAAATGTTGTTAACGATGTATAAGGTAACATAACATAAAATATATCAAAAGGTGTAAGATTAACGTGAAATGTAGAGGAACTAAGATTGTCTCAGCTAGCATTAGTTATAGTCGGGTGACTAATATAAAAAAGTAGTATTTCATTGTATAAAATCTGTTTGATTTAAGCGACTATGAAGTCCTATAAAACCACAAAATATCTAAAAAAATGTTTTTATAATAATAACTGTAAGCCAATTCTTACAAAGTTGAACCATTTCGCGGCGTTGGGAAGTGACCATTTTGCGGCGTCAGGCGATGGGCGCTTGCTGTTGGTATATTGTGCGTCACAGCAGAGATTATTCCATCAGTGCAATTAGTCACACTGGTGGTAGGTCTTTTGTTGCAAGAGGCCATCTAGGTAGGTACCACCGCAGTGTCAAATATTCTACCGTAAAGCAGTAGTGTGTTTCGGTTTGAAGGATACTGTAGTAAGTTAAATTGAAAAAACTGTGCACACCATTCTTAACACCCAATATCTAGAGGTTTTGCATCTCGTGAGTAACACCTACAAATGAATGGTATTGTAACCGTTCATAGGCTACGACAGAGCTTCCCATCAGGTGGGTCATTCTGAAAAAAATATTGGTACAGTGAACCTTATCACCGGGCTATAAGGTTCAAAATCGCTTTCTACTGTTTCTGTCTATTTTCTTTGTTCGAGTAGGATCTAGAAAGAACTTTCTCGAACTCGTATTCCACACTATATAAGTGGCCCGGAACGTCGACTGAGTCATTCAGTTCTGAGTAACGAGCGAAGAAACTACAAGCGACACAAGTGACTAAGTGCGAAAACCAGTGACCTCGGCTATTCTTTTGGACTACGATTGACCTCTGATTTGTGATCTAGAAGATCCCAATAAAGTCTTATTTAGCGCCATCAGGTGCTTATTTCCAAATCCGCAAACCCCAGCACGTATCAAGAGTTATGTTTTGCTTTACGAGTTCCGTAGCCAAATGGTAAAACCCTTATAATTTCATCATCTCCCCCTGTCCGTACATCAATCATCAATCAATCTAAAGATCCTTCATCAAGCGGAACCCTTTTCGAGTGGTCCACCACGCAATCAGTATTTTTTATATAAAAAATGTTTTACTAATGTAAGACAATAAAGTACACTTTTAGTATACATACCATAAAATACTTTTATAGGACCAAGATGTAATGCACATGTCACATTTTGTTTTTGAATTTCGAGTAAAGATTTTTAAGAAACTCCAAAATTCTGTAAAAATAATAATTGATCAAATGATTAATAAAAACATCTGTTCATGAATTCATCAGCGTTGATCTTAGAATTGACTCCAGAGAGAAAATATAAATCCGAGATGACCTAATGCATTTAACTGAAGGTCACAGGTCCAAATCTGGACAAAAACCTGTGAGTTTTCAAGTACTGTTTTTTGCTTTATCTCGTGAAGTATTTTGTCTTCTATCGTTTTATTATTATTCATATAACAAATGAGGATACAGGTTACTAGACTGCTTTATTTTTTTATTTTTTTATTTATTTATGTGGGTACATTATAACTTACACGGTAACTTAGAACTATAATAACTATAACAAGAGATTTTGTAGCAACATACATAAGTTATAACTTGGCTAGTAAGTGTAGTATTTATGATTCCTAACTAAGTATGGATTACTTGTATTTAGGATAGCATAATTTATATTTCGAGCAGACGAACTCCACCTGTCATCGTACGTTTATTATTATTTGACTGAACTAATGTATGCTGATGGTTGATACCGGCACCATAATAAAAACACTATATACTAACAAAACAATCCGTAACAAGATTGGTAACTCTTTTAAAGGTAACTTATAGGTATACGGTTTTACAATAGGACCCCAAAAAGCGTTCAGAACGATAAAAAGATCAACGTTTTTGCGGTAAGGACTGTTATAAAATTAGGGAATACCTTGAGGACCCCACACTTTGGGAATGAGACATTCACTCCAGGCTTCTCAGTGAACATAATATGTAAATTACATTGACTTAAAAATTAATAAAAAAGCTATAAGCAAAAAGCCAGCCCCTGAATGTGTGTTTACAAAATTTATAGCTTCTCGTGACGGGAACTACAGTTGATTATAATATTATGCCACTTACGAGTAGTATTCCCGAGTATTAGATGCGTATGCCCAATTATTGGTAAACGCCGTGACAGAACCGGGGGCTCGTTTTTATTTCTTTTCCTTTGAAACCAAAACAATATAACAAACACTACACAGATGATTATCATTGACAGCATTTTTAAGCTGTAAAATATAAAAAAATATATAAGAAAATAATCATAAATCCTTAATCACTACATAGTATAAAACAAAGTCGCTTTCTCTGTCCCTATGTATGCTTAAATCTTTAAAACTACGCAACGGATTTTGATGCGGTTTTTTTTATAGATAAAGTGATTGAAGAGGAAGGCTTATATGTCATAATAACATCCATTAAATAGTAGAGATTTTTTTTTTTGAGGTTTCTAATGTGATGTCGTAAATAATCACATTTAACGCGTGCGGGCCACGGGCAGTAATGAATAAATCAAAACTACTGGATCGATTTTAATAATTTTTTCGGTGAATGACATAGGTGATATATTTTATACCTGTGCGACGCTGGAGCGGGCCGCTAGTTAAATATAAAACAAATAATCGCTAGGATCTCATGATTTTTAATCCAATCCTGTACTTGTCACAGTTGGTTACATTTGTGACTCCGCCCTCTCTAGTGTGACGTAAAATAATTTAAGTATTTTCGAAAATAGGTCAAATTTCGCATTTTAACATTTTTAAAATAGCGTTCTTAATGTTAACTTTAAAAAAATAAAAAAATTCATTTATATAATGAAGATAAAACAGACACGCAAACATAGATAAAATAGTAAAAAGTAAAATTAAATGAAGTCTCCGTGTCCGTCTATAATCTGACATGCTGAAGATAAACGGAAAATTTGAGTTCCTTAAATATAAGTTGAACCAAAATGGCCGCTACTGCGCAGGTACAATAATGGACAAAAATGTCAGACAAAAATATTGGTTTCGTCTTATTTTAAATCGATTCTTTACAAAGTGTGAAAATGGAATTAAGTATATGTCGGCACGCTGATACCTAACTAAAATAAATACGGATCGTAAGGAGCGATGCAGAGCACTCATCGCACATCAGTATGGCCGTGTCGCCGCGCCGATTCATCACTTAATTAAATAAGCATAGATAAGTCATAAAATCATTACGTAAATTCTTATTGTGAATTTACTTCATCGACATTAGTAATAAAAGCCTTATATTTAAGAATAAATAATTCCAGATTAAAATTTGATCATGTCACTGGCAGCCTATAATTGTATTTTCGAAAAAATTGTTTAAAACACAGTTTGTTTAAAAAATTGTCTACAGGCGTCGGGATGTGACGACCCCATCGCCCGCTGTTGGGATAACCTCTGTCACATCAGAGATTATTCCACCAGTGCAATCAGTCACACTGGTGGTAGGTCTTTTGTTGCAAGAGGCCGGCTAGGTAGGTACCACCGCAGTGTCCAATATTCTGCCGCCAAATAGTAGTGCTTAGGCACTACTGTGTTCAGTTTGAAGGGCATTGTACGCTAGTGAAATTACTGGGCGAACGAGATTTAAGAACTAATGTCTCGAGGTTGGCAACGCGTGAGTGGCACCTACTAATGGTGCTGCAAGCGCTCATAGGCTACGGCATCTACTTACCATCAGGTGGGCCGTATGCTTGTTTGCCAACTTCTAAAAACATTAAAAAAAAACTCGAAGCAATTTTAAAATATTGTTTTGGTAAAAAGATTATTCAAAAATGAATGTCTAATAAGCTAATCCTTACAATTGTTTGATTATTTTTAAAATATTATGTTGTAACATCAACTTCCGTTGAACGCCTTTAAAAGCAAGTGATTTGTGAACTCACTATGCTCCTGCCTCTCGGCCACAAACTCTGTAAGTAGTCTGTATGGCACTTTTATTAAAAATTGTAATATTATTTTACTTGTTTTTCATTCCTAAAATTATCTTGTTTAAATATGTGTGAATTTAGTATCAAATTACCTTAGTTAATTTCATAATAATTAAAATCAAAATGTGATACGCAGCGTACTACTATTATTGTGCTTAAAAGCATAGCAGAACCGATGATTTTTTTTTTTTTATGTTAGAAGTTGGCAAACAAGCATACGGCCCACCTGATGGTAAGTGGCTGCCGCAGCCTATGAGCGCTTGCAGCACCATTAGTAGGAGCCACTCACGCGTTGCCAACCTCGAGATATTAGTTCTTAAATCTCGTTCGCCCAGTAATTTCACTAGCGTACAATGCCCTTCAAACCGGAACACAGTAGTGCCTAAGCACTACTATTTGGCGGCAGAATATTGGACACTGCGGTGGTACCTACCTAGCCGGCCTCTTGCAACAAAAGACCTACCACCAGTGTGACTGATTGCACTGGTGGAATAATCTCTGCTGTGACAGAGGTTATCCCAACAGCGGGCGATGGGGTCGTCACATCCCGACGCCTTTACATAGGTTCAGCGGTTCTGCATATTTATTTTAAATAACCTCACTTCTGGTATGCGACATATATAATATAGTTATTATTTCTTCTAAATTCAATTAATTATTTATTATTATCGTTATTAACTACTTAAATAGAATAAAACAAATAAACAGTATAGAAAAAAGGTACCTATATATATAAAAAGTTAATGTACATTATTAATAGTGAGACAGACTTCTTCGTATCTTCCGCAGCTTCATTCAGAGAATTAGTTATACTATTTTCTTTTTAAAAAATAACGATAAACGTCAAATACCATCCTTCTCTCCCATCTCCTTAAAATTGATTGTGGTCGAGGCATTATCTTAAATAAATGTTAACAAACTTGACAAAACTAATTTATATTTTAATTTAATTTTTAACAATTTATTTTTAAGGAACTAAAACAACCATACGGTTGAGACCCAAAAACGTGATACTGCGCATGGTTCAACTTACATTTAACAGACTATAATAAAAGTTTCACTTTAACAAAGTCAAGTTAGAGGCCATTAAGGACACGAAAATAAAAGAATAAATATTAACACATACCTTGATTGGTAATGTTACCTTAAAAAATTGAAGTAATTTTAAAACTACTCTTCAAAAATACTTAATTTAAAAGAAGCTAAGCCTATTGTGTTACTAAATATATTGACATTCATACCATTGAATAGACTATTTATACTAAGTATTTTACTATAATTAATGTAAGATTTATCTAATGAGTGTGGGTAAAAGCATACATCTGGAAACATAATAAATGTAACTGAATTGATTAGTTACTTTAGAAATAAACAAATTGTGTGAGTTTACGAAACCACGAGTAGAACTTTTATTATTCGAATTAGGGTATTGCGTTATAATCTTAGTTAAAAACCAAAAATATAAAAAAAACATAAATAAAGACAAAACAGACACGCAAACATGCATGCGAAGAAACATACGTAAATAAAAATAGTAAAAGTAAAATTTTTTTTTTGCTAAGCGATCGCCGCCGCCCATGAACAATTGCAACACCGGAGGGCATGCAGGTGCGTTGCCGACCTTTAAGGAAGGAATAGGCTCTACTCTTGAAGGTTCTCAAGTCGTATCGCTTCGGAAAGATCGCCGGTGGAAGCTGATTCCACAGATTGGTTGTGCGCGGGAGAAAATTCTGAATCGCGCAGTATTGGATTTCCAGACATTGACGTGGTGAGGGTGGAATTTAGCATTTTGATCCGATTATGAAATTTTACCGGCGGGATCAGTCCAAGTTCCTCAGAACATTCCCCGTGATACATGCGGTAGAAGACGGCGATCCAACATCCCTACGCAGTTCCAAAGGATCAAGCCGATTGGAAACGGAAATAAATGAAGTCTCCGCGGCCGACTGTAATCCGACATGCTAAAGACAAAAGAAAATTTTTAATATTTTGTTTTATTTAAAAAAAGACACGGATATTTTTTTACTTGAGTACCTATAACGATGTTTATATTAGAGGTAAAATATGTATGAAGCTTTCATTACACAGTATTTTAGAAAGACCTCTCTGGTCTACTTAAGCTCAAAGGAAGCATTTTACTACCGGGATAACAGGCTCTGTGGGGTCGATATACCCAACATTTCAAAGGCGTCGGGATGTGACGACCCCATCGCCCGCTGTTGGGATAACCTCTGTCACAATAGAGATTATTCCACCAGTGCAATCAGTCACACTGGTGGTAGGTCTTTTGTTGCAAGAGGCCGGCTAGGTAGGTACCACCGCAGTGTCCAATATTCTGCCGCCAAATAGTAGTGCTTAGGCACTGCTGTGTTCCGGTTACTCATAGGCTGCGGCAGCCACTTACCATCAGGTGGGCCGTATGCTTGTTTGCCAACATAAAAAAAAAAAAATAATTTGCATTATGCGCTTCCGATCATCCAATGCGCACGGTCAGGGACTGGAATGCTCTTCAGGCGTCTGTATTTCCGAACGCATACAACCTGAACCTCTTCAAGGTGCGAGTACACAGGCTTTTTATGATTAAGCTCGCTCCACCGTTAGGGTTTCATTACGGTTCCGTTATTGTTTTATGGTTACGGAATCCTAAAGACTATGGTTGCTGAATTATTTTAATATTCAAGGTAGTTGTTTTTTTTACACAGTAATTATTACGGCTAAAAATAGGTGTACAATTGAATACAATCTGCAAAAAATTATGTAATAATATCTCTGAATATAACAATATTTTTTTGCAAAAATAAAAATATTGTATTTAAATGAGGAATAATAGTTGAACACCTAGTATATATATTGATATATACTTCGTAATTACAGCGGTACCTGTGAAATAATTATTAGTTTTGAGTAGTTCTGGTGCCCATTTTTACGACATTGTGGCGCCGCGAAATGTATCAGCTTAAAAAAATTCGCATAAAAATTCAGCTTTCTTGTTTCAAGGGCTTGGGCTTTGCGTTGATACGTCCTCAGGTCTTCTTCTTTTATATAATAGGAGATAGAGGCTTAAAAAGAGTTTAAAACTCTAAGCGCATTCTATCGACTGTACCACGACGATTGTTCAGAGTAATTATTTTCTCTCATACCGGTAGGAACATTCAAGAACTACGCGTGCCGGTCTCCGATGTCACTGACTAACTGTGGCATCGATTCCATCGTGAACAAAGAAGTTTGCCAATTAATTTCATTATCGCATTTTCAAAAAGTGGAACTCATTGCCGGCACACGTGTTCCCTTCTTCGTATAATCTGAGCCCATTCAAACTAGCGGTGAAGAGGCATCTTGGGGGTAGGCAAGGCAAGGGTAGCTAACGCAATTGCCTTCCGGATATGTATTAGCCGCCTTCACGTTTGGAATTTACTACGAGTTACCATCAGATGGAGTGTAGTCATTTACTCTCCGTGTCAAATAAAAATAAGTCTGTGCGTGTACCAATGTAGACACGTAAGAAGTGAAACTTCTTTATGGTCTTATTTTTCGAAAAATTATCTACTATATGCAATTATAAAGAAATTGGTAAAATAAAGTTAAATTAACAAAAGACTTTCATTATCATAGACATAAATAAAAATAATGCAATTATTTCATTTTACCTTATTACTACTAAGATTATTACAGCATTTCATAAATTGTAATAGAATTATTACATGTTACCTTTACTCCGCTGGAGTAAGTACTCTTCGAATCAACCATGGTAGGGACAAGAAAAAGATGGCGCGTAAAGGAAAAATATGACTCGTAACCGAATAATGTGACTCCTTTTCTTTGGTTTAGAAATGTTCTTACTTGAGTACCTAAAGTAAGTAAATAACTAAGTACATGAGTTAGTGTTATTGTGGAAGTTGATCACTTGCTAGTAACACATGTGACAAAAAAAATTGGTACAAGGGTTGAGATTGAGCGTTGATATGTCAGTGAGCCAAGTCTGTTATGCATATTATTATGTTATACTGGCGCATGGCCAAGTATAAAACCTACTTAATACTTTGGATTAAAAGAATAATATTTTAAAAGATGTCATTCTAACGAAGCGTCACATTGATGGTTACCTCAATATTTCGTAGTAGTTACAGAGCTGTGCAATTTACTGTGCTATCTAGTAAATGGATTAAATGCAGTGTTAGTTATAATAAGTAGTTCATAATATTAACCAACTTGGATAAAGGCTCAAGACTATCCTTAGCTTAGTTTGATTCAAAATGAATACTGATTAAAATCATAGATGTGGTTTTATATATATTGAATAAAAAACTAACAATGCGTCAATTAACATATCCTTCCCTTAAGTTAGTATTTTCGTCACACATATTTATCGTTGAAATATGTTCCAAGTACTGTATGGGGAGTGCTTTAGGAAAATTTATTTACATTGCTTTAAGAATTACAAGCTTGTAAATTTAAATTCCCAAACTTTGCGACCTGGGATAGAAAATAAATCTTATTCATTCATATTTTTCGTCCATTCTCCTCTTCTAAGATATGCAATACACATGTAATACTTCTGATGTTGCAAGGGTCAATAGAAGACGGTGATTTCTCCATTGACGCTGCCACGCTACACTTTCATTTGAGGCAAATAAAATCTTGTTATTTTGATTTTTTTGTACCATTAATCCTCTTTAAGTCAGTTCAAATAGTGGCATCGGAAAAACCTATTTCTTCACAATTGGAAGAGAACTGATGTCATCAAAATAAAGAAGGTGAAAAAAATCCGAGTATTTACTATAATACTAGCTGTGTGCTGCTGTGCTAGCTGTGTTGCGGTCGCGTTATATAGATTTTCTTAATGATCTCACGTTAAGCCAATTATCCTATATGTTAGTCTAGGTACTAAGCTGTGTACCAAATTTCATCCAAATCTATCCAGTAGTTTTTGCCAAACCACCCACACACACCAACCACCCAAACTTTTACATTTATAATATTAGCCAGAAGTCAGATTAGTCAGATTTAATATATTTTTTTATGTAAGAAGTTGGCAAACAAGCATACGGCCCACCTGATGGTAAGTGGCTGCCGCAGCCTATGAGCGCTTGCAGCACCATTAGTAGGTGCCACTCACGCGTTGCCAACCTCGAGATATTAATTCTTAAATCTCGTTCGTCCAGTAATTTCACTAGTAATTTCACTAGCGTACAATGGCCTTCAAACCGGAACACAGTAGTGCCTAAGCACTACTATTTGGCGGCAGAGTATTGGACACTGCGGTGGTACCTACCTAGCCGGCCTCTTGCAACAAAAGACCTACCACCAGTGTGACTGATTGCACTGGTGGAATAATCTCTGTTGTGACAGAGGTTATCCCAACAGCGGGCGAATTTATTTTTATATTTTCGTATTAATTATGAATGAATAAATATTAAAGTTTGACTAACTATCTCCCTGGTTAAAATTAGACGTTCCTTAACTATGAACGGCTTTGTTTAAGGAGTTGTGGTTTGAGGTAAATACTTCCAAAGTAATAAATTACGTTGTATATAAGTTTAGGATACTGGTATAATCTTATATTATTAAGACCATGATTTTAGGCGTGACGACCCCGTCGCCCACTGTTGGGATAATCTCTGTCACAGCAGATTTTATTCCACCAGTGCAACCAGTGACACTGGTTGCAAGAGGCCATCTAGGTAGGTACTACCGCAGTGGCAAATATTCTACCGCAAAGCAGTAGTGTTTTTGGTATTACCTACTGTGTTTCGGTTTGAAAGGCACTGTAGGCTTGTGAAATTAATGGGCAACTACTAATGATGTTGCAAGCGTTCATATGCTACAACTGCTTACCTTCAGATGGGCCGTATGTCTGCTTACAAACCTGGTAACATAAAAAAATGTTTTAAAACAGACGTCACATATTTTAAAGGGCTGTTTTTCAATAGCTGTAATACCTCTTCCACACTGTACAGTTTTAATGCCAATCAATAAATCAATTGTCAAGTCTGATAGGCAACATATGACAGAAGTTAACCCAATTTTAATATCAAGGTCAAAACACCGTTTGTATGGAGACTGTCGGAAAAACGGCCAGATATGGGTTGTGGGTTTATCACAAGGAAGGTTTTACTAAGAACACTCTGAAAGAAAGGTTACTACAATTTAAATTATTATGTATTATTATTTGACGAAGTTGTGGAGCAGTGGTAGCGAACCTGCCTTAAGCGCCGTAGGTCGGGGATTCGATTCCCGCTCGGTCCATATATTTTTATGGACCACACATAATATATGTGTTTTGGTCTGGGTGTGTTTGTATTTGTGTATATTCCCTGAATCCCTGACAGGATATAATATCCTGATGCGGCCGTTGAGTTTGTAGCGTTTACCAATTTGATACTTGCACACTATGTATAATTATTTACTGCCTCATTTAAATGCAGGTAGTTTTTAAGGCGAATTTAGAAAAGTCATTTCGATGCATATCACGAGAAAGTAACGTGGTAACTGAGATTACGCTATAATAACTACGTAACTTCGCATCAACGCCGCATTTTTAATTAACTTCGTTATAAAAACATAATTGTAAAGAATTAAATAAAATAAAATACATATTTAATCCTACTAGTTCTGCAAATATAATAAATATAAAAGTTAGTATGTTTGGATGTGTGATACAAAACCGCACATTTTTGTTTGACATTTGACACCGGTATAGATCCTTATATGGATTAACACATAGAAAACTTTTTATCCCGGA
Organism: Hestina assimilis; assembly: GCA_023373885.1. NCBI lineage: Eukaryota > Metazoa > Arthropoda > Insecta > Lepidoptera > Nymphalidae > Hestina > Hestina assimilis. The sequence continues at coordinate 12,960,390 of CM041756.1, forward strand.
AAAAATAAAATAATTAAACGCTGCACACTCAACGGCCCTTATTAGGATAGTGATATCCTGTGTCGGGGGTTCGGAAACACAAGGACAAGAACAAATGCACCCAGACCGAAAAATACTTTACCGAAGGCCGCGAACTGTGGCGTTTAAGGCAAGTTTTCTACTGCAGGGCCACAACGTCGTCAAAAATGATTAGTTCCTGTGGGATATACGAGAAAGGAACTACAACATTTGAATTTCAAAAGAAAATCTAAAAAGAATCAGAGTACCCATGTAAGAAACTTTATAGTTTTGATTATTTTCTGTCCTTAACGCGGGTTAGAAATCGCCACGTAACGAAATGCTGAATGCTGTGTATATATGCGTGTGAGTAGCGAACTTACTACAAGCAAATAAGCACACGAGCAAGTGAGTGCGCAGCCGGGTACGCAACTCTGTCTCTCTCTCTTTGTCCCTGTCTCTTTTTATCACGCAACCTATCAAAATATACAGATTTAATTTCGAATTATAGTCGGAGTTGGAGAAAAAGGAACGGGGATCATCCGACTGATAATAATTTCAAATTAAAATTGGTTTCTATACAAGACATTTTGTCATTTTTATTCTACTGTGCTACGCAACCCTTTTTTGCGACACGCACTTGTCTACTTTTATTTTATATAGAGAACAAAGAAGCAATTAATTGTTATAAAAGAAAAATGACGGAAATCTAATGCGGATTAATTAAGTAGACAGTAGTTTCTATCTGCGGCTTTACCTGCATGAATAATGTATTGTAATAAGGCTATTCTTGAGATACAATTTAATGGTTCCCAATGTAGAATTTCATCCCCAAACCCGTCTATTTTATAGCGAATTTCATCAAATCGATTCAGTTACTATTTTAGGGTATAATATTAAATAAAAAAAATAAACGCTTCACTCTCAACTGCCCTCATAACCTGTGTCGAAGGTCCGAAACTATACACAATGACAAGGATAAGCACACCCGGACCGGAAAGCATGGATGTATGGTATACAAACATCTGTTGCTATTTCTGAATATAAAAAAGCTTTCGACACTATATCTTCATCTATTCTTGTGCAAAAGTTGCAAAATATCGGAATTAGAGCCACACCTTTGAATTTATTTAGGGATAATCTGAGTGGGAGAACTCAAAGAGTAAAAATAGGTGAAAATATTAGTACAGATACTTATATTAATTATAGAGTCCCACAAGGTAGTGTGTTAGGCCCTACCCTATTCTTAATCTATATTAATGAACTTTGTAATTTGAAAATTATAAATGCTAAAACTTTTTCCTACGCAGATGATACGGCCATAGTATTTTTTGATATTACCTGGGATCACGTTAAAAAATTAACCGAAGTGGGACTTACTAACGTTGCACACTGGTTAGCAAAAAACATACTTAGCCTTAATGCTCTAAAATCTAGCTACATATGTTTTTCCATTCAGAATCAGAATCAGCCGGCTAGTGATTTCGCCATTAGGTTACATGCTCCTGATGGCACCAACAGTGACTTTTCTCATAATTGTCCTATTATCACTAAGGTTGCTACTTTGGTTAAACTCAAAATATTCTTCATTCAATTAAGCTTTTAAGCACTTTTGAATTTAAGCATTTTAATTTTTTATGTCACAAGTTGGCAAACAAGCATACGGCCCACCTGATGGTAAATGGTTGCTGTATCCTATGAATGCTTGCAGCACCATTAGTAGGTGCCATTCACGCGTTGCCAACCCCGAGATATTAGTTCTTACATCTCTTCTGGCCAGTAATTTCAATAATCTACAGTGCCCTTCAAACCGGAACATAATAATGCCTTAGCACTACTATTTGGCAGCAGAACATATAACACTGCGGTGGTACCTACCTAGCCGGCCTCTTGCAACAAAAGACCTACCTAACCTAACCAGTGAGTATGGTTGCACTGGTGGAATAATCTCTGTTTTGACAGAAGTTATCCCAACAACGGGCGATGGGGCCGTCACATCCCGACCTCGGAGAGTTAAATAATAAATAATTATGTAACCATTTTACATTTGTAAGTTACTTTTGTTTATTTATTCCTTATAATAGAAAATAATCTATCTCAACGAAATCCAAATCGCTTAGTGTGTTTTTACTTTATTACACGGGACTTTAACCTTTTTCATGACAAAAAAGTTAACTAAGTTTTAATCGAGGTAACAAAATATATCTGTGCCAAATTTTATCAAAATCTATTTAGCTGTGTTTCCGTGATTCAGTAACAAACATCTAAACAAACGAACATACAAAGGTTTACATTTATTATATCTCTAACGGGCCCGGCAGACGTTGTCCTGCCCCGAAAATGAAAAAGAAGTGAGATCCGATAGCAGCACCCCCCTTCTAGGTGCACTTGTTAATCTAAACCATTCTCGAATCCACTGGAATACACACAAAAAATCATCAAAATCAGTCCAGCCATTTAGACGTTCACTGACATACGTACGTACACACGTACGGTAGAATTATATATATAAATATTAAGAGGGATAGGATAAAATGAAGATCATCATTAGGTAACATATAATAACTATTTTTTGCACTGTTCAGTCATGAATGTTGCTTTCTAGTATGTATTGTTACGTATTCCGTCCAGTGAAGTGTTAATAAAATTAAATGACCAATATTAAAAGGATGACTTACACCATACGAATATTAATTCTGACACTTTTGGTGAATGACAGCTTAGGGGTGATATATTATTTAAATGGTGAGTAAAATTTTATAGATTGAAATGATTATTGTTCATCTTCCAAACATTTTTCCCCGTATTTTATCTACTCAGGATCTTCTTATTACTCTTATCCGGATTTAGTAGGTTAATAGTTTTTACACAGAACGATTGCCATCTTACATCCGCAACCCTAAGGGCGAACCAGTAACTCAATGGATATGAGCTAATTACTTATCAAGAGTTAACGATTATTATCAGATGTTATGTGATAACAACCAAGACCGACAGTTTAATGTGCTCTCCGAGGCACTGTGGAGGTATCCACAAGGACAAACACCTAGGCCGAAACAGGAATTCGTAAACACAAACATCTGCCCGAGCAGGAATCGAAACCGCAACCGTCGCGGCTAAAGGCGGATGCGCTACCATTAATTTGTCAGAAAGATAATTTATTTTCTGACGATTTATATTACAGAGAGTGAATATAATCGTATGCCACCTATTTACAAACTTGATGATTACAATTCATGTCTTCAAAAGCCCAATGATGTGTACTGCTCTGTGGACTTCCATCTGGTGTCTGATGAACAAAGCTATCTTCTAACTCTGATTGAGGTACATTCATAACTATAAAAATAATTTTTAACGCGATACAGTTGGCAAAGCAAGCAGTTTGCGTTTCCAAACTCGAGATATTCGTTCCTAAATATATTTCGCCTAGTAAGATAATTTATAGCTATTTTTATAAAAGAGTTTTAAAATCCATGAATCAAACATCTATGGATAAGATAATCTAAGATATTTTCAGCCTTGTGGGAGCAGTTTAAGAATTATAATCTTTGTGGCATCTTGGCTAACTGTGGTGCCGCCTGGCGTATACCTACTTACACCTCTCAAAAGCGGTTACTAATTATCTTTACGCTTAAGCAAATGTAAATTAAATAATATTAATATTGTAGCCTGAAAGCCAGTAGGATTTAAACAAAAAAAAATACATTTTCGGAAATTTTATGAATGATAACCCAACCTTTCTGAATTGACCGATATTAAACTAGAATTTAAAAGCAATCTTCACGTACACGCTTAAGTTGTCAAATTTATGCAATCAAGTATATCCTTTCTTTTGATACAAACGAGTAATTTTAATTTATATTTCACATATCTAGTCAGATAAAGATAGTTACGACAAAATATAATAGATATGATCGTGAGAAGTGACCCTGTTATGGTTTCGAAATAGGTGCATTCAGGGCAAAAAGGGCCTCTTACGTAACCAGTTAAATATATATTTTTAAAGAATTTATTTTAAAAATGAATAATTTTCTTTTACCTTTACGAGTTGTTGTTGTAACTTTTTTCAGAACTATTCAGAGCATTTTGTGTCACACTATAACCATTCACAACTGAGGTACGGAGTATGTGTTACGAGAGCTTGCCAAAACTATATACAAGATAAAGTAGAGGTCTCCGAAGCGACCCTTGAGGGGTGCTTGAATCAATCAATTTGGGAAAGCTACCAACTAAAAACAAGAGTTGATAACTTTAAATGCTATAATTTATTTGACGATATTAAGATAGATTCTGGTGATGTTATAATGGGTATAATTATTCTTACCATTGTCTTGTTAAATATTATTGGAAGCCTCTATGACGTCTACTTTGATTCGAAAAAACATGAAGGTAAATTATAATATTTTATTTTAATTATGTTTAAGTTTAGCCGATTGTATCTAATGAATAATTCGGCAGAAAACAGCATTCTACTACTATTCTCTATAAAACGCAATTGGAAAAAACTTACATCGGCGACAAGCTCTGACCCGCGCCTAGAAAGACTTAAATGCATAAATGGAATTAGGTAAGTTTTATTTAATTTTGATTTAAAAAAACCGTTGCTATTTTTATCCAAATAAAATGTTCTTTTGAAATAATTTTATCGTTTGCTTATTACAGGTGCATTTTAATGTTTGGGATCATAGCGATTCACTGTTTGATCGTGTTTGCATTATCTGCAGAAAATACACATGATATGGAATTGGTATTTGGATATTACATTTTTTCTTTTATTTTATTTGTTAGGATCAAATCTTGTTAATAAAATTATAACTCTTCTTCATAAACAGTTTATCCGAAGTCTGGTGCACAGATTTAGTTACATATCTTAAATTATTGTGAATCTAAGATGGCCGCCACCATAAATATCGGATTTTCATATGTATATCAATATGTATATCAAAACAAAGGGATTGATAAGTAGAATATAATAAAATGGCAGTTTATAAAATTTTTCAAACCCCCATAATGCGTTATATTGATTAAGAGAGTAGTTTAATTACTGGCACCTGGTACCTCTCTTAATATTTTTTAGTTATTGTCTCTTTATAATAACATTTCAAGTGTCACAAGTGTATTTAGCAGCTACATGCGCTTTCCTTTCAACTACATACACGAAATCAATTGAAATACAGCAGATATTTCAAAAATGCTAATATTTATACATATGGTACTTACTTAATAATATTTGTACATATGGAAGTTAGAACAAATCAATGAAATCAAGTCAAAATATCGTGTCAATATATACAGAAAAAATATCGAAAGAGTTAAGAAAATACTACTTTTTTCATTATATTATACTACTGATATTATAAATGTTAAATATTGTCAATAATTTGTTCCTTTATTTATGATGCTTTTAAGCCTAAGCAGCTGAATTGACAATGGAGATGGTTATAGATTACTTTTATTTGCGCAAATAAAACTAAAAGGGGCTAAAATGGAAGTTTGTATGAAGAAACCAAGGACAGGATCTATTTTAGCAAAATTTGTTAGCTTCAAAGTAATTTATAACAACATAAATAATAATATTATTTTTCTCTCTACATTTACTATGTTCTTTTTCTTCTTGACTATGGTCCACGAAACATATTTTTGTCTTTCATATTGTTCATATTATACTTTATGTTAGTAATCATTTGAATAAATAAAATAAAAACTATACCAATATTAAATTTGTATTTGCTCGTTTTAGCTTTACCACAGTCTACCATATCACATGCTACTTAGTGGGTCATTATCGCTACAGCCATATTTTGTTTTAACTGGTTTCTTACTGGCTTATAATTTAGAGATATACTTTGAGACACACGAAGTAAATTGGTGCGAAGTTTCTAAAATAATTATTTCTACATATTTCAGGTAAATTTATGAATACAGAAATTACACTAATTATTAGTATTCTTAATAAAAATAAAATGAAATAAAAATGTTCTTTTCTAATGATATTATACATCTTAAGGAGAGGCCAATTATATCATTTGTATAAATATACTAATATAATTCATATAACTTATAAGACATACATTCAGTTTGACAAAAATGACGACAGTAACTTAAAATTGTTTTATTATTTCTTCATCAAACTCATTTGAAGCAAATACTCAAGTAATGCAATGAATTAGCTTCACAAATTCAGTAAATTAGTATAGTTCAGTGCAATAACAAAGTGCAAAATGGCCTTTATATTATAAATACATTCTATTCATGAGTAGTTATTAATGGCTTACAAATTATTGTCATTCAATTCAATTCTTAGGCTAATGGCCGTCAGTTGTTGCAATTCAGTACAGACAACTTCACTAATTTTACTTTGTCGAAATTATCTTTCAAATGTCTAATGGACAATGTGTATTTTTAGATCGATGCCAGTATATCTCTTGACCATAGGTCTGGTTGCAACGTGGCATAAATTCCTTGGTCCAGGGCCGTCGTGGGAGGTAATGTTAAATATAAAAAATGAATTGCGGTTCGTTTAGTCTCGCTAAAAATATCAGCTTCATACTAAATGAATAGTAAATATTTAAAACACTTCTCATAACATTACATTTAATTTCCGAAATAAGTTGATCGATTTTGACGAGACCAACTATATATAAAAAAAATACAAAGATGGATATATTTTGTACCAAAAAAAAAAAAAAATTATTAATATTGATATTTTTTTCAGATAACCTGTGAGGTGTCGATATCGGACTGTAGAAGTCGTTGGTGGTTGAATGTCTTGCTCTTGAACAACTACGTCTATAACACCCAGTGCATGATCCACGGCTGGTACACAAGTATTTGTATCTTTTACTTTTAAAATACCTATTCTTTTTTTTATTAGCATTATTCCCGATATTATCTCTACCTAGGATCTATTTATTAATCTTTTCCGGATTTAATGGCTTAATAGTTTTTACACAGAGCTGTTGGCATCTCACCTGCCCTAAGAGCTACGTTTTATACGGTGATTTTGGTTTAGTGACAGAATTTTAAGTTAGCACAGGGAAAGGTTTAATTTGATTATATTTTAAATTTAATTCGTTTCTAAAGAATCTTTACCGTCAAACTGTGACTGACCACGTACTAGATTGGTATTATTTATGGATTCTGAATATTATGATACTAAAATATCTAAATGGTCAGAGAAATATTTAACACCACAAATTGAATAAATTCAATTACGTTTTTGTTGGTTTCAGGCATTTGGCAGCAAATATGCAATTGATTATCCTTGGTGCAACAGTATGCGTATTGATAAAAAAAACTAGGCTTAAGAAGACAATTTTGATCACATTGTTCACTATCAGTATTGTCATACACGCTGTCCACACTTATATACGCGATCTCAATGGAGTTTCGTTTTTTATTATAAGGTATATTAAATAAAAAATATACACATTTGTAACGTAATTGCAATTCTTGTGAAAATTTGTGATTATTGGAACGAAGTTCCCTAACGCGGCGTACGGGCATTGATATTTTGTACTTAGTAGAAATCGTCACGTAACGAAATGCCGAATGCTGTGTGTGTGTGCGTGTGTGTATCGAGCTTACGATAAGCACAAAACTCTCTCTCTCTCTGTTCCTTACTCTTTTTACCATATAACCTTTTGAAATATACAGGTTTTATTTCGAATTACAATCCGAGCTAAAAACAAACATAAGGCCTTGTAAAGTGGTTCCTGATGAGGATCCCCAATTTTCCCCAGGAAAAGGACCGCAATTTTTTAAAATTTAAAGTTAGATTTAATTATATTTTATATTAATTACAGTGACGTATATACTGTTTTCAAGAATGACCCTACAATTAATGAGGCCCATCAAATGGCGCACACAAACATTTCCAGCTTTATAATAGGTTTGGCACTTGCTTATATAGTTTACAACAAACAAAGAGAAATGAAAAAAGATGAGAGAAAAAATGATGTTAAACATATGCAGGTACGGGATTGGCTCTGGTTTTTACGATTTTGGTTTGTTTAATATTTTTAATAATTTACACTTTAATTTCGCTTTTAAGAAAAACAATTATTATGAACTGTTTATTATCTTATTAAAGTACGGTTTATTCAGTTTCAAAAACTCAACGAAATGTTCAACTTTTATGTGTATTTATTTAATATATTTTAAATTTAATTCGTTTCTAAAGATTCTTTATCGACAAGTTGTGGAATCTTTCACTGAAACTCAAAACAAACCAACTAGAACTTTAAGTATATGATTGTTATGCAATTTCCATTTTTACTCATTACAAAAAAGTATGAAAGTGAAGAAGACGTAAAGGCAGAGCCAGAGGGGGATAATGCAATTTGAACTCTGTAACTATATTTTTTTTATGTGAGAGCGGGCACACGGGCAGGAGGCTTACCTGATGTTAAGCGATCGTCACCGCCAAAGAACATCTCCAGTACCAGAGGTCATGCAGGTGCGCTGTAGACCTTTAAAAAAAGAGTAGCAGGATCTTCTTTTTAAGGTTCCCAGGTCGTATCGGATCGGAAAAACGACTGGCGGATGTTGGTTCCACAAAATGGCTGTGGTTGTATAAGCTGCTCCGTATATGCGGATAGTCCATAAAGCGGAATCGATCTTGATGCTCTTGGGAAATCGATTCCGATCCGATCCGATCCGATCAGGATCAATTTCGAGTGAGTGCAATAATAACCCAAGCTATTATTGCACTCACCCATAGTAGCAGCTACGCTTATTTGGAGGCGAAATTGGAGTTTTAGTGATAGCTTGTAAAAGTATAACTAATATAAAAAAAATCATGGAGAAAGATGCGATCCGGCTTGAGCTCACATCACTCACATTCATCGAACCAAATAATTAGGCATATATTAATGAGCTAACTCGATCTTGAAAGTACTACACTTTCAAGATCGAGTTAGCTCATTAATATAACGCTGAATTAAAAGAAGCTAGAAATAATCTCATCCGTTACCAAACTGTTTTAGTGTTGTTTTTTATTCATGCTAATTGTGTCATAAATTTATAGAAATTAAAATACCTTTATTGGTCATTATTGCCTTTGATCTCTGCTCTTATGATGTCTGGAGCTGTATTCTATAGAGATGCCCCAAGAGATCCACTATATGTAAGAGTACTGTATTCTGCGTTCGCTAAGCCGACTGCGGGGGTGCTATCAGCGATACTCATTGCAGGAGCTATTTTTAAATGGGAGAGTAAGTGTTTTTCTTCATCTGTTTTTCGATATATTTCTATAGATCAGCTTAGAAATAATATTTAATTTTATTCAAAAAACCAATTTCAGATTACTACCGCAAGGTTTTCGAATGGGACTTCTGGAATGTGCCGAGTAAATTGGCTTATAACGTTTACGTAGTTCACGTTCCACTTATTCGCATCTATGCTGGACTGCAGACCAGTCTCTTTTACTTTAGCACATACAATTTGGTAAGTCTGATATATCATTTTGTACTATATAAAGAGAAACCCATAACTCCTTCTACTTCTTCTTACATTATTCTTCTCCTATTCCGGTCTATCAATCGTCATATCTGCAATCACTCCCTTTCCAGGAATATCCTCATTCACGCATTTCATTGAAGACCTTTACGGGCATTCTTGTTTCGAATTACTACTGACTATCATATTTTTCTCTTAGCCACATAATTTTCTTCTTTCTATTCTAAGATCTCCTCTTAAGATGACGTTTGGTCCAATAGGGAGATGTCTATCCACCCTACCCTTTATCGGTTTCTGTCATTCGTTCTCAATGAACGCTGAAGATCTAGTAGGGGTAGTAAAACTACAATATCGTACGATATCAAGTTGTTATGTACAGTTATTATACGGCGAAAACGGAACCGCAGCACCTCTGCGAGTATGTTCCTTATGTAATGGGATGCCTGATATTGCTAATGCAGTGTAGGTAGCACGTAGCAACGAAACCTCTTCAAATCAGCCAAACACTCTGAGAATTCCAGTTTTTGAAAATGAAAACGACCTTATTTTTTTTTATTATGGTACGGCTTTCAGCAGGCTGATGACGTTGTCACTCAATGTCAAATGTCACTGGAGGTAGATAGTTATATAGGTCTTAGGCAAAAAAATTAGAGTATCATCGTGATCAGTTCCCTTGAATATATGGAAAATATCCTGCAGGTCTTTCTTACTTACTTACTTAATGGGACTGCCCATTTCATATTCTTCTAACAGGACGGAAGTGTTCATTCAATATTTCGTGTTCTTTAAAACTACTAAAGAAGTACAGATTTGCTCTAGAGAGAATTCATCCATAAGGTTCAGTTTGTTTTGGATGAATGCGAGAAGTTCGTGTTCCACAATAGTATCACAGAATTAGCCTGTGCCTCATGATAATACATGTCTCATAGCTACACTGATAAGTAGGTCAATACAACATTAGTAATGACATGTCTGCTCATGTTGCCAATACGATTGTTTTTACTGGTGGTAGAGCTATTATTGCTAGAGGTCGGGTAAGTAGGTATAAATGTAGTTAGTTGTTAAAAAAGTACTGAGCATAGGATATTTAAAAACCAATCTTCTAACGTTCGACAAATCTTTTTATCGAATAAGGAAGAATTGTTTATATATTTCCTTTAAAACTCAAGTTGCTTATTAATTCACATTATGTTCTAACTTTAAAGGCGTCGGGATGTGACGACCCCATCGCCCACTGTTGGGATAACCTCTGTCACAGCAGAGATTATTCCACCAGTGCAATCAGTCACACTGGTGGTAGGTCTTTTGTTGCAAGAGGCCGGCTAGGTAGGTACCACCGCAGTGTCCAATATTCTGTCGCCAAATAGTAGTGCTTAGGCACTACTGTGTTCCGGTTTGAAGGGCATTGTACGCTAGTGAAATTACTGGGCGAACGAGATTTAAGAACTAATATCTCGAGGTTGGCAACGCGTGAGTGGCACCTACTAATGGTGCTGCAAGCGCTCATATGCTGCGGCAGCCACTTACCATCAGGTGCCAACTTCTAACATAAAAAAAAAAATAACTACTATACAAATTGGTAGTGAAAATTTTCATCTTTTTTTACGTTTTTGGTTTCGATTTCATTTGTGACTATCTCAATCTTCAATGTATTTAGTCCACTGCGCACTTTTAGTGATATAAAATTATTAATCATTCCAGATGGCGCTGATTGTGAAGGTAACCATTGTCTCGCTAATAGCAGCTGTGCCGCTTTTCCTTTTAAACGAAACACCTTTTACGGAGCTCTCAAAACGTATTACATCAAGACGAGTGAATAACGAAAATGTTAGGAAACCCAGATTTATTGAGAAGATTAATCATCAAGACTAGCGCTTGTAGTCTATACAATTGCATCATCATTATTATCTTCAGAGGACATGGGTTTGTGGATAAAGTTTCAGCCACAGACTGCAGACCAGAAAAGCCAGCAGCAGTACATGTTCAGAAAAAAATGGTCTATGGTGGAAGTGGTAGTAGTATAATAAATTAACAAATATATAACAACGGTGTAGCAAACTTTGCAATAAATATTAAATAAAATGTATATATATATATCATTTTTAACATTAAAAATAACTATTAAAATCATTGTTATAAAGTAATTAATTGATAAGACAATAAATACTCTTTCTTATTGCTACATGAAGTATCTTTATTATATATATTGACATTTAGGAAATAAAAAAAAAGTTGTCAAACCTATATATCTATTTTATTTACTCGTATTAGTGCTACGAGCATCAGACTAAGATAACAATATCTTCTTTGTAATAACGTTACAAGCGTGCAAGCGGCAACATTGTATGGCTCCGTGCATTAGATTTATAGTCTAAAGAAAGAACGTTATCGGTTCTCTTATTTTTGCCAGTTTTATCGAACTACATTCAGAGAAGCCCTGTACAAAGTTTTTAATTATAGTCACAATGGCCACCTTAAGGTATCCGTCAAGAGTGAATCTTACTTAACTTGAAGATGCGAACGAATATGACTGGAAAATCCAGTTTCAATCTTAAATTATGAACTATACATTTTTTAGAACCAATAGAACCATTTAATTTACTCAGCTGCTGTCCCGCGGAATCGTAAGTTTATACGTAGGAAGCTTAGGTTGATTTGGATGCGCTTCATATCGAGGTCTTTTAAATGACTATCTTTAAAAGCAGTCAACAGCCTTATTGATAATTAATGATACGCCATTGTAATGTTTTCTAAGCATGCTTTTTTCTAAGCTTAGGTTAGTTATTCGACGACGACGACGATCGACGACGTTGTGGCGCAGCGGTAGCGAACCTGCCTTAAACGCCACAGGTCGCGGGTTCGATTCCCGCTCGGAGCATAATATGTTTGTATTGAACATGCAAGCATATTTTCCGGTCTGGGTGTATTTGTGCTTGTCATTGTGAATGTTTCCGGACCCCGACACAGGATATTACTATCCTAATGGGGGCCGTTGAGTGTGTAGCGTTTATTATTATTATTATTATTATTATTCTTCTCTTATTTCGTAAAAGTAGTAAAGCTAATTACTTGTAACTTAGAGCTGTTAAAAAAAATTAATATCCTTTGAAGGTGAAAAGACCAGTTAAGTGAATATTTAGACCTTGACCGATAGTTCATTGACACGATATGAGAAGAGTTCTGTACATGATCAAGAGGTCTCTAATCAAGCAATTGGATCAAAGCCGATATGGCGTATTGGCCCAGATGGTTTTCGTTTCGAATGAATCTAGTTTTTACAGCTATAACTTCTTCTACTTATCTAAATAGAAATTTATTAAATATATATGTGAGAGTTTGTTTGTTATATAATAGAAAGGAGAGGTTGTAGTCTGTAATTTATAAGTAAAGCTGCTGACTGTTTGCATCCGTCGTGTCTCACATGGTGCATTTTTTAATCTAGGGATGGGTGGTAGTTTTACGAGGCAGCGCCGGTGGTGACCGACGCACTGATTGAAAGAATTACCATGACAGTCACAATCAACAACCTCGCAGATTTTTATAGTATAGTGGATTCTGTGACATATATTACAATAAATAACATAAAACTACGAATTTGTAAGGACTCCGCTAAGCTTTGTTTCTTTGATAAAAACGTAAAACGTTCAATTTGATTACGGTAAATAATAGGTATGATTATTTCAATATCTAAGTTTATTTCTTTTATCACTATACCCGTATATGGGTCATATAGTGTTAATAAATTATATATATTTATTATTCAATATTTTTTCATAATGAATTTAAATTTCAAAAGGTGGCATATTTAAAATTTAATACCTTGCCGTAAATGAGACATTTTCACTTTATTAAAGCGAAAACTTGGTGTTACAATTTTTTTTTTTTCTTCTATCAAAACATCTTTTGTCACTGATCCTGTCAAGCAAATAAATATTGTTGTATATATAGGATATTGCTAAGTATATACTGCGACGCCACCGTCAGTATGCCTGCCTTATTAAACACATCCCGAGGAGAGTCTCTAGCTGGAAAACTTCCGAACAGCTCTCTTTTGAAAAATAAAAGCAGTCTCGGTGTCTGTAGCTGCGCCAAAGCAATAGGCCATAAGACTTGATACTGAGAAAATAGCTGAAATAAACTAATCGTTTAGTATCATCAACTGCGGAGCTGAGTCAAGCTAGTTTTTAAACAGAGCGATTGCCATCTGACCTCCGCAACCCGAAGGGCGAACCAGTAACGCATTGGATAAGAGCAATTTACTTATCAAGAGTTAACGATTATTATCAGATGTTTTGTGATACCAACCGGGAGCGACAGCTTAACGTGCTCTCCGAGGCACGGTGGGGAGACCCACAGATAAACGCAGATACTTTAGTATATTTCACTTAATTGAGGTATAACGTTAAGGTGATTTAAATAATTATAAAAATTAATTGTTAAAATAAATTAATTTTGAATATATTTTTAATTTTGTAGCAGAAATAGCATTGTGAGATAATTTTTAATTAATGATTCAATTTCGTAGAACGCTGGTGAGAAAATGACGTAAGTCGTGTAAAAAACTCAATAAAATTGAAATATAAATTGGATACATTTATCTGGACGGATCATTTTTTCCATTAGTTCCTGAGTAAACGAAACTGTATTGATTAAATAAAACGCAAATTAACTGTGAAATATATTTAAAAAGTGATAACTATATATCTTACAAGGTAGAGTATATACATATATCTTAAAAGCAGATTACTGTCGCAATTCATGTCAACTTAAAACTATTTATAGATTAAATATTGTAAATTTATAACAACGTTATTTAATATATTTTTTTATTTACGATTTTATTGACTTATAAAATAAATACAGTACTTGAGTAAGACAATTTTCTAATGCTCGCGAAACATTTTGAAAAAGGCTCACTAAACGATCGAGTATTTGAAAATGAGTCACAACTACAACCCCCCTGTTATTGAATTACTTTATTGTTGTTAAAACGTATGTGTGATTAATAAAAGTCAAAAAAACACAACTAATTTTAATGGTTGATTGAATATAAAAAATTGGTACTTTCTGAAATGAGAAGTCGCTTGTCATTGCAAAAATGGAATGGCGGCAAGCCGCGATGTCGTCCGAGAAGCGGGAGTTGTAAGGGGCAGCCGAGCCGCCCGTAAACCAATCATGTTTGTTTGCTTGTTCGCAAACACCCTGTTGGGATAACAACAGAGATTATTCCACCAGTGCAATCAGTCACATTGGTGGTAGGTCTTTTGTTGCAAGAGGCCGGCTAGGTAGTTACCACCGCAGTGTCCAATATTCTGTTGCCAAATAGTAGTGCTTAGGCACTACTGTGTTCCGGTTTGAAGGGCATTGTACGCTAGTGAAATTACTGGGCGAACGAGATTTAAGAACTAATATCTCGAGGTTGGCAACGCGCGAGTGGCACCTACTAATGGTGCTGCAAGCGCTCATAGGCTGCGGCAGCCACTTACATTTAAACTCGATTTTAGCAGACTTTAAAAAAGATGTGAAAAAAATTTAAAAGAAAGTGGGTAGGTCACAAATTTAGTTTCGGCACCAGCGTTTTCTTTTGTGTTTTTTTGTGAAAAAAAAAATTAGTGCCTTTTCCAGACTCGCTACGCCTCTTATTGTTTTCTGATTGTGTATTCCCGTTGGCTCTACTGGCCTCAAGGCCTCAACTTTAACAGCATCACCGGGCGGGGGTGGACACGTACTGAGACCTGGCCGAGTAAAAGGGCAGCCTTCGCGGAGGCCTAAAGTTGATTTCGCCCATAGGGTGTCACTTGCGAGGCCAAAGCATGGCTAGACGTCATCGGGAATTGAGTCGGCGCTTGTAACGTGGCGTTCACCGATCTTGACCACCTGTCGATAGCGAGTGAACGTCGAAGGACGAGGCGGTGCGGTTCGTGTGCTGGCCTAATGATCCATGACCTTAAAGTTTAGTATTTTGCAGGTCAGCGTTATGTTCATACTAATTTTGATCTCCATTTTGTTCGGTGTGATGACGTGGTTTGGAAAACGGAGACTTAAGAATAAACCTCCATTGTTACCAGGAGCTTTACCATTAATTGGTCACGCGCATTTATTGTTTCGGAATCGTGAACCGGTCCGTAAGTATCTAAACGGATAATTGTATCCAAGCATCATGTCCACTAATAATAGCACATACAAAATTCCTATGGCTATCATAACAGCTTTATTATTATTTTAACAGGTTGATGTACATTTGATCACATTTCATGACTGTTGGTAAACAAACAAAGTCTGCGGTAAGCAGTCACCGTAACCTGTGAACGCTTGCAGTACTTGAAGTATCACATGAATGTTGCCAACCAAAGGAACAGGAGGGAAGGGATGATAAAGGACTAAGGAAGGGAATAGAGGGGGTGGGACATTAAGCCTCCGGCGCTCTCACTTATCGCACGAAACGCAACAGTACCTACTGATACTGTTACTTTAAGCCGATTTTCTGTGAGAGGGTAGTACTTCCCCGTCAAACCGGCTCATTTATACTGGCAGGAGCATGGCTCTACTACCGTTAAAAATATAACAACTTTCATAATATAAGAAGTACATGTGTATATGGACGCAAATAAGCAATACCATGTCAACCCACGAATGTCATTTCAAGAAAAACGCGTTTAAAAATTTTGAACAACTTGCTTTATATGATTTTTTTGTGTATTGGTCAAGTTTTTGGCAATTTCAGATTTATGTAAGTTATTTTACTTATTTTCACAAAAAATAAGTATACAAACTGCATATTTCGTATATAATATAACCCAAAACGTTTAACATAATACATAAATTGCATGTTTAAAAATTGCTTTTTTAGAAGTTTTAAAGCTTAAAACCCTACAAATATTTAAAAAAAAATGTTCTTCAGCCATTTACCAACTTTTCTGCATATACAACTCAGTGTTTTCAATTTTGTTGGTTGACATGGTATTGCTTATTTGCGTCCATATATAATATAGTATTTATATATTTTCTCTCATCTTTTCAGGCCTGTGGAACTTATGTAAAGAATGGAGCTATGAATGTCTTAAGCAGGATGGTTTAGTAACCGTATACTTGGGTCCACACACATTATACGGTACTTAAAGATTTTTTTTGATGTTTTAAATCAACTAAATCCTTCAGTATTCAATAATTTTTTATTGAATTTATTTAGTAAGTAAGAGAAATAACTAAATTTGGGTATTTCAAATTTATGCAGGGGTAAGTAACCCTGATGACTTTTTAACGGTAGCCAATGCTTGCCTACAAAAGGATATTTTTTATGATTTTGGAAAACCATGGGTAGGAGAAGGTCTGCTCACTGGAAATGGTAAGTATTATAAATGAAAATACTTTGCAACTTTTTTTTTTCATACTAAAAAACGCATTGTGACGGTGTCAAGTCCAGCGAGCTCAATAGCAGTACACATTCCAGGAAAAAATGATGAAATATTTTGATGAGTAACGTTGAAGAGTAAAAATCTATTAAAGTCTTGAAATGGACTTATCTTTAATTCTTTTAATACACCGTAAAATTCTGTTAATACTCGCCAAAAAAAGTATTAACTATCACATTTATTAATAGTTTAATATAAACACACTAACACCGTAGTATCGACTTCGATGTCGGAATAACGAATGACCGGGCATATCGCCGACCACCCGCTTTTATAATCTTATCCCCACCAATTTACTTGTTTATGATTGGTCGTTGAAGATTGACGGTATCGCGGCCAATCACAACAAGTACTTTTAATCTGATACTTTACAAAATGTATAACTATTATATTTATCCAATCGACATATTTAAATATTTGTAACAGTAGAGTTGGTATATAGTACATAATTAGTATATTCAAAAGGTTTTAATTTTTTTTTGACATATCAAGGTTACATTCAAGTTCAACGTTCATACGAAGCCTCAATAGCTCAACGGTAGAAGGGCCGACTTCGCTCCGGTAACGCGAGAGTCGAGGGTTCGATCCTGACCCCCTTGGGCTATTATCGTATAGCGCAAGCTTCGAGCTTATTTAGAGGGGCAATAAGAATATTAGTAATGCCTTGAAAAAGTATTGCTAATATTCTTAAAAAAATTTATGATTTTTCGAAAAAATAAACCAGCATACAATTTATGTATTATACTTTTAAACGCTTAGGGTTATATTATATACGAAATATGCAGTTTGTATGCTTATAATATATGTGAAAATAAGTAAAATAACTTACATACATCTTGAAATTGCCAAAAACTTTCGTTGTTGTTCAAAATTTTCAAAAGCGTTTTTCTCGAAATGACATCCGTGCGGGTTGACATGTATACTTACGGGGCGCACATTCGGTGAGTGTGGCATTATAAAGATATGATATATATACAGAGATATACACCTTTATACTTTCTCACAAACAGCTGCTTACGTAAACTTCCGATTTTACTTCGACATATTAATATATTTTTATGAACAAATCCTATATTACAGTATCCACTTGGAAAATTCATCGCAAGCTTTTGAACCCAGCATTCAATCCGATAGTTTTAGATGGATTTTTGGATGTATTCAATAAACAGTCACGGCGACTTGTCAAGAAACTAGAGATTGAAATTGGCAAAGAATCATTCGATCCTATTCCTCATGTAAAAAATATCGCTTTGGAAACTATATGTTGTAAGTACTATTAAAAATCAAGAAAGTAATTTAAAAGAAAGACTATATTTTTCAAAAGCAAAATATTTTATTTTACAAGCATAATATTCTATTATAACGGCAAAAACGGAACCCTTATAATTTCGTCATGTCCGTCTGTCCGTCTGTATGTCACAGCCATTTTACTCGGAGACTATCGGCCTTATCTATACGAAATTTAGTAAATAGGTGTACTTCATAAGCTGGTACACAATTTTAGTGAAATTCTTAAATTTATAAAAATTCAAAGTATGGCAACGTGTGAGGTACTTTTCGATAGGTCTTTAAAAGTACTGAGAGTTTTTATTTTAACTTTTTGATTGAGTCAGTATTTGATGAGATATTAGCTCCTAAAATCATAAAAATTGTGTCCTCTAACTTTGGAACTAATAGCGTGGGCTGCTTTTTAAAACATTATCAAAATGATAACCCTCACACCTACAAGTATAATAATATCTATAAATAATACAACTATTGATACCATGCGGAGTGTACAGTATCAAACGCTATTTTTAGAAAAAAAATTTTAAATTTTTTAGTTGTGAGTATTAATAAATTTTAACGATTAAGATATTTAAAAGAAGTTTGTAAGTTTTTAATAATTTAGTTTTTATTTTTAAAAAATATTTTTTATAGTTTCACCTTTTTGTACAGTAATCAATAATAATATAATTTTGAATTTACAGTAACTGCTTTAGGGTTGGATTTAAATGAGAAGAGTGAGGTGAACAGACAATATATACACACTGTGTATCAAGCTTGTAATATATTTATGGAAAGAGCAAAAAGACTTTGGTTACATAACGATTTCATATACAGCTGGTCTTTATTGAAAAAAGAACAAGATGAATGTGTGAAGATTTTTCACACTATGTCTAAAACAGTTAGTAATAGAGTTACCGAATTATCTTCGAACAACAAAACAAATCCAATGCTTATTGGGCTTGTAAATAAATGGCTTATTGGCTAATGGCACTGACATGCATGCTCATTGCTAGCACGAAAGCATGCTATTTATGAGCAATTGCTACTAAGTAGCATGTGTGTCTAAGCGTTGCTAGCAATGGGCTCGCTTGTTTCGAGCTTGCTCAAAAATCAACAGTCGTTTGATTTTCGAGCATGCTACTTGAGGTGCGGGTGGAAGGGGGCATCTTTCGAATAGATTTGCTTATGAGAATTCTAGTAAGTAGTAAGTAGTATCGATTTTATCAATGTGTATGCTGAAAACTAGTATGCTTATTGCTAGACAATGTGAACAGATGCAGAGCATGCTAGTTTTAAGCATGCTTAAATATGCCGGAAAATCAAATCTCTGTTGATTTTAGAGCATGTACGAAATAAGCATGCTAATTACTAGCAACGCTTAGACACACATGCTACTTAGTAGCAATTGCTCATAAATAGCAGTTCGATTCTGACCCCTTGGGCTATTGTCATACCTACTCCAAGCACAAGCTACACGCTTTGTAGGAGGGGGAACGGGAATATTATATAAAAAAGTTAAACAAATTTTTAAACACATATAAACGCTTACAGATACTGCAAAGGACAAAAGCTGATTACTTGTATAATAATAGCCAAACAGAGGGGAAGACACAAGGTTTGAATTTTACACATTATTTATTATATGAAAAGGATGTAAAATATGCTTTATACAATTTAAAAAAAAACAGAAGGTGTGTTTCTCAATATTATGCTTTGCTTATCAAGAGTTAAAGATTATTATGAGATGTTATGTGATAACAACCGAGACCGACAGCTTAACGTGCTCTCCGAGGCACGATGGGGAGACCCGCAGACAAAGGCCCAGAGCGAGACAGAAATTTAACAAACATCTGCCCGAACCGTCGAGACTATAGGCAGACATGCTACCCACAACGCCACAACGGTGTCATTGATGATAAATGATAAAGATAAGGAAGAGTTCAGAGCGATGGGAATTTGGTTCAGCTATACGTCGATATTACTTTAGATGATAGCACTTCCCCTGTTGAGCTGGCGTAACAAATCTCTAATACTGTAAAATAAACTTCATCTCTCTATATTAGTAAATTTTTTCAGGGCCAAAATTTAAGCCTTTTATGAAACTCCTACTGGAATTAACGATTGAAAAAAAGCTTTTGAACGACGACGAAATCAGAGAAGAAGTGGATACAATCATAGTAACTGGCTACGAAACGTCGGCTATTGGCCTCATTTTCTGTTTAATAATGATCGGGTCATATCCAAAGGTTCAAGAAAAAGTTGTCAACGAGTACGTAGTTTTTAATATCTCCATTTAAAAAAAAAAAAACAATCATCTATATGACATAGGCTATATGAAATATATCATACAGGTGGTAGCGCTTTTATTACAAGATTTCTTTGAATTGGCCTTATATATTTTTAAATAAAATATTGTTTAAAAATATTAGCTTGTTAAATTGTTTCGTTTTGAAGGACACTGAGATTTAAGAACCAATATTTCGGTTGACAATACGTGAGTAACACCTACAAATGAATGGTTATTATAAGCTACGACAACCGCTTTTTTTTAGAAATTAGGGCAGATGATTCTACTCCACCTGATGGTAAGTTTTAGTAAACTCCAAATGCGAAGGCGGCTAATGCAGTTGCAAATACAACCGCGTCAGCCGTCCCTACCCGCAAGATATTACCATCAGGTGATCCGTATGCTTGCTTGCCGACTTCGTTACGTAAAAAAACCAGGGCAGATGAATTTAATTATTTTATGATTTGATTTGAAATGAAAAAATAATGACGGATTTATAAATGTTCTTTATTTTTTCAGACTACACGAAGTATTTGGTGAAGATGATCGAGATGTAACAAAACATGACCTGTCACGATTAGTTTATTTAGATGCTGTCATAAAAGAAACATTGCGCCTCTATCCAATTTTACCCATTTTAGCCAGGCACTTGGACAAGGATGTTAAATTACGTAAGTATTTAAAAGAAATTATAATTGGTTTTTATCTATTCAAGTCACCAATAAACAAGGATGGACTGTAAGAAGCAGACTTACAAAAGAAACAACATCAACTAAAAGAGGGTCAAGTAGATTTAAATAAATATTCCATTCTCTACACTACTTGTACGGTTTCACCGTACATTTTGGTAATCCCACATTTTACGCGACACGCGGCTTAGACTTTCTTCATACAAAAATAGTCAGTTCGGGTACGGTTCATGATAAAACCGCGCGTGCTCAGAACATTTTACACAAAAATTAATCATTACATTCTACGTATTTATTAATAAATAAATAACCTACAAATTACACATACTTTTACTTTAACAATGTAAAGGTGTGTGTGTTAACATAAAACCATAAAATCTTTAAATGGTCCTTCGAGCCGAATCTGAATCCGGAAGTAGAAAGGTCCAAGCCGCGTGTCCGGTAAAATGCTGAATTACCAAAATGTATGGTGAAACCGTAAACTACTCGTACGCCGTTTTCTTCTTCCTAGCATGGGTTTGCTTATTACTCGTATCCGGATTTGACAGGCTACGAGATTTCGCGGGGGAATCAGTGACCATCAAGAGTTAACGATTATTATTAGGTATCATATCAACACAGATTGACAGCTTGTAAGATTAAAACAAAGATCCGCCCCGAGTGAATCAAACCCACGACCGTTGAGGCCAAAGGCAGCCTACCCAAGACGCCACCACGTTCCATATCACGTATTTATCATAATTATTATATATCGTCATAACTTTTCATTTAGAACTTTCATGAGATAATTCATTACCACAGGCAATTATACGCTACCTAAAGGAGGTAGATGCTTTGTATCGCTCTACGGAATTCATCGTAGTTCCGTATGGGGGTCCGACGCTGAAGAATTCAAACCCGACAGATGGATGGACCCTGCTTCCTTGCCTAAATCTTCTACTGCGTTTGTTGCATTTGGCGCTGGAAAACGAAATTGTATAGGTAATTATAATGTCTGATATGGGTATCGTTGTAAGTACTTATGTTTTTGTTATTTTATTTCATTTTACCGAGGGATAGGATGGAAGGAATGAGAATGGAAAAGAAAGGGAACAATGAAGTAGGCAGAATGGGCCTCCGACGCTCTCAATAATCGCGGGAAATGTAGCAGTTTTTACCCCGATTTTCTGTGAGAGGGTAGTGCGCTGTAACCCACTCACCCTGATGAAGGACCTTCCGATAGTCTTTATTGTATTAAGAAATAGTATTGTTTGCTTTTTTTTATTTGGAAAGTAGGGCAGATGACTCTACTTCACCTGATGGTAAGTGAAAATGAATTCCACTTTTTAGAAGTACGTAATTCTTGCATGGAAAGGGGAGGGAGGTATGAGGGAGAATAATTCGTCTGAACACTCGCTGTGATACATTCGGTAGAAGGCACTTAGGGTGGCAATCTCACGACGCATTTGAAGAGATTCGAGGGTGTTGGAGACCTCTTCATCGTCAATAACGCGAATCGCTCGTCGCTGCAACCTATCCAGGGCTACGAGCAAGTACTTAGCGGAGCCATCCCAAAGGTGCAAGCAATACTTAACGCAAGACCGTACATGAGTTTTGTACAACAGGCAAAGTTGGCGTGAAAAAACGCCGCACCTTGTTCAGGACTCCAAGTTTACGTGAGGCCATTTTAATAACGGCCTTGATGTGATCCTCGGAGTTAAGGTCACAGCGTAGCTCCATACCGAGCATAGCGATACTCCTTTGCATCGACAAGTAGTACCAGAGAGGGAAGGATGAAGGACCCCCATTGTCTGTTGCAGCACCCCATTGTTTGTTGTCTGTTCGCCCAACGGCTGCATGCCCGTGACATCACGTGTAAACAGTACTGTCGTCCGCATAGCAATGTTTGTTTCCAAGAGAAAGCATATCATTAATATACAGAAGAAACAGTGTAGAAGACAGCACAGAGCCCTGAGGTACACCAGCGTTCACTGCATCTGTTTGAGAAGCCATATCCATATCCTTCCAGAACAACACCGCAGACTACAAAGTTCCTTATCGCGAGTTTCACGTATGACCGGTTGGGAGCGAGATCTATAAAATTGTAATAAGACATCTTTATGACATTTTTTAATATAAATAATTATGACAAGACAGGAGTAAAGAGGTACTTTTAAAATGGTATCTATAGATAGCTTTTTATATATTTTGCTTCTTCCAGTTTAAGCTGACCTCTAATAGAAATACGGTCATAGGTACTTACGTCAATATGTCCATCTTTGTTTTTCTCTATATAGTTAGTTTCTACAGTGAGCCCCATCTCCGATGACGTCCTTAGCCGTGGTTCGGCTTCGCAGGAGGCACTAAGGCCCTAAGGACGGAATCAAAAATGAGCCCCCGTGAAGGCTGCCCCTGTATCACGGCTGAGTCTCTGTAGTCGGCTCCCCACTCGGTGACGATGAGAAGAACAGTAGTGCCAACAGCGATACACATTCCGAAAAAAAAAAGTTCTACAGGGATATGTTAATAATAGTTATTACACTGAAAAAAAAGATATAACGTTCCGGGTGTTTATAACACAACTCTCTCTTTATTGTTGAACTCAAGCAATCGAGTTAAGTGTTTTTGGAACGAAGTTTCTTATCGCGCGTTGCGAAAGGGGCTAGCTGGAAAAAATAAGACCAAAATTTGTAACGACACTTTCTGCTATAGTTGTGTTTCTCTGTCTGTCTCTCTCTCTCTCTCTCATAGAAAGCAAACCAGTTATTATCGTTTCGTCTTTTTATTTCGCATTGAACAATGTGGTGTCGCGACAATTATTTTTGTTGAGTATATTTTCTTATTTACAGGTTCTTTGTACATAATTAATAATAAAAAATAATAACAATAATTAATCCTGACAGTGTTTCGGTTCAGTTACCACAAGCCAATTATTACTAAAATTGAGCCTTCTAATTAAGTTTATATTACATTGTTAATAATAAAAAAAATATTATTATAACTTAAAAAAAAAAATTATCACAATGCCTTTACTAATTAATCGAAAGGAACTTCGTTCAATCCGAGTGTCCTTGACACCTCTCAAGTTTTTATTGTATTTAATTATAATATTAATAATTTAGAGACAAAATGTAGTTACATGATAAATATACTCATCACTTTAAACAAAACATGACTCAATTGAGTTATAATAAAAAATACACACTAGCATGAAAACTAGGCTGAACCTGCTTAGATAATTTTAAAAATAATGACTGATGTATCTTTTCAGGTAAATCGTACGCTTTGATGTCGATCAAGACTACTTTAGCACATTTTTTTCGTAACTATAATGTACAAGGCGATCACACTAAAATGAAACTCGAACTGGATATTGCGCTGCAGCCTGTTTCTGGACATCATATTTCAATAAAAAAACTAAATAACAAAAATCGCATTTGAAATAAGTTTTATGACATATGGATGCAAATAAGCAATACCGTGTAAACCCACAAAATTGAAAAACTGAGTTATATATGCAGAAGTGTTGGTAAATAACCCGTATTTTATTGTTGTTTTCAATTAAATTTATCAAAATAATTTTCATAGTTATTTGTAATGGTAAAAATTTTTATTTTTTTTTCAAATCAAATATTTATATTCAACATAAAAAGCATTTCACTTATTTATTGAAAGTCAGATTCTACCACCGGCTCCAAAATTAAACCTCTACCTGAGAAGAACCGGCGAAACAAACTGAGGGGGTTTTATCTTTTTTTTATGTATTTTTTTTTTTAAGTGATATTAGTTTACATATTATAATCACTGAAAAGCCTGGAGTGACTGTCTCGTTCCAAAGACGTGGTGTCCTCAAGATATTTACCATTTTTTAATAGCCTTTACCACACAAACGTTATTTGAATTTTTTTTTTAATTTATTTACAGAAAGTTTCTGAATGCTTTCTGGGATCTTATTGTAAAACCGTATACAGTTACCCTTAAAAGAGTTACTAATTTTATGCAGTCTAGTAACTGGCATTGTTAATTTATGTTTGTTCCTAGTGTTGATGTTATGATTATCACTATATTTTGTAAATTCATTGATGTTCTATGTACATACATAACATTTTCTAGAATGTATTGAGAAGCAACAGTCAATATATTAATTTCTTTAAATTTCTCCTTTAAGGAATCTTTACAACCAAGATTGTAAATTGCACGAATAGCTCGCTTTTGCAGCACAAAAATAGTATTTACATCAGCCGCGTTACCCCAAAGTAAAATTCCATATGACATAATGCTAAGGAAGTAACTAAAATAAACTAGTTTGGCTATTTCTACAGTTATTACAAGAAAAACTGTAGACTCCATAATTTCTAATACTTCTCCATCCAATATTACATTAGACTGAACTTGTCTCACATTGGGCATTGAAAATTTTATACTTTTATTTTTTTTACTATTCAACAGTAAATTATTGACACTGAACCAATGAAGTATCTTAGAAAGAGCATTGTTTACATCGTAATTAATACTATGTATTTTAAGGTTAAAAATAAAAGAAGTGTCGTCAGCAAACAATACTATTTCTTGAGCTCCTTCCACAAAATATGGTAAATCGTTAATGTAAACAAGAAAGAAAAATGGGCCGAGAATGGAACCCTGTGGGGCTCCCGTATTTACATTTATACCAGGAGAAGTATTACTGTTCACGTCGACCTTCATAATTCTATGTTGCAAGTAGCAAATAAGAAGATCGAGCGCAGTGTCACGTATACCGTAGTGCTTCAACTTCCTGACCAACGTCGCGTGTTGTACGCTGTCAAAAGCCTTAGATAAATCACAAAAAACACCAAGTGCATCCCGTTACTCCTCCCAGGCATCATAAATATTAGAAAGAAGTTTAATACCTGCGTCAGACTTCGAGCGACTCTTGGTAAAACCAAATTGATTTTTATGCATTAATTTATATTTATTAAAATACATACATAGACTGTTTTAGAAGTAAAAATACTATTAAATTAATTTTTTATTAATTTAAATAATTTATTATATGTTAAATTTGGATGGTCAAAATCTTGAATGTATGGGATTATTTATAGAATATTACTTCTAAATTTCTCAATACATTTTGTATTCATAGGAACAAACATAACTTTTTGATATATATATATATATATATATATAACCTTGTAAATTTATTTTTGTAATTTATTTTTATATTAAACATGTAATGCATAATTTTGTACACCATAGTCATTTTTTAATTTAGTATACTATTACCACCACCATATTATACAATTTTTTTTTTCTTAATAATATGGGAACCTTTTTCTGCATACCAATGTCCGCTGAGGATAATAAATATCGTGCAATTCTAGTAACTATAAACGCTAGTCTTGATGTTTAATTTTCTCAAGAAATCGTGGTTTTCGTACATTATCGTGATTCACTCGTCTTGAGGTAATATATTTTGAGAGCTCCGTAAAAGGTGTTTCGATTAGAAGAAAAAGTGGGACAGCAGCTATTAAAGAGACAATACTGACCTTCACAGTCAACGCGATCTGGAATTATGAATAATGGGTTATGGATATAAACCATATCACAAAAAGGTATAAATACAAAATATAGTTGGGTCGTGGTGGTCGAAATACAAACAAAGACTAAAATATAATTTACGAATTATATCGACTACAAAATTAGGTTCACGTCTCAAAAAATATTCTACATCTTAAAAATTACACTGTTTCGCGAAATAATTTTTTGAGATTGTTAAAACCTGAATTACATATGTCAGCATCGAGTAACATTCTCTCTGTAGAAAATAGCTGTTTTGTATGAAGATGCGTACGCATAATTTCTCATTTCAACATCGATTCATATTTCGCATTATTCTATTTTAAATCTTTATAAGTATAACACTCCATATAACCTCTGTCACAGCAGAGATTATTCCACCAGTGCAATCAGTCACACTGGTGGTAGGTCTCTTGTTGCAAGAGGCCGGCTAGGTAGGCACCACCACAGTGTCCAATATTCTGCCCCCAAATAGTAGTGCTTAGGCATCACTGTGTTCCGGTTTGAAGGGCTCTGTACGCTAGTGATATTACTGGGCAGATTAGATTTAGGAACCAATATCTCGAGGTTGGCAACGTGTGAGTGGCTCCTTCTAATGGTGCTGCAAGCGCTCATACACTACGGAAACCACTTACTATCAGGTGGGCCGTATGTTTGTTTGCCAACTTGTAACATAAAAATTACACTGTTTCGCGAAATAATTTTTTGAGATTGTTAAAACCTGAATTACATATGTCAGCATCGAGTAACATTCTCTCTATAGAAAATAGCTGTTTTGTATGAAGATGCGTACGCATAATTTCTCATTTCAACATCGATTCATATTTCGCATTATTCTATTTTAAATCTTTATAAGTATAACACTCCATATAACCTCTGTCACAGCAGAGATTATTCCACCAGTGCAATCAGTCACACTGGTGGTAGGTCTCTTGTTGCAAGAGGCCGGCTAGGTAGGCACCACCACAGTGTCCAATATTCTGCCGCCAAATAGTAGTGCTTAGGCATCACTGTGTTCCGGTTTGAAGGGCTCTGTACGCTAGTGAAATTACTGGGCAGATGAGATTTAGGAACCAATATCTCGAGGTTGGCAACGTGTGAGTGGCTCCTTCTAATGGTGCTGCAAGCGCTCATAGATCACGGAAACCACTTACCATCAGGTGGGCCGTATGCTTGTTTGCCAACTTGTAACATAAAAAGGAAATAACATGTTACCGCACTAAACAGCCATGCGTATGCATGCTTATTGATGCTGAAGCATGCTTACGCGTGCTATCGGATGCCTTAGCATGTGTACGTATGAGAACGGACAAATTAAAGATAACCCGATGGAATTGGTTGGTAAATAAATACATTTTTGTTAGTATATTAAAAACATGTAGAAGGTTAGACTTATTACTGACCTTTCATTTCGACCTAAAAAAATAAACTTACTTACTATTTTAAAGTTTTCGGTGCCATTCGCTTATTTGTTTTTTCAATCCTCAGTATTGTTTCCAATAGTTTTTATATTTTTATACTTATTTATTGGAAACATCGTATAGACAGAGCAAATATTTCCCGAATAAAATTGTTGTAGCATGATGAGATACAGGACCAAAGAACGATTATATAGGTTCGAAGGAATTATAAGGTTTTCGTTTTTGCCATTTGGTTACCGAAACCTATGATGATATCTCAATGTGCATTGATAAAATATTTTAAGATTTACAAAACATTTTTTATTCGATAAATAGACACTTTGTTTTTTTTACTTGCGTAAGTTGGGAAACAAGCATACGACCCACCTATTGGTAAGCGTTTGTCGTAAGGCTATGACCGCATGCAACACCATTCATTTGTAAGATTGACATGTCACTTACGCATTACGATCTGTAAACCTAACTTCGAGATATTGGTCTTAAATCTCCTTTGCTCAGTACTATAATATTAATTATATAATTATGTATATTATAAAATGTATATATGTGTATCAGACTCACCAAATTATATTTACAAAAGTAAGGAAGAGTGGTCTGCACACCGAAGCAGATACGTATTAGCGGAAAGTGAACTATGTAAACGCTATAAGCTAATTTACTCGGCACATTCCAGAATTTCCATTCGAAAACCTTGCGGTAGTAATCTGAAATTCAAATTTGTAAATTAAAATTCAATAATTTTCTTCCAATTTCTTAGCTGATCTATTATAAAAATCTGAAAGAGGTGCCTTACTTACTCTCCCATTTAAAAATAGCTCCTGCAATAAGTATTGCTGTTAGCAATCCCGCAATCGGCTTAGCGAACGTAGCATATAATACTCTTATATATAGTGGATCCTTTGGGGCATCTCTATAGAATACAGCTCCAGACATCGTAAGAGCAAAGATCAAAGGTATTATTGTCCAATAAAGGTATTTTAATTTCTATAAATTCATGATATGTTTAGAAAAATAAAAAGAATACTAAAATAGTTTTAAAACAGATGATTTTAGCTTGCGTGTGGAAAATGTAAGTATATAAGAACGACTTGTTATATCCTTCCAACTCAAAGGTGATATTTCTTATTCCTTCACATAACAAATCGCCGTAGTTAGCTTCAACAAAATGGCCGGATCCATGGCCGGATTTAGGGAAGGCAATGGGGCTATTTATTTTGTTACTTATTATTATTTATTTTCAAAAACCAGCTAGAACCGACTACCATGTGACGGTCTCATCTACCATGATACATTTTCTTACTGAACATTTATCCCTTCAAATTTACAAATAATACAATGCTTTAAAAGACTGTTTCATCATACTTTACTTGATATTATTCACGTACGTACGTACAAGTATGGTCATTTCTATGTATTTAATTTATCTTTAATTGTTGGTCAGCCAATATCTATCGACGGTTAATTAAAGCCTGAATTACTTTATAGAAAATAGCTTCTTCTTCTTATCGATTGGTTAGTGGTCAACCTAGTGTCAGAGTTGTTCAGGTCGCCCGTAGGCCTCTGCTTCACTTATCGACTGTTGTCTAATTGTCAACAGCCGGGACCGACTTTTTACGTGCCCTCCAAGCACGGAGACGCTCGGTTGAAATACCACTATGCGATCACCTATCTAGTGACTGACCGCGCCTTAAGTTGCTTTTAACCTACCGATCGTTTACCGATCAGTGGGTGCACTCGGCTATGAGCATTTCGGAGAAAATAGCTATTTTGTATGAAGAAGCATACGTATCAATTCTCATTTCAGTATCAATTCGGATTTCGCTAATTTCTTATTTAAATGCTTATAAGTATAACGCTATACAGCTGCAATACTAAACAGCCGTTAAAGTGTAGTCAAGGATGCGTACGCATGTTTATGGATTATTTAATAAGGAACTTATTTCGATAATAAATCGCTAAAATCATAAAAAACAGAGAATTCAGTACCTGTGTATTAGTGACCTGATTTTGTCTGTCAGCTATTTCTTTTTGTTTGCTGTGAACTATATAAGCAAGTGCCAAACCTATTACAAAGCCGGACATGTTAGTGTGCGCCATTTGGTGGGCTTCATTAAATGTAGGGTCATTCTTGAAAACCGTATACATTTCACTGTAATATAAATAATAATAAATAAATAAACGCTACACACTCAACGGCCCCCTTTAGGATAATTATATCCTATGTCGGGGGTCCGGAAACATTCACAATGACAAGAACAAACACACCCAGACCGGAAAACATGCCTGTACGATTAATACAAACATCTGCTCCGAGCGGGAATCGAACCCACAACCGTCGAGGCTAAAGGCAGACTCGCTATGGGCATTTGTCTTTGTGGTGGTCTCCTCACCGTGCCTCGGAGAGCACGTTAAGCTGTCGGTCCCGGTTGTTATCATAAGATCTGATAATAATCGTTAACTTTTGATATGTATGCTCTTATCCGCTGGTTCGCCATTTGGGACGCGGAGGTCAGATAGCAATCGCTCTGTGTAAAAACTAGTAATCTTTCAAATACAGATAAGAGTAGTAAGCACACTCTATGCAAAATTTCGGGCTATATGCTAGGAAGAAGAATAAAATCTTTAAATTAATCTTTAAATAACATTAAAAACTTTTAACAATTACATTAACATTACAAATGTAAACATATTTTATATAATAACCTTAACATAAGTATCGTGAATCCATTAAGATCTCGTATATAAGTGTGGGCAGCGATTATGATAACACTGATCGTGAACAAAGTAGTCAAAATAGTCTTCGTAAGCCCAGTTTTCTTTATCAATACGCATACGCTGACACCTAGGATAATCAATTGCATATTTGCAGCCAATTGCCTGAAATCAACAGAAGCCCTATTGATTTTAATGAGTTTGCAATTTTCAATCAAACAATCCTATTTCAATATCATAAGATTCATTAGAGTTCGCAAATTCGACCGCACGTGGAGTACTGCTCCAATCCCTGGGCGGGTGATCCCTATTACCAGCAACTTCCAATTGACCGTATCCAACGTAGAGCGGTCACAAATTGCGACAATCGAGCCCTTTCCGATCGGCTTTATCCGTTGGCAATACATAGAGATGTTGGATCACTCTTCATCTTTAATCGCATCTCTCATGGGCAATGTTCTGAGTTTCACCATCAGACATCGCGACAAAACTCTAAGTTCCATCTTTACCACCTCGATGTCTGGAAATCCACAACAGCGCGATTCAGAAAACATTGTCTTCCTCATACAACCACTCTGTGGTATCTGTGAAATCTTCCGCCGGCGGTCTTTCCGAACTGATTGGACCTGGGAACCTTCAAGAGAAGAGCGTAGTCCCTACTTACAGGTCGCAACGCCAAGTGCATACCTTCTGTTGTTGCAGATGTTCATTGGTGACGGTGATTGCTTAACATCAGGTGAGCCTTCTGCCCATTTGTGTCCTCTCATATAAAAAAAATCTTTATAACTTTAAATATTAGGGAATTAAAATCCTTCTCAAAACAAATTTGTAATTTTATTGAAATTATTATAAAATTATGTGACTTTTGGGCTAGTATTTTGCTTAGCACCGACATTTTTGTATATATTTATTTGAAGCCGGAGCGGGCCGCTAGTTATATTATAAGTAGGATATAATCAACCTAAATCTCTCTACTTAATCTACTTAATACGAAAGACATTAAAATTAAAAGATATAAAGATTTGTGTACCAGCCATGTATCATGCACTGGGTGTTATAGACGTAGTTGTTCAAGAGTAAGACATTCAACCACCAACGACTTCTACAATCCGATATTGACACCTCACAGGGTATCTGAAACATAAATAAAATGTTAATCGAACCTGAATAAAAATATTAATAAAGACAACAAAAGAGGTGGTAAGCTCATCATTGCAAGGTTGTAAGCTCGGTAGGTACCACCACAGAGTCAAATATTCTACCATAAATTAGTAGTTTGTTATTACTGTATTTCGATTTAAAAGTCACTGTAGCTAGTGAAATAACTACATAAAGAAGATTTAAGAACCAATATCTCGAGGTTGACAACGCGTGAGTGTTACCTACATACACATATTTTAGCGGTGAGTCGTGTGCTTGCTTGCTAATTTAGTCTCAAAAAATACCAGTATTTTAACTGAACAAGATAGTAGCTTCCACAGTCGAGGCCGTCAAGTATAATGTATTCATTTCACTTACAAATCGTTTTATATATCATTACCTCCCACAACGGCCCAGGACCAAGGAATTTATGCCACGTTGCTATCAAAGCTATGGTCAAGAGATATACTGGCATCGATCTGAAAATTGTAAAACAAAGGTCTAAGAAATGCTGATTGATACGCCATTTTTTTACTTTAAATTTTTTACTAAAAAAGTATTTCCATGTTGAGTTGTTTGTTTTTATTTTTTGTTAGATTATTATTTGTAGTTTTTTAATGGCTTTGTACTATTCTCTGCTGTGTTCTATATAAGCTTGCTCTTTCTTTCAAAACACAATTTTTCTAATTAACTCTCATGCCACCGTTCGGTTCGATACCTGCTCGAGCAGATGTCTGTATTGGCGTTATATGTCTCCCTGCCATGCCTCGGAGAGTAAGTTAAGCTGTCGGTCAAGGTTGATATCATAACATCTGATATTAATCAGATAATCAGAATAACTCTTGATAGGTAATTTGCTTCTATCTAATGAGTTACTGCTTGGTCCTTTAGGTTGAGGACAGATAGCAATCGCTCTGTGTAAAGACTAGTAACCTGTCAAATCAGGATAAGATTTTAAGCAGACCCTGGGTAAATACCGAGAAATAATGTTAGGAAAAAGATGAAGAGAATACTAAAAATAAGTGTGATTTCTTTAGTCTTTAATTTACCTGAAATATGTTTTAATAATTCTTTTAGGAACTTCACCCCAATTGACATCGTGCGTCTCAAAGTATAGCTCCAAATTGTAAGCAAGTAAGAAACCAGTTATTACAAAGTATACTTGTAGCATTATTGACGCATTAATTAGTATGTGACTTCGTAGACTGTTATATACCTGAAACGAAGAAGCACAACTATAATATATATCGGCGCGAAAAGTTTATTCGGGTAAATTGTTGAACTGTTAACCTCCTCCACCGAAACTATAAAGTAGCTGAGCTCTGCGGAGGGCGGGCATTCTATCGCGAGAACTCGAAGTGGTCGTAATAAAGTGCAAAAATGGATGCTGGATTATAGGTTCTGTTAGCGGTTGCGCCCTCGTGAATAATGATACAAAATGACCTTTAGAGCAATGCGGAAATAATTGGTTCCCCATATAATCTTTCATCCCCGTTTTCAACCCTTTAAAAATTCATTATAATCGGTTCAGGGCTTAGGCGTAAAAACTTATGCATTTATAATATTAATAGCATAATATAGTGAAATAAGAAAGTAGTATTTTCCCAAAAAAAAGTTTATAATATAATAAGGTAGTTTGTGGTAATAGCTATATGGAACGTGTAATTTTTAATAATGTACTGTACTCTACAAATCGATCCCTTTGATTTTATACACATATTCAGAGGATTATAAAAATGTAAAATCCGTCATTTTGTGATAGCGGCCATCTTGGATTCACAATGATGCTAAGTAGTAAATACACAAAAGTAAGCACACTAAAGCTGTGTATCTTTCAGCGTAATTGGTTAAGAGATGATGAAATGTAAATCACAAGATTTGACCCCGACAAACAAATAAAACACAAAATATACTATTCAAATACCAATTCCAAATCATGTGTATTTTTTGCAGCTAATGGAAATAAGATGAAGCAGTGAACCGCTATGACGCTGAACATTGAAAGACACCTGTAATAAACAAACGGTATAACATATTATTTCAAAGGCCAAAATTTTATATCGATAAAAATTACAACTTTTTTAATTCAAAATTAATCTTACCTAATTCCATCTATGCATTTAAGTCTTTCTTGGTTCGGGTCAGAGCTTGTCGCCGATGTAAGTTTTTTCCAATTGCGTTTTATAGAGAATAGTAGTAGAATGCTGTTATCTGCCAAATTATTAATTAGATACAATCGACTAAATTCAAATATAAATAAAATAAAATACTATAGTTAGACACCGTTATGGCTTTGTCTCAACAGTTGCGAGTTTGATTACCCTGCAGGCAGATGTTTGTTAAAATTTCTGTTTCGGTATGGGCGTTTGTCCGTGTCGGTCTCCCCACCGTGCCTCGGAGAGCACGTTAAGCTTTCGGTCCCGGTTATCATCACATAACATCTAATCATAATCGTTAATAATAATAAGAACACCCTGGGTAAATAAAATACCGGAAATATTGCTAGGATGAAGAAAAAAAATACTATAGTGTACCTTCATGTTTACTTGAATTAAAATAGACATCATAGAGGCTTCCAAAAATATTTAACAAGATAATTGTTAAAATAACTATACCCATTATAACATCACCAGAATCTATCTTTATATCATTATCTAATAAATTATAGCATTTAAATTTGTCAACACTTGTTTTTAGCTGATAGCTTTCCCAAATGGATTGATTCAAGCACCCCTCAAGGGTCGCTTCTGAGACCTCTACTTTATCTTGTATATAGTTTTGACAAGCTTTCGTAACACATACTCCGTACCTCAGTTGTGAATGGTTATAGTGTGTGACAAAATGCTCGGAATAATTCTGAAAAAAAATTTAACTACATCTCGTAAAGTTTAAAGAAAATTAATCATTTTTAAAACTAACTCTTCCAAAAATAAGGTTATCATTTGGGTAGCAACCCCATGATTTTTGTCATGCATGCGCTAATTTTGAAATCATTGCGAGATTACTTCTCACGATCATATCTATTATATGTATTTTGTCGTAACTATCTTTATCTACCAGATATATATAATATAAATTACTCGTCAGGGATATGTTTGTCGATTCCATACATTTCACAACTTATATATGTACATATTTTCGATACGAACGATGCCATTTGACTGCAGAACTAGCGATTCATTGGATTAGCTCATTTTCTACAAAGCTAAATTCTTTTAAATTATATTTTATTATCGTTCTATTCATAAAGTACCATTCTACTCGTGGTTGGGTCGTCATCCATAACATTTTTGAAAATATATTTATTTTTTGTTTAAAACCTGCTAAAAGGCTTATTATATTTTAAAATTATTTAATTTACATTGGTATAAGCAGCCTCTTTTGAGGGTTATAGCTATACGCCAGACGGCAGCAAAGTTAGCAAAGTTACCACAAACAATAATTCTTAAACTGCTGCCGAAATGCTGAAATTTTAAGAGAATATGCCATAGATAATATTATCACATCCATAGGTTTTTGATTCACGGATTTTAAACCTCTTTAATTGAAATAGCTATAAATTATATTACTGGGCGAAAGATATTTAGGAACCAATATCTCGAGTTTGGCAATACAAGTGTTCATACTTAGGCTCTCAGGCTACGACAACCGTTTAGTATCAGGTGAGGCGTATGCTTTCTTCCAAACAGAATCTCATACGCTCATAGCCGAGTGCACCCGCTGATCGGTAAACGTTCGGTAGGTTAAGCAACTTTAGGCGCGGTCAGTCACTAGATGGGTGATCACATAGTGGTACTTCAACCGAGCGTCTCCGTGCTTCGGAGGGCACGTAAAAGTCGGTCCCGGCTGTTGACAATTAGACATCAGTCGATAAGTCAAGTCAGAGGCCTACGGGCGACCTGAACAACTCTGACACTAGGTTGACCACTAGCCACTCGATAATAAGAAGAAGAACAGAATCTCATTAAAATAGTTATGAATGTACCTCAATGAGAGTTAGAAGATCGCTTGGTTCATCAGACACCAGATGGAAATCCACAGAGCAGTACACATCATTGGGCTTTTGAAGACATGAATTGTAATCATCAAGTTTGTAAATAGGTGGCATACGATTATATTCACTTTCTGTAACATAAATCGTCAGAACATAAATTATCTTTCTGACAAATTAATACATATTAAGAAAATAGCATCTTAATTTTTTCTTTGCCTTTTAAAAAAAAAAGAGGATGGAGTCCTAAATCTATTGGCGGGAAAGCTAGAATGTCAGTTTGATTTTGCTCGTTTGCTCGTGAACCATTTATCCATTCATTATTTTTATGGACTAGTGATGTCTTAAAAAGGCCAGTAATTATATCCGCTCACTCCCTTTGTCCTCGACGGTTCCGGTTTCAATTATCGCTCGAGCAGATATTTTTATTGATCTTACAAATATCTGTTTCGGTCTGGGCGTTTGTCCTTGTGGAGATGTGTGTGTGGGGATACCACCGTGCCTCTGAGGGTAAGCTCAGCTGTCGGTGCCGGTTGAGATAAAATCTGACAATAATCTTCAACTCTTGATCAGCAATTTGCTCATATCCACTGAGTTTCTGGTTCAAACTTAGGGTTGCCGAGGTCAGATGGCAATCGCTCTGTGTAAAAACTAGTAACCTGTCAAATCCGGATAAAAGTAATAAGCAGAACCTGGGTAGATAAAATACCGGGAAAAATACCAGGAAGAATTAGAATAATCATTAAAATCTATAAAATTGAACTTACCATTTAAATAATATATCACCCCAAAGCTATCATTCACCAACAGTGTCAGAATTAATATTCGTATTGTGTAAGTCATTCTTTTAATATTGGTCACTTAATTGTATGAACACTTCACTAGATGGAATACGTAGCAATGAACGATAGAAGGTACGAATGCGCGTTACAAAAAAAAGGTATTATAAGTTAACTATTGTTTGATTTTATCTTATCGTTCTTAATGTTATAATAAATGTGAAACTTTGTATGTCCGGTTGTTTAGACATTTATTATTCTATGACTGAAAAACAACTAAATGGTTTTGGATTTGACTGAGATATAGTTTGTTGTTGAGTATAGATTAAAACATAGTAAGATTTTTGTTTCGGAAAAAAGTTAAGTTCCTATGGGATTGTAGATGTCGCTACACCACTCCCTTCCTGAGACCGGAGGTCGATGACAAGCTTGCAGAGTTTTGAGTGCTTGGCAGTGACAGTGAATATGGTTCCAGTGAGTGGGAGCCAGCTGCCCCTTAGTTCACGTTGTACATTATACCCTAAAATAACTGAATCGGTTTTGATGAATTTCGATATAAAAATATATGGGATATTGAACGTTTGTAACAAAAAAAACTTGGAGAAGGTGAAGTAGGGGATGAAAATCTACACCTTGAAACATTTAGTGGTATGTTAATAATCACCTCATTACAAAACATGAGGTAAGCGGGTGAAGCCGCAGGCAGAAACTAGTGTCTACTTAATGAGCAGCATTAGATTTCCGGCATTTTTTTTTATAACAAATAATTGCTTCTTTGTTCTCTATATAAAATAAAAGTGCGGTTCGCACATAAAGGGTTCCCGTACGTATTCTAATAAGAAATATCTTGTATGGAAAGGTCTTTCATTTTGAAATTATTTTTTAAATTTTTATTTGTCATTATAGCGGTCTTAGAAATACGCAATCTATAAAAATCACAAATATCAAGCTATTGCAGTTAAAAAAAAATTGCAGTTAGAGGACCTCACTCAATTCGGAATATAGTTCGAAATGAAATCTGTATATTTTAATAAGTTACATGAAAAATAGAGCAGAGACACAGAGACATAAAGAGAGAGTTGCGCATCCGGCTGCTCACTCATTTGTTCATGTGCTCATTTGCTCGATACACACACGCACACATACACAGCATACGGTATTTCGTTACGTGACAATTTCTACTAAATCATACCACCCGTCAGCCGCGAGGAGGATCGGTTTCAAAATATAACCCGTGAGTTTTATTCGCCCATTCTTCTCAGTTCCAGTTTAATTATGGAGATAACGCCATATTTATTTGTGTATATATATATAACGATATGTATATAGTTATTTGTTTATATATATTTGTATGTTTATTCATAATTATATCATATACTATTTATATATTTAAGTATTTATTTACCTATTTTATTTGTGTATACTAAAGATATTTGATTTAATATTATATAGATAATTTTGTTCTGCTCATCTTATCATCGTAGTCTGGCAGAAATTGCTTTTTAGCAATAAGACCGCCTGGTTGTACCAATTTATCTAGTTTTGTAATGTCTTGTAAATTTTTTATGGTGTACAATAAATAATTTTATTATTATTATTATTATTATTAATTATGGAGATGGTATTTTCATCATATCTTAGACCAATGTTTTCTTTTAATAACTGTACAAGAAGCGAAGTTCATAGATGAATAGCCTATAGCCTGGAAAAACAATGGAGTTAAATTATAAAGAAATTTGTCAGAGAAAGATGAAGGATGCTGGGGATAAAAAAAACCTGTGGCACTCGGGGACTGACGCGGTAAAGCTATTGCATATCCTAAACTAAAATGTTCTGGCCACCGCGATGTAGAAATGGTAGTTTCTATCTTAGTGCCATCTAGTATGGCAACGTCAAACTACATATGTATAGTTAGGTAGTAAATAGTTAATGATTATCATAATCTAATTCGTCAAATTTAGTTTCAAAATATTGAGTTGCCTAACTTTGTCTCTTTCCTATTTCGTGAATAAGCTTTTGTAATCCCAAGGCTCCCTAATTGCAGTGCAACAAAATGGTTCCCTATACAAAAATTTCATGCCTATCACGTCTTTTTTTCAAACCAAAATTGGTTCTTTTCAAAAATTCAGTTTGTATACCACAATTTATTTCTGGATTTCGATAAGACTCATCCCTATCGAAATTCAAATTTTGTAGTTCGTTTTTCGTATATCCCACAGGAACTAATTAATTTCTCGGGATAAAAAAGTATTGTATGTGTTAATCCAGGTAAGAGTGACGACCGTTGTGGCGTACTGGTGCTGGTTTGAGCCTTGACCGTATTTCTGTTTTGGTATGGGCGTTTGTCCTTGTGGGTCCGCCCACCATACCTCAGAGAGTACGTTAACCTGTCGATCACGGTTGTTGTAATTTGCCCTTATTAAATGTGTTACTGGATCAACCGCTCTGTGTAACAACCAGTAAATACCGGGAATCAAAATAAAAAGAATCTAAAAAAATGTGCCAAATTTCATCCAAATCTATGCAGCCATTGTTGTCCATACATACAGACTTTAACATTTATTAATGTTTGTAGAACTAGTAGGAAATCTGTGTTTTATTTTCTTTAATTCGTTACAATTATGTCTTACGAAGATAATTAAAAAAGCAGCATTGATGGTTGCTTGCATGCGATCATGATTACGTAATGATTAAAGAGTAATTAATCGCAGTTACACCATTCCTTCGTTGCATGATGATGATTGATTGCACATCAAAATGACTTTGAAAACTGACAGAAAAAAAAAACCAGCATTTAAATGAGGTAGTATATAATTATACATACGGTGATGGTGCATACATATGGTACGGGAATTGAACCAGAGACGCCGTTGTGTCGCTTTTTGTTTAAAGCTACCGCTACCGCTGCGCCACAACGTCATCAAATAATAATACAGTACCTGGTTGACCGAGCTATGCTCTTTTTTTTTTGTTTTTGGTAAATCGAAAGTCGTTAAGGGTACGGTAGACTGGATTGAAACCTTACCTGGATAATAAAATAATGATTTCGACAACAAGTTATATCCGCAAAAATTAGGATAGTTGGGTATTTTGTTAAATTCTAATGGACGCATCGCTGTCAGTCAGTGGCATATAATAAATTAAAGAAAACGTCAACTGTAATTGTAGAAATGTTTGTCATTCGATTCAATTCAATAAATCCTTGTTGCCATAGCAACGCGTGGTCGCTCAAGTGCGCTGTGAATTTGTTTATATATTTTGACATTTTTAATTTATTTTGTTGATAATAGATGGCGTGTCGACAACGGCCTGAAAACACGGACAAAGCCACATTTTCTAAAAATAAATCCTAGCTAGATCGATTTATCGTCCCCGAAAACCAATGCATACTAAATTTCATGATAATCGGTGCAGCCGTTTCTGAGATCCCAATTATATATATATATATATATATATATATATACAAGAATTCCTCGTTTAAAGGTATTAGATATAATGCGTTTGCTATGAACCGCACCACGATTCTGTAATGAAATCCTAAAATATATAAAACTTAAGGGTGATAGTCCATACATGTAACGTGTGAGATATCTTTGGATAAGTCTTTCAAAATGATAACAAGGTTTGATTTTGATTCTTTTCTTTAAGTCAGTAGTTGGCGAGATATAAGCTCCTAAAGTCATAAAAATTGTCTCCCCCCCTCTAACTTATGAACTATGGGATTTAAAATGCTAGAAAAGTTTGACGTTGTAAAACATCAAATGAACTTTCAACCGCATTTGGTTTGAAGAAAATAGGTCTGCAAATTTTAGAGATATATAAGTTGTTCGCATAACTTTGTTTTCATATAAATAAATAAATCTTCATCCTAGCATTATTCCCGGTATTTTATGTACCCAGGGTCTACTTATTACTCTTATCCGGATTTGACAGGTTACTAGTTTTTACACGGAGCGATTGCCATCTGACCTCAGCAACCCTAAGGGCGAACCAGTAACTCATTGGATAAGAGCAATTTACTTATTAAGAGTTAACGATTATTATCAGATGTTATTGATAATAACCGGAACCGACAGCTTAACGTGCTCTCCGAGGCACGATGGGGAGACCCACAGAAACAAACGCCCAGACCGAGACAGAAATTTTAACAAACATCTGCCCGAGCGGGAATCAAACCCGCAACCGTCGAGACCAAAGGCAGACTCGCTACCCACAACGCCACAACGGTGTCCTCATATAAATAAATAAATGTTGCCCCCTTAACGTCCCTCCGTAGGATAGTAATATCCTGTGTCGGGGTCCGGAAACACATACAAGGACAAGGACAAATACACCCAGACCGGAAAATATGCTTGCATGGTCAATACAAACATATTATGCTCCGAGCGGGAATCGAACCCGCGACCTGTGGCGTTTAAGGCAGGTTCGCTACCGCTGCGCCACAACGTCGTCTTTGAAATTACCAACTTCAGTTTGCAGTCGATTTTACTTCGCTATTATTTTTAAAGTTCTTAAGACACTTCATCATCAAGCTGCGGAAACCTTTATTTTCAACTGTGCGTGGTGCACAACGCAATTGACTGATAATTTATTATATATATAGAATAAGTTAGGATTAATATAAAAGTTAATTATTACTATTGTGTTTGTAATTATATCTATGTAGTTATATTAGCATTAAAGGTTAATAAAACATAATAAGACGCAATTTAAAAAGTAGGTATGGCAATAATTATAGACTACTAGGTTCTGCCGGCGGCTTTTTTTATTTCACCCCTTCAGGGGTGGAATTTCAGAAAATCTTTAATTCATTTAATTCTCAACAAAAAACATAGTTTCATGTTTGTTTCTTCTATTCAAGTTTCAAAAATTAACGACATCCATTCAAACTGTTTCAACTCTCAAATCCCTTTTATCTCCTAAGGGTTGAATTCCGAAAAATTGTTCCTTTGTACTCGTTTACGTTTTAAAAACAACAACTGAAAAAAAATCAGAATAAAATTATTTTCATTTCAATCGTATCGTTGAGTGATAAGTGATTGAGTTTTCAAACATGAATCAAAATAAAATGTAATTTAAATCAAAAGCACTAAGGAGATTCAACTCCTATAAATAATAAAAAAATAAAAAGCCCCAATAATATATAAATAATAAGCTAATAGAATAAAAAGAAACCTGTGGCACTCTGGGACTGCCGTGGTAAAGATATTTCATAGCATTTTCTATCAACCTATGCAATACATAAAATCTTGGCTGTTTTTAAAAAGTTAAAATACAAATGAAATCGAACATTAATTTCAAGCCAATAAGTACAATTTCGTCTATAATTCAAAATTTCATCGAAATAAAGAAAGAAACTAGGTAACTAATTAAAAATATTTGAATTTGGAACGTAAGTACTTTTT
The DNA here is from genome assembly GCA_023373885.1 of Hestina assimilis. Taxonomy (NCBI): domain Eukaryota; kingdom Metazoa; phylum Arthropoda; class Insecta; order Lepidoptera; family Nymphalidae; genus Hestina; species Hestina assimilis. The sequence continues at coordinate 13,002,486 of CM041756.1, forward strand.
CACGTTTAATTTTATATGGAACTTTTACTTTATAGAATAATCGCCTTAATTCTTTTTGAGTTAAAGACGAAAGTCGTTTGTATATTATAAGAATTATGTATAAAGGTTATATATTATTTTTTGAAATTTGAACATTAGTCTTTATAGCGTATTAAATTATTATTTAAAGATCATTTTCCAATACATTTATTGCTATAATTTTTCTTGTAATAAAATAAAACCTAACACTCCCCGTGTTAGCTTTTTTTTTCGTTACAGAATTTCATGATTGGGTCACCGCGCTCAAAGCCCGCAATTGTGTATTTCTAAGGCGCTATAATAAGAAAAAAAAAAAACAAATTTATTTTCAAAATGAAAGACTTTCCATACAAGGTACATAATATTTTTATCCTACTAAGGTACGGAACGCTTTATATGCGACACCCACTTGTCTACTTTCATTTTATATAGAGAACAAAGAAGCAATTATTTGTTATGAAAAAAAATGGCAGAAATCTAATGCTGCTCATTAAGTAGACACTAGTTTCTGCCTGCGGCATCAACCGCTTGCATCACGTTTTGAAATGAGACGATTTTTGAGATACAACTAAATGCATCCAGATAAAGACTTTCATCCCCTATTTCACCTTCTTCACGTTTTTTTTTTGTTACAAACGTTCAAAATCCCATCACTTTTTATACCCAAATTCATCAAAATCGATTCAGTTAAAAAAAATTACAACTCTACAAATCATGAGCACGGATAATGGTGGCAATGGAAGCTGCATTTGACCACTGAATCGCAAATATTTAAATAATAAATAATGATGACTCCGAAAAACAATATTGTCGATCCTAATCATCTATTTCGTGCTTAGTTTAGCTTACGGAAACCTAAAATTGGTTAAATGATTTCTATGTTTTAATCAAGGTAACCAATTTGCTGTTTCTCCGTAATGGAGTACAAATCTAAACAACCGGACATACAAAGTTTCACATTTATTAAAACACTAGCGGCCCGCTCCGGCTCCGCACAGGTACAAAATATATAGCCTATGCCATTCACTGAACAAAATGATTAAAATCGATCCAGTAGTTTTGATTTATTAATTACTGCCCGTGGCACGCACGCGTTAAATGTAATTATTTACGACATCACATTAGAAACCTCAAAAATAACAGTTTTTTCTCCACTATTTAATGGATGTTATTATACAATTAAACCTTCCTCTTCAATCACTCTATCTATTAAAAAAACCGCATCAAAATCCGTTGTGTAGTTTTAAAGATTTAAGCATACATAGGGACGGAGAAAGCGACTTTGTTTTATGCTATGTAGTGATGATTAAGTACGATAGGATAAAATGAATTAGTTAACATACAATAACAATTTTTTGCACTGCACAGTCATGAATGTTGCCTTCTAGCGTTCATTGTTACTTTTTCTGTCTAGTGAAGTGTTCATGCATTTAAGTGACCAATATCAAAATAATGATTTACAAAATACGAATATTGATTCTGACACTGTTGGTGAATGACAGCTTTGGGGTGATATATTATTTAAATGGTAAGTAAAAGTTTATAGACTTAAATGATTGTTCGTCTTTTTCCTACCATTCTTCCCGGTATTTTATCTACCCGGGGTCTGCTTTTTACTTTCATCAGGGTTTGAAAGGTTACTAGTTTTTACATAGAGCGATTGCCATCTGACCTCCGCAACCCTAAGGGCAAACCAGTAACTCAGTGGATGTGAGCAAATTACTTATCATGAGTTAACGATTATTATTATTAGATGCTATGTGATAATAACTGGAACCGACAGCTTACCGTGCTCTCCGAGGCACGGTGGGGATATCCACAAGGACAACCATCCAGCCTGAAACAGATATTTGTAAGATCAATACAAATCTGCCCGAGCGGATCGAACTCACAACCGTCTAGGCTATACCAATACGCCACAACGATGTCAGTTAAATTGTTGCATGTAACACGAAGCTATTTAATACCGCGAATTTGTAATGTTATTTAACCGGAAAATCTGATGGCAGCATCCGACAACGCAGTCAATGTGGCTGCGTTCTGGGCCACAACAATATAGGTGTTTGCCAACGAAACGCAAAGAAGAAGACCGGAAAATAATTGTAAAACTAAAGAAAACTATAAAACTAAATTAAAAACGGAAATGTTAAATGCCTTCGATGCTTCATTGAGCACTGCATCATGTTAATAATTTAATATAAATATGTGTGTTATTCTGCATGTATAAAAATAATGTAAGAAAGAGTGCAAACATTGTCTTTTTTCGCCGACAAACTGATAAACAGTTTGGCGAGAATCATTATTTTTGTAAAACTTTTTTTGTTGATGTGTTAAACAAAAAAAAAAAGATTATTGTATAATTTATATTAATTTATCGGATATATAATTTATGTTCTGACGATTTATGTTACAGAAAGTGAATATAATCGTATGCCACCTATTTACAAACTTGATGATTACAATTCATGTCTTCAAAAGCCCAATGATGTGTACTGCTCTGTGGATTTCCATCTGGTGTCTGATGAACCAAGCGATCTTCTAACTCTCATTGAGGTACATTCATAACTATTTTAATGAGATTCTGTTTGCAAGCAAACATACGCTCCACCTGATACTAAACAATTGTCGTAGCCTGAGAGCCTAAGTATGAAAATTTGCATTGCCAAACTGGAGATATTAGTTCCTCAATATCTTTCGCCCAGTAATATAATTCATAGCTATTTATATAAAAGAGGCTTAAAATCCGTGAATCGAAAATCTATAGATGTTATAATATCATGATGTGTATAAAGATGTTATAATAATCTAAGGCAACATTTTATTTTTCAGCTATTGATAAAATTTCATAATAAGACATTATTAGAACAAGATGTAATATAACCTGCCTGGTGACGCTCAGTCAAGGCCAGTAATACACAATCAGAATTCCCAAAAAGTTTCAGACTTGTAGCAGCATAGACACACTTGGCAAATGATAACAATGACTTAGAACCGCTGCCAGAATAGACTGGCTATTTACAAATATTTTAGAATGTATTAGACGAGTATTCCCTTAAAATTTCAGGCTTGTGGCAGCAGTTAACGAATTATTATCTTTGTGTTAACTTTCCTAACGAGTAGTTTTAATTTATATATTTTATATATCTAGTAGATAAAGATAGGTACGACAAAATAAACACAATAGATATGATCGTGAGTATGGTTTCAAAATTAGCGCATTCATGACAAAAAACCTGATATTACTACCCAAATACATTAATACATTATTTTTGTAAAAGTTTATTTTAAAAATGATTAAATTTCTTTATACTTTACGAGGCAGCAGTGATCTTATAAGGGTTCATGTTTACCTTTTGATTTACGAAACCCTAAAAAAGATAAAACTAACCCTTCTTAGTAGGACTAGGAATTTATCTTATATTTCATTTATCCAGCTAGGTAAAGATATTTACGTCAAAATATAATTGATAATTAAATGAGAACATGAGAAGAAATAATTGTATAAAGATCCAAATAATTTTTTAAAGACTATTTTAAAACTTGTCATTTTTCTCCATACTTTATGAGGTGTTCTTTTATTTTTTTCAGGAATATTCCGAGCATATTATCACACAGTATAATCATTCACTACTGAGGCACGGAGTGTGTGTTACAAAAGCTTGCCAACATTATATACAAGATAAAGTTGAGGTCTCAGAAGCGACCCTCGAGGGGTGCTTGAATCAATCAATTTGGGAAAGCTACCAACTAAAAACAAAAGTTGATAACTTTAAATGTTATAATTTATTAGATAACGATAAAGAGATAGATTCTGGTGATGTTATAGTGGGTATAGTTATTTTTACAATTATCTTGTTAAATATTTTCGGAAGCCTCTATGATGTCTATTTTACTTCAAAAAAACCTGAAGGTAAATTTTAGTATTTTATTTTAACTAAACATTTTGAACTGAGTCGATTGTATATAATTAATAATTCGACAGAAAAAAACATTCTTCTAATATTCTCTATAAAGCGTAATTGGAAAAAACTTACGTCGACGACAAGTTCTGACCCGAACCTAGAAAGGCTTCAATGCGTAAATGGAATAAGGTGAGTTTATCTATTTTTGATTTTGAGAAACCTTTAGATAAAATATTTTAAAGTAATAATTAACATATTATTGTTTGCTTATTACAGATGTATTTTAATGTGTGGCACGATAGTGGTGCACTACTTTTTAGCTTTTCCATTGGCTGCAGAAAATACACATGATATGGAATTGGTATTTGAACATTATTTTTTGTCTATTATTTGATTGTGGGGTCAAATATTATTTGATTCAGACTTAATTATCTCTTGACAACCAATTAAGCTGAAAAATACATAGCTTTAGTTCTGATGTCAATACAATTTGTGTATTTACTATCTTTCTTTTTTCTTTTTTTATGTTAGAAGTTGGCAAACAAGCATACGGCCCACCTGATGGTAAGTGGCTGCCGCAGCCTATGAGCGCTTGCAGCACCATTAGTAGGTGCCACTCGCGCATTGCAACCTCGAGATATTAGTTCTTAAATCTCGTTCGCCCAGTAATTTCACTAGCGTACAATGTCCTTCAAACCGGAACACAGTAGTGCCTAAGCACTACTATTTGGCGGCAGAATATTGGACACTGCGGTGGTACCTACCTAGCCGGCCTCTTGCAACAAAAGACCTACCACTAGTGTGACTGATTGCACTGGTGGAATAATCTCTTCTGTGACAGAGGTTATCCCAACAGCGGGCGATGGGGTCGTCACATCCCGACGCCGGTAAACTTAGTACTACTTAGTATCATTGCGAATTCAAGATGTACGGATGTACTACAAAATGACGGATTTTATAATCTTCTCAATCTGGGTTTCAAATCAAAGGGATCGATTTGTAGAAAATATAATTCCATCCACAAAATAACCGATTATGTAATATTTTTTCAACCCCTCAAATTGAGAAAATACTACTTTCTTATTTCATTATATTATCCTACTAATATTATAAATGCAGCAGTTTATGACGTTTTTACGCCTAAGCCGCTAAACCGATTATCTGAATTTTTAAAGAGTGAAATAAGGGATGAAAGGTCATATGGAGAACCAATTATTTCCGCATTGCTCTAAAGGTCATTTGAAATCGTCCAGGATTCAGGGTCCAGTTTTGCAGTTGATTACTATCACGCTAATTTTCCGAGCTTCATTTGGATGGCTACTCCATCTATTACTAAATCTATTTACTAAATTTGAAATTTCAAAGTGATTTGTATATTTTTTTCCTTTCTCTATAGTAATTTATCTCCTTGAATATGGAGTTTTATATACATAATAACAATATTATTTATTATATTAACTTGAATAAATAATATATATCTAAAAAATGGTCGAGTGGTTGAGTATAACTGTCGTCATCATTGTAATCTTCCATTACTATTTATTCCATTTTTACTTATTAATAGCAAAACTAATAATAAGAATCAAATTGTCAAACTATTATTAATATTTTCAACTAACGATCATTACGAGTTCTCGCGACAGAATGACCGCCCTCCGCAGCATTCAGCTATTATATATAGTTTCGTTGGAGGTGTTGACATTTCAACGGGAGCGTTCGTAAAGAAAAATAACAATTTAACCGAATAAGCTGTTCTTGCCGACATATATTATAGTTGTGCTTCTTCGTTTCAGGTGTATAAAAGTCTACTATGTCAAGTACTTATTAATGCGTCAATAATGCTACAAGCATACTTTGTTCTAACTGGTTTCTTACTTGCTTACAATTTGGAGCTATACTTTCAGACCCACGAAGCAAATTGGGGTGAAGTTCCTAAAAGAATTATTAAAACATATTTCAGGTAAGTTAAGGACTACAGAAATAACACTTAAATTGTTAATATTCTTTTCTACTTTTTCCTAACATTATTTCACGGTCTGCTTATACTCTTAGACAGAGCGATTGCCTCTCCTCAACCCAAAGGGCCAAGCAGTAACTCCTAGTGAGTTATAAGAGCAATTTACCTGTCAAGAGTTATTCTGTTTATCTGATTATTATCAGATGTTATGATATCAACCGGGGCCGACAGCTTAACTTGTTTTCCGAGGCACGGCAGTGAGCCACTAAGACATGTAACGCCCATACCATACAGATATTTGTAAGATCCATCCAGACATTTACCCGAGCGGGAATCGAACCGAACGGTGGCATGAGTATAATACATAATTTCCATGCAAATGCTTATTGGAAAAATTATATTTTGATTGAAAGGACAAGTTTATTTAGCACATAGCAGAAAATAGTACAAAACTATTAAAAACATACGAATATCAATCTAACAAAAAATAAGAACAAAATGAAAAAACAACTAAACAAAGTGAAAGAGAGTAAAAAAATAATGGCGTACCATTCAGAATTTCTTAGACTTGTTTTTCAATTTTCAGATCAATGCCAGTATATATCTTGACCATAGCTTTGGTGGCGACGTGGCTTAAATTCCTTGGTCCTGGGCCTTTGTGGGAGGTAATGAATAAAATAAAATGATTTGTAAATGAAATGAGCTCATTATACTAGACGGCCTGGATTATGATAGCTACTATCTTGTTTTTTTATGTTAGAAGTTGGCAAACAAGCATACGGCCCACCTGATGGTAAGTGGCTGCCGCAGCCTATAAGCGCTTGCAGCACCATTAGTAGGTGCCACTCACGCGTTGCCAACCTCGAGATATTAGTTCTTAAATCTCGTTCGCCCAGTAATTTCACTAGCGTACAATGCCCTTCAAACCGGAACACAGTAGTGCCTAAACACTACTATTTGGCGGCAGAATATTGGACACTGCGGTGGTACCTACCTAGCCGGCCTCTTGCAACAAAAGACCTACCACCAGTGTGACTGATTGCACTTGTACAGTCATAACAAATACTAATATATTTTTATGCAACTAAGTTAGCAAGCAACCAACTCAACTATTATACAAAAAAAAACTAAATTATTTAACTTAAGACAATTATACATATATCATACATGTCTATTCATCAGAAAAATACTAAAAATGAAAACTCATACACAAATAACATTCTAGCAAAAATCTTACAAATATAACACCACATATAAAAGTCATTTACAAGTTTCACTGGTTAGAAGATACGGCATAGATACGGCAAGACAAACATTCAATTTGAGTCCGGATGTATAATAGCTTACCTCAAAATATAAAGTCAATGACTCTTTAAGTATACCAATTTTTAAAAATAGATTAAGAGAATTTATACTAATTAGCTAAAAACTTTCCTTTTTTGTTAAGTATTTAAAAATTATATGTAATAATGTAACTTATCAATAAGTAGTTCGAATGTCTATAAAGCTTCATTTTAAGTGAACAATGAAGAAAAACATAATATGTTATAAAAATTACAAGTCTCGCAAAGCAGTTCTTCTACTACAAAAAGTGGTAAGATCTCATGTATAACTACGCCTGAAACTTGGCAGTTGTACGGCAACTTATTCTACTCATTCATATACTTTAGTGTCGCACTGCCGTGCCCCCAGATCTTCAAACCGAACCAAGCCTACGACTCACCTGATATGGGTACGTAGGTAACACTCACGCGTTGTCAACCTGGACATATTGGTTCCTAAATCTTTGTCTAGTTATTTCACTAGCTACTGTAAATCGAAACACAGTAATATAAACACACTACTACTTTATTGTAGAATATTTGACTCTGTGGTGGCACCTACCTAGCCAACTATTGCAATGACGAGCTTTCCGCCTCTTCAGTTTTGATTTTTTAAATTTAGTTTTGATTAAAATTGAATTTATGTTTCAGTTAACCTGTGAGGTGTCAATATCGGATTGTAGAAGTCGTTGGTGGTTGAATGTCTTGCTCTTGAACAACTACGTCTATAACACCCAGTGCATGATACACGGCTGGTACAAAAGTCTTTATGTCTTTTAATTTTAATAACTTTCGTATTAGGCAGATTTTTGTTTGATAAGGAAATTTTTTAGATCATAATTTATATGACTTTAGGAACTTATATTTCAACAACTACTTTTATTTTTAAGGACCTATTCAAAGATACCTCACACACTACCGTAGGGTTTTTTTTTTCAACCTTCAGTTATATGTATGGCCTTCCACCCTTTATTGTTGAATATTTTATAATTCGACTACAAAACCCTGTAGCAGTTTAATCTTATACAGTCATACTCAACAAACAGAAAGCAAATGACTGAGATTTCTAAGATATGTTGAACATGAGATATGAGAAACAAACTAATTTCCACTCCCAGTGAGAATTGATTAAACGTGGTGTTCCACAAGAAAGTATTCTGGGCTCCCTATTCTTTATTATTTATATCATTGATCTACCAAAACATGTAACTGAACATGATATGGATTTATTTTCTGATGCTAGTGCTGTTATATTTGCTAATAAAAACTTAGATGTCCTTAAAACTTGAAGTCGTTAACCTTACTTTAAGGGTAAATGGGTTAAATCGTAACTGTCTCATCATTAATTTCGACAAAAAAACTACCCTTATGATGTTTAGACTCGGAAAAAAATAATCCTGTGTTTTGAATATAAGTTATTTGGATAAACTTATTATTGAGAGTTATGAAACTAAGTTTTCTGGTCTAAATATTACCTGCCCTTTGAATAGGAAGGAACAGATAAATTCTATTTGCAATAAATTAAGCCTATTAAAGCCAATAGACTCCGAGTAATGAAAAATGAAATGAAAATGGTTGTTACATACGGACAGATAGACGGACATGATGAAAATATAAGGGTCGCGTTTTAGCCATTTAGCTAATAATCCCTATAAGCATAAAATAAATAATTTATAAAATAAAAATCAATGCTAAAATGTAAGTGAAATATCAGCCCAATAGTCACACAGTTTTATAATAATTACAATAAATATACAAAATTATTTTTACAAAGGATTTTAATTCCTTAATATTTGAAGTTGTAAAGATTCTTCATCATCAAGCTCCGGAACTATGCGTGATTGCACTTGATCGGTATTATTGGTCAACTCTAATGAATCTTATGATATTGAAATGAGATTGATTGGTTGATTGAAAACTGCAAATTCATTTAAATCAATAGGGCTTTTGTTGATTTCAGGCAATTGGCAGCAAATATGCAATTGATTATCCTAGGTATCAGTGTTTGCGTATTAATAAAGAAAACTGGGCTTAAGAAGACAATTTTAATGACTTTGTTCACTATCAGTGTTGTCATAATCGCTGTCCACACTTATATGCGAGATCTCAATGCAATCCCGTTATTTATTTTAAGGTTAGTATATAAAATATGTATACATAAGTTATAATGCTAATGTAATTGTTTAACAGTTTTTATTTTAATTTAATCATCTTTTTCTTCCTCTTTGCATATAGCCCGAAGTTTTGCCCAGGCTGTGCTTACTACTCTTATCCGAATTTAATCATCTTTTTCTTTCTCCTAGCATTTACCCCGAAGTTTTGCCCAAGCTGTGTTTACTACTATTATCCGGATTTGGTGGGTTACTAGTTTTTACACAGAACGATTGCCTCCACAACTCAAATGTCATTGGATAAAAGCAAATTACCTATCAAGAGTTAACGATTACTATCAAATGTTATGATAACAATCGGGACCGACAGCTTAACGTGCTCTCGGAAGGATGGTGAGTAGACCCACGAGGACGAACACCCAGACCGAAACAAATAATTATAATAAACATCTGCTTCGAGCGGGAATTGAACCCACAACCGTCGAGACTTAAAGCAGCCACAGCGGTCTTAATCTTAATGATATTTTATATTAATTACAGTGAAATGTATACATTTTTCAAGAACGACTCTACAATTAATGAAGCCCACCAAATGGCGCACACAAACATTTCCAGCTTCGTAATAGGTTTGGCACTTGCTTATATAGTTCACGACAAGCAAAGAGAAATTGATGAGAGAAAAAATCAAGTTACTAATAAACAGGTACTGCATTGGCTGTGTGTTTTCTGATATTAGCGTTTTATATTTAATAATCCGTAAGCACGCGTACGGATCAGGGATATAACAAATCATTGGACTAGTTATATTTTCCACTAGGAAGCTAAAATCATCTGTTGTTAAACTATTTTAGTGTTTTTTTTTATTTATACTAAATATATCATAAATTTTTAGAAATTAAAATACTTTTATTGGACAATAATGCCTTTGATCTTTGCTCTTATGACGTCTGGAGCTGTATTCTATAGAGATGCCCCAAAAGATCCACTACATTTAAGAGTACTATATGCTTCGCTCGTAAGGCCGATTGCGGGGTTGCTAACAGCGACACTTATTGCAGGAGCTATTTTTAAATGGGAGGGTAAGTAAGCCATCTCTTTCAATTTTTACAATAGATCAGATAAGAAATTGGAAGAAAATTATTTTAATTTAAAAACTTAAATTTCAGATTACTACCGTAAAGTTTTCGAATGGAAATTCTGGGATGTACCGAGTAAATTAGCTTATTGCGTTTACATAGTTCACTTTACGGTAATGCGTATCTGCGTCGGTATGCAGACCAGTCTCCTTTACTTTAGTAAATATAATTTGGTGAGTCTGATATCTACAGTTTGTACTATACATATTATTATCTGTTAATGATAGTACTGGTAAAAGGAGATTTAAGACCAATATCTCGAAGTTGAAATGAATGGTGTTGCAAGCGCTTATAGGCAACGACAAACGCACCAAACTATAATAATTTCGGTTGGGTCGTATGCAATAAAAGCAAAACGTCATTTCATCGAATAAGGAAGAAATGTTTTCGTGAATACTAAAATATTTTATCAACACACATTAAAATATCATGATTATTAAGTTTCCGTAATCGAATGGCAAAAACAGAAATCTTATAATTACGTCATATAAATCTGTCCGTCCGTCAGTCCTGTGTTCTAACAAGTCACAGTAACATTATTCGGAGAGTCTATACGCTGTCTATATCAAATTTAGTAATTAAGTGTCTCCAATAAATAACTATAAAAATATAAAAAATATTGGTTGGTTGGTGAGGATTGAAAAAAGTACCGTTAAATAGAAAATAATAATAAGGTTTATTTTGTTGATATTTGTATACGAAATGGAAAGGTCAATAATAAGTCTAACATTCTACAGGTTTTCAATATACAAACAAAAATATATTTAGTTACCAACCAATTCCATCGGCCTATCTTTAAATTGTCCTTTCTCATCCGTACACATGCTTAAGCATCCGTAACCACGAGTAAGCATGCTTCAGCATTAGTAAGGATGCATGCGCATGGCTGTGTTGGACTTAAAACAGAAAAATGCGAAATGCGAATCGATGCTGAAATGAGAGTTGATGTGTACGCATCTTGTTATAAAATAATCTTTCTCTATAGAGAGAATGCTGATCGATGCTGAAATAATTCAGTCATTTAGAACCACCATTTATAATAGTTTAAAGATGTCTGACACGGGGTAGTTTAAGAATTGATGCGTATGTCTCTTCATACAAACCAGCAGTTTTCTATAAAGAGAATGCTAATCATTGACATATAAATTAAAACCTTAATTACATAAATATAATTCAGGTTTTAACAATCTGAAAAAATCATAAAACAATTTAATTTTTGAGATATAGAATATTTTCCAAATATGAAGAAACTTATTTTTGTAATCGATGTAATTCGTAAATATTTTAGTTTATTTTTGTATTTCGACCACCACGACAGAATTATATTTTGTATTTTGCACCTTTTTGTGATATAAAATTATTAATAATTCCAGATCGCGTTTAGTGTGAAGGTCACCATTGTCTCCTTAATAGCAGCTGTCCCACTTTTCCTTCTAGTCGAATCACCTTTTACGGAGCTTTCAAAATATATTCCATCAAGACGAGTGAACCACGACAATGTACTGAAACCTAGACATCTTGAAAAAATTAAACATCAAGACTAGTGTTTGTAGTCATTAGAATTGCATGATATTTATTATCCTTAGCGGACCCGCCAGAAGAGCCAGCAGCCAAAAATATTATTCAGAAAAAAAAAATAGTATAATATGGTGGTGGTGGTAGTAGTATATTAAATTAAAAAATGTGAAAATAGTGTAAAAAATATGCATTAAACGTAAAAAATAAAGATGTATTTAATTTTTACCATTAAAAATAACTATGAAAATTATTTTGATTAAATGAATTGAAAAAGAAAAGGGAGTGTTAGCTTTTTTTTCGTTACGGAATTTCTTGATTCGGTCGCTGCGCTCAAAGCCCACGATAAAAGCTAGGCAAAAAAGCTTAAAAATATTTTGTATCACAAACAGTATTCGTATCTAATACACAATTGGACTTATGAAATATTCTGACAGTAAAGAATGAATCATTGAATGAAAATTTGAATATTTCTATGCAATGTTAACATTGTTAAAAATTATAAAAGTGTCAAGTCAAGATAATCATGGATTACTAAATTTTTCTCTAATCAACGTTTCAGAAACCTAAATTTATTTGACGAAACTATTAAATAAACAGCCATGTTAGTTGATCAATGCTTTGACAAGCCTTTCAGAAACCGGCCGTTAGACTTGTATGTTCAGTATCTAAATTGCATAGTTAGTACGTGTGTCATTAAAGTTAATAAATTGAAGCTAAGCAGATATTTAATTATATTAAGATATTTAGTTAGTGTAAAATATGTTATGAATAAAATTGATAATGTGTTTATTTATTTCCGCAATGGATGAAGTTTTTATTCGATAAAGTATTCAAATTCACACTAAAAACTGCATTATTGAAGTTAATTTAATAAATTGGAGTTAAAGATGAATGTTATTAATACGTGTTATTAATAAGATTAATGTTTTGTTTATCGATTTCAGCAATTGCTTAGAAAGTGGATCATTTAATTTGATAAATTGAAGAATGTGTTATAAATGAAATTGATAATTTCTTTATTGATTTCAGAAATGTTTTAAGGTTTGTCCTCGATATATGTAGTGTGCTAATCCACATTAAAAGATGGATCATTTTTTATAAATTGAAGAAAAAGATATTTAATTGTAAAGTGTGTACATTTATAATAATTTAACGCCATAACGGTGTCATCAGTAATTACATCCTTCTGAGTACCAATATATGATAAAACGAGTATTTTATATACTTTTATACATTTATTATTATTCTTATACCACTTAGTTTAAATACGATATTTATTATTTCTCCTTTGAATTGAGATATGGTGCCCGGAAACAGGTTGCAGCGTGACTTCTAATTTGAGTTCCATTTTCGTGTGATCACCTTGGATTTTATAATTTCGGAATATATGGGCCAATGTAGTCTTCAATGACATTAAACCATATGCTTTACCTAATAAAAAAATACCAGTTGTGTTGGGTTGTGGACCAAGCACAGTCGAAACTAAAAGGTTCCGCAGCTTGACGATAAAGGATCTTTAGAACTTTAAAAGGAATGAAATCGACCGCAAAAATCAGTTGGTAAATTTATTGTTATTATTAGAAGTAATATGATAAACAAGTTATTGGAAAAACTTATATACGAGTATGTTTAAAATGTTTAAATCTATCTTCTTAAAAATAAATGTGGATGAAAACTCCACAAACTCAAATTTTTCGACAATTTTAAATCTCATAGTTCAAAAGTTAGAGTTAAACTTAAACTTATTTTTGTGGTCGATTTCCATTCGTTATTATTTTTAAAGCCCCTAAGATTCTTCATATCCAAGCTGCGGAACCCTTTAGTTTCAACTGTGCGTGATACACAACGCACTTGACTTCTAATTTTTATTTATCTTTTTCAGTAATTGTTACTGCTCGTCCCATGTGAAAGATGTTAGTGGAAACTTTATTGATGTACCCCATTTTAATAATAAAAATAAAATAAAATAAAAATAAATAAAATAAAATAAAATAAAATAAAATAAAATAAAATAAAATAAAATAAAATAAAATAAAATAAAATAAAATAAAATAAAATAAAATAAAATAAAATAAAATAAAATAAAATAAAATCATAAAGTTATAGTCACCTATACAATTTCTTCTTCCTGCGCTAAAACCAACAAACGCTGTAGGAGATTTAGGCAACGAATCAGGGTCCAGCCATCTTTCAGGTTTGAATTCTTCAGCATCTGAACCACATATGGGACTACAATGAACTCCATTTACAAGCATAACACACCTAGAACCTTTAGATAGCGTGTAATTACCTGAGGGGAGAGATTATATTATGTCTTAGTATTTTTTTTGTATAAAGAATCTTATTATTAATATTCCTATTTCCTCTCCAAATAAGCTCGAACCTTGCGCTAGGAGGGGGTAAGACAATAGCCTAAGGCGTACAGGATCGAACCCGCAACTATCGCGTTAACGGAGCGAAGTAATAAATAAATAAATAAATGTTACACACTTCTTAAGCCATCGCCTTAGCATCCCCCTAGAAACTCTGTCCACGGCACCGACGTCACGAAGTGCTCTATCTGACATCGATCGGAAATCACTTAGGTTAGGTAGTTATAATTTTACCATGGGATTACTGGATCTAACATCGATCGGTAGTCACCCAGGATAATTAGCTATAGTTTTACCGTGTAGTTTTAAATTAATAAATTACTTAAGGTAATGTTGTTTTCTTTGAATCCTCTGGCTGCACTCTACGTAATTCACTGAACGGCCCTCATTAGGATAGCGATATCCTGTGTGCGCTTGCAGCACTATTAGTAGGAGCCACCTCGAGATATTGGTTCTTAAATCTCCACTGCCCAGTAATTTTACTAGCCTACAGTTCCCTTCAAACCGGAACACAGTAATGCCTAAGCACTACTATTGGTCGGCAGAATATTATTAAATATCATTAATAAATTCATAGAATCTCAGTTTTGTTGATGTGATGTTGGGCAGGCGGAACTGTCCTTTAAAAATAAGGTAACATTATACAAAGCTTGTATACGTCCTATACTGACCTACGCGAGTCCTGTTTTTTCGCACGTCCACGCCAGAAGAATTAATCAGTTACAAATAATTCAGAACCGTTTCTTACGCATGGCCTCAGGCTGTCCGTAGTACGTACGCAACGTAGACCTCCATAGTGACTTTGAAATCGATTCGATCCCCAAAAATTTGAAGCACTTATCGCAAAACTATTTCGATCAAACTACATTCCATCCAAAACCTTTGATTAGACATGCTTGTATCTACACAGACCGATGTAAAAGACGAAAGCTAGGCGTCCTAAGCACCTCCTGCAAGACCCTGACGATAGGATTACATTAGAGTCTATCTTATATAAAGCACTCGGAGCCATTTCCGATTCTTAGCCGTGGTTCGGCTTCGCAGGAGGCACCCTAAGGACGGAATCAAATTTGACCCCGTGAGGGCTGCCCTTTACCACGGCTGAGTCTCTGTACTCGGCTCCCCCACTCGGTGGCGCTGTCAAGGCCAGTAGGGCCAAGAGCAATACACATTCCGAAAAAAAAAGGTTTGTTTTTAGTTAGGAAAAGTTTAAAATAGTGAAGTACATAACAAAAAACACTTACGCAATTTAACATCTCTGTCCAGATATCTAGCTATTATAGGTATAACCGGGTACAAACGCACTGTTTCCTTTATAACAGCCTCTAAATAAGTTAAGCGTGAAAGATCATGTTTTGTTACATCTCGATCATCATCCCCAAATACTTCGTACAGTCTAAAATATATAATAAAAATATTACTTCTTCATTGATCGGAAATATATCTACCATAGAAGTTAATAATAACGAAATAAATAAATAAACGCTGCACACTCAACGGCCCCCATTAGGATAGTAATATCGTGTGTCGGGGTCCGGAAACATTCACAATGACAAGGACAAATACATCCAGACCGGAAAATATGCTTGCATGGTCAATACTATTATTAATATCCTAATACAATACAAACAGGATATTAATATCCTAATGGGGGCCGTTGACTGTACAACGTTTATAAAAAAAACAGATGTAATTATATTATATTATTACGAAAAGCTACGTACTCGTTAAAAACATTTTTTTGAACCTCCGCATAGGACGCAATCATCACCATACAATAAGCCAGAGTGGTAGCTGAAGCATCATGACCGGCTGCTATCATTGTATCCACTTCTTCTCTTATCTCATTGTCGTTCAAAATCTCTTTTTCTATCATTAATTCTAGTAGAAGTTGCATAAATGGCTTAAATGTAGGGCCTAGAAATATTTGATAGAATACATATATGCTTCTATACACAGTTATATATAAAAAAAACTAGGAGGACTTCCGATAGCCTACACTATTCTTAAGACTATTTATAAGTTACAAGAGCTTAAAAAGAGGTAGCTATTCAATGGATACCGTCTCACATTGGAATCATGGGTAACGAAGAGGCTGATAAAGCTGCAAGACAAGCTGTAGAAGAAGGGATTGTTTATAGTTCTCTCCCATTGCACAGTGAGATACTTAATAAAGCGAAAGCTAGTTGTAATCGAATGTGGAGGGAATACTTTGATGAACGCTCAAGGACAAAGGGAATCTGGTACAAGACCATTCAGTGTCAGCCTCCACGTTACCCATGGTTCGACAAAATACATTTAAAAAGAAAACACGTAGTAGCTCTGTTGAGATTGCGATCAGGACACATTGTGTCTAATAAATTTAAATATTTAGTTGTTGTATCAGACTCCCCTAATTGTATATACTGTAACATTATAGCTGATGTCCAGCATGTGTTGATTGAGTGTGTACGCAATCAACGCCAACATTTAGCACTGTTTAATAATAATAGTAATGTTGGTGTTTGCAATAGCATTTTAGCTTCTCCTCTTTCGGAAGAAGCTAAAATGCTGTGTACATTATTAACTTAGGATAAGAACCTTATGATTGTTGTGTATGATAGTGTTTAAGTTTGTTTTTTGCTGTGTTTGTTATTATTTGATGTGTGTATTTACGGGGGTGACATAGTCACTAGGTGACTAAGCCCCTTCATAAATAAATAAAGAGAAAAAAAAAAAAATTGTAGTGTATGTTTGCAATGTTAAATGACAGATTTTCACAGAATGCATAAAGAAGTTTTACGATATATTTATTTATCTGTATTTCGTTCGTTCCAAGTAATCTTCGATATAGCTGGACCAATTTTGGCTCGAAAATCTCATTGGCATATAGCTGATGTTTTATTTTAGAAATAGCACAAGAAAAAAAAAGTGTGTGTGTACTTATATACACGCGTTAAAAGTTTCACTTCTTCGACGTAACAAGATTAAAATCTTTTCAAAAATTTTATCTTTCGCCTTATTCTACGTTTGTAGAAAAAACGACACTAACAATAGAAATAAGGTAATTAATACATTGAAAGTTCTCTTATATCGCATTATCTAGTAAAATAAAGTTTTTATATATCAAAAATAATCTGTAAAATGATCTGTCAATATCAAAATAAAAGTCACTTTCACAAAAAATGTTGACTATAGCTAACTTCAGGGTGTCGGTTTTTTGTGACGGTGTGCGCGCGCATCGTAACAATTTACTCTCATCATTTTCCCTAACGCGCCAAAAGAAGTATAACTTCAAAAACCATCGTAATAAAATCTGCATGTCGTATGGACCTTTGCCGGCGGTAGGGCTTAAATACAGCTCCATATAGTTAGCGGACCATTTTCTGAAATTTGACCTCTAAAGTATATGGCCTAATTGGTCACTAATTGGTCATAATTGGTCAGTATATATGAATAATTGGTCAGCACTCTGACAAAAGTTACAAACATTTTAAAATTTTAAGTTCACAAAAAAATTTTGGCGGAGCATTTGAATCCTAGACACCAGATCTAAAGTGATTTAAATTGGTCACGTAATGGTCATAATTGGTCACTAGGTCACAGTAATTGGTCAGCCTTGTAACGATCAATATATCACAAAATATCCTCAAATTGGGGTAAAAATACCTTCAACACGATTATAGTGATACACATTTCGTACACAGTTCATACAAAGTCCATTCAAGGTTTTTTCATTTGCTAACACTCTGATCTTAATTGGTCACAATGTCACAGTAATTGGTCAGCCTTGGAACGACCAATAAATCACAAGATATTCACACATTCGGTGTAAAAATAAATACCATGCACACGATTTTAGTGATACATGGCTTGTACACAGGGTCATACAAAGTCCGTTCACAGTTTTTTAACTGTTCACACTCTGGTCATAATTGGTCACTAAGTCACAGTAATTGGTCAGCCTTGAGACGACCAATACATCACAAAGTATTGGCACACATTGCATAAAAATATCTTTTACTGCATTATAGTCATACCTGGCTCGTAAACAGTTCATACATACTTCATGCAAGGTTTTTTATGTGGTAACACTCTGATCTTAATTGGTCACTACGTCACAATAATTGGTCAGGCTTGGATAAATATTTATATCAGAGTTTATTCGCACATAGAGTAGAAAAATACCTCGCACAAGAATATAGTCATACACGGCCTATACACGGTTAATACAAAGTCTTTTCTAGGTTTTTTTAACTGGTCACACTCTGATCTTAATTGGTCACTAGGTCCCAGTAATTGGTCAGCCTTGGATAAATAATTGTATCAGAGTTTATTAGCATAAAGAGTATAAAAATACCTCGTACACGAATATAGTCATACACGGCTTGTACACGGTTCATACAAAGTCTATTCAAGGTTTTTTAACTAGTCACACTCTGATCTTAATTGGTCACTAGGTCCCAGTAATTGGTCAGCCTTGGATAAATAATTGTATCAGAGTTTATTCGCATAAAGAGTATAAAATACTTCGTACACGAATATAGTCATACACGGCTTGTACACGGTTCATACAAAGTCTATTCAAGGTTTTTTACCTGGTCACACTCTGATCTTAATTGGTCACTAGGTCCCAGTAATTGGTCAGCCTTGGATAAATAATTGTATCGGAGTTTATTCGCATAAAGAGTATAAAAATACCTCGTACACGAATATAGTCATACACGGCTTATACACGGTTCATACAAAGTCTATTCAAGGTTTTTTTAACTGGTCACACTCTGATCTTAATTGGTCACTAGGTCCCAGTAATTGGTCAGCCTTGGATAAATAATTGTATCAGAGTTTATTCGCATAAAGAGTATAAAATACCTCGCACACGAATATAGTCATACACGGCTTGTACACGGTTCACACAAAGTTTAATCGAAGTTGTTTTGTTTGGTAGCACTCTGATCTTAACTGTTCACTACGTCACAGTAATTGGTCAGCCTTGTTCAAGGCGTGTATGACCATATCGGTGTGCAAGGTATGATTACGCCTAACGTGCCGATATCTTGTGATATATTGGTCGATTCAAAGCTGACCAGTTACTGTGCCCAAGTTACAATTCATGATGAACGTATTACTAAATAAAAAACCTTGAATGGACTTTGTAGGAACCGGGCACGAGCCGTGTATGACTGCAATTTTGTGCAAGGTATTTTTACACCCAACGTGCGAGTATCTTGTGATGTATTGATCGTCTCAAG
This sequence comes from Hestina assimilis, assembly GCA_023373885.1. Taxonomy (NCBI): domain Eukaryota; kingdom Metazoa; phylum Arthropoda; class Insecta; order Lepidoptera; family Nymphalidae; genus Hestina; species Hestina assimilis. Next base: position 13,022,053 of record CM041756.1, read on the forward strand.
GCTGACCAATTACTGTGACTTATTGATCAATTATAAACAGAGTGTGACCAGTTAAAAACACCTAGAATAGACTTTGTATGAACCGTGTACAAGCCATATATGACTATATTCTTGTGCGAGGTATTTTTCTACTCTATGTGCGAATAAACTCTGATATAAATATTTATCCAAGGCTGACCAATTACTGGGACCTAGTGACCAATTAAGATCAGAGTGTGACCAGGCAAAAAAACCTTGAATAGACTTTGTATAAACCGTGTACAAGCCGTGTATGACTATATTCGTGTGCGAGGTATTTTATACTTTTTATGTGAATAAACTCTGATACAATTATTCATCCAAGGCTGACCAATTACTGGGACCTAGTGACCAATTAAGATCAGAGTGTGACCAGTTAAAAAAACCTAGAAAAGACTTTGTATTAACCGTGTATAGGCCGTGTATGACTATATTCTTGTGCGAGGTATTTTTCTACTCTATGTGCGAATAAACTCTGATATAAATATTTATCCAAGCCTGACCAATTATTGTGACGTAGTGACCAATTAAGATCAGAGTGTTACCACATAAAAAACCTTGCATGAAGTTTGTATGAACTGTTTACGAGCCAGGTATGACTATAATGCAGTAAAAGATATTTTTATGCACTGTGTGCCAATACTTTGTGATGTATTGGTCGTCTCAAGGCTGACCAATTACTGTGACTTAGTGACCAATTATGACCAGAGTGTGAACAGTTAAAAAACTGTGAACGGACTTTGTATGACCCGTGTACAAGCCGTGTATCACTAAAATCGTGTGCATGGTATTTATTTTTACACCGAATGTGTGAATATCTTGTGATTTATTGGTCGTTCCAAGGCTGACCAATTACTGTGACATTGTGACCAATTAAGATCAGAGTGTTAGCAAATGAAAAAACCTTGAATGGACTTTGTATGAACTGTGTACGAAATGTGTATCACTATAATCGTGTTGAAGGTATTTTTACCCCAATTTGAGGATATTTTGTGATATATTGATCGTTACAAGGCTGACCAATTATTGTGACCTAGTGACCAATTATGACCATTACGTGACCAATTTAAATCACCTTAGATCTGGTGTCTAGGATTCAAATGCTCCGCCAAATTTTTTTTGTGAACTTAAAATTTTAAAATGTTTGTAACTTTTGTCAGATCGCTGACCAATTATTCATATATACTGACCAATTATGACCAATTAGTGACCAATTAGGCCATATACTTTAGAGGTCAAATTTCAGAAAATGGTCCGCTAACTATATGGAGCTCTTAAATACCTGCCTGGATATCTATCATTACACGTTGGTCAGCAACGTATATTGCGTTGCAACGCCTTCTGCAACCATATTATTATACCTATTTTGGATCGAGCTTCTATTTTCTATGAGGCGAAGTACAGTAATTTGGCCTTCAGCTTGAATTAAAGAAGAGTGTAATGAACTGACGAACTTGACAAAATTTTAAGGTTCCGATTTTTGAAGCGAAACTTCTGTAGAAACGTTGTGATTTGAAATCGTGCAAAGAAAAAACGACTGGTAAGAGGCAAATACAAAAATGCATAGGAATGAATGAGACAGAAATATACATACTATTTTATATGATCGGTATCTCCTCTTTGTTATAGTAAGCCAGAACGAGAGAGCAAATGTCGGTGTGTATGTATATATATATGGACGCGGCTGCGTATTACAGCTTTTTAGTGGTCAGCGTGGTGTGTTATTATTTAACAGTGTTTGTGAATATTTTTATATCTTGTTATATATATAGGGATAACCTCTGTCACAACAGAGATTATTCCACCAGTGCAATCAGTCACACTGGTGGTAGGTCTTTTGTTGCAAGAGGCCAACTAGGTAGGTACCACCGCAGTGTCCAATATTCTGCCGCCAAATAGTAGTGCTTAGGCACTACTGTGTTCCGGTTTGAAGGGCATTGTACGCTAGTGAAATTACTGGGCGAACGAGATTTAAGAACTAATATCTCGAGGTTGGCAACGCGTGAGTGGCACCTACTAATGGTGCTGCAAGCGCTCATAGGCTGCGGCAGCCACTTTTTTTTTTTTTTTTTTTTTTTATGTTAGAAGTTGGCAAACAAGCATACGGCCCACCTGATGGTAAGTGGCTGCCGCAGCATTACTTACCATCAGGTGGGCCGTATGCTTGTTTACCAACTTCTAACATAAAAAAAATTCATCTCATTTGTCGATTCACTAAAGTTTCACTTCTAACGTGTGTGAATCGCACACAAACCTTTTTTTATTTCATGACGGTTCGGAAGTATCGCGCGTTTCCAATCATTGCGATGACAGAGAAGATGATACCCTAGGGTTAAGAAGAGAAAAAAAGAAGAGCAGAGAAGGCAGGAGATAAGACCTCCGGCACTCTTACGTCAAACAAAACGCAACATTTCTCTGTTTTAACTGATTTTCTGTGAAACAGTAGTGCGTCCCGGTCGAGCCGGGCCATTCGTGCGTGACTGTTTTTTTGTATATGTAAAAATTGCCAAACCTTTTTTTTCTGTTTTATTTTTGTTGTTTAAATAATAATTTATTCTTGTCTCTTGCATTATCTGGAAGCAAAGAAAATTAAAATTTTTGAAAGCAATTAGAGATTTGAAGCAATAAACAGTTATTTGTTAATCTTAGAAGATTTGTTATCTTTTTACCAAACTGCTGAAGGAGGGTAATATTTTCGAGCGTATGTATGTATTGTCTATTTCTTTGTGACGCTCTACAGGCTAAACCTTTTGGCGGATTTTAACATATGAGGTATCATTGTATTTGTTTCAATTGTGAGAGTGCCATAGGGTTCCGCAGAAACAAAGATATTCAAAGCGAAACATCACACTTCGTACAGTGCCACAATGTGATGATGATTCCTTGTATAACTCAACAAAATAAGACAAAAAGTAAAAACACCATTTTTCGACACATTATTTAGTTTTCGAGATATTGATGATTGAAGTTTAATTTTTTTAGGTTCAAGGATTTAGTCTGTGTTTATAAGTCGTTCAGGTCATATAATATAAAAAGAGAAGTCCTTTTATATATACATGTACATAGATAATCTATTATTAATCCAACAAAACTCCAACTGCACTAATAAGACCCCTAAAAGGAAAAAACAAGTTCTATAATAACCACTCTGATATAAATATTACTTTAATTTTAGTAAAGGTATTGCAGGCGGGGACAAGCATTAAAATAAAACACAATTATTTTTCCGTAATTTTAGCATTTCCCTTAAAACACCGCCATCCGTCATGAGACGCTCATTACCGACTGCGCCCACTGATCGGTAAACGATCGGTAGGTTGAGCAACTTTAGGCGCGGTCACTAGATGGGTAATCGCATACTGGTATTTCAACCGAGCGTCTCCATGCTTCGGAGACCACGTAAAAAGTCGGTCCCGGCTGTTGACAATTAGACAGCAGCCTACGGGCGACCTGAACAACTCTGACACTAGGTTGACCACTAACTACTCGATAGGAAGAAGAAGTTTAATCAGCTCAATATGTGTATCACAAACCTTGTAAGACATCGTTTTCAATATCTTCAAGCATTCATCTTGGTTCTTTTTCAATACAGACCAACTGAATACGAAATCGCTATGTAACCAAAATTTCATTGCTCTTTCCGTGAATATTTTTAAAACTTGACCCATGGCCATTATATATTGACTATTCAGATTACTTTTCTCACTTAAATCAACTCCTAAAGCAGTTACTGTAAAATAAAACTGGTCAGTTAACAGACTGAAATTTGTCCGTACTGGTGGGGCTTGCACGGCTCAAAAGCCTCAACGGTCGCGGGTCACGTTTTTTATAAATATCTGTTTCGGTCACGGCCTTTGTCTTTGTGAGTCTCCGCTTGTTACATAACCTCTGAACATAATCGTTGACTCTTGATAGATAATTTTTTGTATGTTATAAGTTGGCAACAAGCATTCGGCCCACCAGATGGTAAGTGGTTGCCGTCGACTATAAGCACTTGCAGCACTATAAAATATTGTGCACGGAAAGATCTAAATCAGAAACGTGCCTAAATACGTTTTCTAGAGCGCGCAGTTTTTTTTTTAAAGAATATTAGCAATGCTTTTATCAAGGCATTACTAATTTACCTATTGCCCCTCCAAATAAGCTCGAAGCTTGCGCTAGGAGTGGGTACGACAATGTGTCAAGGGGGTCAGGATCGAACCTTCGACTCTCGCGTTAACGGAGCGAAGTCGGCCTTCTACCGTTGAGCTATTGAGGCTTGAGTTCTGTAGAGTAGATGTGTTTATCTTAAAACATGAACAGATGTCAGAACAGATTGTGTATGTGAACGTATTATTGGCTACTTACAGCATATAGTTTCCAATGCGATATTTTTTGTATAAGTGTAATGGTCAAAAGGTTCTCTGCCAATTTCCGTCTCGAGTTTTTTGACAAGTCGTCTTGACTGTTTATTGAATACATCCAAAAATCCATCTAAAACTGCCTGGTTGAATGCTGGATTTAATAATTTTCGATGGATCTTCCAAATCGGTACTGTAACGAAAAGTATTCTTTCATTTTTTTTATTTAACGACGATTGGCAAACAGCACACGTTCTGTTTGATGTTAAGCAGTCAACCGGCGTCGGGATGTAACGCAATGGGGTCCATCGCCCGCTGTTGGGATAACCTCTGCCACAGCAGAGATTATTCCACCAGTGCAATCAGTGACACTGGTGGTGGGTCTTTTGTTGCAAGTGGCCAGATAGATAGGTACCATCGCAGTGTCAAATATTCTGCCGCCAAATAGTAGTGCTTAGGCATTACTGTATTCTGGTTTGAAGGGCACTGTACGCTAGTGAAATTACTGGGCAGAGGAGATTTAAGAACCATTATCTCGAGGTTGGCAACGCGTGAGGGGCACCTACTAATGGTGCTGCAAGCGCTCATAGGCTACTGCAACCACTTACCATCAGGTGGGCCATATGGTTGTTTGCGAACTTGTAACATTAAAAAAAAAGTCACCATAATCTATAAACATGCGCGATACTTCAAGTATCACCCAAGGGATAGGAGAGAAGGGATGAGAGGGGTAAAAGGAAGGGAGGATCAGGTCTCCAGCACACTTATTCATCACACGATACGTACTGTTGCTGTTACTATATGCCAATTTTGATCCCTGTTTTATATTATACTAGCGACCCACTCCGGCTTCGCACGGGTATAAAATATATAGCCTATGTCATTCACTGAAAAAATTATTAAAATCGATCCAGTAGTTTTGATTTATTCATTACTGCCCGTGGCCCCGCACGCGTTAAATGTAATTATTTACGACATCACATTAGAAATCTCAATTTTTTTTGCTGTCCACTATTTAATGGATGTTATTATACATATTAACTTTCCTCTTCAATCACAATCCGTTGCGTAGTTTTAAAGATTTAAGCATACATAGAGACAGAGAAAGCGACTTTGTTTTATACTATGTAGTGATAGTATTTATTTCAAGTAAAAAAATCAAAACGGAATGTAAAATGTTACAAAACTTACAAGTACCAGTTACCAGCCCTTCTCCAAGCCATGGTTTTGCAATGTTGTAGAAATTGTCTTTCTGTAGACATGTATTGGCTACAGTCAAGAAGTCATCAGGGTCGGTTAGTACTGTTTAAATGAGAAATGACGACTATTATCAGATATTATGTGATAAATAATGGGACTGACAGCTTAACGTGCTCTACGAGGCACGGTGGGGAGACCCACAAGGAAAAATATTTCTATGTACAATAAGTCTATGAATATGTATGTAACTTGACACAAATCAAAGCTTTTCTTTCATCTAAAAACCATGAAAATGATGCTCTTTTCTCAATTTAAATTACTTTTCCATTCTACACGGCATTGGCGAAGTAATCTGCGGTTATGTGGTGCAATCAAAAGAAAATAATCTAAAAATTTAATTGAATTTTACGGATTTAGAATATCTTCAAATGATGGAAACTCAACGCGCGTTGAACGCGCGCAAAATTTTACTATAGTGTTTTTATACGCGCGCTTAGCCAGGCGTCCAGCACGTGTTCTCGCGGACGGCTCTATTCAGCTTTCTTCAACATTTCGACAGTCGTAGAAGCAGTTTTAACGAATCCTAAAATAAGTCTATCCGCGTCAAAAGCCCACGCTCAACTGAACGCGCGACACCGCGCGCTGACTACGGTACGGCGCTAGCGCAACGTTGAACGCGCGTTGTTAAGAACCGCGTTAGCATGTGTACGAATAAGTATATACATGTAGTTGTAAACGGGCGTTGAGCGCCAATCATCCGAACATACTCTTAATGTACCACTAAAACTTTAATAACAAAATATCATTTTATTACTTTCTCACTAAACATTAAGGTTTCTAAAATGTCTAAAAACTTTTAAATACCGTATAGTTTTATAGGACCCAAGTATAATGAAGTAACTCCGCCATTTTTATACACTCTGAGACTATTTTTGTAAAAATGCAAATGTCTGAAAGCAGAGAAAAAATAAAATTATTATAAACGAGGTACGCTAGTGAAATTACTGAGCGGACGAGATTTAAGAACTAATACCTCTCGTTGGCAACGCGTGAGTGGCACCTAGTAATGGTGCTGCAAGCGCTCATAGGCTACGGCAACCACTTACCATCAGGTGGGCCGTATGCTTGTTTGCCAACTTATAACATTAAAAAAATCTAGTAAATATGTGCGCTAAATCGTTGTTGTTACAGTTGCTTTATACGCATTATTTACAAAGAGGTGAAAATGATGATCAATGATGGAAAGCAGTTACTATAAATTAAAACCTGTGGCACTCGGGGACTGCCGCGGTAAAGCTATTGCATAGCATTTTTATCAACTTATGCAATACAAAAAATCTTAGATGTTTTAAAAAAATTAAAATAGAAATAAAATCGAACATTAGTTTCAAGCCAATAAGATACAATTTCGTCTATAATTCAAAATTTCATCGAAATAAAGTAAGAAACTTCGTAGCTGATTCAAAATATTTGAATTTGGATCAATCGAGACATCTGGACTCGCACCGGGATTAACACGGATAAAACGACATTTTATTTGATGAATGAATTTGAGCTACATTCATTTATCGCCCCGAAACCCCCTGCATACTAAATTTCATGAAAATCGATGGAGCCGTTTCTGAGATTGAGATTATATATTTATATATATACAAGAATTGCTCGTTTTAAAGGTACAAGGTCCTGTGTCGGTCCGGAAACACACACATTGACAAGCACAACAGGTTAAGGCAGGTTTGCTACCGCACCACAATGTATTCAAACTATATTAAGACTCAATAGCTCAACGGTAGAAGGGCCGACTTTGTTCCGTTAACTCGAGAGTCGAGGGTTCGATCCTAACCCCATTGTGCTATTGTCGTATCTATTCCTAGCGCAAGCTTCGAGCTTATTTGGAGGGGCAATAGGAAAATTAGTAATGCCTTGAAAAAGCATTCCTAATATTCTTTTAAAAAAAAATATATTTTAAATAAATCTCATCGAAAATCATGCTCGCAGAAAGAAATTTATTGAACACTTACGACTAATATTGCCAATCAATAAATGTGCGTGGCCAATTATTGGTAAAGCACGAGACAGCACTGGAGGTTCATTCTTATTTATTCTTCTATGAAACCACCACAGCACACCGAACACTAAACAGGTCAATAGTATCATCAGCATAGCTGACCTGCGAAATATTATATAAATATATATTATGGTATTTTTTTTCATTCTTCTTCTCGAATGGTTAGTGACCACCATAGTGTCAGAGTTGTTCAGGTCACTCGTAGGCTTCTGACTTGGTTTATCGACTGTTGTCAAATTGTCAACAGCCGGGACCGACTTTTTACGTGCCCTCCGAAGCACGGAGACGCTCAGTTGAAATATCAGTATGTGATCACCCATCTAGTGACTGACCGCACCTAAAGTTGCTTACCCTCCAGATTTTTTAGCGGTCACTGGGTGTACTCAGCTATCAACGTAACCTGTGATCGCGCGCGATACTAGAAGTATCACATGCGCGTTGCCAACCCAAAAAAACCTGAAGAGGGTGAAATAGGTTGAATGTTGGTATCGGTTGAAAGTTTGCCTCGTAAAGGATGATATGTAATGGTAAAGGGGAAGCTGGCAACGCGTGAGTGACACCTAACGTACGTCTGCTCCGAGCGGGAATCGAACTCGTGGTCGCAATTTCTTGTTTCGAACCATGATATTCTAACGATTCATTATTAATCAATACATTAATAATAGAAACGTAAAGGAAATTATGTTCAATTTATTTTAGTACGTCAAGCATTTACTACCTGAACATGACCTGAACTGAATTGCATTGGAATAGAATTGTATGCTAAAAGTTCACCGTAAAATCTATATAATTATAATATATAAAATGCTTAGTCCTGAATAACTGATGTATCAACGCACAGTCTAAGCCACTCAAACTCAACTCAAAATATTCTTTATTCAAATAGGCTTTTAAGCGCTTTTGAATCGTCAAATATACAGTCTGTTATGTCCGCCTAAGTGAAGCTACCGCCGATTCGGAAGGTAGATTCTGCAGAGAAGAAACGGCTAGAAACTCTACAGTTACTCTTTTCAAAAATAATCACATTACATTTGTCAAATGTACAATTAAGATATATATCCCGCACTGATCGTAGAGACCTTGTAACTTGCAGCGTGTATTCTTTGTATGACGTGGGCATCCGAAAGTATTTTCAGAAACTCTACTCCTAAAGGGGTGAAAAAGAGGGGACAAGTTTTATATGAGACAGCGCGATTCCTTGGTCCAATCTACGTATAATTTTACATTAACCTTTTTTTAAAAGAATTGATGGAAGACGTGTTTCATATTTTATTGAAATTCATCCCTTAACGGAGTAAGAACGGGTAGAAAGATTTTTTTCTTGACTTAGAAAGTTTTTTTCTGATTTATTTATTTATTTCTGAAGTAGTGAAATGAAAGTTCAATCATTACATTAACATTATTATTCAGTCTTCTATATATATAATTGGAGAAGACTTAACTTGTAAACGCCCAGACCCAGGTTCTAATAAACTGTTTTTTCACTTTTTTTAAACGTAAACACGCACAAAGACAATTTTTCGAAGTTCAATCCTTAAAGGGTTGAAAAAAGGGTTGACGTAAAGCTAGAATCCTGAAACTTTGTGTTTAATTTATACATTGGAGATAAATTGACATGTGTGTTTTCTTGAATTTCTGAAAAGGAGTGACCTTTTCACTCCTGTTTGAAAGTTTCTATGGGAGGTCCGTCACTTTTGAAACGAGACGGATGGAACTTTATTTCCAGGTTAACATTAAAGATAAATAATCACAACAACATTTCCAAACCTTAAATTAATAACATTGAATCTTTATATGTATAAATTAATCCCATAAAAACATAAAATGTAAAAAGTTGCCAGTCTCATAAAGCAGTTCTTCTACTACAAAAAGTAGTGAGATCTCATGTATAACTACGCCTGAAACTTGCCAGTTGTACGGCAACTTATTCTACTCATACAAATACTTTTAGATTCGTAAAACTGCCAAGTTTCAGGCGTAGTTATACATGAGATCTCACCACTTTTTGTAGTAGAAGAACTGCTTTGCGAGACTGGCAACTTTTTACATTTTATGTTTTTATGGGATCTCATATCTTTTTGTAGAAAGTCCTACTTTTTCTACCCACTTCTTGAATGTAATCGTATATTATCTAGGTACCCACCTACACCTATTATTCCATTATATTATGTGTAAACTATACAGGTACACTGATTGATTATCTGTAAATGTAACTTTGTAATCTTATACATTTATATAGGATTACAAAGTTATTTATGCAGTTGGTGTATCTAGAAAACTGGACCGAAATTATAAAATATTTTAGTTTTTCCTTGATTTATACACTAAACACTAATTATACTCTAAATTTGAAGCTTCCATGTCTGCTAGAAGTGCCTTAGAGTTTTGATGACGGTCAGCCAGTGCGTAACAAAATTATGAAATTTTGACTAGTTATAATTCTTAAACTGCTTATTCGATTTGAATGGAATTTGAAATATACCGTGTTTATACAATGGTTGTTTAGTTACTGAAAATTTAAGCTTTCAGTTTTATCCACAACGAAGTTATAGGGGTCGCAAATTATTTAAATACCTATCTAACTGCAAATGTAACTGCTAACGTAACTTTGTAATCCTATACATTTATATGGGATTACAAAGTTATTTATGCAGTTGGTGTACCTAGTAAACTAGACCAAAATTACAAAATATTTTAATTTTTCCTTTACTTATACACTAAACACTAATTATATTCTAAATTTGAAGCTTCCATGTCTCCTAGAAGTGCCTTAGAGTTTTGATGACGGTCAGCCAATGTATAACAAAATTAAGAAATTTTTGACTAGTTATAATTCTTAAACTACTTTTTCAAATTGAATGAAATTTGATATACACCCTGTTTATACAATGCCTAATTGGTTACTGAAAATTCAAGCTTTTAGTTTTAGCAACAACGAAGTTATCAGAGGTTGAAAATTATGTAAGTACGTATCTGACTGCAAATGTAAATTTGTAATCCTATACATTTATATGAGATTACAAAGTTATTTATACAGTTGGTGTATCTAGAAAACTGGAGCGTAATTACAAAATATTTTAATTTTTCCTTTACTTATACACTAAACACTAATTATATTCTAAATTTGAAGCTTCCATGTCTGCTAGAAGTGCCTTAGAGTTTTGATGACGGTCAGCCAATAAATAACAAAATTAAGAAATTCTTGACTAGTTATAATTCTTAAACTACACTTTCAAATTGCATGAAATTTGAAATATATCGTGTTTATACAGTGCCTGTTTGGTTACTGAAAATTCAGGCTTTTAGTTTTAGCCACAACGAAGTTATAGGAGGTTGAAAATTATATAAGTACGTATCTGACTGCAAATGTAACTTTGTAATCCTATACATTTATAGGCGATTACAAAGTTATTTATGTAGTTGGTGTATCTAGTAAACTGGAGCGAAATTACAAAATATTTTAATTTTTCCTTTACTTATACACTAAACACGAATTATATTCTAAACTTGAAGCTTCCATGTCTGCTAGAAGTGCCTTATAGTTTTGATGATCGGTCAGTCAGTGAGTGACAAAATTAAGAAATTTGACTAGTTATAATTCTAAAAATACTGGTTCAAATTGAATGAAATTTGAAATATACCGTGTCTATACAATGCCTGCTCGTTTACTGAAAATTCAGGCTTATAGCTTTATCCACAACGAAGTTATAGAGCGTCGAAAATGGCCTGAAGTGCTTCGAGAAAAGGATAGTACGGCCGTGCCGCTTTTTTGGTCGACTTGGCGGGGGCACTGCCGTGCCCCCAGATAGTTAAAAATTTATTTTTAAAAACAAGCTTTTATTTAAATGCTCTAAAAAGAAAAAAATAAATTTCAAATTGTATCAACCCATCAATCTATTATTAGAATATAAAAGCTCGTCGCTAGATTTACCTATATGGATGAAACTATAAAATACATGCTTTTTCCGATTTTCTTATATCAAGATCAAGTTTCTAAATTTTATTCTTGTTAAAACATCTCGCGTCAAGCTTTTATAACTGAACAACTCCAAATTTAAACGCGAGCGAAGCCGAGGGCAGAGTTCGTATTTTCATAGTTATACAGTACCTTGTAAGATTTGTAATTATCACTTTATAGAGATCTCACACGAGCAAAGTTATCTTTTCAAATATAGTAATAAAATAAAATAAGATCATATATATGCAACTACTTAGTAATATGACCTCGATATCGATAAAAAGTTAAGTGATGTCAAATGCATATATCGATACTTACATAATAGTATGTATGTTACATTTAGTTTAAGCAAAAGAAGTGGTATTGATAACTTATGAAAATAAAAACCGATATGACGAAAAAAACGCCCAAGTGTGAGCCGGAATAGTCCACGAAGGGTTCTCTACCATTATCTATATGAAGGTCAAAAATCCTGTTTGTTGTATGACCCCCTTAAATTTATTTTTAAATTTAATTATTTATTTTAAAATATTCTGTGAATATTCTAAGCGTATAACTGCTCCCGTTATTAAATTTAATTTGTCTATCACGGTTCACGAGATACAGCCTGGTGACAGTAATGTCAAAATAGGGTATTTTACCCTTTGGGTAAGGAACCCTGAAAACAACTAATTTTTATTGTTTTTTTTTAGGATTAGGGCACTGATTTAACGTTACAACAATTTAAAAGTTAAAATGACTAGGTTTCCTTCACGAGATCAAAAATAGACAAACTAATGTTAAAATGACGTTTTTTTGGACCCTCTTTTATAAAATACACAGGATTATTTTTAAGCCCATTTTAACTGGCCTTGTATGTATCTTGTACTAAGTCACAATTAAAAACACCAAATTCAAAATGGCCGCCGATACAAAATTTGTGGATTTAATCGGCTCTTCCATAATGACAAAATTTCATAGACTCTTCGGTGCTCCATCGTAAATTAAGCACCAACAAACCGATGGACACATTTATAATATTGTATTTGCTGTGACAGTTTTTTTTGATCATTTGGTTTCTGCGTGTAATTTGAAATAGGAATTCCCGATGAGGCCCATAGCCGTGGTTCGCCTTAGCAGGAGACAACCTATTAACAAAATCCACTTTGAGACTCCGAGAAGGCTGTCGCAGTGCTGAGTGAAATTACTGGGCAGAGGAGATTTAAGAACCAATATCTCGAGGTTGGCAACGCGTGAGTGGCTCCTAGTTGTGGTGCCGCAAGCGCTCATAGGCTACGGCTTCCAATTACCATTAAGTGGTCCGTATGCTTGTTTGCCAACTTCTTCTTCATCCTAGCATTATTCCCGGTATTTTATTTTACCCAGGGTCTGCTTATTAGTCTTATCCGGATTTGACAGGTTACTAGTTTTTACACAGAGCGATTGCCATCTGACCGCAACCCTAAGGGCGAACCAGCAACTCATTGGATAAGAGCAATTTACTTATCAAGAGTTAACGATTATTATCAGATGTTATGTGATAACAACCGGGACCGACAGCTTAACGTGCTCTCCGAGGCACGGTGGGGAGCCCACAGACAAACGCCCAGACCGAGACAGAAGACCGTCGAGACTTAAGGCAGACATGCTACCCACAACGCCACAAGGGTGTCCTTGTTTGCCAACTTGTAACATTAAAAAAAAAAGCCACTTTCGCCCGGTAACGCTGTTAAGACTACGGGCCAATAGTAAAATACAATCAGAAAATAAATCGAAATATCGTGAAAGGAATTATCGTCATTGGCTCATCACTAGTCAACGTCGGTAGAGCTAGCTGGCGTGTGACGATGTTTTTGTGAAGATTAAGTATTTCAATATTTATCATTAATTTTTAAATATTATATGTAATTCTAATGAATTTGTTTAATAATATATTATATTTTAATTATTCAGGATTTTTAAACCATATATTTTACGTCCATTGACGTTTTCAAATTATTTATTTATTGCAAATATTGTGTTAAATTATTAAGATCTTATTGTTTAGATTTAGTTCTAACAGTTTGCCAATTATGGCGTATAACATACATCATCACTACATAATATAAAACAAAGTCGCTTTCTCTGTCCCTATATCTCTATGTATGCTTAAATCTTTAAAACTATGCAACGGATTTTGATGCGGTTTTTTAATAGATAGAGTGATTGAAGAGGAAGGATTATATGTATAATAACATCCATTAAATAGTGGAGAAATACTATTATTTTTGAGGTTTCTAATGTGATGTCGTAAATAATTACATTTAACGCGTGCGGGCCACGGGCAGTAATGAACAAATCAAAACTACTGGATCAATTTTATGGGCCGCTAGTAATATATACAACACATTTATTAATGCTAACACTGAAGTAACAGTTATACATAACATAAATTTTACACGACAACATTCAGAATATATGCAGAGTAGACAAATTAATTTTATTTTATTCTTTTTGTAAATATCAACTATATCATTGCGGTTCGTATAATACTTTCCAGGATATTTATTTCTTTTATACATTTTAAATATCCGACAAAAATACATGCTCACCTTGGTGAAAAGCTACTTTTAGTCCCTGGTACGAGGGATAAGCGTATGGTGTCTAGGTTACCGGGAGGTAAAGTGTCACCTTGCCGGGATTGAATCAGGAACTATGTCCCTCTTTCTAGACGAAACGAAAATAACTGGCTTGCTTTCTATGAAAGAGAGAGGCAGACAGACAGAGAAACACATGCACGCCGCACGGCTTACAACTGTAGCAAAAAGTTTCGTTACAACTTTTGGTCTTAATATTTTAGAGAAAAGAAGGACATTACCACATTATATATATATATATATATATATGTGTATATATATATATATATATATATATATATATATTACATCTGTCGGTATTCTATAGAATTTATTTCGGAGAATGTTCTCAGGAACTGTTCAATTTGGTTCCCCCATCGCCTTTTTATTACAGGAATGCGAGGCATCGCAAGGGTCTACATCCCTACATAGTGGATAATCCCAAAACATGTACGAAACGCTTTCTTCCTCGTTCTTGATACGCACCGAAAGGTATGGAATACCCTGCCGACCTCGGTCTTCCCAACCACCTACAATATAGGTACCTTCAAATCTAGAGTGAATAGGCATCTTCTAGGCAAGTGCGCTCCACCTTAGGCTGTATCACCACTACACATCAGGTGTGATAACAGCCGAGCGCTGGCCTATATATTAAAAAAAGGCCGTGATTGTCACGAATATCAGAGCGGATGACAATGTGATACTTTTTACCCTAACTGCGTAATGTACTATTAAGTTTGTAAACAATGAAAAAATCTGGATATGTCCGTTTGCATAACCTGAATCTAATCTAATTTTGTACATGAATGCTGCTCCCTGCCCCCTGCTCGAATATATATATTTTTTATGTTACAAGTTGGCAAACAAGCATACGGCCCACCTGATGGTAAGCGGTTACCGTAGCCTATCTTCTTATCGATTGGTTAGTGGTCAACCTAGTGTCAGAGTTGTTCAGGTCGCCCGTAGGCCTCTGACTTGACTTATCGACTGTTGTCTAATTGTCAACAGCCGGGACCGACTTTACGTGCCCTCCGAAGCACGGAGACGCTCGGTTGAAATACCACTATGCGATCACCCATCTAGTGACTGACCGCGCCTAAAGTTGCTTAACCTACCGATCGTTTACCGATCAGCGGGTGCACTCGGCTATGAGCGTCTCAGCCTATGAGTAGCCGTAGCCTATGAGTGCCTGTAGCACCATTAGTAGGTGCCACTCACGCGTTGCCAACCTCCAGATATTAGTTCTTAAATCTCCTCTGCCCAGTAATTTCACTAGCCTACAGTGCCCTTCAAAACGGAACACAGTAATGCCTAAGCATTACTATTTGGCAACAGAATATTTGACACTGCGGTGGTACCTACCTAGCCGGCCTCTTGCAACAAGAGACCTACCATCAGTGTGACTGATTGCACTGGTGGAATAATCTCTGCTGTGACAGAGGTTATCCCAACAGCGGGCGATGAGATCGTCACATCCCAACGCCAGGAATTATATGTCATTATCTAATTCAATTTTTTTGTTAAAAGGATTAAGTCTGCAAGAAATATTGTACAGTTGGTTTTGAGCTTGCAGTTTACTCAAATTACGCTTACAGGGCTTATAACCACTAACGATATCGATGAGAATGACCACTCTTCGACATATATATATATCCTATCTTATATATATATATATATATATATATATATAGGATTATATATATTTATTAGGAAATTTGGAACAATAATATTCAAAAGTGAACAATCACTTCTAGAAAATAATTATTTTCAATTGTATGACTTAAATAAAACCTAAATCTTATCTAAGTCACACAATAAAATATAATTATTGTGTGTATTAACTTCTCACCCACCACGGCTAAACGTGACGTGAAATCTTCTCACGGTTGGTTATATAAATGATATGCATAGAACGTTTGACTGAGTACGTTTTTAAGGTTCTGTAGCCAAATGTCAAAAACCCTTAGAATTTCGTTATATCCGTCTATCCGTTCGTATGTCACAGTCATTAATTTATTCTCAGACTCACAAAATTATGAATTCAATAAGAGTTCTCGCAGCCGTCATCCCTGTCTTCTGATAAAACTTAATATGTCATGTACGTCCTCTCCGGACTCCGATGCGCGCAGTCTTTCAGCACGTTTCAGTTAATATTAAAAATATCTTCTATCGCATATATCACGGAGAGTGTTCTGAGGAATTGTTTGGATTGATCCCGCCGGTAGAATTTCACCATCGGACATCGCGACAAAACTCTAAGTTCCATCCATACCACCTCGATGTCTGGAAATCCACAACAGCGCGATTTAGAAGACATTTTCTTCCTCGCACAACCACTCTGTGGAACCAACTTCCGCCGGCGGTCTTTCCGAACCGATACGACTTGGGAACCTTCAAAAAAAGAGCCTATTCTTTCCTTAAAGGTCGGCAACGCGCCTGCATGCCTTCTGGTGTTGCAGATGTTCATGGGCGGCGGTGATCACTTAACATCAGGTGAGCCTCCTGCCCGTTTGCCCCCTCTTACATAAAAAAATAATAATAATAATAATATTTTAACAAAGGAAAATGGCTAAATGTGCAACTAAAAAAATGCAAAAACTATTACAGAATGAAAATTTTTAAATTCAGCTGTATCAATTTTAATGTGTAAGTATCGATTGACAATTATGTAGCACAAAAAAATTATTCATTATATGACATGCTGCCATTACGGTTTCAAGATGCTGTAATGTTGAGCTTACTCTTGATTATATCGAGTTTCTATAAACACATTTTATGAATTTAGACTAAACTGTACCGTAACAAATATCCTTTCATGTAAGCATGATAATATGGTATATACCGATGGTATATAAAATAACTAAAAGAAAAAATAAATGAAAAAGAAAAAAAAAGTTATGATATCTTTTCCAACATTATTGGTACATTAAAGTTTAGTATCAGGACGATTGAGCTTTGGTCGGTATTTTGTTTTGGTAAATCTTTTTTTTTTGGAAATTTTTCTAGATACGAATTACGTAATGATGAAATATGAATAATATTTTTATTATTCTTAGAGAAAAAAGATGAAAAAAATAATCAGATTGGAGACATCTGGATTTGAAGCGGAGTTTTCATTGCCTAAAAAAACAGATAAAACGATACTTTCTAGAAACGCATTTTTTTTGTGTCATGACGGTTGGCAAACAAGCATACGGCAACCTATGAACGCTTGCGATACGCTTGCTTGACAACCCAAGGAACAGGAGGGACGGGATGAGAATGGAAAAAAAGGAAACAGAGGGTGTGTTGGAGATTGGGCCTCCGGCGCACTCACTCATCGCACGAAACGCAACAGTACTTCCCCGGTCTGAGAGGGTAGTACTTCCCCGGTCTGAGAGGGTAGTACTTCCCCGGTCGAGCCGGCCTTTTGTGCTGAAAGATGCATGGCTCTACCACCGTAAAAATCGCATCCTAGCTAGATGGATTTATCGCCCCAGAAATCCCCTGACTAAATTTTGTGAAA
Organism: Hestina assimilis; assembly: GCA_023373885.1. NCBI lineage: Eukaryota > Metazoa > Arthropoda > Insecta > Lepidoptera > Nymphalidae > Hestina > Hestina assimilis. Next base: position 13,039,736 of record CM041756.1, read on the forward strand.
ATCGTTGGAGCCGTGTCCGGCATTCAAATTATATGTATACAAAAATTGCTCGTTTAAAGGTTTAACTTGAATGGAACTTTCTCAAAAACCTTGTCTCCAGAAACGACTGAGTGACGAGCGAAGAATCTACAAGCGATACAGGTGACTAAGTGCGAAAACTAGTGACCTCGGCTATTCTTTTGGACTGAAATTGACCTGTGATTTGTGAAGTTCTGTTGTGTGATCTAGAAGATCCCAATAAAGTCTTATTTAGAGCCATCAGGTGTTTATTTCCAAATCCGCGAAACCCCGCCCGTAACAATATCGTTACGGTCATCCGGGTACTAACTAATTATATTGAGTTTAAAATTGCGTTAACTTTAAAACTAACACGTTTAATAACAGACTTAAAATCTTTGCTGTAAAATATAGGAGTTTACTTAACTTTCTCCATACATTACACTGTTATACGAAGTAACTTTTAACTGCTCAATTCTAAGTTAGTGGTATCAAGTGATCAGGCTTAGTACAACGTCTATTTGGAAAGTAGCAAATAACTTTAAAGAACTTTAAACTTGTTTTAATTAAGAAAAAAATATGTTTATTTTTTTATGTTACAAGTTGGTAAGCAAGCATACGGCCCACCTGATGGTAAGTGGTTGCCGTAGCATATGAGCGCTTGCAGCACCATTAGTAGGTGCCACTCACGCGTTGCCAACCTCGAGATATTAGTTCTTAAATCTCCTCTGCCCAGTAATTTCACTAGCATAGTGATATCCTGTGTCGGGTTTCCGGAAACACATACAAGGACAAGGACAAATAAAGCCAGATCGGAAAATATGCTTGCATGGTCAATACAAACTGTAGCATACATTAAATTAGTTTTATATAATTATATAAACTATATTAATATACTACATAAACAAGTACAGAAATAAATATATACATAAACATACACAAATATATAATACACAAAAATATACACATATTATCATCCACACATTAACTCAGTCAAATTCTATATAATAAATAATTAAATAATATAGTAATATATAGTATCGCACCGCGCGATCTTATCTTACACTGGAAAGCATCGCTTAGCTGCATTGCTGTTGTTATTACTCTTACGGTCGGGCCGGCGCTCGCGCAGGTAGCAAGACCATCAGTCATAACTCGTATCCGACCCCGAACGTATGTTGCTTGTTATCGCGCTGTGCTTACTCGTAATTACGCTAACCGCTTTGTCTTTATTATTTCGTCTTATATTTCTTCTTCAACTGTATCTATACTTTTATCTTCGCTGTACTCCTTCTAAAACTTATATGTGTGGACTTTCGTGTGTGTTAATAAACGTTATTAAAAGTGATTTGGACTTTGAACTTTTTCTCCGTAATATAATTATTTAATATCGATTTAAATATTTGAATAAAGTAAAGTAGTTTACACACCGCAACCCGCCATACTGGTGACCCGTGAAGAACATTTAAAATGTTAAGCGAAGATTTCGAAGACGCGACCAGTGACGGTCAAAAGGTCAAAGCAGGGCGTTGTTCCACGGAAGTTTTTAAAGTGGGTATACGAGTACCACCTTTTTATCCAGATGAACCCGAAATTTGGTTTGCTCAATTAGAAGGTCAGTTTGCACTCGCAAATATTACAAGTGACGTGACAAAATTTTATTACGTGATCGGTCACCTCGAACATCAATTTGCCAAAGAGATCAAAGATATTATTGTCAAGCCGCCCGCGACTGACAAGTACAGTAAATTGAAATCTGAATTAATTAGTAGACTCACAGCATCGAAAGCTACTAAGATTAAGCAGTTGCTGACTCACGAAGAGCTCGGAGACCGGAAACCTTCACAGTTCTACCGACACCTTCGTAGCCTAGCTGGACCAGAGTTTCCAGACGAATTTTTACAGACCATTTGGATTAGTCGTCTACCCTTAAACGTCCAGACAGTTCTAGCAGCTCAAACATCAGCGCCGTTTGACATCCAAGCTGAACTTGCGGATCGGATAATGGATATTGCAGTCCCTACGCCGCAAATCCACGCGACAGCTTCAACATCCAAGGCTCCAGAAAGTTCTTTGCAAATGGAAGTGGCAGAGTTAAGGAAGCAGGTCAGATCACTCACTCTACAACTCAATAGAAGAGCTCGTTCACGCAGCAGGCCATCTAGCAGCAAACGCTCACGAAGTCGTTCTCAGAGCAATTACAAGAAGTACCCGGTTTGTTTCTATCACTCCAAGTACGGCAACAAAGCCCATAAGTGCGTTCGTCCGTGTGACTACAAGCCGGAAAACTACAAGGGCGGTCGGTAATGGCGACTGACGATTGCCCTCGTGTTCCTGGTCGCCTGTTCATCACTGACCGAAGAACGAAGACCCAGTTTCTGGTCGACACCGGAAGCGACCTCTGTGTCTTTCCCCGGTCTTTGCTTCGTGATCGCCGTGTTCCAGCCAACTACCAACTTCGCGCTGCCAATGGTTCATCAATAGAAACTTACGGTTACGTTAGTCTTAATATTGATTTAGGCTTACGCCGAGATTTTGTGTGGCGCTTTGTAGTGGCTAATGTAACCAAGCCAATAATAGGCGTAGATTTTTTATCATATTTTAATTTAATTGTAGATTGTCGTAGTAAATGTCTCATAGATAAAACCACTAATGTTACTGCTAATGCTTCAAAAGCTTCTTGTTTAGACTATGTTTTGTCGATAAAAGTTATAACTGGCGGTTCATGCTACCATAAAATTCTCGATGACTTTCCAGAGATTACTCGACCAGCCGGCACACTACGCACTACACTACACAACACGGTACACCACATACGAACAACACCAGGCCCTCCAGTTTCCTGCCAACCCCGGCGATTAGCGCCAGATAAATTAAAAATTGCTCAACAGGAGTTCCAGGCAATGCTAGCTAATGGTACTGCCAGACCATCGGAAAGCCCCTGGTCATCGCCTCTCCACCTCGCACCGAACAAAAACAACGGATGGCGTCCTTGTGGGGATTACAGGAGACTTAACGCTCGAACCATCCCCGACAGGTACCCGATTAGGCATATACACGATTTTGCTCACAGCATTGCTGGGTGTAAAATTTTTAGCACCATCGATCTTGTAAAGGCCTACAACCAGATACCTGTCAGTCCTGAGGATATCCCGAAAACGGCAATAACCACGCCTTTTGGTCTATACGAGTTTCCGTATATGACCTTTGGTTTGCGGAATGCGGGACAAACCTTCCAGCGTTTCGTGGATGAGGTAACTCGAGGTCTCGACTTCTGTTATTGTTACTTAGATGATTTTTTAATATTCAGCAGGAACGAGAACGAGCATAAGGAGCATCTTCGTAAGTTATTTGGCAGGTTAAAAGATTATGGCATGCTTATTAATACTTCAAAATGTGTTTTCGGTGTGTCTAATGTAAAATTTTTAGGCCATAGTATATCAGCGTGTGGCACAAAACCACTCGATACTAAAGTTCAGGCCATCATAGATTTTCCGCAGCCCAAGAATATTAAGGAGTTAAGGAGGTTCTTAGGCATGATAAATTTTTATAGGCGATTTTTGCCCAAGGCAGCACAGACTCAAGCCGCTTTACATGCTTTGCTGACAGGCGTCGTCAAAGGATCTCAGCCTATCCCTTGGACTGAGACTTCTTTAAAAAGTTTTAAAGAGTGCAAGGAAAGTTTGGTCAAAGCCGTTCTACTGGCTCATCCAGACTTCCAGGCTAAGCTCGCACTCTTGACTGACGCGTCAGATACCGCTATTGGAGCAGTTTTGCAGCAGCACAATGGTGAGAATTGGCAGCCGTTAGCTTTCTTTTCTAAGAAGTTAACGCCTGCTCAACAAAAATACTCGCCTTATGACCGAGAACTTTTGGCCATTTACGAAGCCATAAAGTACTTCAGGCACATGCTTGAAGCTCGACACTTCGTCATTTACACGGATCATAAGCCGATCAGTTTTGCGTTTCATGAACGAAAAACCAACTGCTCACCGAGACAATTCAGACATCTAGATTATATAGCTCAATTCACCACCGACATAAGGCACATTTCTAGCAAGGACAATGTCGTAGCCGACGCCTTATCTCGAGTGGATGAATTACAAGCTCCAGTCAGTCTAGATACTTTGGCTGAACAGCAAGCATCGGATCCAGAGCTGGCAAACTTCCTCTGTGAAAAATCTTCACTCAGGCTCGTTAAAATGGAAGTACCGGGGAGCCGTACTTTCGCGTACTGTGATATCAGTACATCGACCCCCCGGCCGTTCGTTCCCAAATTGCTTAGAAAGCAAGTTTTTGACAGCTTGCATTCTTTGAGTCATCCTGGTGTCAGCGCAACTGCCAAACTTGTATCTGAACGTTTTGTTTGGCCTGGCATCAGGAAAGATTGCCGAGCATGGGCACAATCATGCTTGTCATGCCAACGCGCAAAGGTTAGCCGTCATGTGTCTGCACCTTTGGGCACTTTCGGATTACCACGCGCACGCTTCAGGCACATCCACATAGATATTGTGGGTCCCTTGCCGTCGTCGGAAGGCTTTCGTTACTGTTTGACGGCCATAGACCGATTTACAAGATGGACGGAAGTCATTCCAATGCTTGACATCACGGCCGAAACAACGGCAAAGGCTTTATTATCGGGCTGGATAAGCCGGTTTGGCTGTCCAGAGACCATTATTACGGACAGAGGCCGCCAGTTCGAGTCCGCTCTGTTCAACTATCTATCTAAGATAGCTGGATTTGAGCACAGAAGGACTACGGCATACCATCCTGCCTGTAATGGACTGATAGAACGCTTCCATAGACAGCTCAAAGCTTCTATCGTCTGTCATGCTCACGAGAAGTGGACGGAATCCTTGCCTTGGGTGCTTCTCGGAATAAGAAGTGCATTTAAGGAAGATTTACAAGCTTCGTCCGCTGAATTAGTGTATGGCGAACCTCTAAGACTTCCTGGAGAATTTTTCCACTCCAAAACAAGTTCCGTGACGGACATTACTGATTTCACAGCTCGCCTACGATCATTCGCACAAAAATTACAACCAGTACCCGCCTCTCATCACAATAGAGAAAAGACTTTCGTTTTTAAAGATCTGAAAACAACTAACCACGTTTTTCTGAGAGAGGACGCAGTGCGAAGTTCGTTACAGCCCGTTTACTCTGGCCCCCACAAGGTGTTGTCACGTAACGATAAAGTTTTTACGCTATTTGTCAATGGGAAGGAAGTGACGGTTTCAATTGACCGCTTAAAACCAGCCTACTTACTGGCTGACAAATATGACTCCGTTCTTGCCTCGAGAGATGATGACCAGCTTACTGATAGTCCTAAACCCTATCAGACTCGATCAGGACGTCATGTTAAATTTCCTGATTTTTATCGCCCTTGACGGTCTCTGGAGGGGGGTGATGTAGCATACATTAAATTAGTTTTATATAATTATATAAACTATATTAATATACTACATAAACAAGTACAGAAATAAATATATACATAAACATACACAAATATATAATACACAAAAATATACACATATTATCATCCACACATTAACTCAGTCAAATTCTATATAATAAATAATTAAATAATATAGTAATATATAGTATCGCACCGCGCGATCTTATCTTACACTGGAAAGCATCGCTTAGCTGCATTGCTGTTGTTATTACTCTTACGGTCGGGCCGGCGCTCGCGCAGGTAGCAAGACCATCAGTCATAACTCGTATCCGACCCCGAACGTATGTTGCTTGTTATCGCGCTGTGCTTACTCGTAATTACGCTAACCGCTTTGTCTTTATTATTTCGTCTTATATTTCTTCTTCAACTGTATCTATACTTTTATCTTCGCTGTACTCCTTCTAAAACTTATATGTGTGGACTTTCGTGTGTGTTAATAAACGTTATTAAAAGTGATTTGGACTTTGAACTTTTTCTCCGTAATATAATTATTTAATATCGATTTAAATATTTGAATAAAGTAAAGTAGTTTACACACCGCAACCCGCCATACAAACATATAACGCGGGGCCACAACATCGTCTAATAATATTAAAATTTTTACTGTTTCCAGTTCGCGTTATCTATAAAGCTCACCATTGTCTCCCTAATAGCAGCTGTACCGCTTTTCCTTCTAGTAGAAACGCCTTTTAAGGAGCTTTCAAAACTTATTACATGAAGACAATTGAATCAAGGAATACTGAAACCTAGACTTCTTGAGAAGATTAAGCATCAAGACTAGCGATTGTAGTCTATAGAATTGCATTATCTTGACTAGATATTGGTTTGCGGAAAAAGGTTGTGATGTCCCCCAGTAGAGCCAGCAGCAAAAACATTAAAAAATGGTGCATGTTGGTGGTAGTATTCTAGTCGGGGTCTTTTGTGCCTATATTTTAATTAGCTCAATTTCCGAAAAGATATTGTTTTGGTGATTTTTTCTATATTTTCTTTTATTCCGTAAGACAATATTCCTGAAATAAATACTATTTACTTAGCTCAACTTTTGAAGAAAAAATAAATTTAATTGGTAATTTCTTCTTTAAATTTTTTTTGTACTTAAAGACTGAAATAAAAACTTTTTACTATTGTGATGGCATAATACGTTTTAATTGTTTCCTTTATCGTTTTATGTATTTAAAAATTTCCTTAAATTAAAAATTTCGTATTTATTTTATTTATTTGATTTTTACATTAATAAGAACGCTTACAAAAAAAATATGCTGAGATTTATAAAAATAAAAATAGCGTATGTAATTGCATATTTCTAGTAATATGCAATAGCTGTGCTAGTAATATAATAATATAATAATAATATAAGCTTTATTTATTCCTTTTACAGATTTTGTTTACAATATTAGATGTTGACATTACATTAAAACTATACTTATTTGGTTTGTAGATCTAAATATAATTGTGTTTTACTATGTTAGTAGTTTAGCTATATGTTAGTAATGATTTTTATGTTAGTATTTATGCTAGTGTTATATTAGTAGTTTAGTTATTTGATTTATTTGTAGTTTATGTTAGTATGTTAGTATTCATATAATTTTAGTAGGTGCTAGTAATATCCAATATTTAATTTAAATATGATATGTATATCATATTGCATGGCGAAGTGTAGAACCTTTTTAATACTTTGGGTTAGAAAGACAATATTTAAAAACGATGTCATTCTAACGGAGCGACACAATGATGGTTACTATAATATTTTATGATACAGAAAATTATTGTCGTACCCCATATATTACACAGACCGATGTAACCAACCGACAAAAGTAAGGCGTCCTAAGCACGTCTTGCAAGACCCTGACGATAGGATTACATTAGAAAATGCCCCTTACACAGCACAGACACGCACACAGCACCGCCCTCGCCGGCGAGGACGAGGTCCTTTGTTTCGCCCGTCGCGTCGCGCTCACACCGTCGGGTGAGTCTATCGTATAGAATGCGCTCGGAGCGCTGCCTCCATCTTCGATGACGTCCTTAGCCGTTGTTCGGCTTCGCAGGAGGCACCCTAAGGACGGAATCAAATTTGAGCCCCGTGAGGGCTGCCCCTTTATCACGGCTGAGTCTCTGTACTTGGCCCCCCGCCCGGTGACGCTGTTAAGGCCAGTAGGGCCAACAGCAATACACATTCCGAAAAAAAAAATACCCCATATAAAGGGACGAATCGTTGAAATCCGACGTAGTAGTTACAGTGCTGTGCAATTTATTATGTTATCTAGTAAAGGGATTAAAAGCATTGTTGGTGATTTTTTTTTATAATAATAATAATCATTTATTTGGAACCATCATAAGATTATATTATATAAATCTGAGCGATAATAACAGTTACAGACATAACAGATATAACAGTTTACTTACTTATTTTATGTTATAAGTTAGTAAACAAGCATACGGCCCACTTGATGGTAAGGCCGGCTAAGTACCACCCCAGTGTCGAATATTCTGCCGCCAAATAGTGGTGCTTAGGTATTACTGTGTTCTGGTTTGAAAGGCCCTGTACGCTAGATTGCAATCGCTCCGTGTAAAAACTAGTAACCTGTCAAATCCGGATAAGAGTAATAAGCAGACCCTGGGTAAATAAAATACCGGGAATAATACTAGGATGAAGAAGATAAATGTTAAAAACATTAAAAAAAGTTTTTATTTAAGTACTCTGAAATGAAAAGGAATAAATTAAATTAACCCACCAATTTATTACTAAAATATAAAAGCTTGTTTTTAATTTATTCTATTGTGATACGGAACCATTAATGAGGGATACGCACTTGGCTATTTTTATATTATAATTTATCTAGAGAACAAAGGAGAAAATTAATTGAATGGTAAATATAGTGGGTATCAAATATGGGGGGTAGACATGACATCAATTATATATTACGACACAAGCACCTGCCCACGGCTCCGCCCGCGTTATTAACTCTGTCTAATGAGGCCCGCTCCGACTTCGCACGGGTATAAAATATATAGCCTATGTCATTCACTGAAAAAATGAACAAAATCGATCATAATTAATAATTTATATATAATTGCAATGTAAGCGGAAAAAAATTAATTATTTATGACATCACATTAGAAACCTCAAAAATAACAGTATTTCTCCACTATTTAATGGATGTTATTATACATATAAACCTTCCTCTTCAATCACTCTATCTATAAAAAAAAATCGCATTAAAATCCGTTGCGTAGTTTTAAAGATTTAAGCATACATAGGGATATAGTGATAGAGAAAGCGACATTGTTTTATATTATGTAGTGATATACAAATTGCGGCTTACAAGTAGTGCGATATAATAGAAATCGTCGCGTAACGAAATGCCGTATGCTGTGTGTGTATACTACAAGCAAAGGAGGAAGTGAGTGCTCAGTTGGGTGAGCAACTCTCTCTGTCTCTCTGACCCTGTCTCTTTTTATCATTATATTGAAATATACATTTCGAATTACATTCATAATTGTTATTGAAGAAGCAACGTAAGGTTTTTTTTTTCGTGAGAAAAAGTAGCCTACAATCATATTTAAAATCCTATTTATTTCAATATTGGAATACATTAGATTCAGTTGTTTTAATGCCAAATTTGATTGATTAACAAACAACCAAGCATAAAAATTTTCACATTATATTATATAGGTTTAAATGTAAGCTCTAAATGCTTAACTAGTAATTATAATTTTTTATGCAATGCAACCTTTAATATTCACTTATAGCGATCATTGATAGTCATTCCAATAATAGTAAGCTAATACTATTCAGCGCTAAATGTGAAAAAATGACTTACACAATAAGAATATTAATTCTGATTCTGTTGTTCTGAAAAAAAGCGGGTGGTGGCAGACATGACTCTTTCCAAACGAACATAAGTACAACTACATGACTGTGATATTGGTTCGTGGTGATGGTGTTAAAAAGGACGAGGTTCTCAATTCGTCTGGTTTTTTTATCATTTCACCGCACGTAAAAAATTTAAAAAGTAGAAGGTACCGGAAAAAATCTACAATCTAATATATGAAATCCCATCAAAAAAATAAAATGTAAAAAAATTAGTTCTTCTTCTACAAAAACTTTTGCGATCTCATGTATAACATGTCTAAGGCAACATATTCTACTCATTCATATACTTTAGTCTCGAAAAACCTCACGAAATGCTTGTGACGTAATTTATGATCCATAGCTTGTACACCAATTCTGGTTCGCAATTATACCTCAAATGATAATACATATGTACTACATTGTATTTATATAGCAAATGTAACATTTAGAGTATTATATTTAATGCGTACTTATTTTTGCTAGGCGCTACACAATTATTGGAATGCACTATATGATTACTAGAAATATATATTGTGATCATCTTTTAAGAATATACTAAGGCGTCGAGACGTGACGACTCTATCGCCCGCTGTTGGTATAGTCTCTGTTACAGCAGAGATTATTCAACCAGGGCAATCAGTAACACTGGTTTTATAAATTTCGGACTTCCATACAAGCATTTGAATTAAAATTGAATTTCGAAAAATCCTTCCTTTGTGCCCGCTTACGTTTTGAAAACAATACCTGTGAAAATATTCAGCTTTTTAGGTCAAAGGGTAGGTTTAGGTTACCCCGAAGACTCCGGAGGGTCTATCTAAACCACTCTGAGAATATCTCTAAATCTGTTTTATAACGATGAAAAAACGGAGTGCGGTGATAAGTGACGACCGTTTTGACGTATTGGTAGCGTGCTTGCCTTCAGCTTCGACTCGGCCCGACAGTCGCGGGTTCGATTCCCACTCGGGGCAGATGTGTGTATTGATCTTACAAATATCTTTTCCAGTCTGGGCATGTATCCTTGCGGGCGTTAGTCCTTGTGGGGGAGACCAACCGTGCCTCGTAGAGCACGTTAAGCTATCGGTCCCGGTTGTTATCATAACATCTGATAATAATCGTTAAGTCTTGATAAGTTATTTGCTGTTATCCAATGAGTTACTGGTTCTCCCTTAGGGTTGCTGAGGTCAGATGGCAATCGCTCTGTGTAAAAACTAGTAACCTGTCAAATCCGGATAAGAGTAATAAGTAGACCCTGGGCAAAATACTAGGATAATGCTAGGAAGAAGATTCGAAAAACGGAATGCGTCATAGGTTAAAGGTTTTTTCCACTACATATTACAAAACAAATTTAATTATAATTATAATTGTTTTATAGCGAACGATGAGAAAAAACGGAGGACGTCATGGGTGAGAAGATTTTTTTATGTTAGAAGTTGGCAAACAAGCATACGGCCCACCTGATGGTAAGTGGCTGCCGCAGCCTATGAGCGCTTGCAGCACCATTAGTAGGTGCCACTCACGCGTTGCCAATCTAGAGATATTAGTTCTTAAATCAAACTCGCTTTCTCTGTCCCTTTGTATGCTTAAATCTTTAAAACTACGCAACGGATTTTGATGGTTTTTTTAATAGAGTGATTGAAGAGGAAGGTTTATATGTATAATTACATTCATTAAATAGTGAAGAAAAAAAATTAATTTCTAATGTGATGTCGAAAATAATTACATTTGACACTTGCGCGCCACGGGCAGAAATGAATAAATCAAAACTACTGGATCGATTTTAATCATTTTTTCAGTGAATGACATGGGCTATGTATTTTATACCCGTGCGAAGCCGGAGCGGGCCGCTAGTAGTAATATATATAGCGGTGGCCGTAGCCTATGAGCGCTTGCAACACCAGTAGCAGGTGCCACTCACGCGTTGCCAACCTCGAGATATTGGTTCTTAAATCTCCTTTGCACAGTAATTTCACTAGCCTACAGTGCAACTGTAAACTGAAACACAGTAATGCCTAAGACGCTTCTGCTTTGCGGTAGAATATTCAACACTGCAGTGTTACTTACCTAGGTGGCCTCTTGCAACAAACCACCTACCACCAGTGTGAGTGGTTGCACTGGTGGAGTAATCTCTGCTGTGACAGAGATTATCCCAATGTATGTCGTTATGTCCCGACGCTGAGTGTCACGAGACGCTCATAGCCGAGTGCGGTCACTGATCGGTAAGCGATCGGTGGGTAAAGCAACTTTAGGCGCGGTCAGTCACTAGCTGGGTGATCGCATAGTGGTATTTCAACTGAGCGTCTCCGTGCTTCGGAGGGCACGTAAAAAGTCGGTCCTGACTGTTATCATTTTGATGACAGTCGATAAGTCAAGTCAGAGAACTATAAAGGCGACCTGAACAACTCTGACACTAGGTTGGACACTAACCACTCGATAAGAAGAAGAAGACTGTGTGTGTGTGTGTGTGTGTGTGTGTGTGTGTGTGTGTGTGTATAAAAATAAAACACAATTTTTGTTTTCTTTTTATTTAAATTCTATATATAAATAAAACTTAGTTTAAATACGACTTTTATTATTTCCTTCTTTGAATTGAGATGTGATGTCCAGAAACAGGTCTTAGAACGATGTCCAGGTCGAGTTCCAGTTTTGTATGATCGCCTTGAAGTTTGTACTTCCTTAATACATGCGCCAATGAGGTTTTCAAAAACATTAAAGCGTACGCTTTACCTAAAACGATACCTCAGAAAATTATTTTAAGTATATAGTGCCAGTTAAGAGCGTGGTCGGCCAAGCTCATTAGAAACTTGTTCTAAAGACTCTTTTGGAAATTAAGGAATAAAAGCGTCCGAAAATATAAGTTTGTAATTTCATAGTTGGACGCAAATAAGCAATACCATGTCAACCCACAAAATTGAAAAACTGAGTTATATATGCAGAAGTGTTGGTAAATAGCTGAAGAACATTTTTCTTTAATATTTGTAGGGTTTTAAGCTTTAAAACTTCTAAAAAGCCATTTTTTAATCATCCAATTTACATATTATTTTAAACGTTTTGGGTTATATGATATACGAAATATGCAGTTTGTATGCTTATTTTATGTGAAAATATGTAAAATAACTTACATACATATTGAAATTGCCAAAAACTTGACCAGTACATAAAAAAATCATATAAAGCAAGTTGTTCAAAATTTTCAAACGCGTTTTTTTCGAAATGACATTTGTGTGGGTTGACATGATATTGCTTATTTGCGTCCAGTTATTATTAAAAATAATATAATAAAAGTTATGGGAAAATAGCTTTATATCTCTCAAATTTCTTAACGAATCTTCTTCAAAATAATCATCCATAACTTCTTTTTGATATATTCTACAACTACAAATTTTTCCAAAACTTTAAATCACATATTTCAAAAGTTAGTTAGTTATTTTTATGACTTTAGGAGCTAAATAATTAAAACCTTTTTATTATTTTTTAAAGACCTATTGAAAGAAACCTCGTCACTTACATATTATACCCTTAATTTTTAAATATTTTACTATCTCACTACAAAGCTCGTAGCGGTTCATAAAATACACCTTTTTACCAAATTTGGTAAAGATAAAGCCAATAGACTATTAATAGATTAACGAGAGGGACATGACAAAACTATAAGGATTCCGTTTTTGCCATTCAGAACCCTAAGACTCCTAATTCGATTGATTGATTTGATAAAGTAAAAAATATTTAAATTATAAGTTCAAATATGATCTCTATAAGTTTTGATGGTACCTCTTCCGTGATACGTACTGGTGGATTTAGACAATTACTTTTCAATAATAATTATTACTGGTAATAAAACCTAATTATTTTTATACAGCAAATATGTATTTCTTGAAATACCTTACTATTTTTTTTAATTAAATTTATAAACTAAATGCGTCACACAGAGTAACTATATAAATATTCCATTTATTATATACGCATAGTGACGCATAAAAATATTACCATTGTCAGTAATCATAATTAAATGAATTAGAGATTATATTCTTCTTCTTATCGATTGGTTAGTGGTCAACCTAGTGTCAGAGTTGTTCAGGTCGCCCGTAGGCCTCTGACTTGACTTATCGACTGTTGTCTAATTGTCAACAGCCGGGACCGACTTTTTACGTGCCCTCCGAAGCACGGAGACGCTCGGTTGAAGTACCACTATGCGATCACCCATCTAGTGACTGACCGCGCCTCAAGTTGCTTAACCTGACGATCGTTTACCGATCAGCGGGTGCACTCGGCCATGAGCGTATTATAATATATTAGAGATTATAATATATTTATATTTTGTAATATCCTAATATATCCTAGGATAAAAATTCTTATGTAAGGATATTTGCATTCTTGGATATTTGTTACTCAATCAAGCAAAAACGGCTCATCAGATTTGGATAAAAGTTGGCAGACATATACATCACTGTCTGGATTATCAAATAGCATACTAAGCTTCACATATTAACTAAAATTCACTAATTAATATCATTGCGACTATTCGCTAGTGAAATTACTGGGCGAACGAGATTTAAGAACTAATATCTCGAGGTTGGCAACGCGTGAGTGGCACCTACTAATGGTGCTGCAAGCGCTCATAGGCTGCGGCAGCCACTTACCATCAGGTGGGCCGTATGCTTGTTTGCCAACTTCTAACATAAAAAAAAAAAAATTACAAATGTCTGTCTGTTAATGTTAATGCCTAGCCTACTAGACCGATTTTTGATGAATTGCTGTCACGAAAACAACCTCTCAATAGATAGAATATTTTACAATAAATGTTACTCACGAGGGAGAAACCGCAGGCAACAGCTACACACAAAATCATACAAATTTTACCGATTTTTTTTAGTACTTCGATTTCTCTATTTTACGTAAATTAAATGATTCACATTCATTTCAAATCAAATCAAATATTTTAATCCAACATAAAAAGCATTACACTTATTTGTTGAAAGTCAGATTCTACCACCGGCTCCAAAATTAAACCTCTACCTGAGAAGAACCGGCGAAACAAACTCAGGGGTTTTATCTTTTTTTTTGTATTTTTAAAGTGATATTGGGTTACATATTATAATCTCTGAAAAGCCTGGAGTGACTGTCTCATTCCCAAGGCGTGGTGTCTTCAAGGTATTATTAATTAATAAAATTATAATTACCTATACAATTTCTCCTCCCCGCGCTGAATCCAACAAAAGCCGCAGGAGACTTCGGCAATGAAGCGGAGTCGAGCCATCTCTGAGGTTTGAATTCTTCAGCATCTGACCCCCATATGGAACTATGATGAACTCCATAGATAAACATGAAGCATCTAGCACCTTTATATAGTGTGTAATCACCTGGAGTAAGTAATTCAGTAGTAGTTTTAAATAAATAAATAAATAAATAAATAACTCATCCGACTGTTTAACCGCGTTACAATGTGTGAAACAAAGGGCCTCGTCCTCGGCAAAGACGGTGTTGTGTGCGTGTCTGTACTTTTTAATGGGCAAGTTATCTAAATCCTATCGTCAGGGTCTTGCAGAACGTCCTTAGGACGTCTGATTTAAGTGGTTTGTCATCTCTATCTGTATAAATACTAGCCTGTCTGAACAGAGGATTCCCATGCAGTAGTTTGATCGAAAAAGTTTTGCTATAGGCGCTTCGAATGTCTGGGAATCGGATCAATAGTCGAACTTAATCGGAAAGTTTTTCGTATTTTAAATTAGGCTGGAGTAGTGTAAGAATAAGGATTGTAGTAGAATATAGTGTAATGAAAAACACCTTTTAAATGGAAACGCCTTCTTCAACAACTATATACTAAGCAAAAAATACGACGTTCTTGTTTCAACGTCCGATGAGAACTAACTAGAACTAGGCAGTCCCATCTTATATCATGTTTGAATCAAATCAGCAACATTATTATTAAAGTCAAATCATTTTCGTATTAAATAAATTATTTTAGTCAAATTACATATTTCTGTCGGAGAGCATGTTAAGCTGTCAGTCCCGGTTATAATATATATATATATATATATACATTTGATAATAACATTTGATAATAATCGTTAAATATTCATACGTAATTTGCCATTATTTGAGCTACTGGTTCGCCATTTGGGCTATGAAGGTCAGATGGCTTGAAACTAGGATAAGAGTATAAGCAGACCTAGGGTAAATACCGGAAATAATGTTAGGAAAATGAAGACTCACGCAATTTAATGTCTTTGTCCAAGTATCTAGCCACAACGGGTGCGACTGGATAGAAACGCAAAGTTTCTTTGATAACAGCATCTAAATAAATTAAGTTTGAGAAATCCTGTTTCGTCAAATCTCTATCATCATCACCAAGTACTTCCTTCAGTCTAAAATGCAAGAACATAAAGTAATAAAATCAAAAAATGATAATATCTGAAGTTTTATAATTTTTGACGACGTTTTGGCGCAGCGTTTATGAAACTACCTTAAGGGCCACTGGTTGTAGGTTAGATAACCGCTCGGAGAGTCTGGGTGTGTCTGTCCTTGTCCTTGTAAATATTTCCAGACACAGGATATTACTATCCTAATGAGCATGTAGCGTTAATTTATAATAAATTTTGCCAGTGACTTTAGCCGTGTGAATAACGATTTTAATACAATCTCTTAACTTTTTTACAGTGTTCGAAAGTCATATTTATTCATATCGAAATAAAAGCCTAAAAAATTAGTTTCAAGCATTTTCAAATGATGATACATTTATACAACTTTAAAATGTTTCTCGCTTTAAAAAGTAGCCTATGCTCTTTCTTAGGTTCTAGGCTATCTGTGTACCAAATTTCATTTAAATCGGTTCAGTACTTTTGATGTGAATGCGCGACAGACAGATAGAGTTACTTTCACATTTATAATATTAATAAGGATGCAAAAAAAATAGAACCCAATTATATCACACAGTTGATCTTCCAAAAAGCTTAAATTAATAAAGTTAAAAGCTACGTACTCTTTAACAACTTTTTCTTGAACTTCCGGGTAGGAGCCAATCATTAACATGCAGAAAGTGAGAGAAGTAGCTGAGGTCTCGTAGCCAGCTGCTATCATTGTATCTACTTCTTCTCTAATCTCATTGTCTTTCAAAAGATCTTTTTCTATTGTTAGTTCTAATAGAAGTTGCATAAAAGCTTTGAATTTGGGACCTGGAAATAAATAATAGATTCGATATAAGAACGCGTTATGTATATGTAGATATTGTATTATCTTCCAAATTTATATATGAAATTGTAATTTTTGAAGACCTATCTAAAGACGTCACAGTTATAAATGCACTTATTATTTTGTCAACCCTCATTAGTATGTATTAAATGTATTCCACAATTTATATATTTTTCATTTCACTATAACTAGTGGTTCATAAAATCTCTATATTTTTTTAAATTCATATTAATTGTGTTAAGTCTCCGAGTTTGTGGTGTGAAATATTTTACTGGTGTAATTTAAAATTAAAATTTATTTCAAGATGGCCGCCAACTCTGCTGTAGCCGCAAATAACTGTATTTTCCATTACCTTGTTTCGGTGATAAGGACACTGTGGCTAGTCAAATTACTGGATAAAACCAATATCTCGAGGTTGCCAAAGCTTTAAAGACCCTTACTGAAAAATAGTGTTTTAACGCTTTTAGACTACGACAACTGCTTAACATTAAGTGGGTCATACGCTTGCCTATTTATTCGCACACAAAAAGCTCACTGACATATAAATAAACAATTATCATTTTGATAGAAAACTTTTAAAATTGTATAAAGATTTTCAAACCTTTCTCCTCTTTATTGTTTTTATAATTTTCTCTTGTCTTTTGAAGTACCTGGAAGCGTTTATACATATTTTGAAATTAGTTCAAAAAAGTAATGATTTTAAAGAAATAAGCCATTTCATTCCTTCGCTCATTCATTCATTCGACTCAATTGTTCATTTCATTCATTCTCTCGACGACTCAAGAAGCTTAAAAAACTACATTTATAGCTCAATAATTGTATCACAAACCGTATGAGACATATTATGGAAATTCTTTACGAATTCGTCTTGCCTTCCTTTATGTACAGACCAATTGAATATTAAATCACTATGTAGCCAAAATTTTTGTGTCCTTTCCATGAATATTTTAAAGAGTTGATCCACAGCATTTATATATTGGGTATTTAGTTCACTCTTCTCATTTAAATCCACTCCTAAAGCTGTTACTGTAACATCATGTTACTGGTTAGGCCTTTTATAGCGTAAGCTGTCCACAGAGTCCATTCTGGAGGTTCTGGAATGGTGCTAATAGGCAGAGTAGCCTAAGGTAGTCTGAATGGTAATATTTTTTCTATTTATCATGACAGCTGGCAAACAATCATACGGTCCGCCTGATGGTAAGCAGTCAACGCAACCTATGAACGCTTGTAATGCTTAAAGTATCACAAGTGTGTTGCCAACCCAAAGAACAGGAGGAAAAGGAGGAGAAGGGAAAAAAGGATGGGAGCACAGGGGGTGGGAGATTGGACCTCCGGCACTCTCACACTGTTACTTTACGCTAATTTTCTGTGAGAGGGTAGTACTTCCCTGTTCGAATCGGACCATTCGTGCTAAGAGAAGCATGACTCTATTTTTTTTTTACTTTGAGAAATGCATTTACGCATTCAAGCACCCTGGTGTATGCAATGGCCCAGAAGATGTGAGGACTCGGAGCCGGGCTCCCCTCTTCACTAAAACCCCAAAATCCCATCTAGCGCCATAGTGGGACGCCGGAGGTTCGCTTAAACAATCAATCACTCCACCCCAAGGCTTGCCCACCAGGACCGGCAACATACTGCCGCCATATATACATAATAATTCATAAATACAAATATATAACACATGGTGTGTGCTTTCGCGCCCAGGTCTTTCGGCCTCCGCCTGACTAACTTTTCAGTGAGGTTGTTTCCCTATACGACTGTTTTTATGTCAGTGTAATAGTAAAATTGATTTTTTGAATAAAAATACATTTGAATAATTTAATAAAACCAATCTTCAGTGTGCTGGTGTTATATTTGGTAAGCTACTTACAGCATATGGTTTCCAAAGATTTGTTCCTTATGTAAGTATGATGATCGAAAGATTTCTTGTCGACTTCAATCTCAAATTCGTTGACAAGTCTTCGTGCCTGTTTATTGAATACATCCAAAAATCCATCCAAAACTATCTGGTTAAATGCTGGATTTAATAATTTGCGATGAACTTTCCAAACTGGTACTGTAATCAG
The DNA here is from genome assembly GCA_023373885.1 of Hestina assimilis. NCBI lineage: Eukaryota > Metazoa > Arthropoda > Insecta > Lepidoptera > Nymphalidae > Hestina > Hestina assimilis. The sequence continues at coordinate 13,058,289 of CM041756.1, forward strand.
ATTTTAAAATATTATTACTTATTTACTACACTATACACCCACACCCACACACACCTTCACACACACACACACACACATACACACACACACACACACACTTACACACACACACTACTACATCAAAACATAAATAAAAATATATTGTTTTTATTTGAACAATGTTTAGTATAGTACTTGTAACTATTTTTTTTGTAATTATTTTATAGCTTTGTAGCTGTTGTAACTTTTTTCTATATATTTTTGTTATTCGTTAAGCTATCATTATGTTAAATAATTAAAAGTGAAGGGCTCTGATGGTCTGAAAAACAGATTTTCTTAATCGAGTTCAGACACAGATGATTGTAATTTTCCTATTATTTTAACTTTACATACCTTAAACGTCACAGATAGAGATTACGGGGTATCTTTGGAGGAGGCCTTTACCCATAAATAGAGATCAAAAGAAAAAAACAATTCGAAACAATTTAGATAAATTAATTGACACGTGCCCGCGCGTATTACAATTTAGGGCGTGCCCGCTGGGAGTTTGAGTAGTAGTTTCAAAAAGAAAGGACCGAAATGGAAACTAAAAACTATAAAATGAAATATTTTATAACACTTACGGGTACCAGTTATCAGCCCTTCTCCAAGCCATGGTTTTGCAAAGTCGTAGATATTATCCTTTTGTAGACAAGCATTGGCTACAGTCAAGAAGTCATCAGGGTCGGTGAGCGCTGTATGAATTAGAAATATTAAGCACAAAGTTAATTAAATTAGTTAAGTTAGTTAGTTAGGTAGATTAGTAAAGTTAGTTAGTTAGGTAGATTAGTAAAGTTAGTTAGTTAGGTTAGTTAATTTAGTTAGTACGCTTGAGTATTTAAAAATAAAAAATTACTGAATTAATTTTTTGAGATTAAATTAAATTAGCAAATTTTTTCTTAATATTGATTATATCTTTCTCCATTTTTTTTTAAACCTACAACCCAGAATATGTAACTCTTACAGGTTACAGAATATTTATCACAATATACAGACAAACCAAATGACATACACGTATTTTATTTTATATCATGACGGTTGGCAAACAAGCATACGGTCCGCCTGATGGTAACCAGTCACCGCAATCTATGAACGCTTAGGATGCTTGTAGTATCACATGCGCGTTACCAATCCAAGGTTAGGACGACAAGGAAATAGAGAGTAGTGGGAGATTGGGCCTCCAATAGGCGCGGTTCCCTTCCGCAACAGTGCTAGCCACCTTCGCGTTTGGATTTTACTACCACTGGCCACCAGGTGGATCCATCTGCACTACTTTTAAAATAAAAAAAATTATGTCAATAAAAATTTTAAAACTTCCAAAAACATTTAATTACCATATAGTGTGATAGGACCCAAGCGAAAAGTAGTCAGTCCGCCGCGTTTTACACATTCTAATATCAATTCTTTTAAAAAATTCCAAAGGTCTGAAAAGATAGAGAACAATTAATAATAAATAAAAATTAGTTATTAAATTATAAATATATTAGATTACATACAATATAAAAATGATATAATCTCTTCTTCATCCTAGCATTATTCCTGGTGTTCACCCAGCTTCTTGTTACTATTATCCAGATTTTAAATTAGTAAGAATTTTGTAAGGATTTCGTCAAGATTTGTTTTTTTTTTTTTATGTTAGTAGTTGGCAAACAAGCATACGGCCCACCTGATGGTAAGTGGGTGCCGCAGCCTATCAGCGCTTGCAGCACCATTAGTAGGTGCCACTCACGCGTTGCCAACCTCGAGATATTGGTTCTTAAATCTCGTTCTCCCAGTAATTTCACTAGCGTACAATGCCCTTCAAACCGGAACACAGTAGTGCCTAAGCACTACTATTTGGCGGTAGAATATTTGACACTGCGGTGGTACCTACCTAGCCGGCCTCTTGCAACAAAAGACCTACCACCAGTGTGTAAGATGAATAAAAAGATTTGCCCCGAGAGGCACCCGTAACCGTCAGGGCTAAGCAGCTCTCTGCCAAAACGCCACAATTATATAATTACTATACATATTATTTATTATGTAAAGCTTACCTTGGGCAAAGTTTACAGGTATTTTAAGCCATAGAGAGGCGATGATGGAAAGCAGTTACCATAAGTCTACGGTTTGTAAATCTGTTTTTTAGCTAAAAAAATGTTTACGCAGAGGAATTCATTCCTTTTATGTTACTAAGTTGGCAATCCAGCATACAGTCCACCTGATGGTAAGCGATTGCCATGGTCTATGAGCGCTTGCAACACCATTAGTAGATGCCACTTACGGGTTCCCAACTCGAAATACTGGTTCTTAAATGCTATGCTGCTATGGCCAGGGCACAGTAGGCTAGCTGTGCCCTTCAAAACGGAACACAGTAATAACACAGGCACTTCTGCTTTGCGGTAGAATATTTGACATTGGTACCTACCTAGCTGGCCTCTCGCAATAAAAGACCTACCACCAGTGTGGCTGATTGCACTAGTGGAATAATCTCTGCTGTGACAGAGATTATCTAAACAGTAGGCGATGGGGTCATCACGTCCCGACGCCGGTTGTAAAAACAAAAGACCTTCCACCAACATGCCTGATTGTACTGGTGGAATAGTCTCTGCTGTTAGAGATTATTCTAACAGCGGCCGATGGGGTCTTCACGTCCCAACGTCTTTGACGCTTGAATACTCACCAGCAGTACTTCCAGCCAAAAGATGAGCATGCCCAATTATTGGTAAAGCGCGAGACAGCAATGGAGGTTCATTTCTATTTCTTCTTTGTTGAAAAAACAACAGCACACCAAATAGGACACAGCTCAAAATTAAGTATGCCAATAGCATAGCTGACCTGTGAATTATTGACCCTTATATAAATATTATAGCAACCAAAAAAATTTTTTTTTTTCCGGACTGTCTATTACTGTTGGCCCTAGTGGCCTTGACAGCGTCACTATTGGGGGGGCCAGGTCGGGAGACCTCAGCCGGTAAAAGATGGACAGCCCGCTCGGGGCTCACGTTGAATCCGTCCCGAGGGCCCCTCCTGCGAAGTCGAGCCTAGGCTTGGAAGGCAGCGCTCCGAGCGCATTCTATACGATAGACTCACCCGACGGTGTGAGCGCGACGCGACGTGCGAAACAAAGGACCTCGTCCTCGCCGGCGAAGACGGTGTTGTGTGAGTGTCTGTACTGGGTAAGGGACATTTTCAAATGTAATCCTATCGTCAGGGTCTTGCTGGACGTGCATAGGACGCCTTACTTTTGTCAGTTGGTTACATTTGTTTGTGATTATTATGTTGGTGACCGAGCGCGCTATAAGCATCTATATAGCTATATGACCCGGCAATAATAATCACAGTGCATGATTAGAAATCGTTATATAGTAACGCTTACATTGTAACCTTTTGGAGTGGGGTGGCAAAACGTGACAATGGATGGTAACGGTTGGCATCTACTCCACATGATGATACCGTTGTGAGAACGCCCAGGCGCCCATGCTAAGCCTACGCAAAAGCTACTGGCTATACGCGGGCTGGCCTCGAAACGCGTTCGCTAAGCAGTCTGAGTTCTCTTCCCAAGTTTAGTGGTTTCTAACGATATATATAACTTAGGAGTAGTGTTTTTTCTTGAAATTTAAATGGGACCAAAAGGAGGGTAACTATACCCAAAGCAAAAAACTAATTTTCCAAATCGATTCATAAATGACGGATTTCGTAAGTAACAATAATTAAAAAAAACAACCTATTATTTTCAAGACCGTTACAAACGACCTATGTGAAGTTGGCAACTGAGTATGCAATAAAAAAATTTTATGTTCACCATTTGATTGTACCACGTTTGTACCGGATTGTACCACTTTTAAAATCGTTTGTACCTCAAAGGTGTAAAAGTTATGGGGGTCCGAAATTATAGTAGAAAACGAATTTTCGATTTCAGGATTTTTGATGATGGCATCTAAAAGAATATCGTTTGTACCTGATTGTACCACCAGCAGAAATAAAAAAAAGTTAAGGAATACATTTGCTCGTTACTTATATTCATAACTTATGAAAATCGAAAAATTCGAATAAAAAACTAAAGAAAAGCGTTTCGATTTATATTATTGAGGTGTAAACGAGAGAGCTATGGGTACAAACGATACGAAGATAGTCCTATAAGGTACAAACGATAAAACCTAGGTTTAGCCTACCAAATTGCTGGCTAATTTGAAAAAATTTAATTAGCCGAAAAAATGCTTTCCAAATCTTATTCCGTTGGTTTCTTTACGGTATATACAAGATATCTAAGGGTACAAACGATAGAAATCAAGACCTAAGAGGTACAAACGATAGAACCTAGATTTAGCCTAGCACATTCGTCAATGTGCTAAATTGAAAGAATTTGATTAGCTGAAAAAACTGCTTAGTAAATGATATTCCGTTCGTTTTTTACGGTATACACAAGATATCTAAGGGTACAAACGATAGGAACCAAGTCCTAAGAGGTACAAACGATAGAACCTAGATTTAGCCTAGCACATTGATACCTAAATTGAAAGAATTTGATTAGCCGAAAAAATGCTTTCCAAATCTTATTCCGTTGGTTTCTTTACGGTATACACAAGATATCTAAGGGTACAAACGATAGGAACCAAGACCTAAGAGGTACAAACGATAGAACCTAGATTTAGCCTAGCACATTGACGGCTAAATTGAAAGATTTTGATTGGCTGAAAAAACTGCTAATTTAATGTTATTGCGTTGGTTTCTTTACGTTAAACACAAGATATCTAAAGGTACAAACGATAGGAACCAAGTCCTAAGAGGTACAAACGATAGAACCTAGATTTAGCCTAGCACATTGACGGCTAAATTGAAAGAATTTGATTAGCTGAAAAAACTGCTTAGTAAATGATATTCTGTTCGTTTTTTTACGGTATACACGAGATATCTAAGGGTAAAAATGATAGGAACCAAGTCCTAAGAGGTACAAACGATAGAACCTAGATTTAGCCTAGCACATTGATACCTATTGAAAGAATTTGATTAGCCGAAAAAATGCTTTCCAAATCTTATTCCGTTGGTTTCTTTACGGTATACACAAGATATCTAAGGGTACAAACGATAGGAACCAAGTCCTAAGAGGTACAAACGATAGAACCTAGATTTAGCCTAGCACATTGATACCTAAATTGAAAGAATTTGATTAGCTGAAAAAACTGCTTAGTAAATGATATTCTGTTCGTTTTTTACGGTATACACAAGATATCTAAGGGTACAAACGATGCAAACTTAGTCCTAAGAGGTACAAACGATAGAACCTAGATTTAGCCTAGCACATTGACGGCTAAATTGAAAGAATTTGATTAGCTGAAAAAACTGCTTAGTAAATGATATTCCGTTCGTTTTTTACGGTATACACGAGATATCTAAGGGTACAAACGATAGGAACCAAGTCCTAAGAGGTACAAACGATAGAACCTAGATTTAGCCTAGCACATTGATACCTAAATTGAAAGAATTTGATTAGCCGAAAAAATGCTTTCCAAATGTTATTCCGTTGGTTTCTTTACGGTATACACAAGATAATTAAGGGTACAAACGATAGGAACCAAATCCTAAGAGGTACAAACGATAGAACCTAGATTTAGCCTAGCACATTGATACCTAAATTGAAAGAATTTGATTAGCTGAAAAAACTGCTTAGTAAATGATATTCCGTTCGTTTTTTACGGTATACACGAGAAATCTAAGGGTACAAACGATAGGAACCAAGTCCTAAGAGGTACAAACGATAGAACCTAGATTTAGCCTAGCACATTGATACCTAAATTGAAAGAATTTGATTAGCCGAAAAAATGCTTTCCAAATCTTATTCCGTTCGTTTCTTTACGGTATACACGAGATATCTAAGGGTACAAACGATAGGAACCAAGTCCTAAGAGGTACAAACGATAGAACCTAGATTGAGCCTAGCACATTGATACCTAAATTGAAACAATTTGATTAGCCGAAAAAAATGCTTTCCAAATGTTATTCCGTTGGTTTCTTTACGGTATACACAAGATAATTAAGGGTACAAACGATAGGAACCAAGTCCTAAGAGGTACAAACGATAGAACCTAGATTTAGCCTAGCACATTGATACCTAAATTGAAAGAATTTGATTAGCTGAAAAAACTGCTTAGTAAATGATATTCCGTTCGTTTTTTTACGGTATACACGAGAAATCTAAGGGTACAAACGATAGGAACTAAGTCCTAAGAGGTACAAACGATAGAACCTAGATTTAGCCTAGCACATTGATACCTAAATTGAAAGAATTTGATTAGCCGAAAAAATGCTTTCCAAATCTTATTCCGTTGGTTTCTTTACGGTATACACGAGATATCTAAGGGTACAAACGATAGGAACCAAGTCCTAAGAGGTACAAACGATAGAACCTAGATTTAGCCTAGCACATTGATACCTAAATTGAAAGAATTTGATTAGCTGAAAAAACTGCTTAGTAAATGATATTCCGTTCGTTTTTTACGGTATACACGAGAAATCTAAGGGTACAAACGATAGGAACCAAGTCCTAAGAGGTACAAACGATAGAACCTAGATTTAGCCTAGCACATTGATACCTAAATTGAAAGAATTTGATTAGCCGAAAAAATGCTTTCCAAATCTCATTCCGTTGGTTTCTTTACGGTATACACGAGATATCTAAGGGTACAAACGATAGGAACCAAGTCCTAAGAGGTACAAACGATAGAACCTAGATTTAGCCTAGCACATTGACGGCTAAATTGAAAGAATTTGTTTGGCTAAAAAGAATGCTTAGTTAATGTTATTCCGTTGGTTTCTTTGCGTTAAATACAAGATATCTAAGGGTACAAACGATACGAACCCAGTTCTAAGAGGTACAAACGATAGAACCTAGATTTGACCTAGCACATTGACGGCTAAATTGAAAGATTTTGATTGGCTAAAAAGAATGCTAAGTTAATGTTAATCCTTTGGTTTCTTTGCGTTAAATACAAGATATTTAAGGGTACAAACGATAGGAACCAAGTTCTAAGAGGTACAAACGATATAACCTAGATTTAGCCTAGCACATTGACTTTAGCCATTCAAAATCTTTCAATTTAGCCGTCAATGTGCTAGGCTAAATCTAGGTTTTATCGTTTGTACTTCTTCGGACTAGGTTCGTATCGTTTGTACCCTTAGATATCTTGTATTTAACGCAAAGAAACCAACGGAATAACATTTGGAAAGCATTTTTTCGGCTAATCAAATTCTTTCAATTTAGGTATCAATGTGCTAGGCTAAATCTAGGTTCTATCGTTTGTACCTCTTAGGACTTGGTTCCTATCGTTTGTACCCTTAGATATCTCGTGTATACCGTAAAAACGAACGGAATATCATTTACTAAGCAGTTTTTTCAGCTAATCAAATTCTTTCAATTTAGGTATCAATGTGCTAGACTAAATCTAGGTTCTATCGTTTGTACCTCTTAGGACTTGGTTCCTATCGTTTGTACCCTTAGATATCTTGTGTATACCGTAAAGAAACCAACGGAATAAGATTTGGAAAGCATTTTTTCGGCTAATCAAATTCTTTCAATTTAGGTATCAATGTGCTAGGCTAAATCTAGGTTCTATCGTTTGTACCTCTTAGGACTTGGTTCCTATCGTTTGTACCCTTAGATATCTTGTGTATACCGTAAAGAAACCAACGGAATAAGATTTGGAAAGCAATTTTTTCGGCTTATCAAATTCTTTCAATTTAGGTATCAATGTGCTAGGCTAAATCTAGGTTCTATCGTTTGTACCTCTTAGGTCTTGGTTCCTATCGTTTGTACCCTTAGATATCTTGTGTATGCCGTAAAAACGAACGGAATATCATTTACTAAGCAGTTTTTTCAGCTAATCAAATTCTTTCAATTTAGGTATCAATGTGCTAGGCTAAATCTAGGTTCTATCGTTTGTACCTCTTAGGACTTGGTTCCTATCGTTTGTACCTTTAGATATCTCGTGTATACCGTAAAGAAACCAACGGAATAAGATTTGGGAAGCATTTTTTCGGCTAATCAAATTCTTTCAATTTAGGTATCAATGTGCTAGGCTAAATCTAGGTTCTATCGTTTGTACCTCTTAGGACTTGGTTCCTATCGTTTGTACCCTTAGATATCTTGTGTATACCGTAAAAACGAACGGAATATCATTTACTAAGCAGTTTTTTCAGCTAATCAAATTCTTTCTATTTAGGTATCAATGTGCTAGGCTAAATCTAGGTTCTATCGTTTGTACCTCTTAGGACTAAGTTTGCATCGTTTGTACCTTTAGATATCTTGTGTTTAACGTAAAGAAACCAACGCAATAACATTAAATTAGCAGTTTTTTCAGCCAATCAAAATCTTTCAATTTAGCCGTCAATGTGCTAGGCTAAATCTAGGTTCTATCGTTTGTACCTCTTAGGTCTTGGTTCCTATCGTTTGTACCCTTAGATATCTCGTGTATACCGTAAAGAAACCAACGGAATAAGATTTGGAAAGCATTTTTTCGGCTAATCAAATTCTTTCAATTTAGGTATCAATGTGCTAGGCTAAATCTAGGTTCTATCGTTTGTACCTCTTAGGACTTGGTTCCTATCGTTTGTACCTTTAGATATCTTGTGTATACCGTAAAGAAACCAACGGAATAAGATTTGGAAAGCATTTTTTCGGCTAATCAAATTCTTTCAATTTAGGTATCAATGTGCTAGGCTAAATCTAGGTTCTATCGTTTGTACCTCTTAGGACTTGGTTCCTATCGTTTGTACCCTTAGATATCTTGTGTATACCGTAAAAAACGAACAGAATATCATTTACTAAGCAGTTTTTTCAGCTAATCAAATTCTTTCAATTTAGCCGTCAATGTGCTAGGCTAAATCTAGGTTCTATCGTTTGTACCTCTTAGGACTAAGTTTGCATCGTTTGTACCTTTAGATATCTTGTGTTTAACGTAAAGAAACCAACGCAATAACATTAAATTAGCAGTTTTTTCAGCCAATCAATATCTTTCAATTTAGCCGTCAATGTGCTAGGCTAAATCTAGGTTCTATCGTTTGTACCTCTTAGGTCTTGGTTCCTATCGTTTGTACCCTTAGATATCTTGTGTATACCGTAAAGAAACCAACGGAATAAGATTTGGAAAGCATTTTTTCGGCTAATCAAATTCTTTCAATTTAGGTATCAATGTGCTAGGCTAAATCTAGGTTCTATCGTTTGTACCTCTTAGGACTTGGTTCCTATCGTTTGTACCCTTAGATATCTTGTGTATACCGTAAAGAAACCAACGAAATAATATTTGGAAAGCATTTTTTTCGGCTAATCAAATTCTTTCAATTTAGGTATCAATGTGCTAGGCTAAATCTAGGTTCTATCGTTTGTACCTCTTAGGTCTTGGTTCCTATCGTTTGTACCCTTAGATATCTTGTGTATGCCGTAAAAACGAACGGAATATCATTTACTAAGCAGTTTTTTCAGCTAATCAAATTCTTTCAATTTAGCACTTTGACGAATGTGCTAGGCTAAATCTAGGTTCTATCGTTTGTACCTCTTAGGTCTTGGTTTCTATCGTTTGTACCCTTAGATATCTTGTGTATACCGTAAAGAAACCAACGGAATAAGATTTGGAATGCATTTTTTTCGGCTAATTAAATTTTTTCAAATTAGCCAGCAATTTGGTAGGCTAAACCTAGGTTTTATCGTTTGTACCTTATAGGACTATCTTCGTATCGTTTGTACCCATAGCTCTCTCGTTTACACCTCAATAATATGAATCGAAACGCTTTTCTTTAGTTTTTATTCGAATTTTTCGATTTTCATAAGTTATGAATATAAGTAACGGGCAAATGTATTCCTTAACTTTTTTTTATTTCTGCTGGTGGTACAATCAGGTACAAACGATACTCTTTTAGATGCCATCATCAAAAATCCTGAAATCGAAAATTCGTTTTCTACTATAATTTCGGACCCCATAACTTTTACACCTTTGAGGTACAAACGATTTTAAAAGTGGTACAATCCGGTACAAACGTGGTACAATCGAATGGCGAACAGAAATTTTTTTTATTGCATACTCGGTTGCCAACTTCACATAGGTTTACAAACGCGCTATAGCAGGAAATTTGTAATTAGCTATAAGTTTACAAAAACCTTCAAAGTCTTGTATCTCAATTGAAAGTACTTTTATATTGTCGATAATTTAATGCACTCTATCTAAAAATTCACATTTCTAAAAGTATAATTCTTAAGATTTTGCTACGTAGCTTACAATACTTTGGTTAGCTTACTTTACGATTTACTTTGTAACTGTACAGCGAAAAAAAGTGATAAAACAACAACCATAATAATATAATAATAATATAAGCTTTATTTATTCCGTTTACAGATTTTGTTTACAATATTAGATGTTGACATTACATTAAAACTATACTTATTTGGTTTGTAGATCTAAATATAATTGTGTTTTACTATGTTAGTAGTTTAGCTATTTGATTTATTTGTAGTTTATGTTAGTATGTTTGTATTCATATTTAAAACAACAACCATAATTAATAAAAATATTTTTCTACCTTGATGATACGCTTTTAGTCCCTGGTACGAGGGAGAAAAGTGGCCGATTCTCTCCCGGCAAGGTGACACTAATTAACTCACTTTACCTCCCGGTAACCTAGCAGCCGAAAAATAGGATAATGCAACCCACAATCGTTACAATTGTCACAATAATCCTCGGGTGAGAATGTCATACTTTTCTCCCCAAATAATTAAGGTTCTATTATATTTTAATATATATTTTATCATTATAGTTTTAATCTGTCTTAACTACTTTTTAATACTTTATAAAAAATTAATTCTAGATAAACTTTTTTTTTTGTAAATTGATAAGAGTTATTATACTCTACCTTGTTAAATTTTGTAAATACTTAAAAAGATTTAACACAAGCACACCCACTAGTTAAAAACATGAGAATAAATTATGTTAATATAGAAGCAGCTATTTATATCAGAATATTATTGGACTTTTTATACAAATTATTTATCCTATTCTACGTAATTCGGCCGCTAATGGCCTCCGGCCTTTATAATTTTTTACTCGTATATTTAACTACTAAAGTCCCCGCGGCTTCGCCCGCGTTATTGTAGTTTCTATACCGGATAATATACAAATTACCGCGCCTTACCGCGCACCGCCCCCCCTCACCCCACCTCCTCGCGGCTACACAACGCTTAATATGTCCGGCGTGGTACGTGGCAAGTTTCTTATACGCGTTAATTTCAGTTTCACATTTTGTAATGTAATCCGTAAATGTTTGTTTGTAGTTTGTAGGATAGTTCTAATATTTTGCATCTTACATACAAGCTTTCATCCTCCATGCCATATTATTATTTTAAGCCCTTTAGGCTAAAACTTTTACGATCTGTAAATGTCATATGAATTTATATTGAATCAACAGTCTAAAAATAAAATAAAAAAGCTCTAGAAATAACGATACTTCCATACAACTTTTCATCCCCCCTTTCATCACCTTACAATCCCTTTTTTGCATTATAAGCAGCCTATGTCCTTTTTCAGGCTCTAAACTATCTGTGTACAAAATTACATTTTAATCGAATAATTTTCATTGCCATTTTTGATTTCATTGGTGTGAAAGCGCGACAGACAGTCAGAGTTACTTTTCCCATTTATAATATTAGGTAAAGATAAGAATTTGCATAATTATAATTATAATCTAAGAACGTATTTAGTTAAGTAACGATAATTTACTAAAAAAGAAAATTAAATATCAGTAATCCTGAATAAGTCAAGAGTTTTTGAAGTTATACATCTTTTGGCGCGTTAGGGAAAAATGATGAGAGTAAATTGTTACGATGCGCGCGCACACCGTCACAAAAAACCGACACCCTGAAACTAGCTATAGTCAACAATTTAGTGTTTTTGTGATATTAAAATAAACTTTATTTAACTAGATAATGCGTTATAATAAAACTTTCAATGTATTAAATACCTTTTTCTATTGTTAGTGTCGTTTTTTCTACAAACGTAGAATAAGGCGAATGATAAAATTTTTGAAAAGATTTTTATCCAGTTACGCCAAAGAAGTATAACTTCTAAGTACACACACACTTTTTTATATATTAATAACAGATAAACGGTCAAGAGTCTTTATTCATGAACATTCATTTGACAACGTTGTGCAACGGTACGGAACATGCCTTAAGCACCACTGGGGGCTTATCATTAACTCTTATTGCGATTGAAATGACAACCTAAACTAAGCTACATTGCTATTTCGTACCATGACATATATATTTATACGTCATGCTCATTTAAATATTGAATCGGCTTACTGTCAGAATTAAATTTGATCGAAATAGAATTGTTACTAAAATTTAATGGTAAGCCCCCAGGTCACTTTCGCTCGGAGCAGATGTTTGTATTGACCATAGAGGCACGTGTTCCGGTCTGAGTGTTTGTCGTTGTCGTTGTGTATGTTTCCGGACCCTCGACACAGGATATCACTATCCAAATGGGGCTCATAAATAGCTCAAAAATATATTTAAAAAAATATATTATCAGGTTCTAATTTAATTCCATGGAAGCATCCAAAGATTACAACACCTATCACAGTTAACGCTAAAGGGTTCCGCAGCTTGATGATGGATTTTTTTTTTAATGGTAAAAGTTGGCAAACAAGCATACGGCCCACTTGATGGTAAGTGGTTGTACCGTAGCCTATGAGCGCTTGCAGCACCATTAGTAGGTCCCACTCACGCGTTGCCAACCACGAGATATTTGTTCATAAATCTCCTCTGCCCAGTAATTTCACTAGCGTACAGTGCCCTTCAAACCGGAACACAGTAATGCCTAAGCACTACTATTTGGCGGCAGAATAATTGACACTGCGGTGGTACCTACCTAGCCGGCCTCTTGCAACAAAAGACCTACCACCAGTGTGACTGACTGCACTGGTGGAATAATCTCTGCTGTGACAGAGGTTATCCCAACAGCGGGCGATGGGGTCGTCACATCCCGACGCCGGTAAACGTCTGTAGAACTTTATTATCCTATTAATATTTAATATTAACGAATTAAAAGCGACCGCAGATACAAGTTTGTTATTTCATAGAAATCATTAAAAGTAATATAAAAATTAATAAAGTTATAGGCAAAACTATATATATCTCTAAAATGTATTCTTCAAAATGTGATGTTCTTTTAATGTTTTAAAACCTCAAATTTTTCCAGAATTTTACGTCCCCTAGTTCAAAAGTAAGAAAAGCACAATTTTTATGACTTTCAGAAGCTAATATCTCAATGCCTACTGGCTGAATTAAGAATTTCATAATGAAACCTCAATTTTTTTTTTTTTTAAAGAATATTAGCAATGCTTTTTCAAGGCATTACTAATATTCCTATTGCCCTCCAAATAAGCTCGAAGCTTGCGCTAGGAGTGGGTACGACAATAGCCCAAGGGGGTCAGGATCGAACGCTCGACTCTCGCGTTAACGGAGCGAAGTCGGCCCTTCTACCGTTGAGCTATAGAGGCTTCATTATTTTAATACACTGGATTGGAAAGACAATATTTGAAATGTTGTCATTCTAACGGAGCGTCACATTGATGGTTACTTCAATATTTCGCTATACAGAAAATTATTGCCGTACCGCATATAATAGGACGAATCGTTGAAATCCGACTTAGTAGTTACAGTGCTGTGCAATTTATTGCGTTATCTAGTAAAGGGATTAAAAGCATTGTTGGTTACAATAAGTTGTTAATAATGTTAACCTACTTGGATGGAATTCATAAAGGCTCCAGGCTATCCTAAACTTAGTTTGATTCAAAACGAATACTGATAAAATCACGCCTGTGGTTTATATGTATATTCTTCTATTGGAACGAAGTTCCTTATCGCGCGTTGTGAAAGGGGGCTAGACGGAAAAAATTCTTACGAAAAGTTGTCACGACACTTTTTGCTATAGTAAGCTATTGTAAGCTGTGCGGCGTCGCATGTTTCTCTGTCTGTCTCCCTCTCTCTTATAGAAAGCAAGCCAGATATTTTCATTTCTATTTCGCATTAAACAGTGTGGTGTCGCGACGATTATTTTTGTTGAGTGTATACAGGTTTTTGTAAATAATAAATAATGTTAATAATAAAAAAATATTATTATAACTTAAAAAAATAAAATTTTATTACAATTCCTTCACTAATTAATCGAAAGGAACTTCGTTCCATCCGGGTGTCCCTTGACACCTCTCAAGTTTTCTCATTCCCATTGACAACGTCAAGATGGTGTCTCGACCCCACTACAAAATTTCATTTCTGTATTTGTTCATAGAATACACCTATTTACTTTTCGTTTAGGTAAAGTGACTGACATACGTAAAGACAGACGGACATGACGAAATTATAAGGTATCCGTTTTTGCCACTTGCCTATAGACCCCTAATAAATACCTCCCGTACACAGGCGTTTTATCAAGGCTTTCATAATTTTAATTACGTATTTTTTATTGTATCTTAATTATGCCTATTGTGTCTCTAATAATAAGATAAAATCATTTCGTAAAATTCTGAGTGGACTTTAATACCTAATTACTCTATGAATTTAATTACCTAATATCATTAGAATTACAGCCTTAAATTCATTACAATATGGTCGTGTAGTCGTTTGCCAAAGAACTACAAATAAGTCGGTGTGAAATCTCCCATAGATTTTTTTTTAAATAAACGCTGCACACTCAACGGCCTCATTAGGATAGTAATATCCTGTGTCGGGGGTCCGGAAACATTCACAATGACAAGGACAAATACACCCAGACCAGAAAATATGCTTTTTTATGTTAGAAGTTGGCAAACAAGCATACGGCCCACCTGATGGTAAGTGGTTGCCGTAGCCTATGAGCGCTTGCAGCACCATTTTTAGGTGCCACTCACGCATTGCCAACCTCGAGATATTAGTTCTTAAATCTCGTTCGCCCCGTTATTTCACTAGCGTACAATGCCCTTCAAACTGGAACACAGTAGTGCCCAAGCACTACTATTTGGCGGCAGAATATTGGACACTGCGGTGGTACCTACCTAGCCGGCCTCTTGCAACAAAGACCTACCACCAGTGTGACTGATTGCACTGGTGGAATAATCTCTGCTGTGACGGGCGATGGGGTTGTCACATCCCAACGCCGGTAGTCATTATAATCACATATACATATATTACGTTCAATTCAAATTGAGTGAGATGAGTTCTGCTCTGAGGTGTATACATAGTATGCAGGGCTTTATTATTTTATTACTACATGGGTATATGATTATTTATGGTGAGTATTATGTAAAATTAAACATTATACGGTCGCATAAAATGTAAGCTTCCATTTATATATTTTTGACATACTCTATGTACCAAATTTCATCCAAAGCTGTCCAGTAGTTTTTACTCGAAAGAGTAACAAACATTCATTCATACATCGTCACAAAGTTTCACATTTATAATATTAGTAGGTTATATTATAAACATGCCGCATTAGAAAACCATCATTCACGTGGGAGAAACCACGGGCGAAGGCTAGTTTATTTAATGACTTGATTGGTTATGAAATAGTAAAGCATCTAAGCCGGGCAAGGTACTCCATTTAATCGCCTGCTTAGAGCAGTATGTATTTACGCAGATAGACATCAGTAGCCGGACAAATTCAGGCGTCTTACTCATAAGCACGTTCTGTTCAGAATCACTCAGCAGATATCACTTTATCCAGATGTACTTATGATAGTCACATAATTGTGTTTCGGTCTAGGTGGTTGTGTTTTTTTCTTTTATTTATTTGGAAGACAATCAAACGTACAGAAAACTTATCTTAATAATATTGGATACTGTACAATCCATACCGTTGTCGAAGATTAAATTTAATGAAAATTTTTTAGTAATCTATTTATTTTATAATTTTTGTTTCTATGTATATGCACAAATTTATCTACGTTTTTTTATGTAAGAGGGGGCCAACCGGCAGGATGCTCACCTGATGTTAAGCGATCACCGCCGCCCATGAACATCCGCAACCTTTAAGGAAGGAGTAGGCTCTTCTCTTGATGGTTGCCAAGTCGTATCGGTTCGGAAAGACCGCCGGCCTAAGTTGGTTCCACAGAGTGGTTGTGCGAGGAAGAAAATGTCTTCTAAATTGCGCTGTTGTGGATTTCCAGACATCAAGGTGTATTTGTTTACTTTATTTTATGATTTATCCATTGTACGCCACCTACCTTTCTAAATTTAATTCATTATGATCTCTGTTCTCTCAGATAGCCTGGCAGAGATTGCTCTTTAGCGAAAGGCCGCCTGATTGTGCATATAGTAAACAATGTTTTAGTCATGTAAAACTTTTTGTTGTTTTTCTTCTTTTCTATGTGTACAATAAAGAATATTATTAAAATATTTTACTTACAGAACAGAGTCAATTAAGTAAGCTTTTACCCTTAATATATTTTAAAGTTATTTTTAAACGGATAAGCCTCAAGAGAAAATATGTCTACATAATGGAATTCGTCATAATAAATTCTAAGAAAACACTCAGTGGCACTATTTTACCAGCATCAGTTCGACACTTACTGATATATACTGATAAAATAGTGTCTGTACACGCGTGTGTATGTGTGTGTGTTTTAACTGCCGCTAAAAGATATTCACCAAGTTTTCGCACTAAGTTTTCTTTCAACGCTGAGCATAATAGAAATTATTCGGAATACAAATCAAGTTTTTGCAAACTCAAAGATTGCTTGGACTTCACCTCGCCGGTTAAAGATCGCTTTTTATCTATCGGACCAACTTGTCATAGTGCTATTTATATTTTCTCTTATAATAATATTATTACTTCATCTTCCTGTTTACGAATTTATTGTATTAATATCATTTTTTTTATGATATTAATACAATAAATTCGTAAACAGCCGGTCCTAACATACGGCAGCGAGACTTGGGCCATAACTCAGCGCCAAACCAACGAAATCCAAGTCGCCGGAATGAAAATGCTTCGGTGGATGTGCGGAGTGACGAGACTCGACAAAATCCGCAACGAGTACGTCCGCGGCAGTCTCGGTGTACGCAACATCGCCGACAAGCTGCAAGAGAGCAGACTTCGTTAGTATGGGCACATAGAAAGAAGACCTCCTGACTATGTTGGAAATGCTATGGCCAATCTGAACATCACGGGGTCCAGACCCAGAGGGCGGCCAAAGACAAGATGGACAGATGTGATCAAAAAAGATCTAAAGTTCTGCAAGGTTACCGAAGAGGACGCGTCCGACAGAGCAAAGTGGAAGAGAAAGACCGGAAAGGCAGACCCCACCATCAGATGGGAATAATAAATGCCACGGAGAGAGAGAGAGAGAAAATATTTTTTTTTATGTCGTGAAGGTTAGCAAAGAAGCGTACGGTCCAACTGAAGGTAAGCAGGCACCGCAATCTATTAACGCCTGAGATACTTGAAGAATCACAAGCGCGTTGCCAACCCAAGGAACAGGGGATGAGAAGGGAAAAAAGGAAGGGTGGGAGATTGGGCCTCCGGTGCTCTCACTCATCGCACGAAACGCAACAGTATCCAATGATACTGTTACTTGACGCCGGTTTTCTGTGAGAAGGTAGTCTTCTCCGCTCAAGCCATCCCTTCTGTGCTGAGAGAAGCATGACTCTCCTACCGTAATATCATATTTTTGTTATATTTTAACGTCTATTAGTGCATATCATCAAGGTTGTTATAGGTTATCGAAATAATTTGTTATTGGTAAATATAAATATTTACGATAAAAAATTCGAGAAACAATTTTAAATTAATACTAGGGGCCTTATCAAT
This sequence comes from Hestina assimilis, assembly GCA_023373885.1. Taxonomy (NCBI): domain Eukaryota; kingdom Metazoa; phylum Arthropoda; class Insecta; order Lepidoptera; family Nymphalidae; genus Hestina; species Hestina assimilis. Next base: position 13,076,117 of record CM041756.1, read on the forward strand.
ATTTTAATAACAACAAAACAAATACAATTATCAATATAAAAACTACTATATACGTCTTATCGGTTAACAGCTTAAATACAATGATCATTAATCCTCTGAATAGAGATTTGATGTCCAGAAACAGGTTTCAGAACGATGTCAAATTTGAGTTTCATTTTTGTATGATCACCTTGAACTTTATAGTTTCGGAATATATGAGCCAGTGTTGTCTTCATCGACATAAAAGCGTAGGCTTTACCTGAAAAACGAATATAATAGAAAACCAACACTGTTATTACCTTTAATTATACACTTTTTTATGTTACTAGTTGGCAAACAAGCATACGGCCCACCTGATGGTAAGTGGGCGCCGTAGCCTATAAGCGCTTGCAACACCATTAGTAGGTGCCACTCACGAGTTGCCAACCTCGAGATATTAGTTCTTAAATCTCCTCTGCCCAGAAATTTCACTAACGTACAGTGCCCTTCAAACCGGAACACAGTAATGCCTAAGCTCTACTATTTGGCGGCAGAATATTTGGCACTGCGGTGGTACTTACCTAGCCGGCCTTTGCAACAAAAGACCTATCACTAGTGTGACTGATTGCACTGGTGGAATAATCTCTGCTGTGACAGAGGTTATCCCAACAGCGGGCGATGGGGTCGTCACATCCCGACGCCGGGGAATGTAAATTAACAATGACAGTTACTAGACTGCGTGAAATTAGTAACTCTTTATAAGATAACTGTAACATAAAGCCATAAAAAATTCTATTAATAAATTTAAAAAGGATCAAGGAGCGCTTATATGTTAAAGACTATTAAAAATGTGTGTATACCTTGAGGATACTTTCCCGGGGAGACTGTCACTCCAGATTTTTAGTGAACATAAAGCGTAAACTGTTTTGGCATTTAAAAATACATTTAAAAATCTATGCCTCTGAGTTTGTTTCGCCGGCTGTTCACAGGTAGAAATTTAATTTAGGAGCCGGTGGAAGATTGGTCTGACATTCAACAAATAAGTGAGATGCTTTTAATGTTGAATAAAAATATTTGATTTTGATTTTTGACCGGGCAAGGGCGAAGATCGAGCGTAGCTTACTGTTTCAACTAGGGCATAAGTCGATTCAGTTTTTGAAAATTTTTCAAAATAAAAAATGTTATTGATAATATGATTCATTCATCTTTATTGATAATATCCTCCATCGAGCGTAAAGGCATAGATGAAGCCTACGGTGGAGCGAGCTTACTCGTGAGAAGAGAACAGGTTCAGTTTGTATGCGTTCGGAAATACAGATGCCGGAAGAGCATTCCACTTCCTCGGCCCGTTTTAGGAAGCCACGACGCAAGTCAAACTTTAAACTTTTTTATTATTCGATTAAGAGTATAAAAATTGTGTTCTTAATTAAAAAAAAACAAAACAGATACCAAACAATTCATTCGAACATACAAACATGCATATATAAAAATAGTAAAACGTAAAATAAAAATAAAAATAAATGAAGTCTCTGCAGCCTCCAGCCTGCTGCAGCTAATCCGACATTCTAAAGACAAACGAAAAATTTAAGGCGATATAATAAAAGTTTCACAAGAAAAATATTTCTGCTTTCATTGGATTAATCGTCTCCTCAATGTTCATTAAAATGCTAGATAGTATTTCACCTATACAATTTCTTTTTCCCATGCTAAATCCAGCAAACGCTCCAGGAGATTTGGGTAGCGAAGCTGGTTCCAGCCACCTTTCTGGATTGAATTCATCTACATCAGGTCCCCATGTAATTGGATTACGATGTACGCCATTGATAAACAAAACACAAGTGCAACCTTTAGATAGGGTGCAATTACCTGAAATAAACGGGTAATTTAGTTCTCTAAGAGTTTGAAAAATTAAAATTACTGCCTCCAGATTTTAATATGTGTATTATGAAAGAAAAATGTAACTGAGGTTGTGGTATCTATCCTACAAAATATTTTTACAAATATCAATACATCACAAATTTTTTACAATTTCTACGTCAAGAAATTATTAAAATAGAACTATAATTCCAAAATTGATTGTGTAATATCTTCAAGTTTTGAAATTTCGTGTTTTAATATTTAATATATTACATTTTTAAAAATGGCTTCACGAAACTTAAGGCACCTCCCGCCTCGTGTCACACAATGTCACACTTCGTTGACCCCTGTTCTTTACCTGTGACCTAATTTATGAATGGCTCCATGTGAGTCATATGATTTCCATATTTTTTTTTAAGCTTGATATCTTTATGATATAATAGTGAAAAAGTTGCCAAATTCTTATATCTTATTTCTAACAATCACACCTCAGTTTTCATTCATTTATATGATTTTCTAAAAATTGGTATATAACTGTGTCATCCCTAACGCTATGTTATTTTACATTACTAACTTCTGCCAGGGGCTTCATCTTCATCAATTTTAAAGATGGAATTTTAGAAAATGTTAAAAAACCTATTTCTTTATAATTGCTAAATTCTCGCCAAAACAAAGTGTCATTCTTCTACTTGCATAAATGATGGACATCTCATACAAAGTTTTTTTTTTTATGTTAGAAGTTGGCAAACAAGCATACGGCCCACCTGATGGTAAGTGGATTCCGTAGCCTATGAGCGCTTGCAGCACCATTAGTAGGTGCCACTCACGCGTTGCCAACCTCGAGATATTAGTTCTTAAATCTCGTTCGCCCAGTAATTTCACTAGCGTACAATGCCCTTCAAACTGGAACACAGTAGTGCCTAAGCACTACTATTTGGCAACAGAATATTGGACACTGCGGTGGTACCTACCTAGCCGGCCTCTTGCAACAAAAGACCTACCACCAGTGAAAAAAGTTTCAAGCACTTTTTCACTTAAGGGATGAATTTCAGAATTCCTTTCCTATATCATTTACGTTTCAGAAACACAAGCTGTGAAAATCATCATAGGAATCAGCTTTCTAGGTCCAGGGTTTATAATGGACGTTGATATATTCGACATGTCTTCTCCATTTACTTTGAAGAGAATTTTTTATTTGTTCTTCTTCTTCATTAGCAGTCAGGGGGATAATGTATCGGTGGTTAAAAATAATATTATCATAAAAAAAATATTTAAACTCACGCAATTTCACATCTTGGTCTAAGTATCTAGCTACAATGGGTAAGACTGGGTAAAATCGTAAAGACTCCTTTATAACAGCTTCCAAATAAAATAAGCGTGAGAGATCATGTTTGGTTACATCTCTGTCATCATTATGAAATACTTGGTTTAATCTAGAAAAGAAGTTGAATATAATATTATTATCAAGTAAAATATAAAATTATATATTAATGGTAAGCCGTTTTTTACTGAGGCCTTTTATTGAAAGACTACCTACGTAGATATCACTGTAGTGTTAATTATTCTACCGACGCTAAGACGTCCAATTATGGCAAAAAGGTGTCCGCCAAATTTTAGTAGATTGTCCGCTTGATAATTGAGCGGTTGATACACTACCACAACTTAATTTACTTAATTGTACACTACACTACGTGTAGTTTCGACGGTCGTGATTTTGATTACTTTTCGTGGCGGATATTTGTATTCTTACAAACATATGTCTCTGTCTATACATTTGTCCCTGCGGGTCTCCCCACCGTGCCTTGGAGACGTTACGTTTTCGGTCCTGGTTGCTATCATAATATCTGAAAATAATTTCGCCGTTAGGATTGCGGAGGTCAGATGGCAATCGCTCTCTGTGAAGACCTGTCACCTGCTAAACCGGATAAGAGTAATAAGCAGACACTGACCAAATGACGGGATTAACCCTAGGAAGAAGAAGACTCGTATACAATAGATGGCTCCTCTACTTATATTTTCTACTTTTTAAAAAGATATTAAGTCATACTCTGCAAAAACTTTTTCTTGAACCCTCGGGTAGGAGCCAACCATCAACACAGTATACATGATGGCAGTGCCTACAGTTTCATAGCCGGCTGCTATCATTGTGTCTACTTCCTCTCTTATTTCACAGTCGCTGAATACCCTTTTTTCTAGTAGAGTATGCATAAAGGTCTTAAATTTCACATCTAGAAATAATTTTCAAATTACACTAATCAGTATTTTATACACATAAAGGAAAAGTGTTTTTGAGTTTGTCCAGCCTTTTCTTATGTGCCACCCACTCGTGGTTGTATTGGTAGAATAGCCCTTGGTCTGTTTTATTTGCCTTTGCTCACAAGTAAGAAAGTTTCATCTCGGTTTGTGGGTGGCGAAAATGTGTGTTGAAAAATCATTGTATGACCTTTATAAGCTTCTGCAAATATACAATACACCAATACTACAAAGCTGAAGAGCTTGCTTGTTGTTATTTTGGTGGTTGGAGAAATTATTTTTGAATTAAATAGTCATTTATTGAAAAAGGTTAGAGATTATATTAGTACCATCACGCTACAACCAATAGTGGCGAAGCATTAATGAAAAATGTGGCAAAAACAGGAAAAAAATATTTCTCTCGCGAGCTTCCCTGGCCGAGTAAACGTACGCAAAAATGATGTATGATGGAATTGTTCCCTTTATAAAGTTCTAAAAAAACTCCCTAGCAGCATATGTCTACCTTTTACGGTTAACTCATTATAATCTCTTTTATGATATTCAAATTTGTTCTATAAAATTACGCATCAACCGATCAACCATCATAAAACTGGATATTTTATATTGCTGTAAAGTACTGTGTGTTAATAAAACATTTTTTTTTTTTTTTTAAAAGAAACCGCGGGTATAGCCAGTTTCTATATAAAATAGGAAAATGCGATTCCATTACATGTGAGCATTCGATGTTTTCTACCCGGAAAATCCCGACTTTTATACTTATTTAATAATATATAAAAGTTGCCAAACCTTGGGTATTTTCTTTATTATTAAAATAATCAGCTTTTGCCCTTTGCAGTATCTGTAATAATATGCAAAAATATTAATTAATTATACAAATTTGACATTTGAAATATTCAGAATCCTGTAATCCCTGCGTGTCCGCTTTTACCCACACATTGTGCCACAAACCGTATCAGACATAGTATGCAAGATCTTCACACATCTATCTTGATTTTTCTTCGATTGCGTACAACTGTATATTAAACAGCTATAGAACCAAAATTTTTGTATCCTTCCTATAAATATATCCAATATTTGATCCACGGCCATTAAATATTGACTATTGAGTTCGTTCTTCTGATTTAAATCCATTCCTAAAGCTGTAACTGTAAATATAAAATTAATTTCTAAAACCTCTGTATGAAAGATTTTCCGGGTTCGGGACGTGGTGAACCCATCGCCCGCTGTTGGAATAACCTCTGTCACAGCAGAGATAGAGAACACTGATCAAAGGTCTTTTGTTGAAAGAGGCTGGCTAGGTAGGTACTACCGCAGTGTTAAATACTACCGCCAAACAGTGCTTAGGCATTACTGTGTTCAAGTTTGAAGAGTACGGTAAGCTAAAGAAATTACTGGACAAAAGAGATTTAAGAACTAAAATCTCGTAGTTGGTAATGCGTGAGTGGTACCTGCAAATGGAGCTGCAAGCGCTCATAAGCTACGGCAACCACTTACATTCAGGTGGGCCGTATGTGGCTTGCCAACTTGTAACAAAAAAAATAAAGTATAGCCCACGCAGCATAAACTCGTAAAATAATGGCGTTGCCCCATCACTGCACACGCTGTGCCCACGCCACGTATGCTAGTTTCATTGGTTCGTTTGTTTGTCAACGTCGTTCTACGTTTATGAAGGTTGTGCATTACAATCTTCCCGTTTCTCCTTCCGCACTGAAGTTAACCACAATTTTGTGTACGCGTTCACAGCCTGAACTGCGTGGACAATTTATTTGAGCAAAGCAATAACGTCAATTCATGCGTCGCCTGTTCGTGGTTGCAGTGAACACTATCACATAATTTTTTTTTCAAAGCGAAAATAGAAATGGTGCACAGCCTCCCTGTTTGTATGTAATATCATAAATTACTTACGGCATATAGTTTCCAAAGCATTGTGCTGTATATATTTGTAATGATCAAACGACTTTTTGCCAATTTCAATCTCTAGTTCTTTGACAAGACGACGTGACTGCTTATTGAAGACATCCATGTATCCATCTAAAACTTTTTGATTGAATGCCGGATTCAGTAGTTTGCGATGAATCTTCCAAATTGGTACTATTACATGGAAAAATTATGTATTATACTAATTGAATCAAAATTAATAGAGAAATTAACAGTATTTCGTTTTGTATAATTCTTTAACTTACATCTAACAACCAACATTTTTAGTGATCAGGAGACTATATCTAATTTTATAAGTAACTTAGACTACTTATATTTTAGAAAAAAAATTAGGGTTCTATGCAACAAAAACCGGTACACCAAGCGAGCGGAGTCTAGTCATTTGGGAGGCAGTGAAGGGATACCTGGATATAAATGCAGGGCGACCAGCGACCTGCTTGACCTCAATCTCCATGAACTCTCTTGATTCGGAAGCTGATTAATCAAACAGTCACTGTTCTTACTGCAGTTATTGTCAATTTTTATACAGGCTAATAGACGTTAAGTGTGCGTGGTGTTCGCGGCCATCTTTTTTTTTGGGTGCGAACGTAGCTTACTAAATCAAATACTTTGCTATGCTTTATTAAAACTCTATAAAGAAACTTGCATGTTCCAGTTATCAGCCCCTCTCCAGTCCATGGTTTCCCGAAGTCATAAAATTTATCCTTCTCCAGACAGGTGTTCGCTACCGTCATAAAGTCATCAGGGTCGCTTATTACTATAAAGATCACCAAGTTTATAGATTTGTCAGTTCTTGTGTGGGTTAAAAACATTGACTTATAAACTATACACAGCCCTTCCATATACACAAAATTTCCAGACCTACTGGTAGTCTTTCGTCATACTCAACATTTTTTATGTTACTAAGTTGGGAAGCAAGCATATGGCCCACCTGATGGTAAGCGGTTGCCGTAGCTTCCGAGCGCTTGTAACACCATTGGCAAGTGCCACTCACGCATTGCCAAGCTCGAGATATTGGATCCTAAATCTCCTCTGCCCATTAATTTCACTAGCCTACAGTGCCCTTCAAACTGGAACACAGTAATCCCGAAGACACTACTGCTTTGCGGTAGAATATTTTACACTGCGGTGTTATCTACCTAGTAAGCCTCATGCAACTAAAGTCCTACCGCCAGTTTGACATCAGTCAGTCGTCTGGTAGAATAATCTCTGCTGTGACAGAGATTATGTCAACAGCGGGTGATCGGGTCGTCACGTTCCGAAGCTTAACTTCCTAGCTATAAAGCTTTCAAATTTAGTCAATGTTTCCAAATATTAAAATTAAAGTATCTGCTTATAATTACAAATTAACAGCTTTTTACAAAATGCATATGAAAGTATATACTCTCTTTAATTATATAAATTCTCTATCCATGATATATTACTATAGTGACGGCAAGAAAAAAAAACTTATAAAATACCGTATAAAGTTTTAGGGCCGATGAAAAATGATAGTACTCCACCAGATTTTTTACATTCCATGAGGACCATATTAAATAAATTCCATAATTCTGTACAGACAAGATAAAAAAATATTAAATAGAAGTAACATATTAATAAAAATGATGAATACCATACAACAAGCAACTGCCCGCAATATCGCCTGCGGTGGCCTTATAACAAGCATCACCATGAAATGAATGATTTGTAAGTAAAAACTTGAGAGGTGTCAAGGGACACCCGGATGGAACGAAGTTCCTTTTGATTAATTAGTGAAGGAGTTGTAATAAAATTTTATTTTTTTTAAGTTATAATAATATTTTTTATTATTAACATTATTTATTATTTACAAAAAACCTGTATACACTTAACAAAAATAATCGTCGCGACACCACACTGTTCAATGCGAAATAGAAATGAAAATATCTGGCTTGCTTTCTATAAGAGAGACAGAGACAGACAGAGAAACATGCGACGCCGCACAGCTTACAATAGCTTACTATAGCAAAAAGTGTCGTGACAACTTTTCGTAAGAATTTTTCCGTCTAGCCCCCTTTCACAACGCGCGATAAGGAGCTTCGTTCCAATAATGTTTCTGTAAGACACATCTCTTATTCGGATTTGACGGGATATACAGAGTGAATCTCATGGCTGAAGTATATTGAAACAAAAATTATTATTTTTATGGACGCAAATAAGCAATACCATGTCAACCCACAAAATTGAAAAAACTGAGTTATATATGCAGAAGTGTTGGTGTTGGCTGAAGAAAATTTTTCTTTAATATATGTAGGGCTTTAGGCTTTAAAACTTCTAAAAAGCCATTTTTTCAATCATGCAATTTATGTATTTTTAAACGTTTTGGGTTATAATATATACGAAATATGCAGTTTGTATACTTGTTTTTGTGAAAATAAGTAAAATAACTTACATAAATCTGAAATTGCCAAAAACTTGACCAATAAATAAAAAAAATCATATAAAGCAGTTGTTCAAAATTTTCAAACGCGTTTTTCTCGAAATGACATTCGTGTGGGTTGACATGGTATTGCTTATTTGCGTCCTAATATGGTTTAAAAAAATATTGCTCACCAGTGCTAAGCAATAGATGAGCATGGCCGACTATAGGTAAAGCGCCAGGGAGCGCTGAAGGCTCGTCCGTCTTTCTTTTTCTTGGATACCACAGCAGCAGACCGAACCCCAAACAGATCAAGACCAATATCAGCATGGCGGAACTGTACAATACAAACATTATATCCTTTATGAAATAGTAAATAATATCCTACGAAATGTAGTAGTATATCCTATACTACTCTTGCAGCTCTCATTTGAGATATATTAATAAAAGGTAGTCGTTAACATTTTTTAAACATTATCATCTGCCCGTGATTTTGCCCGCGGTGACGTTAGAATTGGCTCGAGAAATGAATGAATGAATGAATGAATGAATGAATGAATGGATGAGTGGATGGATGGATGGATGGATGAATGGATGGATGGATGAATGAATGAATGAATGAATGAATGAATGAATGAATGGATGAATGAATGAATGAATGAATGAATGGATGCATGAATGAATGAATGAATAATAAATATATTTGCTATAACAACACACAACAAAACAAAGAAATAGTAGAGACTAAAAAATATAAATAAAATAAAACAAAAGTGGTATTAACATGCAAAAACTTACAAAATAAATTAAAATGAAAAAAGTTGAAAATAAAACGTAAAATAATATTAATAATAAAAAAGTAACAATAAAAATAAAAAATAACAAGTACGCAGAACTTATTAAATAAGCTAAAATAACAAAAATTGAATCTACAATCGTTAACATAAAATTTAAGTGTGTCGTCATAACAAAAAGGTCTCAGCTCAGCATTACTGGTGCATAATTATTTGTTAGTAATTAATATTCCATAATAAACATGTATATCGAATTTCAAATGAATACATCCTGCAGTACGTTGTTCCATAATTCCATGGGAATACTTTTCCGGGATAAAAAGTATCCTATATCCTATCCAGGGCCTTTCTGCATGGGCGTCATGGTTGTGTGCGCAAGCGACCCCATGACGTCCCACTACGGCGATGCGGGTTCCGCTGAGTCTTAGTGGGTATTGCCACTAGACTAACAGGCGACCAAGTCCCACACTACCACTACCTATTGTACTTTTTGTTCGATAGCTTTTATTAAAAGAAAATTTACAAGAAAAATTAAATTTATTTTCATCACGTAAAAGAAATACACAAAAATAATAATATTCTAATTTTTTTTTAACATCTTATATATATATATATTTTTTTTTTACGACACTTTTTTCTTTTTTAAAGGTGGCTAGCAATTTTCTTTTTTATAATGGCCAGTAATCTCAACCAAACTTAACATGTTATTATAAAAATCAAATAAACAAAAATAAAACTGCACATGCCCGAGTCCACTACGTGCACTGGTGTGCGTAAATGATTTCTTAGCGAAAACAAAAACAAACATTCAAACATCAAACAGCCAAACTTCTAAACAACACATACAAAAATACAAACTTACACATCATTTTATTATATTAGTGGGATTTTAATATACATTAACCACGTATACTTCTAAATGTATTACGAAAATGAAACTTTTAATACATCACCTTAAATTTTTTCGTTTATATTTAGCATGTGGAACTACAGCCGCCCGTGGGATCTTAATTTATTTTAATTCTTTTTGGACTTTTTACTATTTTTAACTTTGTTTGTATTTTTGTTTAGATGCATGTAGCGTGTCTATTTATATATTTTATTTTTAATTTTTTGTATTTATTTTTTATTTTTACTATTGTGTTTATTTTTAAAAATTTTAATTAATAGCTAAATGGTTTCACTTGCTTCTTGGTTTCATAAAACCATACAATTTTTTGAGTCTTACTTTACGTCTTCAGTCACTACATTTCTTATAAAAGTAATTTCAAAAAACGTCTTCTAACTTGTTTGTGATATTCAAGTAAAACTTATATTATTGTACGCCTGTAATATTTTTTTTTTACACAGAAAGAAACGTCCACAGAATAAAGAAATAACTAGAGATCAAGTCTAGTTATAATCGCAAGCCGCGCGCTGTGTTCTAAACTCATTCCGCGTGCACCTCGGTCCATCGCGAAATGTTGTTAGCTATAACACTATTTACCCGTTTTTGGGGAAATTTTTAGATAATTGGAGGTTAGAGACAACAGTAACAACCGTTGTGGCGTTGTGGATAGTGAGTCTGCCTTTAGTCTCGACGGTTGCGGGTTCGATTCCTGCTCGGGCAGATGTTTGTTATCATTTCTGTCTCGGTCTGGGCGTTTGTCTGTGTGGGTCTCCCCACCGTGCCTCGGAGAGCACGTTAAGCTCCGACAGCTTATTATCAATAACATCTGATAATAATCGTTAACTCTTGATAAGTAAATTGCTCTTATCCAATGAGTCACTGGTTCGCCCTTAGGGTTGCGGAGGTCAGATGGCAATCGCTCTGTGTAAAAACTAGTAACCTGTCAAATCCGGATAAGAGTAATAAGCAGACCCTGGGTACATAAAAATACCGGGAATAATGCTAGGATGAAGAAGAAGACATCAGTAAAAGGAAAATTTATCTATATAATCCCGGCGTCGGGACGTGACGGCCCCATCGCCCGCTGTTGGGAAAACCTCTGTTACAGCAGAGATTATTCCACCAGTGCAATCAGTCACACTGGTGGTAGGTCTTTTGTTGCAAGAGGCCGGCTAGGTAGGTACCACCGCAGTTTCAAATATTCTACCGCCAAATAGTAATGCTTAGGCATTACTGTGATCCGGTTTGAAGGGCACTGTACGCTAGTGAAATTACTGGGCCGAGGAGATTTAAGAACCAATAGCCCGAGGCTGGCAACGTGTGAGTAGCACTTACTATTGGTGCCGCAACCGCTCATAAGCTACGGCAACCACTTACCATAAGGTGGGCCGTATGCTTGTTTGCCAACTTGTAACATAAAAAAGAAAAAATTCATTTATAAAATTGTGTTATCTGTACATCTAAATCTATACATACAAATAAAATTTAAGTGTCTGTTTGTAATTTCATATTAACAGCTTTTTACAAAATGCTTATCAAAGTATATACGGCACTTACTATCTACCGTCTATTCGTCTGTCTGTCTGTTGCGTCTAGTCAGTTAAACCGATTTTAACGGGACGTTCCCTTGCAGATAGTTGATGTTATTTGCTGACTTTTATTTTAGGGAAGTAAAAACAAGCATAGCTAGGTAATTTATGCCAGTGGGCATCGTATATATTACATAATAATATTTGTGTCCATCGAAATGGTTCTATTGTTTGTAAAGAAGTTTTGCTGTAAAGATGAGTCTCTAAATGAATAGTTTAGACAGTACCCAGTATATATACAAAGCAAGCAAGAAGTTCAGCATAGTATATACTTTTTATGGGACAAACGGGCAGGAGGCTCACCTAATTTTGACTAAATTGGAATCTATTTATAAAACATAACATAGTATTATGTATAGATGGTAATTTTGATATTATAATTATACATACGAGTCGTCAATCCCAGTAATAGAAAGTGAAAGTTTTTATGTTTTGACGTTTGTAACACAAACACGCAAAAACGGTACATTGGATTAAGATAAAATTTGGCACAGATATAGATTGTTCGTTGAAATCAGGCATAAGATACTTTACATCCCGGTAAAATATTAGGTTCCAGTGAGGTTATCAAAAAACATGGCACAGGTACAATTAAAATTCTGTATAAATATATCCTATTCAACATTATTTACTTACAAATGATTCATTTATAAAGCCTCAATAGCTCAACGGTAGAAGGGCTGACTTCACTCCGTTAACGCGAGAGTCGTACCCACTCCTAGCGCAAGCTTCGAGCTTATTTGGAGAGGCAATAGGAATATTAGTAATGCCTTGTAAAAAGCATTGCTAATATTCTTAAAAAAAAAAATTATCTCTGGAGCCACTTCTGAGGTCAAGGCGTATGAAGTCGCAGGCAGACTAGTATACAAAGCAATAACAGTCAAAAGTAGGGAAAATCATAACTCTTCTATTGGCAACACCAAAAAAAACTGTGCACACCGTTGACAATAACAAACATTTCATTTAATAAAATTAAATAGATAAGAATTATCTTAATGACGACTATTTACAATAAATTGGAAAAAATACATTACAAGGTACGATGTTCACAGTAAATAATCAACTGTGAATCATGTGTTATTTAGTAGTACATATTGTAATTATGTACGACTTATATTTTTTTTAATTGATCCAAATGTTACCAGCATTTCTGGCGTCGTGACGTGACGACCCCATCGCCCGCTTTTGGGATAATCTCTGTCATAGTAGAGATTATTCCACCGGTGCAATCAGCCACACAGGTGGTATATCTTTTGTTGTTAGGTGTTTTGTTAGGTGGATACCACCGCAGTGTCAAATATTCTAGCCAAGCCGCGGTGTCTTAGCCATTACCGTGTTCCGGTTTGATGGGCACTGGGCAAAGGAGATTTAAGAATCCATACCTCGAGGTTGGCAACGCATGACACCTAATAATGCGTGGCACCTACTAATGGTGTCTCAAGCGCTCGTAGGTTACGGCAACCGCTTACAATCAGGTGGACTGTATGCTTGCTTGCCAACTAAGTAACAGAAAAAAAGCCCCTGCATGTGGGTTTATAAAATTCAAAGCTTCTTACTTACTCTTGTCATTCTACTTCCTAGAGCCTTCTTCTTCTAACTAGCATCATTACCGGTACTATACGAATATTTACCCAGGGTCTGCTTATTTCCCTTATCCGTATTTGACAGGTTTAGCAAAGAGCGATTGCCATCTGACCTCCGCAACCCCAAGGGCGAACCAGTAACTCATTGGGTAAGACCAAATTACCTATCAAGAGTTGACGATTATTATCAGATGTTATATGATAACAACCGAGACCAACAGTTTAACATGCTCTCCGAAGCACAATACAAATATCTGCCCTGTGCCGACTAAAGGCTTGTTACCACGCCACAAAAGTGACGGTTCAGTGGACCCTTACGTCACACCGAAATCACTGTCCCACTCGTATCTCGCACTCCGTTTGTTATCAGAAAAATATTATTATTGACCTTTGATTTATTTCAAAAACATAGTTAAGCTTTGACATTTGATCAGGTCAGGCCGTAGATTCACATTTAAGCAACGAAACGAAGTTAGTCATACACTAACTATTGACAATTATATTGAAAGCTTTACTGGCGATAAGCCTTATTGTAACGCCGCCTAGGCAGGTACCACCGCAAAGAATAAAATTACGCCAAAACTCTTGAACCGATTTAAACGAAATTTGGTACACAGCTAGTCTAGAGCCTGAGAAAGGACATAGTAGGTACTCACTACTTTTAAATGCAAAAAAAAGGGTCATAAGGGGGTGGAGAGGGGGAATCAAAAGTTGTATGGAAGTATCGTCATTTTAAAACTAGAAGCTCAAAACTTATTTTTTTTTTGAGACGTTGTTTTATTTGAGACATCGATCATGACGTCAAACCCCGAATTTCAGCAGCTTGGACCAAATGACGTGAGGTGTCTGGTGTCATTAAAATGCCGGTTAAGCTGAAGGGTCTGTAAAACCATCATTAGGCCTGTCCTGTCGTATGGCAATGAAGCGTGGCCCGTACCTGAGCAACACAAGCGGAAACTGTCACGTAGATGAATATGCTGCAGTGATAAATGATTCTTTTTTCCCTGAAGCCAATTTTAAGGTCACCTTCTAACACACGGATAGCCGCTATGAGAGAATAATTGAAGCTTTAACTTCTTTAGATTGTTTTAATTTCCGAAATGATTCAGAGACATTCGTTAAAAGTTTTAACGACGCCGCGTGTATACCATCGTTATAAGTTGTGACTAGTTTTTTCCGGAAAAACTTTCGGATAAATCCGGTAAAATAGTTTTTAATGCATTCGTGATTTCACCTATGGTTGGTAACGTTTGTAACTTCTAGTGATTCAAGTCCAACATAACCACATATTAACAATTTAATACTAACTATATTTGGACGCAAATAAGCAATACCATGCCAACCCACAAAATTGAAAACACTGAGTTATATATGCAGAAGTGTTGGTAAATGGCAGTAGAACATTTTCCTTTAATATTTCTTGGGTTTTAAGCTTTAAAACTTCTATAAAAGCCATTTTTAATCATGCAATTTATGTATTATGTTAAACGTTTTGGGTTATATTATATACGAAATGTATTTTGTATACTTATTGCAGTTTTTTGTGAAAATAAGTAAAATAACTTACATTAATCTGAATTTGCCAAAAACTTGACCAATATATTAAAAAAATTCATATAAAGCAAGTTGTTCAAAATTTTCAAACGCTTTTTTTTCCAAATGACATTCGTGTGGGTTGACATGGTATTGCTTCTTTGCGTCCATTTACAATTTATTAAAACTGTACAAATCATGTCCACGGGGAATGGGGTGAAGAACGCTAATTGCCTTTCGCCGCTGAATCGCAATCCCGATTCTTTGGGCGAAAAATGAACCAGCCCAGCTGCCACCTTTGGAGGCAATGAGTCGGGGCGTAATATCTTATAGAAATTTCTTTGCACTAACGTTCCATGGCCCAAGTGTTTCTACTACAAGCGGCACAAATATGTAATTTAGAATAAGTGACGAATTTTTACGTCGCTTACAGAATTCAGCAGCGGCTCCCACGCGTAATACTGCTTCTCTGTCATGAGACTGGGCCAATGTGTCAACGACACAAGCATCCATAAAAGGAAAATGCCCTTTCCCAGGGAACCAGCATTAAACCATCAGGTCTCTTGCCTTCATATCGACTGATTCCACGTGGCTCAGTAAGAGCAGGAATGTGAGAGCTCTTTTAATAGTATCATTAAGAGAGTCGTGGCAATAATAATAATAATAATAATAATAAACGCTGCACACTCAACGGCCCCCATTAGGATATTAATATCCTGTGTCGGGGTCCGGAAACATTCACAATGACAAGGACAAATACACCCAGACCGGAAAATATGCTTGCATGGTCAATACAAACATATTATGCTCCGAGCGGGAATCGAACCCGCGACCTGTGGCGTTTAAGGCAGGTTCGCTACCGCTGCGCCACAACGTCGTCAAACGTCAATAAAGCCTACCTAAACTTATTTTTTTCTAATATACCATAATATACAAGAAAACAAGACTTTTTATGTTATAAGTTGGCAAACAAGCATATGGCCCACCTGATGGTAAGTGGTAGCCATATCCTATGAGCGCTGGCAGCACCATTGGTAGGTGCCACTCACGCGTTGCCAACCTCGAGATATTGGTTCTTAAATCTCCTCTGCCCAGTAATTTCACTAGCCAACAGTGCCCTTCAAACCGGAACACAGTAATGCCTAAGCACTACTATTTGGCAGCAGAATATTTGATACTGCGGTGGTACCTACCTAGCACAACCTACATCATCATCTCGACTATATCGATATTCAAATATGGCAACTTCCAAATAATTTTTAATAACCAATAGGATATTTGTTTCCAATTTTAAATTAAAGGCGGAAATATATCTAAATTCTGCTTACTAACATTACCTATTGTTCGCGCCTAATGCACTACGACGACAGCGGGGTATCGGCGGGACGAGGAAGGGGGACCGAACGACTCACAGACTTGATACCGCACGCATAGCAAGCGACAACGACATCTCTCAAAGTACATAAGTGTAATGTTGTAGTATTTTTCGGCGTATTAAATAATTGAAAGAATATTATTTTATTATTCTACAACATCTATGCTATCTCCCAAACACCTATTATAAATTTATAACATAGCTCAATATGTGTTTCAGAAATAATGCGATTACATCAGTAGTGGTATAGCATGGGTTAATTTAAATACTAAGCTCTTACACTACACCTAGAAAGTAAATATTTCTTCCCCTTCGATCTTTGTTTTTTATATACAATTATTAATTGTGAACAATATTACTAGTATTTATCTGTATTTATTTGACACCGTTGTGGCGTTGTGGGTAGCGAGTCTGCCTTTAGTCTCGACGGTTGCGGGTTCGATTCCCGCTCGGGCGGATGTTTGTTAAAATTTCTGTCTCGGTCTGGGCGTTTGTCCGTGTGGGTCTCCCCACCGTGCCTCGGAGAGCACGTTAAGCTGTCGGTCCCGGTTATTATCAATAACATCTGATAGTAATCGTTAACTCTTGATCAGTAAATTGCTCTTATCCAACGAGTTAATGCTTCGCCCTTAGGGTTGCGGAGGTTAGATGGCAATCGCTCCGTGTAAAAACTAGTAAGCTGTCAAATCCGGATAAGAGTAATAAGCAGACCCTGGGTGCATAAAAATACCGGGAATAATGCTAGGATGAAGAAGATTGCTAGTATTTATCTATCTTCTTCTTAATTTTAGCGAAATGATGTATGAAATTCTAACGATACTAAATATGGTTAAGTTGCTTTTGTTTTAAATAAATCATTATTATTATATTATATATCAATTTAGATTTCCACACAGAATGGTAACCTTATCACACAAATTAGGAAAAGCTTCTAAATAAAACCTCTATAGTAACGGGGCCCGTGGTATATAAAAGATTATCAGAAGCGGCTGACTTCGCTCCGTTATGGTGAGTGAGAGTCGCGGGTTCGATCATGTTCCTTGAGCTATTGTCGTACCCACTCTTAGCGAAAGCTTTATGCTTATTTAGAGGGGCAATGGGAATATAAGTAATTGAAAAAGCATTACTAACATTCTTTAGGCAGGTACCTAGCCGGCCTGTTGCAACAAAAGATCTACCGCCAGTGTGACTGATTGCACTGGTGCAATAATCTCGGCTGTGACAGAGGTTATCCTAACAGCGGGCGACGGGGCCGGTATATGATTGTTTTATTAATGGTAATAAAATGAGATGTCAAAGTGGATTTAAAATACTTAAGACTACTATAAAATTTATTGTTCATGATGATAAGGTTTTGACCTGTTACGACTAATTATCAATAAAATAAACATGATTATTATTGTAGTCACGTGTCGTGGTGTGTCGCGGCGCTTAGTGACGTGTTGGTGTATGTGCACAGTTAGTGCCTTTTCACACGTTCCGGTTGTCAGGTAGCCGGGCACCCAGTAGCAAAGTGTATGGGCATGTATGGCAGCTTCCACACGTACTGGTGTAATTTTGCCCGGTAAGCGGTCGCCGGGTGCACGCCGGATTCACCACTGCGTCCGAGATATTTGATTCAAAATTGGGTCTCGTCAAAGCGAAATGAGATACCGGCCAGTCTGTGCCGTATGCCCGGAAACCGGTACGTGTGAAAAGGCACTTAAGTGTCGTATCGTGATGCGCTCTGCCGTTATTTCTGAGTACTAATCGAGGATTTGCAACATTTAAACGTTCATAATCTTTTCTTCTGATTTAAATGCTAATATTTAAAAAGACGTTCAATTTCAATGAAACTCAAAAAGAAAAAATAAAAAAATTAAAATAAAATAAATTATCCTTATGCTCTTTTTTTTCGGAATGTGTGTTGCTGTTGGCCCTACTGGCCTTGACAGCGTCACCGAGCAGGGAGCCGAGTACAGAGACTCAGCCACATCCCACACGAGTAAGTTAGTCTCTCCCCCTCTCTCTCTCTCTCTCTCTCTCTCTCTCTCTCTCTCTCTCTCTCTCTCTCTCTGGTACTTCACTAATAGACGTAGTACTAAATCTGATCACTCAATTACTCTAAGTTACAATTAAGCAATAAAAACTTACTTTGTGTAACAGTGTAATATATGGACAAACTTAAGTAAGCTCCTACATTTTATCGCAAAGATTTTAAGTCGGTTATTAAACGTTTTAGTTTAAAAGTTAGCGCTATGACATACGTATTTAATATAACTTGTTGTAAATTTTAGTGTGTAGCGCTTAATATAATTGAAATCAAACATGAAATAATCTCCAGGCTTGATGATGAGCAATATTAAAGACTTTAAAAATAATAACGAATTAAAATCGAACGCAAAAATAAGTTGGTAATTTCATAGTAATTATTATGAAAAACAAAGTTAGGGAAACAACTTATATATCTCTAAAATTTGTGGACTAATTTCACAAGCCTGCTTGGATAAGAGCAATCAAGAGTTAACGATTAATATCAGAGGTTATGTGATAACAAGCGGGTCCGACAGCTTAACGTGCTCTCGGAAGCACGTTGGGGAGACCAACGCCCAGGTCAAAACATCTGCTCCAAGTGGGAATCGAATCACAACGCCATGACGCTGTCCTACAATAACATATAACATTAATTACACACGTAATGGATACCATAGAAAATCAGTGTTGGGTATGTTTACCTAACAAATGAAATAATAATAGTGGAAAAATAATAATGGTAGCCATTTTGGAACACAGCACGGTAGTATTTTATTTATAATAGCTTATGTTTACTTTTTTTCGTTATGGGTAGCGAGTCTGCCTTTAGTCTCGACGGTTGCGGGTTCGATTCCCGCTCGGGCAGATGCTTGTTAAAATGTCTGTCTCGGTCTAGGCGTTTGTCCATATGGGTCTCCCCACCGTGCCTCGGAGAGCACGTTAAGCTGTCGGTCCCGGTTATTATCAATAACATCTGATAATAATCGTTAACTCTTGATAAGTAAATTGCTCTTATCCAATGAGTTACTGGTTCGCCCTTAGGGTTGCGGAGGTCAGATGGCAACCGCTCCGTGTAAAAACTAGTAGCCTGTCAAATCCGGATAAGAGTAATAAGCAGACCCTGGGTACATAAAATACCGGGAATAATGCTAGGATGAAGAAAATTTTTTAACTTTTGTTTTATTGTTTTTTTATTATTATTCGTTTCTTTTTTTATTTGTATTTTTAAAATTGTAATCAGCTGTGTATCCAATAAACTTGTTCTTTCTTTCTAATTAACACAATAATTAATTCACTACGACTAAAGACCCTTTTAAAAGCAATTTCATGTAATTCAACCTACAAAACCTAGTTACCGGACTTACAGGGGATACATAAAGTCATAAAGTGAGAGGCTAAAACATTAATTTAACTGAAACTCCGCTAACGGAGTGATAAATCTAGCTTATTCAAAGCTGGAACGGACTTTTGAAACAAGTTGATCCTCCGCAGGTTCAAATTCTTAGAGAATTAGATCGGAAGCATTATTTCTCTGGAAATTAAATAGAATAATTCTCTGGAAATGAAGATATTTCCAAAATTTTTATCTGGACTGCGGTGTTTTACATTTAAAAAAATTGTGCGCTCGGAGACACCCGTCAGAAACGAAGCTCCTTACGTTTTTTCTTCAACTAATGTAATTCGAAATGAAATCTGTATATTTCAATAGTTTATATGATAAAAAAGTCAGGAACAGAAAGAAAGAGAGAGAGAGAGAGAGAGAAAGTTTCGCACCTCGGGTGTGACAGCGTCGTTAATACACTAAAGTATTTTTTTAGTTCACGGTGGTTGGCAAATAAGCTTACAGTCCATCTGTCGGCAAAGTCAGCATATAATACAGTTATGTAATCTTCTCACTGACCTCCATAATAACTGGACTGCGGGTTTATATGGTGTAAAATTACAGAAAATGTTTAATATTGAAGCGCCGTCAAACTGGCTGGGAACTTAATAAACACCTTCAGAGCCATCGGAACGTGACGACCCCGTCGCCCGCTGTTGGAATAGTCTTTGTCACAGCAGAGATTATTCCACCAGGGCAGGCTAGGTAGGTACCACCGCACTGTCATATATTCTACCGCAAAACAGTAGTGACTTTGGCATTACTGTGTTTTGACTTAAAGGGCACTGTAGTTTAGTGAAATAGCTGGCCAAAGGAGATTTAAGAACCAATATCTCGCAACACGTGAGTGGCACCTACTAATGGTGTTTCAAGCGCTCATAGGCTACGGCAACAACTTACCATCAGGTGGGCCGTATGCCTACTTGCCAACTTAATACCATAACAAAAACCTTTCTTTCATGACAGTTGGTAAAGAAGTATACAGCCTGCCGATGGTAGCAGTCACCACAACCTAAGGAGGGTTGTGGTGACAAGGGGGAAGGGATGGGAGATTGGCCTCAGGCATTCCCATCAAAATCATTCTATTCACCATGAAAACCAACCGTCGTGATGGATTCTATAATGAAACTAAGCAATTAATTTAATCGGTGGAATATCTAAGCATTTACGAACGTTGATAAACTGAATTTCCGTTACAGTGCACTCGCGTAATTTCCTCTTTGTTATATGGTGTTAAGAAACTAGTACATAATTAAAATATATTTTTTTATAGACTTACTATACGGTTTACGCTAGAAGAGCCATTTTTCGGGCCGGCTCCACAGGGAAAGTACCCTCTCACAGAAAATCGGTGAATTAACAGTACTGCTGTATTTCGTGCGATGAGTAAGAGTGCCGGAAACACAATCTCCTTCCTCTTCAGTTCCTTTCTCATTTCTTCCTCTTTCTTCCTTAGGTTGCGGTGACTGATTACCACAAGGCGGACCATATGCTTGTTTGCCAACCGTCATAGATTAAAAAACTATATACTATCACATACATATAAGCCGAAACTGTTGGGATAACCTCTGTCACAGCAGAGATTATTCCACCAGCGCAATCAGTCACACTGGTGGTAGGTCTTTTGTTGCAAGAGGCCGGCTAGGTAGGTACCACCGCAGTGTCAAATATTCTGCCGCCAAATAGTAGTGCTTAGACATTACTGTGTTCCAGTTTGAAGGGCACTGTACGCTAGTGAAATTACTGGGCAGAGGAGATTTATGAACAAATATCTCGTGGTTGGCAACGCGTGAGTGGCACCTACTAATGGTGCTGCAAGCGCTCATAGGCTACGGTACAACCACTTACCATCAGGTGGGCCTTATGCTTGTTTGCCAACTTTTACCATTAAAAAAACAGACACTCACACATACAAAATGTATGTAAGCATAAATAAATGACACATACAAAATAAAACTCGCTGGTGCTTTATAAATTCAATACTAACGCAATGGAACGAAGCTAGTCACACGCTAACTTCATTCGATTATGCTTCCAGATTGTGACGAACTACGATTCGGTATTGCATTTGGTTTGTATGGAAGAGTCAATGAATAATATATAATAAATCTATAGTAATTGTGACTAGTGGATATTAGCCACCCTCGCGTGTGGACTCCACTTCCACTTACCATCAGGTGGAGTAGCGTCATTTCACCCCAGGGTTAATAAAAAAAATAACGCTGAAACTCACGTGTCGTGTCGACGTGACGTGACGGGTCGTGAACTCGAAAAGAGCCCACTCACCCTGATGAAGGACCTCTGGTGCGTCCAAAACTAGTCTGTACCTAAACCGATTGAACGTGAGTTCTAGCACATAAATTTTAATTATGTTAAATAATGTCTCACGACACATAAATCATTGTAACTATCGTGAGACATTATTTACTTAAGAGGCTATAAAATGATTTACTTAAGAGGCTATAAGTGAAGACCTGACTGATTTGTGAATGCCCAGCCTAAACCTTTGTATCTAGAAACGGATTTTTTTCACAGATGTTGTTCTTAAAACGTAAACGTACACTAAGAAGGGTTTTTTGAAATTTAACTCTTAAGGGGGTGGAAAAAGGTTTGAAAGTGTGAATGGTAATCATTTTTGAAAGCATGGAACTTTGTTTTTTGGAGAAAAATTAAATATAAATAAACACGTGTTTTAACACGAGTGAAGTGGGGGTTCACAGTTTTATTTAAATCGTTATGTATGCGAGTGATGCCGCTGGTAGTGGCTAGTATAAAATAAAAGTAATTTAAGTCAATTAAATTCGCACTATACAAAATGTTTTTATTTATTATATAAATAGTCAACACACCTAGTTCCCTTTGATCACTAAATATTAGTGACCGACCGAAATTTCGGTTTCGGTTTCGGTTTCGGCCAGTTTCGGCCAAAAATCTAGTTTCGGCTTTAGTTTCGGTTTCGGCCAAAATATAGCCGAAACTTTCGGCCCCGCCGAAACTAGATTTTTCGTAAGTTTTCGTGCGTTATTCGGTAAACTTCGCAGCCAACTCGTGACCGCTCGCTGACGCGGCAAAAAATCTCCAGAAACAAGTATTAGATTGATCTTTAAAATATTGTGAACTCAACGTATTACTAGTTAGTTATGTACCTAGTATATCTAACTACAAGTTGTTTCTTTTTTGAAGTTTACTCCCAATAGTAAGTCCTGTATATTCATGACAAAAAATGGTTATGACTTTATTGAATTTTTAGTTTTTATTTTATTTAACTCTATTTAACTGTCTATATTATATAGTGTGGTGGTCAACTAATTAGGGACATTGGTATAATAAGAGTAACATTTATTTATATTTTCCATAATTTCAGTTTACATGAAGTCTTCATTACTTTTTTTATGTTAATCTGACCTTGATCATTTAACCAATGTTTTCTTAATAGAATTAATACATTTTGGAATGGATTGTAATTAAAAATAACAAAAATTAAACACTTAAGAAAACATTAGAAATAATGAACGCAGAATTTAATGGAAGAGAAAAATGTACATTTAATATTAAATTCAACTAAAAAGCAACGTTTTATATTATAAATTAACATTAAATGATCAAATAATGAAAAGTTTCTTTTTTTTTTCGGAATGTGTATTGCTGTTGGTTGTCACCGGGTGGCCGACTACAGAGACTCAGACGTGATAAAGGGGCAGCTCTCACGGGGACTCAAATTTGATTCCGTCCTTAGGGTGCCTCTTGCGAAGCCGAATCACGGCTAAGGAGATGGAGGCAGCGCTCCGAGCGCATTCTATACGATAGACTCACCCGACGGTGTGAGCACGACGCGACGTGCGAAACAAAGGACCTCGTCCTCGCCGGCGAGGCACCGTCCTCGTGTGCGTGTCTGTCCTTGTGTGCGTGTCTGTGCTGTGTAAGGGGCATTTTTAATGTAATCCTATCGTCAGGGTCTTGCAGGACGTACTTAGGAGGCCTTACTTTTGTCGGTTGGTTACATCGGTCTGTGTAGATATAAGCATGTCTAATCAAAGGATTTGGATGGAAAGTACTTTGATCAAAATAGTTTTGCGATGCGCTTCAAATGTTTAGGGATCTCTATGGAGATCTCTATGGAGATCTACGTTGCGAACGTACCACGGACAGCCTGAGGCCATGCGTAAGAAACGGTTCTGAATTATTTGTAATTGATTAATTCTTCTGGCGTGGACGTGCGAAAAAACAGGGCTCGCGTAGGTCAGTACAAGTTTCATTAGTGAAGTTCTTCCAGGCGTCTTTGGAACTACTATAGAGTTGGTTTAAGTTTTTTGTACCACAAATGTTCCAAAGAATTCATGTCTAGGCTTATTGGCAGGCCAATCTAAAATTGCAGCCTTTGTATTTCAGGTTTATTTTTTAAAAATCGAAAATAAAATACTAACTCTTGCTGTCCCTAATTAGATGGTCAGCCAGTAAATGAGCAATTTCGATGTAAGGGATTTCTTTTTAAATAAACCACTATTAAATATTCTTACCTTCGAAAAAGTACACACCATTCAACATATACTTTATAACAAACAGTATCTCATAAAATTAAACTTTTAAAATTTTTAACCAAATTATTTTCCGTTCCTAATTAGTTGACTACGAATGTATGTATACAATAAATGTTAAAAAAAACTTGAAATTCAAATTTCCGTAAAAAAATCGTAATTTTAAATATTTTTTTAAAAGTTTCGGTTTCGGTTTCGGTTTCGGCCGAAACTGAGAGACAGGCCGAAAGTTCGGTTTCGGTTTCGGTTTCGGCTGAAAAACCAGTTTCGGTCGGACCCTACTAAATATTCAAACTTCAGAAATGCCACGAGCCAGTTCGAGAAAAGGATGTTACGGCTTGGCTCCAATTGACGCATGACGAAGTATATGTAGAACCTATTTAATACGTTGGATTAGAAAGACAATATTTCAAAATCTGTCATTCTAACGAAGCGTCACATTGATGGTTACTTCAATATTTCATCATGCAGTGAAAATCGTTGGTGTACCACACAAAGGGACGAATCGTTTAAATCCGACGTAGTAGTTACAGTGCTATGCGATTTATTGTGTTATCTAGTAATGGGATTAAAAGCATTGTTGGTTACAATTAGTTGTTCATAATGTTGAACCATTTGGATGAAATTGATAAAGGCTCAAGGCTATCCTTAGCTTTGTTTGATTCAAAATACATACTGTTAAAATCACAGGGGCGTTTTTATTTAATTTTTGAACTTCTCAAAAAACTTATATTTTCTTTATTTTATTTTATTTTTTAACTAAAAAAGGTCTCAATACTAGTCATCGTTCCAGAAAATTGGTCTCAAAGCGAATATAAAGTTATAATGCGTTTCTTGATAGCATTTACTAATTAAAAACGTAACATAAGTGGTCTCAAGATATTAATTAGATAAATAATCTACATAAATTCATGAAAAAATCGAAATTAATGTTGATAATTCAACTTTTTATTTAATTTTCCTAAATAATATCAAAAATAATAAATAAACGCTACACACTCAACGCCCCCCCATTAGGATATATATATCCTGTGTCCGGAAACATACACATTGACATGGACAAACATACCCAAACCGGAAAACATGGCTGTATGGCCAATACAAACAGCTGCTCCGACCGGGAATCGAAAAGAAACAGGAAAAAATAATTAAGTATTTTCCAAACTCTATTAACTTTAATATTATTAGGATAATATCATAAAAGACGAATGATGAATATAAATAAATGCAAAGTAATGACTTCAAAACACGTCATGAAAAAAATTACTAAAAAGCTGTAATACGCAGCCGCATACATATATATACATACACACCGACATTCGCTCTCTCGCTCTGGCTCACTAAAGCATGGCGCAAAGAGGAGAGACCGATAATATAAAATAGTATGTATATTTCTGTCTCATTCTTCCTACACATTTTTGTATTTGTGTCTCTTACATGTCGTTTTTTCCGTTGCACAATTTCAATTCACAACGATTCTAAAGAAGTTTCAAAAAAAAATTCTAAAGCAGGAAAAATTATTAATAATTTATACAACAGAAGTTGCTAGGTAAATATCTCTGCACAAAAGGCACCTTTCCTTTCATAATACTCCACTCCCTTAGCAGGAAGTGTGTTTTAGAGTTCCGTACCCAAAGTGTAAAATGGACCCTAATATTAACATTCCGCTGTCCATTCGTCTGTCCGTCTGTCACCAGGCTGAACCGTGATAGTTAGACATTTGAAATTTTCACATATAATTTTTTTGCCGTTTTTATAGATAATGGGGCCCTGTGCTCGGTGAGCAGATGATGGTACAACATGGTAACTGGAAGTAGACTCCTAACGCGCAGGTGTCTAATACCGTTGTAGAAGATCTACAGTAGCCGTCCTTGCGCTGCCTACAAGATGAAAATGGTTCTAGGAGGCTTACCATGAACTCATATTGCGATTCAAATAACGACCTAAGTTGAGCTGTTATATCGCTATTTCGTACAATGGCGTCGGGATGTGACGACCCCATCGCCCGCTGGTGGGATAACCTCTGTCACAACAGAGATTATTCCACCAGTGCAATCAGTCACACTGGTGGTAGGTCTTTTATTGCAAGACGGACGGACCGGCAGACGGACGGACGGACAGACGGACATGACGAAAGTATAAAGAAAGAAAGAAAGAATAATTTATTTAGAGCAGAACACTACAATTAAGGAAAAATAAAAATTATAAAAACTAAAAATAATCATAAAACTTATCCGAAAACTTAAACTACAGCTACATGTTTTTCTTAATAAAAGTAAACTAAAATTAATTTGTCTTACAAGTTGAATCTCATGACATTTCCTTGTAGTGTCATGACCCAAAATGGTATGATGGGAATAAATTCCCAAACCTGATATTCCGAGGACACCCACGATTATTTTCGGGAGGTAGCGACGGGGCAAATATTACAAATTTTAGATTGTTTCATTGTGCTTGTTATCGTAAATTTCTGTCTTTGTATTTAGTGCGTGTCTTTGTATGTTTATTAACTTTTTTTTATAAGGGTTCCGTTTTCGCCATTTGGCTATGGAACTGTAATAATTAGTGTTTCGTGCTATTCATCAAAATCGGTTTACCGCGCGAGTGTCGCCGCGGGCTCAGCTTATTTCATAAATAAATATTTCACGATCCCTGAAACCCTGAAAAGCAGATAATCCAATGGTTACATACATTTTTCCGCTGACCCCAAGATTCAATTTCCGGGTCCTGATCGATTCTTAAGATAGGAGGAAATAGAAAGGGCAGAATTTTAAGGGTTTATTTGAAAAGTATTACGTGTTGCTCATATTTAATTAAGTGACGCTATTTTTTTAATTTTAAGTTCTTACTTATAATATAAGTTTTATAAATGCGAAAGTTACTCTCTCTCTCTCCGTCTGTCTGTCGCGCTTTCACGCCAAAACTACTGAACTGGTTTAAATGGAATTTGGTACACAGATAGTATATAACCTGTAAATTGTATGGAAGTTTCGTCATTTTTAGAGCTAGAAGGTTGAAGCTTAATTTTACGCTAATTATGTACGACGGCAGCGGAGGGTCCAAAAAAACCAAAATTACTTAATATTACTTTAATTACTTAATAATGAAATTACATGCTAAAACTTAAAACTAGTACTACTTGCACGATGTGAGAGACAACAGTGAATATAAAATTAAACCAATATCTTAAATTAAAATTAAACATTTATAACAATTTAAAGTAATTCGGTGAACTCTGATTAAACACTTTTGAACTTTCCGATAAAATGGTTATTACGGCGAAAACCCGGTGGTCTGCTATTTCCTTGAATCCGCGAGACGTGGGAACGTAACACGCTGTTGTATTGTTGTTGGGGCTGTTGTGTTGTTGTTGTTTGATATAAATAAATATGACTAAACTTTGTAAAAGGGGGAGCTTCAAAACTTGCGAAGCCGCTGGCAGAAGCTCGTAATATATACAGACACGCAAACATGCATGGGAACAAACATACAATATATAAAAATAAACGTAGCCATATGCCATCACATTTTTTATATCAGTAACATCTATCCTGAAGTAAAATGTCTGTCTATAGAAGCATTCTTGAAAATGATTATACTCTTCTGTATCCGCACAAGCACACTAAAACTATTTTAATATAATGACAGACAAACACCAATATTAACAGAGCTATGATACAACAGGCCGGTCCCGAACTCCCATTTTATCGACGCGTTAGCATCACGTTCGGGCAATATACCTACCCTTAACGACATCGGCTTTAGCCCATTGAATCTTATATTTCGACATTGACCGTAATTGTAACCGAACACACGTATAATGCGTTATATTTATGGAGCCATGATCGTTGGAACTATTCATATAGTTTTACTATGGGGTAGTCGAGATTTTTCTGAACGAAGTTCCTTGACCCTTACGGGTAGTGCGGTTTAGTAGTGTTACAGGCTGAGGTGCACGGATTTAAAAATAAACACCTGATGGCTCTAAATAAGACTTTATTGAGGTCAATCGTAGTCTAAAAGAATAGCCAAGGTCACTAATTATCACACTTGTTCACTGGTATCACTTGTAGTTTCTTCGCTCGTTGCTCAGAACTGAATGAATCAGTCGACGCGCTGGGCCGCTTATACAACGCGGAACACGGGTTCGAGAAAGTTCCATCCGCGGAATGTTATACAACATTTTTCGAGAACACATCTTTCTAAGTACGAGTAGGTTACGCGTCGTCAAGGAAATAAACAGAGGGAGTAGAAAACGATATTGAACCTTATGCCCCGGCGATAAGGTTTTCC
Source organism: Hestina assimilis (assembly GCA_023373885.1). Lineage (NCBI taxonomy): Eukaryota > Metazoa > Arthropoda > Insecta > Lepidoptera > Nymphalidae > Hestina > Hestina assimilis. Next base: position 13,104,485 of record CM041756.1, read on the forward strand.
GTAACAATAGGAACACGTAACGAAATGCTATGTGTGTGTGTATCAAGACTACTACAAGCATAGGAGCACACGGGCAAGTGAGTCCGCAGTCGGGTGCGCAACTCTCTCTTTCTCTGTATCCCTGTCTCTTTTTGTCATATAGCCTGGTGAAATATACAGATTTCATTTCGAATTACATTCGGAGTTGTAGAACAAGCGTAAGGAACTTCATGGCTGACGGAAGCCCAATTTTTATTATTTAATGTTAAACGGGCTACGAGGGTCTAAACAAGCGGCAATTGCTCCGTGTCGATTGCATTTTGAAAGTCAAATTCGCTTGTGTGTATTATCTAACTTCGTTTTCGATAATTAAGTTTGACTTTGTCGAGGTAGTCGATGTTAAGTGACGAACATCTGCAACACTGACCTTTTTAGAGCCTCTAGTTATAATAGGCTGACCTCAAAACGCGGCCTTACAGCAGTCATTATTTTATTTATTTATTTATTTATTTATTGCGATAACAAACAATTGTACAAAAAGCTTATTATAACAAATTCTTACAGCTAAATATTAAGTATTTGTACAACCAACACCGTTATCCCCAAATTAAACATTTAAATGGTTTTCAGAGACAATCGCTTCCCATACCATAATTGCTAAACAAAACTACATCATAATGTTTTAAGAGCGTTGAGTATCACTCTCAGTAACAAACGTTGGTATCCACTAGTAGTTGCAATACTAGTTTTTAAAATTGTATGGTGCCACATGAAAAATGTCAACGGTGGTGAACAAGTCATTATAAGCCTTCATTATTCGCCTAAGAGGCGCGCGTTCACCAGCTTTAGTTTTCGAAATATTTGGTAAAAACAAATGGTGAGCGAACGCGTTACAGCTACGTTGAGGACGGTTCGGTATTCTGATATATATTTGGTTTATTAATTGATTACAGTCAAATTTATTACGTCAAATATTATATAATATAACTTGATCTAGCAGCAGTCTTCTATTTTTCAATGAAGGTAAAGAGAATTTGAGTAACAATTCGCTATATGAGGACTTAGAACGAAAGCAACGGTAGTCAATAACACGAAGAAATTTACGTTGTACAGTTTCTAGTTGATCAATGTATTTCTGATATATCGGATTCCATATAACGGACCCATATTCTAATTGACATCGGATTAAAGATTTATACAGTAGCAGGTATGTTTCCGGTCGACTAAAAGAAGTTGAGGTTCGTGCAACAAAGCCATACATTTGTAGTGCTTTAGTGGTAATGTGATTTATGTGTTCATCTAAATGAAGCTTTGAGTCAAAAACAATGCCTAAGTCTTTAATTGTATTAACTTTTTCAAGCGTTATGAGTTTTTCACCAACGAACGCTAGTAGCAGGTGGCCATAAAAATTGTTATATTTTATTATTCAGGATATTAATTTGTATAACGAATATCTACGACATACGGCCTATTAAATGAAAAAAACATGAGATATAGAGAGGAGGGGGGAAAGAAGAGAGAAGAGGAAGATTAGCAAATAGCCCGGGGAAGTCCTACCCTCTCACAGTCGGCGTAAAGTAACAAATGTGCTTAACCTGTGGCTCTTAAGGAAAGCTCGCTACCGCTGCGCCACAACGTCGTCAATACACAATATAATAAGCGCTACACACTCAACAACACCCCTTAGGATAGTGATAACCTGTGTCGGGGGTCCGGAAACATACACAATGACAAGGAAAAACACACCCAGACCGTGTATGGTCAATACAAACATCTGCCCTAAGCGCCGTAACGAATAACTAGTAAGCTTTGGTTCACTTTCAAAATGTTACAAACCATGTAGTGAATACAATTTATATGCCATAGTTCGGGTTATTGAATAACTAGCGGCCTGCTCCGGCTTCGCACGGGTATAAAATATATAGCCTATGTCATTCACTGAAAAAATTATTAAAATCGATCCAGTAGTTTTGATTTATTCATTACTGCCCGTGGCACGCACACGTGTAATTTTTTACGACATCACATTAGAAACCTCATTTTTTTTCTCCACTATTTAATCGATGTTATTATACATATAAATCTTCCCCTTCATAAAAAAAAACCGAATCAAAATCCGTTACGTAGTTTTGAAGATTTAAGCATACATAGGGACAGAGAAAGCGACTTTGTTTTATACTATGTAGTGATATTGCAACATCGTGTGTTGCATCCGGGATCTAAAACATGCCGCAATGTGCTCTATATAGCATGTAGTTTACGTTCTTTGATAACGCAATGAGGGTTTGAAATTAGCTTATAGGTCATGGCTTACATATTGGTACTATTATATACGTGTATTTCTACGGCTTAGATGTTCTGAGTATAGAAATGGGTAAGTATATCTCTATGAATTAATAAAATTAATATGTCGGTTTGTAATTTATACAGGCATGTGTTCCGGTCCGGTCATGAAATTATAATCCTAAAAACGAGAAAGCAGTAACCATTGCACCGGAGTAAGGACATATAAGGTCACCAGCGAGCTTACCACTAACTTTTAGTAACATTTCTATTTCGATCCAATACAATTCTGATAGTAAGCCGATACAGATCTATATGAGCATGACGTATATAATTATGTCAGCTCAGTTTAGGTCGCCATTTCAATCGCAATAAGACTTCATAGTAAGCCCCCAAATATTAATGCATTTCGTTCGATGAAAATATTTCAACACGGTTAAAGTTTGACACAATTTTATTCACATTTCACCGGTGCTCGTGAATCTCCTAACAGATGCCAGAGTAGAGGACATTTTAAGTGCTTATGGGAATACTAGCTTCTGCCAGCGGTTTCGTCCGTGTGAATAACGATTTTAAAACAGACACTGAACCCCCATTTCACCCTTTCAAGTATGGAATTTTAAAACATGTTAAAACACGTATTTCTTTATCTTTAATTGTTCACCAAAAAAAATTTCATGCTCCTAGTTTTAAAATACCTGTGTCCAAAATAGCTTAGCGGCCGACACTGCTCCGTTAACGAGCAAGTGGCGCGTTCGATCCTGACCCTTTTGGGCTATTGTCGTACCCACTCCTGGCGCATGCTTCGAGCAATTAACTTAAAGGCATTGCTAACATCTTTAAAAATAGTTTAAAAACACGCAATGGCATTCAACGATTTTTATTTTCGCCGAATGTAAAATTAAATATTTCTCCCAAGCATATTTTCAACTCCCTGCAATAACTACAATCTGGTTAAAATACGATGAAATGAAATTATATATCAAAGAATTTCTTATTCTCAATAAAATAGAGTTCAAAATTCAGAATATAAATTTGCTGGTCTCTTGTCGGTGACAATCAAAACGAAATCTTCAGAAGATTCAATTTTAAATTCGCATTAAGTTTCTTTTCTTAGATTGGGTTTTTTATTTCTTTTATCAAAATGTCTTTAAATTATATATTGACGACGTTGTGGCGCAGCGGTAGCGAACCTGCCTAAAACGCCACAGGTCTCGGGTTCGATTCCCGCTCGGAGCATAATATGTTTGTATTGACCATGGAAGCATATTTTCCGGTCTGGGTGTATTTGTCCTTGTCCTTGTATGTTTCCGAACCCCCGACACAGGATATCACTATCCTAATGGGGGCCGTTGAGTTGTAGCGTTTATTTATTTACTTATTTATTTATTATAAAAATTACTTTATATAATACAGTTACTCAAACTTTTAATTGATCACAATCTTTCGATACTAATTCAATATATTCAATAATATTGAGCAATCAAATTTGCACATTTTGTTTCTATGTTGCTAACGACACAAAATATTTCAATGCGTAGAATATGTTACCGTTAAAGTTTCAGGCGTAGTTATACATGAGATCTCACCACTTTTTTTAGTAATAGAACTGCTTTGTGAGACTTGTTTTTTTACATTTTGTGTTACTGAAGTGATTGTATATTTAGATTGTGTTTTATCTTTAACTAGTTTCACCCGCGGCTCCGCCTGCGTGGTGTACCTATTTTTCTTTAATGCATGGACCTCTTATTGTATTTCTGTAATAAAAGAAGGCTAAGTTACTCTATATCACATCAATTATCTGCCAGTTAAAGTGCTGACAAAATCAGTCTAGCCAGTTCAGAAATACACAGTTTTTTTATGGAAGTATCGTATACACTTTCTTTTTTTTTTGTTTTTGGGAATGTGTATTGCTGTTGGCCCTACTGGCCTTGACAGCGTCACCGAGCGAGGGGGGCCGAGCACAGAGACTCAGTCGTGATAAAGGGGCAGCCCTCACGGTGCCTCTAATTTGATTCAGTCCTTAGGGTGCCTCCTGCGAAGCCAAACCACGGCTAAGGACGTCATAGGATATGGAGGCAGCGCTCCGACCACATTGTATACGATAGACTCACCCGACGGTATGAGCGCGACGCGACGTGCGAAACAAAGGACCTCGTCCTCGCCGGCGAAGACGGTGTTGTGTGAGTGTCTGCGCTGTGTACGGGGCATTTTCTAATGTAATCATATCGTCAGGATCTTACACTTTCATAGGCATTTATTGAAAAGCAGTGAATTTGGGGTTACAATCAAACACTTTAATTTTATTTATTTGTATATGTATATAGATAAAGGGTCACCACATTTTCAGTTTAACGCAAAACGATAGTAAAACTCACACATATCCAGAAAAGCCGTGAGAATCTCAATTGTTCAAATTTAAAACCTATATCATAAGGTCCTCTTTTTTTTTTTTTTTTTTTTATGTTAGAAGTTGGCAAACAAGCATACGGCCCACCTGATGGTAAGTGGCTGCCGCAGCCTATGAGCGCTTGCAGCACCATTAGTAGGTGCCACTCACGCGTTGCCAACCTCGAGATTTTAGTTCTTAAATCTCGTTCGCCCAGTAATTTCACTAGCGTACAATGCCCTTCAAACCGGAACACAGTAGTGCTTAAACACTACTATTTGGCGGCAGAATATTGGACACTGCGGTGGTACCTACCTAGCCGGCCTCTTGCAACAAAAGACCTACCACCAGTGAAACATTAATTCGTTGTTAATTTTCACTTCCAGATATGCAAGTCGAAACATTAATTTTCACTTCCAGATATGCAAGCCGCTAGATGTCCTGAGAAATGTGTCTTGTGATCCGAGATTGATAAATGTGTGCCTCCGTGAATATAAAGATATCTATAGTTTATTTTAAATGTGTTATAGTTTCGTCATGTCCGTCGGTCCGTCCGTATGCTGCAGTCATTTTTATTTTATTTATGAACCGCTAGAGGGCTCAGCTATTTTTGCGTGATTGAGTAACAAAAATCCAAACATACAAACATAAAAACTTTCACGTTCAATATATTAGTAGGACAATATAGGAAAGTATTCTTTCTACGAAGGAATTATTGCTTCCATGTAATAAGCTTATTAAGCCACACTGGGTCGAGATATTACTAGCTGAAGTGTCTTTATATAAAAATGTAATAAACTCTGCCGAGTCGACGTAAGCGTCATATTAAAGTCTGAAACCACATTTGTGGAATATTTCAATGATATAAAATTCTTGTGCTGGAATGAAATTTTTCAATGAAAATCGCATCATGTCCCGCAAATCATTCAGTTGTCACGATTTATTCTACTAATGCTAAAAACTAGCTGTGCCCACGGTTTTCCTCGCGTTTATGGTTAAATTCGTAGCGTATTTAATGCCTAAGCACTATTTGGCGGCAGAATATTTGACACTGCGGTGGTACCTACATAGTTGGCATCTTGCAACAAAAGACCTACATCTAGTGTGACGATCTGTTGCGTCAGAGGTTATCCCAACAGTGGGAGATGGGGTCGTCACGTCCAGACGCCGATAAAACACCTGTCTAATAACCTAAATAAGTTAGTTAACTTTTACTTCCTCACCAAACATAAATGTAAAAGGAATTGACAGTTTGGCTTAAATTACAAAATTATGATAAAATTGAAAGTGTTTTCCCAATTATTAAATAATTAATTAAAATAAAAAAATAAAAATGTATTATAAACGCTGCACACTCAACGGCCCCCATTAGGATAGTTATATCCTGTGTCGGGGATCCGGAAACATTCACAATGACAAAGTCAAACACACCCAGACCGGAAAACATGTTTGCATAGTCAATACAAAAAAATACATAATTAATCTAATACGCCCAGAGAATTTTACTATTAATAGGCATGCTAGTAATAATAAAATTCTCTGAGTGTATTTGTCCTGTTTCAGACCCCCGACCCAGGATATCACTATCCTAATGGGAGCCGTTGAGTGTACAGCGTTTATTTATTATTTATTTACTTTTAATTTATGAATAAACGTTATTATTATTAAATACCAAATTTATGACTCCGTAGGCTGTGACCGTCGCCTTGAAAATGGAGACTGAACCTTTGACCGCAGCCCTACTTCGGGGTCGTGTCAAAAGGTCAATGCTTAAAATGGCTTTATCTGGCTTTATACGATTAAAGGCGACTTCTAAATTACCAGTCCTTCCCTCAATCAAATTTTTCAAGTCATTTGTTAAGCATTCGTTTATATTCTACCGGAAGCAGTGTCTGATTTACAAACTTTGAAGGTACAGGAAGCAAGGTTTTGCCCGCCCTTGCCTCTACAATTGTCCTAGATTATTTTTACTACCCAACAAGCGGGCTAGCGGGCGACGAACTAGGTCTTTTACTCTAGAATATGAAAGTTTGATATAATTTGATGGTACAATGACAAGTTAGAGGGGAAAGTCAAACATAAGGAGACCGTCATGCTGAATTCTTTTTCACTCCTACGAGGTAGTAAAAAAGTTCGGTCCCCAAATTTGGCACCCCGAAAATCTGCCGCCTTAGGCTCAAGCCTTCTCAGCCTGCCGGTAAATCCGCCATTGACCGGAACTTCTTCTACATCAACCGGAAGTACCCTATAGGTTTTGGTTTGAAAAACTATATGATAGTTCCCGTTGACCTAGAATTGAAGTTGAAAATTGGCATAAAGCAAGGGCTTACAGCACAAATAAAGAGAGTATTCCAAAAAATAAAAAAGTTGAAAAATAAAGGGTGTACCCATACATTTATAGTGAACGTCAATTAAGACAGTCCTCTGAGTTGTATGGACGCTCATACACTTTAGAGATCTAGTTGGCAATTACCTCAAATAAAATTGTGCTATTGTGTAAATGAAAATTAAAGAATATATTTGTTATCAATTCTTCTTCTTATCAAGTGGTTAGTGGCCAACCTAGTGTCAGAGTTGTTGAGGTCGCCCGTATAGGCCTCTGACCGCGACCGTATAGGCATGGACTGCGTTTTTACGTGCCCACCGAAGCACGGAGACACTCAGTTGAAGTATCACTATGCGACCACCCATCTAGTGACTGACCGCGCCTAAAGTTGCTTATGCCACCGATTGTTTACCGATCATTGAGTCCACCCAGCTATGGGCGTCTCATATCTATAATTTATTATAGATAATGGTGCGGAACCCTTCATGCACAAGTCGAACTCGCCCGATTTTTTTGTTGAACGAACAGCAATTTAACTTTTACCATTAAAGTTAGTGTATCCAAACAAATTTAGTTTTTTCGTGACTAACAGTAATATCACAATATGTATTTTCGTAGCTCACATCAAAGTTTCTACATGTGATTTTTTATAGCGGTTTTTCTTTTCTTTTGTGGTTTTATGTTTTTTGGAACCAAGTTCCTTAACGCGGCTTACGTGGTTTTAGTAGAACCGTCACGTCACGTCACATGAAATATCGTATGCTGTGTGTGTGTGTGTGTATCGAGCCAACAAGCAAATGAGCACACGAGCGAGTCAGCGCGAAGCTGGGCGCGCAACTCTCTCACTCTCTCTATCTCTGTTCCTGTCTCTTTTTATCATATAACCTATTGATATATACACATTTCGTTTGGAATTAAATTCGGAGTTGAAGAAAAAAATGTAAGGAACTTCTTTCCTGAGGGACCCTGACCTCACAATCCACAACCCTCAAAATTTTGTTTAGTCCTATTAGACTAAAACTCTAAAACTATTTAAAGAATAGAAACAAAACAAGACAAAATGCATATGACAATTTTTTGCTTTTGAAAATTTTCAGGAACCGAATATAAATTTTGATAAAACACTTAATATAAATCCTAAAACGTTAACAGTCCAATTTTGCATAAAGTGACTTAATTTTCTAAATGGGGTTTTAGAAAAGTACTTTAATGTTGGACATAATGTGCAATAATAATAAAATAAACGAAGTATTTGGTACGTAAGCTTTCTTTGCTGGAAATACTTCGGTATTCATAAAGACTTAATATAACTTTTCTTTAAGGAACGCTTGTTATCTAAGAATAGGATCATTTGAGCTGTTAAAGAATTTAACCTTTAAGCCCATTAAAAGTAATACCACCAGGAACCCTTCTAGAATCAAATCATCTTGAAACTTTATTTATTTGAATCTTTGTTAGATGAGATATGCGGTTTCTACTGAAAAATAAGCAATGTTGAAAATTGAGGTGTTTGAAGCTCTAATAGTTCAACGGTAGAAGGGCTGGCTTCGGTACATTAACGCAAGAATCGCAGGTTCGATCCTGACCCTTTTAGGCTATTGTCGTACCACTCCTAGCGCTAGATTCGAGCTTATTGGAGTGGCAATAGGAATATTAGTAATTGAAAAAAAGCATTGATAATATTCTTTAAAAAAAAGTTTTTGCGAAAATTTATATTCACCCATATATTTTCATCGTGTTGACTCAAGACCTTGATTTTTATTCACGTAATAAGGACTATAGACGTCACTATCTGGTACAAAATTCAACTTACAAGATTCACCCGTTTGACAGACAGACAGACAAGTAGGCGTTTTTAGAAGGGTTCCTTTTTTACCTTTTAAAGTACGGAAACCTAAAAAAATTACTTATGAGATACCAATGTTATGTTTGAAAATTTTTAGTACTAATAGAGCCGTGCTACTTCCAGCATGAATGGGCCAACTCGAATCGGAAAGTACTTATCACAGAAAATTGGCGAAAAGTAAGAGCGCTTTTGTGTTCCGGGCGTTTTGAGTAAGAGCGTCGGATGCCCCATCTCTCAAACTTCCCTTCCTTTCTTCGGTCCTTATCCCTTTCCTCCTAACCTTCGGGTTGGGTATGACATTCATAGGTTGCAGTGACTGCTTATCATCAGGAGGACAGTATACTTCTTTGCCAACCGTCATCAAATTAAATACACATAATTTTCAGTTTAGAGACGGAAACAACTTTATTCTGCACACTTCCTTTGAAAATTATAACAGAAAACTAAGTTAATTTTAGCGTCATCAAAACCTCCCTGTCAATTCATCGGAAATTACTGAATAGACACAAATCAACTGAACGTGATTTATTAAAGGATGAAATATAAATCAAGTTGTATAAAACCCGATTTAATCAAATTATATTGAATAGATAAGGGTCGTTTGTCACTGTAGATCGTTAAATCCGAACCTACTGATAAAAGATTCCACTTCATCAAATTAGTCTTAAAGAGAAAGAAATATATTTGTAATATATTTTAACTAACATAATCTTTATTACATATAATAATAATAATAATAATAAACGCTGCACACTCAACGGCCCCCATTAGGATAGTAATATCCTGTGTCGGGGGTCCGGAAACATTCACAATGACAAGGACAAATACACCCAGACCGGAAAATATGCTTGCATGGTCAATACAAACATATTATGCTCCGAGCGGGAATCGAACCCGCGACCTGTGGCGTTTAAGGCAGGTTCGCTACCGCTGCGCCACAACGTCGTCAAATACAACATAACATACAACATATGTCACCGCTATGGCGTTGTGGATAGCGAGATTTCCTTTAACCTCGAAGGTTGGGGATTTTGTTCCTTCTCGGGCAGATGTTTACATTGATCTTACAAATATCTTTTTCTGTCTGGGCGTTTGTTCGTCCCAGTCTCTCTACCGTGCTTCAGAGAGTACGTTACGCTGTCGGTACCGTTTGTTATCATAACAATAACAGTAATCGTTAACTTTTTTTTTTATGTTACAAGTTGGCAAACAAGCAAACAGGCCCACCTGATGGTAAGTGGTTGCCGTAGCCTATGAGCGCTTGCAGCACCATTAGTAGGCGCCACTCACGCGTTGCCAACCTCGAGATATTAGTTCTTAAATCTCCTCTGCCCAGTAATTTCACTAGCGTACAGTGCCCTTCAAACCGGAACACAGTAATGCCTAAACACTACTATTTGGCGGCAGAATATTTGACACTGCGGTGGTACCTACCTAGCCGGCCTCTTGCAACAAAAGACCTACCACCAGTGTGACTGATTGCACTGGTGGAATAATCTCTGCTGTGACAGAGGTTATCCCAACAGCTGGCGATGGGGTCGTCACATCCCGACGCCGATATACACAAAGACGCTCAGTTGAAATACCATCATGCGATCACCCATCTAGTGACTGACCGCGTCTAAAGTTGCTTAACCCACCGATCGTTTACCGATCAGTCTCAACTGTTGATAAGTAAGTCAACCTCTAAAAAAAATTTTTTCTTCTCCACTATTTAACGGATGTTATTATACATATAAACCTTCCTCTTCAATCACTCTATCTATTAAAAAAACTGCATCAAAATCCGTTGCGTAGTTTTAAAGATTTAAGCATACATAGGGACAGAGAAAGCGACTTTGTTTTATACTATGTAGTGATAATATGTACCTACTCAATTTTATTAATAATAGTATATATACTCGGCCGAGTCTGTATTATAGATACTATTTACCTAAAAATGTATTCATTTTATAGGTATACGTTTTTATTTATAAATTTTAATTAATAATAATAATAATAATAATTGTGAAAATATTTTCAATTTCATCATAATTTTGTACTTTAAGCCGAACTGTTAATATCTTTTTATATTCATGTTTGTTGAGAGTAAAGGTTACGTTAACTTATTGAGTTTATTAGAAATGTGTTTTATCGGCGTCGGGACGTGACAACCCCATTGCACGCTGTTGGGATAACCTCTTTTACAGCATAGATTATTCGACCACTACCCCTATGAGAGAGAAAGTGTTTAGTATTTATTTATTAGTAGGTTCATGATCTTTGGAAGTAAACCTGATTATTTATGATTCTGATCTGTAAACTAATGTTAAACTAACCAAGCTCTAGGTAACTTAATCGAGACTTAGAATATCCGGATAACTTCACACTAAAGTTCGCGTAAACAGTACAAACTGTGAGATAACATGAATTCAGTTCCTAAGTCACATTGTTCGAATACAATGTATTATAGTAACATGCACTTAAGTTTCTTGTTTAGAAAGTGCCCGCTTAGGGAATTAAATTTTGGGGGAACGAAGGAAACAAGGAAAAAACTTGATAAGCCACTCATGCTCCTTCCAGCACCGGATTATTATAGAATCAACCTTCCGAACCGTCGGTAGCGTTTGACTATTCAAACTTTTTAAATATCTACTTGAATAAAAATAATTTTGATTTGATTTGATTTTGACCGGAGAGGTATTACCCTCTCAAAGAAAATCAGCTTAATGTTTTTTTTTCGCAGTGTCTATTACTGTTGGCCCTAGTGGCCTTGACAGCGTCACCGGTGGAGGGCCGGATCTGGAGACCTCAGCCGGTAAGAGATGGACATCCCGCGCGGGGCTCATGTTGAATCCATCCCAAGAGCCCCGAGGTCGAGCCTAGGCTTGGGACGTCATCGGGAGGGCGCTTAATGTAACAGTATCAGTAGGTAAGACGATTCATGCGATAAGTGAAGACGCTAGAAGCCCAATTTCCTGGTCCCACTGCTCCTTTCCTTTTTTCCTTTCTAATACCTTCCCTCCTATCCTTCGGGTCACTAGATGTATCACATGCGCGTATTTTAATGTCTGTTTGTGCACATACCGGCGTCGGGATGTGACGACCCCATCGCCCGCTGTTGGGATAACCTCTGTCACAGCAGAGATTATTCCACCAGTGCAATCAGTCACACTGGTGGTAGCTCTTTTGTTGCAAGAGGCCGGCTAGGTAGGTACCACCGCAGTGTCCAATATTCTGCCGCCAAATAGTAGTGCTTAGGCACGACTGTGTTCCAGTTTGAAGGGCATTGTACGCTAGTGAAATTACTGGGCGAACGAGATTTAAGAACTAATATCTCGAGGTTGCCAACGCGCGAGTGGCACCTACTAATGGTGCTGCAAGCGCTCATAGGCTGCGGCAGCCACTTACCATCAGGTGAGCCGTATGCTTGTTTGCCAACCTATAACATAAAAAAAAAAAAAAAAAAATCATACCAATACTCAACCTCAGAGTACAATATTGTAATATTTTTTAAAATAATTTTTTTTTGTTATATAATTAATATTTTATAATTATAATTATAATTTACGATTTCATTACATAAGAACTGATGTTTGTTTGGAAAATACATCGTCTTTCGCTTTAAATTATATTACGCTTGGCTTTGTTATAGATAACATAATCATACATTTGTAAATTATAATAATACTACCGGCCCGCTCCGGCTTCGCACGGGTATATATAGCCTATGTCATTCACTGAAAAAATGATTAAAATCGATCCAGTAGTTTTGATTTATTCATTACTGCCCGTGGCCCGCACGCGTTAAATGTAATTTTTTACGTCATAACATTAGAAACCTCAATTTTTTTTTCTCTACTGTTTAGTGGATGTTATTATACGTATAAACCTTCCTCTTCAATCACTCTATCTATTAAAAAAAACCGCAACAAAATCCGTTACGTAGTTTAAAAGATTTAAGCATACATAGGGACAGAGAAAGCGACTTTGTTTTATACTATGCATTGATACATATGTATAGTTAATTATTATAATTACTGTTTGACTTCCTTTAATAGACTTGTTTGCTACAATTAGATTAATATATGCTTATTATAGTTACCACATTTGTTCTATTTCATGGCGGTTGAAAAACAAGAATACGATCGGCCTAATAGTAAGTCACCGCAACCTATGAACGCGCACAATACTTGAAATATCACACACGCGTTCTCAACACTAAGGAACTTATGAGAAAAATAATTATCAGTCAAGTGCGTCTTGGACCACGCACAGTTGAAACTAAAAAGTTCCGCAGCTTGATGATAAAGAATCTTAAGACTTTAAACGAATTAAAATCGACCGCAAAATAACTTGGTTGGTTCATAGTAATTATTAAAAGTTATATGAAAAACAAAGATAAGGGAACAACTTATATATCCCTAACGTTTGTTGACCTATCTTCTTCGAACTAAATGTTGATGAAAGTTCATTTAATGTTCTACAATCTCAAATTTTTCCAGAATTTTATATCCCATAGTTCAAAAGTTAGAGAATAAGTGACGTATACTTACGCCGCTTACAGACTTCAGCCTTTCGCAATGGCTCCCACCTGTGTCTCTCTAACATGAGATGGGGACAAAGTGGCAACGCAAGTGGCGTCCCACAAAAGGGCCCGTCCTCTTTCCCAGGCAACTAGTGTTAAACTATCAGGTCTTTTGCCATGACTCAATAATAGAAATATCATAATAACATAATCTGTTAATAAAATAAAACTACGTATTTAATTAGAAACAGATAATCAGTAATCCTTCAGACCACGCCGTCGTCACGCTCGGATATAACACGACGTTGTCTAGATTAGTTGGTACGCGAGCTCAGCTGTATATACTTTGATTATTCATAGTATTTTTTATATTAAACCGACTTAAAAAAAGGTTAATACTCTCAGTTCATGTTTATATATATATATTCTTGGAAATTAGATCAGAAGTGGTTTTTAAGAAACAGATTTTACTACTAGAACTCAATTTATTTTACAAGACAAAGACAATTCATTGAAAAGAAAAACGAAATGGCCCTTATAAAAAAATGTAGCAAATAAAATAAGTTATTAAATTAAACAAAAAGCATTAATAACAATTCCGAAAAAGCTAAAAACAATCTCTATAATGATTACTATAATATAAATATTAGCTCAACGGTAGAAGGGCCGACTTTGCTCCGTTAACGCGAGAGTTGAGGGTTCGATCCTGACCCCTTGGGCTATTGACGTACCCACTCCTAGCGCAAGCTTCGAGCTTATTTGGAGGGCAATAGGAATATTAGTAATGCCTTGAAAAAGCATTGCTAATATTCTTTTATAAAAAAAAAAAAATTATTTTAATGTTAGTAAAGGTACTGCAGACGGGGACAAGCATTGAAATAAAACACAATAATTATATTTGTCCGTAATTTAAGCATTTCCCTTTAAACTCCATCATCTATTTACAAATTGATTGAGCAGCTTGTCACAGTGTGCCATATTTTATTTACATTAGTTCAGATATTGCTTACGCCAAATGACACCGTTGACACCGTTGTGGCGTTGTGGGTAGCGAGTCTGCCTTTAGTCTCGACGGTTGCGGGTTCGATTCCCGCTCGGGCAGATGTTTGTTAAAATTTCTGTCTCGGTCTGGGCGTTTGTCCGTGTGGGTCTCCCCACCGTGCCTCGGAGAGAACGTTAAGCTGTACGTCCCGGGTATTATCAACAACATCTGATAATAATCGTTAACTCTTGATAAGTACATTGCTCTTATCCAATGAGTTACTGGTTCGCCCTAAGGGTTGCGGAGGTCAGATGGCAATCGCTCTGTGTAAAAACTAGTAACCTGTCAAATCCGGATAAGAGTAATAAGCAGACCCTGTGTACATAAAAATACCGGGAATAATGCTAGGATGAAGATTGCTTATGCCAAATGGACGCATTAAATTAAAATTACTATATTAAATAATTCCAATTATTCATTCATTTATGTTCAATCTTCAATCGTGTTCTCCACCCTACGTGAAATTGAAATAATCTGTGCCGCCTGGCATATTTAAAAACCATTAAAACAAAATTAATTTTTAAAAGTCTTCTTCAAAATAAGTTTCGCAAAAAAAACCGTAACGTCAAAAGACGTTCTAAAATCTAAAACATTTACAGACCTTTAAATCACTTTTAAGACAGTCAGTTTTTATGACTCTAGGAGCTGATTTCAAAAACTATTGAGTTTTACAAAAAAGTCAAAATCAAAACTCCTAATTGTTTTTGAAGACCTATCTAAAAATGCCTCTCTCAATATCTAACCGTAACGTGATCTTATTGTTACGGGCTGGGGTTCATGGATTTGGAAACAAACACCTGATGGCTCTAAATAAGACTTTATTGGGATCTTGTAGATCACACAATAGAACCTCACAAATCACAGGTCCAAATCACAGGTCAATCGTAGTCCAAAGGAATAGCCGAGGTCACTAATTATCGCACTTGTTCACTGGTATCACTTGTAGTTTCTTCGCTCGTTGCTCAGAACTGAATGAATCAGTCGACGCTCCGGGCCGCTTTTATAACGCGGACCACGGGTTCGAGAAAGTTCCGTCCGCAGAACATTATACGACATTTTTCGAGAACACATCTTTCTAGAATCTACGCGTCGTCAAGAAAATAAACAGAGAGAGTAGCAAGCAATTTTGAACCTTATGCACCGGTGATAAGGTTCTTCGTAACATTATTGTCAGGATCTTAGTGTATGAATCTCCCACCTTCTCTGTTCCCTTATTTTTTTCCTTTCTCACCCCCTCCCTCCTGAAGTAACACTTACGCTAACTCAAGGGATAAGAGGGAAGGGGTGATAAGGGAAAAAGGAAGGTAACAGAGGAGGTGGGAGATAGAGCCTCCAGTGCTTTCACTCATCACACGAAACGCAACAGTGTTAGTTTGCGCCGTTTTTTTTTGAGAGGGTAGCACTACCCCGATCGAGCCAGCCCATTTGTGCTTGGTGAAGCTTGACTACTACTGTTGCATAGATAATATTATTTAAATAAAATTAACATTTAATTAAAATAATTTATATAAATATTATGTTATTTATAAGTTATACATAAAGATAACATCTTACTAAAACGTATGGCCTTCATTTATTCATAATTTATTATGTATTGTATTATGTATGATAATCATATATTATTATCAGATTTAATATAGTTTTTTGTTTCGGCCGACTACTTAATATGTGTTATTCTTTTTGCTTTATGTTATAAGTTGGCAAACAAGCATACGGCCCACCTGATGGTAAGTGGTTGCCGTAGCCTATCAGCGCTTGCAGCACCATAAGTAGGTGCCACTCACGCGTTGCCAACCTCGAGATATTGGTTCTTAAATCTCTGTCCAGTAATTTCACTAGCGTACAGTGCCCTTCAAACCGGAACACACTAATGCCTAAGCACTATTTGGCGGCAGAATATACTGCGGTGGTACCTACCTAGCCGGCCTCTTGCAACAAAGTCCTACCACCAGTATGACTGAATGCAATTTTACAATACCATTTATAAAAACACTGTATTTATTGTTTTCTACGGTTTTCCAACTCGACTTACCAAACCTTAAAAGCTCAACGACAGAAAGGCTGATCGATCTTGACCATTGGGCTATTGTCGTACCCACTCCTAGCGCAAGCTTCGAGGTCATTTTGAGGGGCAGTAGGAGTAATTCGAAAAAAAGAGATTTCTTAAACAATGAGAAAATTTTATAAAGCGTAACAGTGTTTTTTTTTAAATCAAATATTTTGTCTAATGTAAATTTAGGATCAGACCAATCTAGTGTCAGAGTTGTTCACATTGAGATCTCTGACTTTACTTTTCGAATATTATCAAATTGATTAAACGTGAACATAAAAATAGTTTTGCTAGAAAACATTGAACTTTATTTAATATTATAGTTTAAAAAAAAATTCTCTAAACATTTGGTTTAATAGTTAATTTTGAGTAGTTCTTCTTTTAATGAATATATGATGTCCGGAAACAGGTTTCAGTACAATTTCAAATTTCATCTCCATTTTCTTGTGATCGGCTTTGATTTCATAATTTCGGAACACATGTGCCAAGGTTGTCTTCAATGATATAATAGCGTATGTTTTACCTAAAAAGACATTAGATAATTATATTTAACTTAACGTAAAATTTAACAGCTGAAACACACATTCAATCGGTTTAGGTATCGATGAGTTTTGAACCCATCGGAGGTCCTTTATCAGGATGAGTGGTTACGTCTCCGGTGTCGACCCGTCTCGCTTTAAGTAAAATAAAGTCTCGCGATAGTTTTAATAATTTACATTATATTTACACAAGAACCAAACAGGCAGACTGCTAGCGATTTCCAAATATGACAAAAATATATTTAGCCCCAAATTTTCCTAATAATCCAAAATTAACATACACGTGAAATTTACAATTTTATTATACTTGTAAGTATGGATGACCTTGGATATTGCAACATGGATTCTTAGGCTGGGTTTACACCAGATATGTGCGAGGATGCATAGAGATGTGTTTGCTAAGAACCAATCGCTTCATTTACGTAACGTCACTCCGCTGCGCTGAGCGGCACTTGTACTAGTTCACATTTAAAAAGAAAAAAGCGCTTGTGAGTCCAGCTCCGATGCACGACTGGAATTAAGTCTTGAACCTTAAGTATTTTAACTAAACGTTTAACGGTAACGTAACTGTTGTTTTTGAATAGGCAAAGAGGTCTCAAAATTAAATTAAATTAATAAAAACAAAACAGACACGCGACATGCATGCAAATATACATGGATCAATAAATAATAAAAAGTATAGACATAATAGGATTAAAAATTAAAGACTATAATATTATATATAAATAATAATAAAAGAAAATACAACTCTTTCGAGTTAAACTATTTCGTAACGCTTTTGATTTAACCCTTCATATTTTTTCATAATGAAAATCGATTCTTAAGGAGTAAACTCCAATAATAAATACTATACACCCATTGACATTTGGACGCAAATAAGCAATACCATGTCAACCCACATGAATGTCATTTCGAGAAAAATTCGTTTGAAAATTTTGAACAACTTACTTTATATGATTTTTTTAATGTATTGGTCAAGTTTTTGGCAATTTCAGATTTATGTAAGTTATAATACTTATTTTCACAAAAAAATAAGTACACAAACTGCATATTTGCTATATAATATAACCCAAAACGTTTAACATAAAACATAAAATGATTTTTTAAAAATGTCTTTTTAGGAGTTTTAAAGCTTAAAACCCTACAAATATTTTAAAAAATGTTCTTCAGCTATTTACCAACACTTCTGCATATATAACTCAGTTTTTTCAATTTTGTGGGTTGACATGGCATTGCTTATTTGCGTCCATTGATATATTACACAAAACGTAATAATACCTATACAACTTCTTCTTCCTACGCTAAATCCAGCAAATGGAGCAGGAGATTTGGACGACGAAGCAGGGTTGAGCCATCTCTCTGGTTTAAATTCCTCTGCATCTGGCCCCCATTTCGTGCTTCGATGCACTCCGTAGATAGACAAAAGGCATGTGGCACCTTTAGACAGAGTGCAGTTACCTAAGACGGAGAGTACAGTAATTATAGTTAATTAGATGCCTCTAAGTAGGAGTTTTATTTTTTAGATGTTGGCAAACAAGCACACGGCCCACCTGATGGTAAGTGGTTGCCGTAGCCTATGAGCGCTTGGAGTACCATAAGTACGTGCCACTCACGCGTTGCCAACCTCGGGATATTGATTCATAAATCTCCTCTGCCCAGTAATTTCACTAGTGTACAGTGCCCTTCAAACCGGAACACAGTAATGCCTTAGCACTACTATTTGGCGGCAGAATATTCGACACTGCGGTGGTACCTACCTAGCCGGTTTCTTGCAACAAAAGACCTACCACCAGTATGACTGTTGCACTGGTGGAATAATCTCTACTATCCCAACGGCGGGTGATGGTGTCGTCACATCCCGACGCCGTTAAAACATATATATCGTCAGATATAAATTATAAATCCGACGAACTAACATGAGACCTGGCTTGGATGACGTTTAAAAGTACTGCATGCAATAACAGTTTTTTATTCTTATTTTTATACAAAAATAGTTCATACTTAACTCATGACCTTTTTTTTAAGTTTTCTTAAATTTTACTTAGTATTCTTGTAGTAAGACTTCGCAATTCAAATGTTTATAAGTAGTCGATTAATATGATATTGTAATCCAGTATTAAGTGTATGTATGATAAATAAATATGTCTTATATAATGGTTGTAAATGTTCAAAAAAAGGTTTGTTTTATTTAAAAGTTGTCTGTAAGAGATCACTTTAAATAATAAGGCTGCCCTTGTATGGTACAAGTCTTTGTTAAATTAATATAATTATTATGAAATATTTTCTCTTGTGTCTACAAAAAAGAATTTCAAATAAATAAATAAGGGATAATGATAATATGTTATTTTTTATATCGAATAACATAAGAAATAAAATTAATAAATTTAAATAAATAATAATTTTAATTGTAAATATTTATAATAAATTGCAAGATATTAATTAAGTACATTTTACATACTACTTATAGAATTCATTTTAATAAAGCAATAATTGTAAGTATGAAATATATTTTATAAAAACAATACGATCGTGATTGTATTGGAAAATATTTATACTATCGAATATAAAATACATGTTATTATTATTTTTTAATACAGGATCATAATATCATACAGGTAAACATTTCATTTTTAAAATATTTTCTTAGTAAATTACATTAAATTTAAGATAAAAAACGAAAAAAAAATAAACTACATTAAATTTAAGATAAAAAACGAAAAAAAAATATTTTTATAACAAAAACCAAACCAACTGTTTTGTATGCAGTACGTTTCATAAACGTCAAAGAGCCAGGTCTCATGTTAACTCGCCGGAGTTATATAACCATAAACATTATTTTAAAAAATCAAGTCTCAGTTATGTACGGTGGGAAAAATTATATTAGGTGTTTGTTATGAGGTGGAAAAAATACAAATATTAAAATATTCTCACAAACTTACGCAATTTAACATCTTTGTCCAGATGTCTAGTTACAAAAGGTACAACCGGGTATACACGTAAAGTTTCTTTTACGACGGATTCCAAATAATATAATCGTGAGAGATCTTCTTTCGTTACATCTCTATCATCATCGCCGAATACATCGTGCAATCTAAAAACATTGTAAGAGATTTTTATAAAGTTAGTAACTTATCATTTCAACCATATAATATTATTAATCTGATAAATAAATAAAAATACAAAGAAGCATAAGTTGACGGCAGTGTCAGCGATATCACCGTGTTGACCTTAATCTGAGGTGAGGGATAAAAGGAAGGGGGTGAGATCGAAGCCGGTCTTGGTGGGATTTTTGCTACAAAAATTTAAAAGTTACAAAATTTTAAAGGCGTCGGGATGTGACGACCCCATCGCCCGCTGTTGGGATAACCTCTGTCACAACAGAGATTATTCCACCAGTGCAATCAGTCACACTGGTGGTAGGTCTTTGTTGCAAGAGGCCGGCTAGGTAGGTACCACCGCAGTGTCCAATATTCTGCCGCCAAATAGTAGTGCTTAGGCACTACTGTGTTACGGTTTGAAGGGCATTGTACGCTAGTGAAATTACTGGGCGAACGAGATTTAAGAACTAATATCTCGAGGTTGGCAACGCGTGAGTGGCACCTACTAATGGTGCTGCAAGCGCTCATAGGCTGCGGCAGCCACTTACCATCAGGTGGGCCGTATGCTTGTTTGCCAACTTCAACATAAAAAAAAAAAAATATAAGGTCACTGTTGATACTGCTTTGAGTAAGAAAAAGGGCTTAGTAACAAGTCTATCGTAGAGTGTGTAACCTCAGGTTCTATGGGTTGAATAGTATCCCACCCTTGATCTTTACGTCCATCGTCCATTTTCCATCCCGCGAGACATCACAGAAAAATCTCGGATGAAATATGGCCTACAAGTCATATGAGAAACGTTGATCGTGAGTATGCTTTGAAATATAAAGATCAAATAAAATTAAATGCAGTGCTAAAGGCGAACACCTCGAGTTGATATTCCCTGAGAGAATTTTTCCCCGGTCGATTAAGGTTGAGTCTAAGAACAGCAAAACTTCTCCTCATAAATTAAAAATATGTGTAGTATGTAGTATAGCCATGCTCCTCCCAGCACAAATAGGCCGTTTTAACCGAGGAAGTACTACCCTGTCACAGAAAATCTGCGTAAAGTAACAGTATCAGTTGGTTCTGTGGCGTTTCGTTCGATGAATGAGAGTGCTGGAGGTCCAATCTCCCATCCCCTCTGTTCCCTTGCTTTTTTTTCCTTCTAATCCCTTACTTCCTATCCCTTGGGTTGGCAATACGCATATACGTATCATATGATACTTCAAGTATCACCAGCGTTCATAGGTTGCTATGACTGCTTACCATCAGGCGGACCGTATGCTTGTTTGCCAACCGTCATGAAATAAACAAAAAATGTACTCTAGTATAATTAAAATTAAGTTTACATTTAATGGTTTATAAACCTTTTCAATTGCTTTAAAATAAATTTACATACAATTACGTACTCTTCGAAAACCTTTTCTTGAACCTTAGGGTAGGAGCCGATCATCAGTATACAGTACATGAGAGCAGTGGCTGCAGTTTCATAGCCGGCTGCTATCATTGTATCTACATGTGCTCTAATCTCACGATCGTTGAAGGCTCCTTCTTCCACCGATAATTCCATTAGTAGACGCATAATAGTCCTAAATTTAGGTCCTGAAAATTTATAGATTAAAAAGAGAATTACGTAATTTTTGGTTTCATTATTTTTAGTCAATCTATATTTTTTAGTAAAAGTTAATGGTTTTAGAAAACAGGAGTTTTTCATAAAAAGAAGGAACTTGAAAAAAAAACTTGAAGGAAAGGAAAAAACTAATCGGACTGAGACATCTAGACTCGAACCGGGGTTTTCATCTCCTGAAAATATGGATGAAATGACGTTTTCTTAAAATGAATCTTAGCTATATTGATTTGTCGCCACCGAAACCCGCTGCATACTAAATTTCATGAAAATCGTTGAAGCCGTTTCCGAGATTCAAATGATATTTATATTGGACGCAAATAAGCAATACCATGTCAACCCACAAAATTGAAAAAATTGAGTTATATATGCAGAAGTGTTGGTAAATAGCTGAAGAACATTTTTCTTTAATATTTGTAGGGTTTTAGGCTTTAAAACTTCTAAAAAAGCCATTTTTTCAATCATGCAATTTCTGTATTTTTAATCTTTTTGGGTTATATTATATACGAAATATGCAGTTTGTATACTTATTTCTTGTGAAAATTAGTACAATAACTTAAATAAATCTGAAATTGCCAAAAACTTGACCAATACATAAAAAAAAATTCATATAAAGAAAGTTGTTCAAAATTTTCAAACGCGTTTTTCTCGAAATGACATTCGTGTGGGTTGACATGGTATTGCTTATTTGCGTCCATTTAAAAGAATTAGGTTTAAGATTCCAAACCTTGGTTGTATTCGCTGCTTTTATTCGATAAATATTCTGCTTTTGTCTTTTGCAGTATCTGCAAGATAATTAAAATTTTGGAATTATATATATGAAGCATATTTTCTTTCCTTAAAGGTCGGCAACGCGCCTGCATGCCTTCTGGTGTTGCAGATGTTCATGGGCGGCGGTGATCGCTTAACATCAGGTGAGCCTCCTGCCCGTTTGCCCCCTCTTACATAAAAAAAAAATATATATTGGGAGAGTAAAGTCGTTTAACGAAATGACGAAATATACACTATAATAATTGAGCTATATGCTGTTTCAACTTGTTCAGGTTAAGTCAAATATGATAAATTTGAGTAGTAGATACAAAATATTGACTTGATGGGAGAGAGTGATGGGAGATAACTCTATCTCTTCGGTTTTGTAACTTGTCTATTTGCTCCGGAAATACATGCACAGGTTGCAATACATTTAGGTACTTATTAGATTGTTAAACTATTATTCGTACCTACAAAGTATTACAAACTTTATTTAACAAATAAACATTTTCTTCAGAAGTTCATTTCCTTCTGTGCCGATATTAAACTTAGCTCCGACATTTGAATAAAATATTCCGTAAAATATATTAACTTTTTGTATTTTGGTTTTGAAGTCAATGTTTTTTTTTTAATTATTAAAACTGTCGTGAGACATAATTAACTTAATGTAAAATTTAAACGGCTAACACTCACGTTCAATCAGTTTTAGTACCGACTAGTTTCGGACTTATCGGAGGTCCTTCATCAGGGTGAGTGGATAAGTGGGTTACGAGTCTCCCTCACGAAGGGTCGCGACCGCGAACGTAACCCACTCACCCTGATGAAGGACCTCCGATGAGTCCGAAACTAGTCGGTACTAAAACTGATTGAACGTGAGTGTTAGCCGTTTAAATTTTACATTAAGTTTTTTTTTGTTATTTAAACATATTACATTGTTTGTCACAAACCGTATTAGAAGTAGTGTGTAAAATTTTCAAACATTCATCTTGCTTTTTTTTCAGTGAT
This sequence comes from Hestina assimilis, assembly GCA_023373885.1. Taxonomy (NCBI): domain Eukaryota; kingdom Metazoa; phylum Arthropoda; class Insecta; order Lepidoptera; family Nymphalidae; genus Hestina; species Hestina assimilis. The sequence goes on from CM041756.1 coordinate 13,127,906, forward strand.
GACCATTTGTATATAGATTCGCTGTGTAACCATAATTTCTGTATCCTTTTCATCATTACGTTAAGTATTTCATCCACAGCCAATAAATACTGGCTATTGCGCATATTCTTGTCGTTTATGTCCAATCCTAAAGCCGTTTCTAAAAGTAGTAAAAAGAAAATAACTTTATAAATTGTGGAGATTTAAAAAGTTAGAAATACATCTGAACAAAGGTGATATTATCCAAAACTGTCTTTAAATAAAACTGAAACAACACCATTCATTAGTGACGCCATCAAAGTCAGTAGGGCCAACAGCAATACACAATCAAAAACAAAAAAACAACTCTCACAAAAGTTACCAAAATGTTTGCTAATATTAAAATATAAATTATTCCTTCTATATGAAAAGCTAGGTTACTTAAATTGTGACACTACGTCAAGTGCTATGCTTGGACGAATAGTAACAATTGACATTATCAAAGCTACTTACGACATATAGTTTCCAGAGCATTGTTTTGTATATAAGTGTAAGAGTCAAACGATGTTTTGCTAATTCCAATCTCAAGATTCTTTACTAGGTGTCGTGACTGCTTATTGAATATTTCCAAAAATCCATCTAACGCTATCTGATTGAATGAAGGATTTATCATTTTTCGATGGATTTTCCAAATCGATGCTGTAATAAAAAAACAGTTTTGCTTAAACAATGTGAAGTATGAGAAAACAAGAAATCTCTTTTACTATTTTTTTTGCTTATTGTTTATAAAAAGTTGTGAAAGAAAGAGAGAGAGAAGTGAGAAATTTAAGCAAGTTTTACTTTTCAGAAAATTGCAATAACATTTTCTATTCTGCATCTGCAACTGCAACGGCCGTCGATTAATTGAGGATAAGGAAAAATAATTTTAGAATTCATAAACTATATAATATTAACAGCTGATATAATATAAAATATATAACTTACCTTTACCAGTTATCAGCCCTTCTCCAAGCCACGGTTTTGCAAAGTCATAAAATTCATTCTTATCTAAGCAAGCATTGCATACCGTCAAAAAATCATCAGGGTCGCTTATGACTGTATAAATGAAATAAAAGCGGCCATATATTAAAAAAAAGAAATCAGAAAAACAGATGTGATAATCAGTTTAATCTACATTATTATTTCTACGTTGTCAGATACTAAATTTACTGATTGAGATAAGTAAATAACAACTGCTTTTTAAGTACAATTATCTGGACTGTTGCATTTTCTCTTTTTTTTTTTTTTTTTTTTTTTTTATGTTAGAAGTTGGCAAACAAGCATACGGCCCACCTGATGGTAAGTGGCTGCCGCAGCCTATGAGCGCTTGCAGCACCATTAGTAGGTGCCACTCACGCGTTGCCAACCTCGAGATATTAGTTCTTAAATCTCGTTCGCCCAGTAATTTCACTAGCGTACAATGCCCTTCAAACCGGAACACAGTAGTGCCTAAGCACTACTATTTGGCGGCAGAATATTGACACTGCGGTGGTACCTACCTAGCCGGCCTCTTGCAACAAAAGACCTACCACCAGTGTGACTGATTGCACTGGTGGAATAATCTCTGCTGTGACAGAGGTTATCCCAACAGCGGGCGATGGGGTCGTCACATCCCGACGCCTTTAAATCTTATTCTCGGTCCTCGGTACCTTTCACAATAGATTGCAACATATTATGGTGATGCCTCTAACGTTTTTAATGAACATAATATCCTACTATAAAAACATCAACATAGAGATAATCAGTAACTTTTGTGTCTCAAATTCTTAAACACAAAATCATTAAAAAGTGTTCAGATTCTTATTTTAAGTCTAGTTTGTTTACATCAGAGTGTTTAAGTTTTTTAGGTGACTTCGTTAACTTTTTGTGTCGCATTTTGTAATCAATTTTATGAGCTTTAAATATAATTTTAATAATGTACCGTATAGCGTCATGGGGCCGATTCGAAATGAAGCTACTCCGTCATGATTTTGACTATCATATGACCACTTTTTGAGGGTATTCCAGAATCCTATAAAGAGAAAGAGATATAATGGTTAATAAAATGGAGGTTATTGTCTATACATGGACAATCTAACACATATGCTTTCGCTTACACTACGTACTTGTAGTACTCCCAAGCCATAGATAAGCATGGCCAATAAATGGCAAAGCCCGTGGTAGTACAGGAGGCTCGTCCTTATTTGGTTTTCTTTGAATGAATCGATTTAACACCAGCAGACCAAGAACCAGACAAGTCAACATCAGTATCAACATGATCTGTAAAATATTGACTTATATTAATAATCGTATCTTAATACATACAAATCACGTGTCACGTTGTTTGTCCGCGATGGACTCCTAAACCACTGAGCCAATTTTAATAAAATCTTGCACTCTGTGTGCAGTTTTATCTAACTTGAACACTATTCACCAATATTCCCATAAAAGAATGTCTGAATATTGTCAAAATTAAACTACAAGACGATGAAACGCCGATTAATTATGTTGACCTACCAGAAAAGTGCTTGTATGGAAGTTCTTCCTCCAAGTAAATGTCACAATGGGCAGTCCAGTCACCCTGTTACTGGCTGATTTATGGATGGAATATTTTGAGGAAAAGGCACAAAACCTTGGTCCAAAGACCATTAAGTTATGGAAACGATACGTTGACGACATATTTTGTATCATCAGATGAAACAAGCCAGAAGTAATGATAATATAAGAAGCACCTAAATTTCATCCATTCAGACATGAAGTTCTGCTACGAAATTGAAATAAATAGATCTTTAGCGTTAAGAGTACTTCCACCTCAAAGACGGAGTGATTCGCTGAGCCAGACTGCTTGTGACCACGATCAGTGCAACCTGACCGAATCGTCAAGCACCGTGTAAAGGTAATTTTTACCCGTAATTTCCTGAAAAGTATTAAATAATATTGTCTTCACCATGTCGGATTGTAGCCGGCCGTGGAGACTTCATATATTTTTATTTTTTATTTTATTTTTTACTATTTTTATGTATGTATGTTTGTTCACATACATGCGTATCTGTTTTGTCTTCATGTATTTATTTTTTTATATTTATTTATTTATATTTTTTTAGATTTTGTCTTTAAATGAAACTTTTATTACATCGGCTCAAATTTTTCGTTTATCTTTAGCAAATCGGACAGCAGCCAACAGAGGAGACTTCATTTATTTTAACTTTTATTTCATTTTTTATTATTTTTATGTAATTATTTATATATATTTTTAAAAATTAAAACTTTAATTCGATCGCCTGAATGTTGTTACGTCACATTAATGCAATCGATGGCGCTGTGTACCTCGAATTTATTATTTTATTTTTAGCATATCGCTTTAGTATTGTCGGCATTTGTATATTTTAAGTTTTTGAAATATTTAGTTAATTTATAACAAGTTGAGTGTGTAGCGTTTATTTATTTATTTTATTTAATAAATTATAAATCTATTTCTTAATTTTCTCTTTTGTTTTTTAAGATTAAGAACGCAATTGTAACACCCTAAATCGAATAATAAAAAAGTTAAAAGTTTCACTTACGTCGTTTTACTTGTCGTGTAAATTAAGTTTTAAAAAACAAAAGCACACAGTTTTTTATTAATACGTTTTATCTATACATTTACAAATGAATACAAAGAAATAAAATTGAAGTCTTTTTTGTAATTCCAAATTAAGGGATTTGCCTTCAACTAAAAATTTAAAACCTAGTCCTATATTGCGACATGGCTAACAGTTGAGATAGCAACATTTTATATTCTTCAATAATTTCATCACATCATTATTTGAAGCTTACGCCTTCTCTTTTGGGCTTTCGGTTACATGTCACTTCTTTACAGGCGTGGTTTTATCAGTATTAATTTTAAATCAAACTAAGCTAGACAGCCACGAGCCTTTATTAATTTCATCCATCATTTCTATACCTTTAAGTACGTTAACTTTATGAACAACTTAATATAATCAACAATGCTTAATCTCTTTACTTTATAACTCTTTAGTTTGATGATATAAATATGAGTTTGGTATAAACTAACCATCACATAAAAGGTGTTAAACTCAGCGCTACGACCATCGCGTGTATAATTTAGAATAACATACCTGTATAGTGTTCGTGATTATTTTGATTATTATTAATTTTGTTTCAATGTTGTTTAATTTCGTAAAATGATTTGTATAACTACCTACGTTAATATTATTTGATTTTGTTATAAATAGTGATGCATTTAAATTGGTGTATTGTAGGAATTGTGCTTTGCGTATTTTGTTTTGAGACGCTCATAGCCGAGTGCACCCGCTGATCGGTAAACGATCAGTAGGTTAAGCAACTTCATGCGCGGTCAGTCACTAGATGGGTGATCGCACAGTGGTATTTCAACCGAGCGTCTCCGTGAGGGCACGTAAAAAGTCGGTACCGGCTGTTGAAAATTAGACAACAATCGATAAGTCAAGTCAGAGGCCTACGTTCGACCTGAACAACTCTGACACTAGGTTGACCACTAACCAATCAATAAGCAGATAAGAACTGTTTTTTTTTTATATTTACTGCTGTGCATTTTTCTATATCAGCAAATTACAGGCGTTGGCCGCTCATTAAATAGTTTCTTTTTGATTCTTATTTTACTACAATGGATAGAGAAATATAAATAATTATTTATTAAGATTTGGTAATTTAGACTCATCTCAATGCACACCCGAGAACATTAGCAAATACATTTATGTTTCGAATAAATCTTTTAAAATATTTCACATGAATATACGCAGTCTAAAGTGCAATTACGATCGGTTACCTGTTCTTTTAAAGCAATTAAATGTGCAATTCGACATAATTATCCTTACGGAATGCTGGTTGCAACATGTCAGTCATACTCCGATATTGTCAGGGTTTTCATCCTTTTGTTTGAAGAACCATGTTAATCGAAGCGACGGTGTCGTTGTCTATGTAAGAAATGAATTAGATTATACCGTATCCTATCCAGAATTGGTGGACGCTAGCTCTGTTATATTAAAAATTAAAGATCAATTCTGCCTTATTGCCATTTATCGATCTCCTTCTTTAAGACAAGTAAATATTTTCTAAATAGCCTCGATACGACGCTCGCCTCATTAAATCGATATAAATATGTTGCTGTTATGGGTGATATCAATCTCAATATTTCTACAGGCTATATCGAAAATCGCTCAAATGAATACCTAAATCTTTTATATTTTGGTATATTTTTAGATTTATCTAAAGCTTTTGATACTGTTTCTATTCCTATATTCGAGGATTGCCTTTAAATATATTCACTGACTACCTTTCTAATCGTACTCAGCGTACTAAAATAAATGATTTACTTAGTGACGAGAAGGTCCTCTCTTATGGAGTCCCTCAAGGAAGTATTCTTGGGCCGACTCTTTTCCTCATCTATATCCACCAACTCTGTCTTAAATCATTTGATAACGCCTCGTTAACTTCATATGCCGATGACACAGTTATACTAGTTACAGATAATTCATGGGCCAACGCCGTCCTCAATGCTGAATATACCCTACGAGAAGTGTCCGCCTGGTTATCGACAAACTCATTAAGTCTTAACATTTATAAATTTTAAATTTTTAACTTTCGCGCCATCAACAAATTCTTAACCCAACACTAAAGATATCACTGTCAAACTGCATAGATGTAATGCCAATGTCCATAACGATTCCCGTAACTGTCCCACTGTTGAGTTTGCCGCTGATGTCAAATATCTGGGTGTGCAAATTGACAATACTCTTTCTTGGCATCAACATGTAGCTAATGTTACAACTAGGGTTCGAAAGCTCATATATATATATATATATATATATATAATAAATAACTTAGATCGTCGGCTAATTATTCCACTCTATTAATTGTTTATCATGCATTAGTTCAGTCACTAATTCAATATTGTATTTCTGTGTGGGGAAGTATCAATAAAACGCGTTTGCTACAACTTGAAAGGGCACATAGAGCAATATTAAAGATGATGATTAAAAAACCCTTCAGGTATTCTACAATACAATTATATCATGAATGTAAAGTTTCAACAGTCCGCCAACTATTTATCTTGCAAAGTACGCTCCGTAAGCACAGTTTGCTGACATATAACAAAGATCTCTTAAAAACAAGAGTAAACTTTGTCTGTCATGATGAAAAATATAAAACGATGCTTGCTGGTAAACATTTTTACATTATTGGCTCTAGAATTTATAATAAAATTAGTAATAATATACTTATGTATCCTCTTCCCAAAGCAAAATGCAAAAAACTTTACAAGTTTTAACCTATGACGACACCAAAAAGTTGTTGGAAGTCTCTCTGTGTACAATTAATTCTCACACACATATTATTCACATAATCATACACACACACACACACGCGCGCACACACACACACACACACACACACACACGCTCACACAAACACACAGACGCACGCATATACACACACACGCTTACGTACTCACTTTGTTGATATGTAACAGTGCTTGTTTCCAGGATTTTTAATATTAATTCTACATAACCAACAGGCAATGTAATAACTTTTATTTTGTTTTTTTTTTTTACATACTATAAGAAGCACCTAAATTTCATCCATCCAGACGTGAAGTTCTGTTACGAAATTGAAATAAATAGATCTTTAGCGTTAAGAATACTTCCTGAGCTGAGCTGCTGCGCCAGACTGCTTGTGACCACGGTCAGTGCAACCTGACCGAATCGTCAAGCACCGAATAAAGGTAATTTTTACCCGTAATTTCCTGAAAAGTATTAATTAATATTGTCTTCACCATGTCGGATTATAGCCGGCCGTGGAGACTAGATAGAGATATTTTTATTTTTAATTTTATTTTTTACTATTTTTATGTATGTATGTTTGTTCACATATATGCGTGTCTGTTTTGTCTTTAAATGAAACTTTTATTACATCGGCTCAAATTTTTCGTTTATCTTAAGCAGGTCGGACAGCAGCCAACAGAGGAGATTTCATTTATTTTAACTTTTATTTCATTTTTTATTATTTTTATGTAATTATTTGTCTATATTTTTTAAAAATTAAAACTTTAATTCCATCGCCTGAATGTTATTACGTCACATTAATGCAATCGATGGCGCTGTATACCTCGAATTTATTGTTTCATTTTTAGCATATCGCTTTAGTATTGTCGGCATTTGTATATTTAAAGTTTTTGAAATATTTATTTAATTATAAATGTATTTCTGAATTTTCTCCTTTTGTTTTTTTTTTTAAGATTAAGAACACAATTGTAACACCCAAAATCGAATAATAAAAAAGTTGAAAGTTTCACTTACGTCGTTTTACTTGTCGTGTTAATTAAATTTTAAAAAACAAAACACACAGTTTTTTATTAATACGTTTTATCTATCCATTTATAAATGAATACAAGGAAATAAATTGAAATTGAAATAAATTTTTTGTAATTCCAAATTAAGGGTTTTGCCTTCAACTAAAAATTTAAAACCTAGTCCTATATTTCGACATGGCTAACAGTTGAGATAGCAACATTTTATATTCTTCAATAATTTCATCGCATCATTATTTGAAGCTTACGCCTTCTCTTTGGGGCTTTCGGTTACATGTCACTTCTTTACAGGCGTGGTTTTATCAGTATTAATTTTGAATCAAACTAAGCTAAGAACAGCCACGAGCCTTTATTAATTTCATCCATCATTTTTATAGCTTTAAGTACGTTAACTTTATGAACAACTTAATATAATCAACAATGCTTAATCACTTTACTTGATAACTCTTTAGTTTGATGATATAAATACGAGTTTGGTATAAACTAAACATCGCATAAAAGGTGTTAACCTCAGCGCTACGACCATCGTGTGTATAATTTAGAATAACATACCTGTATAGTGTTCGTGATTATTTTGATTATTATTAATTTTGTTTCAATGTTGTTTAATTTCGTAAAATGATTTGTATAACTAGCTACGTTAATATTATTTGATTTTGTTATAAATAGTGATGCATTTTAAATTGGTGTTTTGTAGGAATTGTGCTTTGCGTATTGTTTTTAATGGTTTTTTTTGAGACGCTCATAGCCGAGTGCACCCGATGATCGGTAGGTTAAGCAACTTTAGGCGCGATCAGTCACTAGATGGGTGATCGCATAGTGGTATTTCAACCGAGCGTCTCCGTGCTTCGGAAGGCACATAAACAGTCGGTCCCCGCTGTTGACAATTTGACAACAGTGGATAAGTCAAGTCAGTGTTCAGGTCGCCCGTATAGGTCATAAGGGCGACCTGAACAACTCTGACACTAGGTTGGTCACTAACCGCTCGATTAGAAAGTAAGAAGTAGACTAGAATTGTATTTGGAAAATTATGACCTATTACTAAAAACAACAACTTGACAATTAGACAGCAGTCGATAAGTCAAGTCAGAGGCCTACGGGCGACCTGAACAACTCTGACACTAGGTTGGCAACTAACCACTCGATAAGAAGATAACAACTGTTTTTTTTTTATATTTACTGCTGTGCATTTTTCTATATCAGCAAATTACAGGCGTTGGCCGCTCATTAAATAGTTTCTTTTTGATTCTTATTTTACTACAATGGATAGAGAAATATAAATAATGATTTATTAAGATTTGGTAATTTAGACTCATCTCAATGCACACCCGAGAACATTAGCAAATACATTTATGTTTCGAATAAATCTTTTAAAATATTTCACATGAATATACGCACTCTAAAGTGCAATTACGACCGGTTACCTGTTCTTTTAAAGCAATTAAATGTGCAATTCGACATAATTATCTTTACGGAATGCTGATTGCAACATGTCAGTCATACTCCGATATTGTCAGGGTTTTCATCATTTTGTTCGAAGAACCATGTTAATCGAAGCGACGGTGTCGTTGTCTATGTAAGAAATGAATTAGATTATACCGTATCCTATCCAGAATTGGTAGACGCTATTTTTTTGTTTTTTTATGTTAGAAGTTGGCAAACAAGCATACGGCCCACCTGATGGTAAGTGGTTGCCGTAGCCTATGAGCGCTTGCAGCACCATTAGTAGGTGCCACTCACGCGTTGCCAACCTCGAGATATTAGTTCTTAAATCTCGTTCGCCCAGTAATTTCACTAGCGTACAATGCCCTTCAAACCGGAACACAGTAGTGCCTAAGCACTACTATTTGGCGGCAGAATATTGGACACTGTGGTGGTACCTACCTAGCCGGCCTCTTGCAACAAAAGACCTACCACCAGTGTGACTGATTGCACTGGTGGAATAATCTCTGTTGTGACAGAGGTTATCCCAACAGCGGGCGATGGGGTCGTCACATCCCGACGCCTTTAAAAGCTAGCTCTGTTATATTAAAAATTAAAAATCAATTCTGCCTTATTGCCATTTATCGATCTCCTTCTTTCAGACAAGTAGATAATTTCCTAAATAGCCTCGATACGACGCTCTCCTCATTAAATCGATATAAATCTGTTGCTGTTATGGGTGATATCAATCTCAATATTTCTACAGGCTATATCGAAAATCGCTCAAATGAATACCTAAATCTTTTATATTTTGGTATATTTTTAGATTTATCTAAAGCTTTTGATACTGTTTCTATTTCTATATTCGAGGATTGCCTTTAAAGATATTCACTGACTACCTTTCTAATCGTACTCAGCGTACTAAAATAAATGATTTACTTAGTGACGAGAAGGTCCTCTCTTATGGAGTCCCTCAAGGAAGTATTCTTGGGCCGACTCTTTTCCTCATCTATATCAACCAACTCTGTCTTAAATCATTTGATAACGCCTCGTTAACTTCATATGCCGAAGACACAGTTATACTAGTTACAGATAATTCATGGGCCAACGCCGTCCTCAATGCTGAATATACTCTACGAGAAGTGTCCGCCTGGTTATCGACAAACTCATTAAGTCTTAACATTTATAAATTTTAAATTTTTAACTTTCGCGCCATCAACAAATTCTTAACCCAACACTAAAGATATCACTGTCAAACTGCATAGATGTAATGCCAATGTCCATAACGATTCCTGTAACTGTCCCACTGTTGAGTATGCCGCTGATGTCAAATATCTGGGTGTGCAAATTGACAATACTCTTTCTTGGCATCAACATGTAGCTAATGTTAGAACTAAGATTCGAAAGCTCATATATATATTTAAAAAACTTAGATCGTCGGCTAATTATTCCACTCTATTAATTGTTTATCATGCATTACTTCAGTCACTAATTCAATATTGTATTTCTGTGTGGGGTGGTATTAATAAAACGCGTTTGCTACAACTTGAAAGGGCACAAAGAGCAATATTAAAGGTGATGACGAAAAAACCCTTCAGGTATTCTACAATACAATTATATCATGAATGTAAAGTTTTAACAGTCCGCCAACTATTTATCTTGCAAAGTACGCTCCGTAAGCACAGTTTGCTGACATATAACAAAGATCTCTTAAAAACAAGAGTAAACTTTGTCTGTCATGATGAAAAATATAGAGCTATGCTTGCTGGTAAACATTTTTACATTATTGGCTGTAGAATTTATAATAAAATTAGTAAAAATATACTTATATATCCTCTTCCCAAAGCAAAATGCAAAAAAACTTTAAAACAATGGTTACAAGTTTTAACCTATGACGACACCAAAAAGTTGTTGGAAGTCTCTCTGTGTACAATTAATTCTCACACACATATTATTCACATAATCATACACACACACACATACACACACACGCTCACACAAACACACAGACGCACGCATATACACACACACGCTTACGTACTCACTTTGTTGATATGTAACAGTGCTTGTTTCCAGGATTTTTAATATTAATTCTACATAACCAACAGGCAATGTAATAACTTTTATTTTGTTTTTTTTTTTACATACAATCTGTCCTGCATTAAGGAAGGCACTGTCGCCTAAGATACGGATTTTTACCCAGTTTAGGGACAGACACTCATTCGTATAGATTTTATATGGATAACCTCTGTCACAGCAGAGATTATTCCACCAGTGCAATCAGTCACACTGATGGTAGGTATTTTTGTTGCAAGAGGCCGGCTAGGTAGGTACCACCGCAGTGTCAAATATTCTGCCGCCAAATAGTAGTGCTTAGGCATTACTGTGTTCCGGTTTGAACGGCACTGTACGCTAGTGAAATTACTCAGCAGAGAAGATTTAAGAACTAATATCTCGAGGTTGGCAACCCGTGAGTGGCACCTACTAATGGTGCTGCAAGCGCTCATAGGCTACGGCGCCCACTCACCATCTGGTGGGCCGTATGCTTGTTTGCCAACTTGTAAAATAAAAAATAAAAATTACGATCAAATATAATTATTGTGTTTTATTTTAATGCTAGTCCGGCAGTCGGGTAAAAAGTGTAATATTTTCGTTATTATATATTCTATATAGCAGATTGCATACAAAAGCGTTGTTGACACTCTGTCACTGTTATCACTTCGCGACTTTTTATTTATTTTATTTATTTATACACTTTCTTGCACACCACATAAAAATACACTATCTTAAGAAGAAGAGAAAAAAATACACACAATATGGGAACACAAATGGCGGCCTTATCGCTTAAAGCGATCTCTCGCAGGCAACCTTCGGGAAAGGAGAATTATCTTAATATAATGAAGCAGGTCGTGTCGATATAACAGATATACATACGTACAGTTAAACACGAATACATAGACATACTTTTCACCAACGTACTGTGGTAGCACTTGAACCTACCTACCAATAGCCGGCTACCAGATAGCCGGCGTCCTTGGTGTAGAGAACCGTGTTATTTGGGGTTCCATGTCAAGGGACTCTCTTAAACCTCCTCGGTGGCCGACCTCAATGCGTTTGTTAGGTTACGGTAACCCTCGCAGAATGAACCAACGCGACCTGACAATCGCTGCGCTGCGATAGGTAGCGGATTTCCCGGGTGGGCGACATGGTAAAGACCCACTTAGACCATACCATCATCACCACTTAACCTCTTTTGGAGTGAAAAATATTTAAAACTTTACCTTATGATGAAATTTGACGAACGAGTACTTTTAGGTTAATACACTGATTAGATGTTTTTAAAACTTTCAACAAATTGAGTTAAGTGTTTGGTACAAGATCCGTACATTAGGATATAAAGATTAATAATAGCATTTATAATTATTCTATATGGTTTTTATACTTTGCGCGCTAGCGTGATTTAATCAAGCGTTTATTATAAAAACTGGCTAAGTGCGAGTCGGACTCGTGCATAAAAGATTCCGTACCGTACAGTAGAATTATCAAGTTCCTTTTAATTAATACGAGTACCACTTTTAAGAGTAACATTCGTAAGATTTCCGTTTGGTCCCTACACACTCACAGCCCCTATTAGGATAGTTATATCCTGTGTTGGAGGTCCGTCAAAAAACACAATGACAAGGACAACACCCAGATCGGAAAATCTGCTCCGAGCGGGAATCGACCCCACGACTTGTGGCGCTTAAGGCAAGTTCACTGCCGCGGTGCCACAACCACGTCAATAAAAATAACAGCCCCAATGTTAGAAAATAGGGGTGAAATTTTTTATAGACCCAAAATTGATTTCTAACTTGGTGCTTGAAAGGTCTACAGTATTCTTGTTTTTTACGTGGAACCCTAATTCTTCCAAATATAGGAACGAGCGCTCGAACGACCATTGTTTACAAAACTTTGTGAAACTTCCACACACCTTCATAAAATTCACACAAGAAGTAGATATTTTTAATGTAAAAAACAAAAAAATAATAATAATACATAAAAGACCAACTTATGTAACCAAAAGAATATGTAAAAATTCATACTTGTTACAAATGTTACCTTATAATACAAAGCGAGTCGTAATTTACAAAAAATGTGCGCAAAAATTTTAAAAACGAATTATCTCATGAGTGTCTATGACAAAGGTCATCTTATATAACTACAGTGGTACAGAACCCTTACTAATATTATAAATGCGATGGTAACCCTGTCTCTCTGTCGGTCACGCCAACACTGCATAAAATTTGGTACACAAATAGTCGAGCCTGAGAAAGGACTGAAGCCACTTATTAATGCGAAAAATGGTTGTAAGGGGTTGAAAGGTAGGGATGAAAAGTTGTATGGAAGTATCGTCATTTAAAGTCAGTAATTCTTTTAGGGGCTAGGTATTCGCATTTTTAACAAAATTCCAGATTGCTTTTTGGAACTGCCAACAAGCAAGTTCCAAATGTACATAAAAATAAACTTATCAATAAAGCCTATTATTCGTTAGAAGAATATTTTTCTGATAAAAATGCTTGGGACTCTTAATATTGGTGGATCTCATTCAAGAACCAAATTTGATATTAAAAATACAATTGTAAAAAACATATATTTGAAAAGAGTAACGAGTTTCTTGTCGGTTCTTCTCGATAGAATCAACCTTCCGAACCGTCGGGAGCGCTTGACTATTCAAAAGTACTTTTTAGAAGTCTACTTGAATAAAAATAATTTTGATTTTTGATTTTGAAACTTATTTTTTAGGCTGTTGATTGGATATAAAAAATATGTCATTCAAAGTTTGCAAAACGGGAGTGGAGACTTAGAGTTTGTAAGTAGTTATTCACGCGGGCAAAGCCGCTGGCAGCAGCTAGTTATGAATTCAAAATTTTATAAAAATTATAATAATAAAAATAATATCCCTAAGCAAGATAAAATATACTAATATAGCTTCTTCTTATTAGCATTTTTTTTTTTTTTTTTTTATTATCTTGGGGAAATGCATTTACGCACCCCCGCGCCGGGACATATGATAAAAGTGGCGCGGGGAGTGTGGGACTCGAGGCCATGTGCAATGGTCTATAAGACCTGGCCCCCATACCCACTAAAATCCAAGGTCCTATACATATAATATTTACAACTATATACATATACCCCCGCTAGCACGTAAAACGCGCTTTGGTCTTTCGGCCTCCGCCTGGGCTGACCTCCCGAGAAAACCCAGGAAGTCGGCAACACCCCAATATATACATAAAAAATCATATATACATCACCTACAGCCTTGCGGCCCCACCGGCCGACTTCACGGGTAAGCCCCGGAAGTCGGTGAAATATTTACATATTTACACCGCCCGCGTAAACGCGGGTGGGCCTCCACCGACCGACTCCCGAGTCTGGTCTGAAGACTCGGGAAGCCGGCAACCCTGTTCGCTTCACCGGGTAGCCGAGTAGGTAGGTAGAGTAGTAATAGTCGATTGTGCAGGAGGCACCCTCCTCCCCTAATATGCACCCTCCCGGCTATTGAGCCCCCCCGGCACGACAAGCCCAGGGTACCGCAGAGTTTTATCTTTGCGGTTGGGGGGTCCTAGCATTTAACCTAACCTAACCAGGGTCTGCTTATTACTTTTATCCGGATTTGATAGGTTACTAGTTTATACGCAGTGCGATTTCCGTCTGAGCTCCGCAACCCTAAGGGCGAACCAGTAACTCATTGGATAAGAGAAAATTACATATCAAAACTTAAAGATTATTATGAGAGAACCACCGTGACCGATAGCTTAAAGTGAGACCCACAAAGGCAAATATGCAGACCGAAACAGATATTTGTAAGATCCGAATCCGCAACCTTCGAGACTAAAGGCATGTTCGCTACCAATATGCCACGGTGTCGTAACATATAGCAATTAAGTAGAGTTTTTAACAAGCTTAAAAGGTTATAAAGGTATAATAATATGTTTTATTTTTATTGGTAACAATATAATTTACAACTTACCAACAATGTAGCACTGTATAACTTCAAATTAATTATGTGATAAAAATAAAAGAAAAAAACCTAAAAGAAAAACTGTGCGGTCGAAAAACCCTGTCAGAGACGAAGTTCGTTACGTTTTCTCTTCAACTCCGAATGTAATTCGAAATGAAATCTGTATATTTCAATAAGTTACAATAAAACCTATTTATAATTGAAGAAAAAACGTAAGCAACTTCGTTCCTGACGGAGGTCCCCGTGCTCACAATTTACCTTCACTTATTCTAGAAACGTCAGACTTAAAATTTAAGTTTGTTTATATAGTCTGTTAAATGTTAGTTGAACCCTGCGCAGTAACTCGTTTTTGGATCTCAACCGTATGCGGTATGAAGCGGGGCCTAGTTTAGTACACTCGCTCACAGTTGTTTTAGTTCTTTAATAATAAATTATTATTATTTAAAATTAAATTAAAATAAAATTAAATTAAAATATAAATTAGTTTTGTGAAGTGTGTTAACATTTATTTCAAGATAATGCCTCGACCACAATCAACTTTAAGGAGACGAGAGAGGGATGGTATTTGACGTTTATAGTTATTTTTTAAAAGAAAATTATGTAACTAATTCTCTGAATAATACTGCGGAAGATACGAAAAAGTCTATCTCACTATTAATAATGTACATTAACTTTTTTTATATGTCTAGGTATCTTTTTCTATACTATTTATTTGTTTTATTCTATTTAAGTAATTAATAACGATAATAAATAAATAATTAATTGAATTTAGAAGAAATAATAACTATATTATATACTTAATTTCGTTTTCCCACTTTAGAAAGAATCGATTTAATAAGACCAAACTAATATTTTTGTCTAACATTTTTGTCCCTTATTGTACCTGCGCAGAAGTGGTCATTTTAGTTCAAGTTACATTTAAGGAACTATAATTCTATTTAATTGCCTGTGTCCAGATGAATTTATAATTATACCTGACATTTGTGCACGGGAAGTTATTACATTATCAAATTTCTTGATGTGTAAATATAATTATCTTTCTGCCTTTTGCAGTGAATTTAATGGCCGTGAAAAATTAATGCTTAAATTACTTCATTTTGTAGTTTATTGTATTTTACACTGTTAAGTATGTAATTTTTATGTTTCTATTTGAATAACAACAATAATTGAATTAAAAATATAAGTATATTTTATTTTATTAAAACAGGAAAACTTACAGCTTATATTAAAACTAACAATAAATGATTTACACAGGGCTTTTTGAGAGGTCATGCGGGGGCGCGAAGTACCCCACAACAAAATTTGGACAATATCGAAGAAAAAATCCATGACAACAAAAAAATAATTGAAAAAGTGTATCTGGTTACCATTTTTTTTTTAGTAATAGGTCATAATTTTCCAAATACAATTCTAGTCTACTTCTTACTTTCTAATCGAGCGGTTAGTGGCCAACCTAGTGTCAGAGTTGTTCAGGTCGCCCTTATGACCTATACGGGCGACCTGAACACTGACTTGACTTATCCACTGTTGTCAAATTGTCAACAGGGACCGACTGTTTATGTGCCTTCCGAAGCACGGAGACGCTCGGTTGAAATATCACTATGCGATCACCCATCTAGTGACCGCTCCTAAAGTTGCTTAAACTGCCGATCGTTTACCGATCATTGGGTGCACTCGTCTATAAGCGTCTCATCTCCTCTCGTCTCGTGAAGAGAGGTTGAGACTTGTCTGTCACCGTACTGTAGCTGTTAATGATGCATTCACCTATGGCGAATTCGATTGATTTTTATATTGTTTTTCATGTACATAATATAAGTTCACGTTTGATTTCCAAAGACATAATATTTGTAAATAATAAAAAACAAGTTTTTTAAATAATATAATAATTTACTTCAACTTTTTGCTCAAAACAGGCCAGGGAGGGGAGGGGGCAGCGGGGCTTCCAGGTGTGGTATGGTATAAAATTACTCACTTAAAATTTTCGAGAATTAGCGTGACCCCAAAAAAAGTGACAAAAAGGCCTGACTTTACATAATATATTACTTAAAACTAAAGCCACTTTACAAGTTTTATCAAATAAATCTTAATTATGAAATTCATCAGGCAGACCGTATGCTTGTTTGCCACTATGGAATAAAAAAAAAATGGATGGATGGACGTTTGTTACTCAATCACACCAGAACGGCATAAGATATCTGGATGTAATTTGGCGGAGAGATAGATTATAGTCTAGAATAGTACGTAGACTACTTTCTATCCCGGTCTCCTTCTTCTTATCCAGTGGTTAGTGGCCAACCTAGTGTCAGAGGTGTCCAGGTCGCCCGTATAGTGATAACTCCGGGACCGAATTTTTACGTGCCGTCCAAAGCACGGAAACAGTTGAAATACTACAATGCGATCACACATCTAGTGAATCCCGGTAAAATGTTAGGATCCCGTGGTATTTCTTACTCAATTACGCATAAACGGATTAACGGATTGAGATGAAATTTATCATCACACAGATAGCTTATTCTCTGAATTAACAACTATAATATTTTTATCCCGGAACATGTTAGGTCCACCAGGATTATCAAAAACGTACTACGTACGTTTATAATCATTCAGATGGCTTATTACAAAAAGCTAATTACGCGGACAAAGCCGCAGGCTGATACTAGTATTTTTAAATGCTTGAAGTTAATTTGTAATGATTTTATTCATCAAACATGACTGCTACTTACAGTTCAGATTTGTTTTGAACGGACGTCAGATAATTATTTTAACAACTTTGGGGCGAATTGTTAACAAATTCAAAATAACTTTGACTCGTTTAAGTAGGTATCAATTTTGTTGAGATGCTACAAGAAAGGTTTATAATTATCTAACTTTTGGTCAAGACTTCGATCGCGTCAATAATATTATTGTTTTTTTCTATTCTTTTTTTGGAATTTTATTCGAGAAGAACATGTCAATCCCATTGTACCCTATCTACCTTACATATAACAAACATATACAAAAAAAATATTATAATCTACATAGATATAATAACAGCTAAATAAAAAAGCTTTTCCTGATGGTGGCTGGCAAAGAATCGTCTGCACCAGACTGACATTAAAAACATCCAAACTGAGGATTGTGAGTCCCATTGCTGATAAGCTCGAAGCTTGCGCTTGGTACGACAATAGCCCAAAGGAGTCAGGATCGATTCCGAGACCCCGGCGTTAACGGAGTGGAGTCGGGCCTTTTACCGTTGAGCTATTGAGGCTTCTTTGATGGTTTCATTCTTCCTTTGGCAACAAACTTCTTTATTTATAATTATTGTCATTATATTTAAACAGCACCATCTATTGACTAATTCGTAAACTAGCTCTTTCTATCACCTTGTAGAGGTACTTTCCCTAACTAATAACTTTCTTCTTGATAATAAGAACACTTGTTGCGATGGAATAATTAATTTTGCCGTAGACAGAGGTATATATACAATTTTTACAAATAGCCTTAACCAATAAAAATGACTACATTAAAATTAAAACTATTTTTGTAATTGATACACAAATAAAAATATCTACTTTTCGACCAATCATTATTAGGGAAAGAAAACTGAGTGAATAATAAAATTGTTAGAATGGAACAGGTGCGCGACATATATACTGTCCCTCTCGCACACTATAAATATATTTTTCCTGTTTAAATTCGCTTTATTTCTAGCGCGTCTTCTTTAATCGACGGTCGCGTGCATGTTATGTTTGTAGGTCGTACAACCTTAAGTAGTTGGGAAGCCACTTAAAACCTACATAAGGTAGTATAAAATCTTAGGAAAGTATTAACCAAAAAAAAAACAAAAATCAAAATTTTTCTGGCGGTATGTCTTTTGTTGCAAGAGGCCGGCTAGGTAGGTACCACCGCAGTGTCCAATATTCTGCCGCCAAATAGTAGTGCTTAGGCATTACTGTGTTCCGGTTTGAAGGGCACTGTACGCTAGGGAAATTAATGGGCAGACGAGATTTAAGAACTAATAACCCGAGGTTAGCAACGCGTGAGTGGTACCTACTAATGGTGTTGCAAGCGCTCATAGGCTACGGCAACCACTTACCATCAGGTGGACCGTATGCTTGTTTGCCAACTACAAATATAAAAAAAAACCGATTTTTTTGTTTTGGCAAAGAATAAAAACATAATTAATAAAATAAACGATGATGATGATAATTATTTATATTATATTTATTATTTCTATAAATGAATAAATAAATATTATAATTATACACTTACGCCATCTGTAAAATGCCGTCAAAATCTTCTTAGCTATAATGTAGTTCTTAATAGTTTTTCAGTGTGATAATAGATGGCATCTTCACGCGATAAAAAAAATATATAATTATTTTTAACTCTCTTCCGTCTCCGGTGTCACCCGACTAACTATGGCATCAATTCCTTGGCGAACAAAGAAGTTTTGCAATTCTTTTCTTTGTCGTACCTCCAAAAACTGGAACTCATTGCGGGCTCACGTGTTCCCCCGTTCCATAATCTGGGCTCCTTCAAACGAGGCGTGAAGAGGCCTCTTGTGGTTAGGCAGGGTGAGGGTAGCTAGTGCGATTGCATTCCACAACTGTGTTAGCCGCCTTCGTGTTTGGACTTTATTTCCACTTACCATCAGGTGGAGTAGAGTCGTCTGTCCTACTTTTCAAATAAAAAAAAATGATTATCCCAACAGCGGGCTATGGAGTCGTCATGTCCCAACACCGGTGAAGTTCTTTATGTAGAAAATTTACAGCTTCCCGTGACGGGGAGTTTATGTTAAAAAGGGCATACAACCAAAAGATTACTTTTAAATTTAGGTATGTGACTTAGCAATATTCAATAGAAGCCTATATCTGACGACGTTGTGGCGCAGATTTCCGCTCGGAGCAGATGTTTGTATTGGCCATACGGACATGTTTTCTGGTCTGGGTGTTAGAAATGGCTGGACTCCGCTTCGCTTACAAAATCTCCTGCGGCCTTTGTTGGATTCAGCACAGGGAGATTTATTTATATTTTCATAGTGACGGGATTTTATTGATATCCATAATGTTATTGCTTAAATTGAGTAAAGCCACAGGATTTCCGATTCCCGTTCGGAGCAGATGTTTGTATTGACCATACAGGCGTGTTTTCCGATCTGTGGTTGTCCTTGCAGTTGTGTATTTTGAGGACCCCGGCCCAAGAGGCCGGCTAGGTAGGTACCACCGCAGTGTCAAATATGCTGCCGCCAAACAGTAGTGCTTAAGCACTACTGTGTTCCGGTTTGAAGGGCACAGTATGCTAGTGTTACGCCACACCGTTGCAGCCAATCACAGTGCTCCATTTAAGCCAGCCAATCCTAGCCATGCCACGCCACCACTCTAACTATCGAATGTTATCGGTAGGGGCTAAAGCTATTTAAAGCCTTGCGAGCCCAGTTGATTATGCATTTTGTATACAGTATACGTTCTAAGTGGAAACGCTGCTCAATTGTATTCTGAGTAATAATAAATCAAGTGTGATTAAACGTAGTAAGCTACTTGCATTTTTATTTCTACACTTCTGTTTCACTAGTGAAATTACTGGGCAGACGAGATTTAAGAACTAATATCTAGAAGTTGGCAACGCGTGAGTGGCACCTACTAATGGTGCTGCAAGCGCTCATAGGCTACGACAACCACTTATCATCAGGTGAGCCGTATGTTTGTTTGCCAACTTCTAACACAAAAAAATAAAAAAAGGTAATCCGTAATATGTTTTCACTAAACGTCGGCCCATCCAATTTTTTTTTATAACGATCGGAAAAACGGACTGCATCATGAATAAGAAGTTTTTATTTCATTTCTTGTTGTAAAGCTAATATAATAATTATGATATGATATAATATTTAGTACGTTAGATTAGAAAGACAATATTTAAACGCTTCACACTCAAGGGCCCTCACTAGGATAGTGATATCCTGTGTCGGGGTCCGGAAACACATACAAGGACAAATACCCCCAGACCGGAAAATATGCTTGCATGATCAATACAGACATATTATGCTCCGAGCGGGAATCGAACCCGCGACCTGTGGCGTTTAAGGCAGGTTCGCTACCGCTGCGCCACAACGTCGTCGGTATAAAAAATATTTGAAAAAGATGCCATTCTAACGGAGCGTCACAATGATGGTTACTTCAATATTTCATACAGAAAATTATTGTCGTACTGCTTAAAAAAGGACGAATCGTTGAAATCCGAAGTAGTAGTTACAGTGAAATTTATTATGTTACTAGCCGCCCGCTCCGGCTTCGCACGAGTATATTGTATATAGCCTATGTCATTCACTGAAAAAAATGATTAAAATCGATCCGGTACTTTTCATTTATTCATTACTGCCCGTGGCCCGCACGCGTTAAATGTAATTACTTACGACATCTTATTAGAAACCCCAGATTTTTTTTTTTCTCCACTATGTAATGGATGTTATTATACATATAAACCTTCCTCTTCAATCACTCTATCTATTTAAAAAAACCGCATCAAAATCCGTTGCGTAGTTTTAAAGATTTAAGCGTACATAGGGATAACTTGGATGAAATTCGTGAAGGCTTATGACTATTCTTAGCTTAGTTTCATTCAAAATGAATACTGATAAAACCACAGGCGTGGTTATATATATATATATGTCGAAGAAAGCGATCCCGTCATCTTTTTAAAATGCGTGACATCAGTATTCGCTGACGTCACTGTTGCTTTACTGCATGATGACGACTCTTATTCGGGTCCTCCAAAGAAAACTTCAGAATATGGGTAGACTTTATACGGGCAGTGTAACGACGGGCTAGATAGGTCCGTACTGTATGACGGCTCGCACACGAATTACTTCACAATGTTTTTTTTTTTTTCGGAGTGTCCATTGCTGTTGGCCCTAGTGGCCTTGACAGCGTCACCGGTGGGGGCCGGGTCTGGAGACCTCGGCCGGTAAAAGATGGACTGCCACGCGGGGCACAAGTTGAATCCGTCCCAAGGGCCCCTCCTGCGAGGTCGAGCCTAGACTTGGGACGTCATCGGGAGGGAACTTCACAATGACAAAGCAGACCTATTTATAGGTCTCGATACACGTGCAAATGTTCGAAATTGTAATTACAATAACATTAACAATTACACACTGTTTAACGTTAATTTTACAATAACAATCTGAATTTTATGATTTTAGCTGAACTGTCGTATTCGCGCCGACATATATACATGGACGCAAATAAGCAATACCATGTCAACCCACAAAATTGAAAAAACTGAGTTATATATGCAGAAGTGTTGGTAAATGGCTGAAGAACATTTTTCTTTAATATTTGTAGGGTTTTAAGCTTTAAAACTTGTAAAAAAAGTCATTTTTAATCATGCAATTTATGTATATGTGTAACCCAAAACGTTTAAAATAACGTTTTGGGTTATATTAAATACTAAATATGCAGTTTGTATACTTATTTTTTGTGAAAATAAGTATAAATAACTTACATAAATCTGAAATTGCCAAAAACTTGACCTATACAAAAAAAAATTCATATAAAGCAAGATGTTCAAAATCTTCAAACGCGTTTTTCTCGAAATAACATTCGTATGGGTTGACATGGTATTGCTTATTTGCGTCCATATATTATATATGCAAATTTTTATATACGAGTAGGCATGTTATATAAGACTGGAGGTCGCTAGGGGCAGAATGACGTAAGCAATGTAATGTTAAATAATCTCTATACATATTACTTAAAAGGTTCCGCAGCTTGATAACGAAGAATTAGAATTTTTCTTTTTTGATGTTCTAAGACAACAATTTTTTCTAGAATTTTAAACTTATTGTTTCAAAAGTTACAGCGGGAGGAACACAACCCTTTTTTTTTTTTTTTACTTTGAGAAATGCAGTTACGCACTCGAGCGCCGGGACGGGTGCAATGGCACAGGAGGTGTGTGGACTCGGAGCCGAGCTCCCTACCCACTAAAACTCCAAGGTCCCATCTAGCGCCATAGTGGGACATCGCGGGATCACCGAAGCATACCACCGCGACGCCCCGGCGCTTGCCCCGAGGGGCCCACCGGTAGCGGCAACCTACTGCCGCCATATATACATATACTACTACTACAACAAACCCAACCAAGGGAGCCCTGGGTCCTAGGGCTCCCCCGCCGAGACTAACTTTTTAATGAGGTTGTTTCCCTCTAAGACCGACCGTCGTTATTTTTAAAGAGGTTTTCTTCCGCTACCGCCCGACCGGGGCTGAAGGCCCCGAATCAGCACACCTCCGGTGTCGCAGGAGCCGCTCGCAGTCCATTCTGATAAGCAGAAAAGTACCGGAGCGACCCATACGACACCACCCTCCTGGGCGCGGTCTGACGTAAAACGCCCCACGCCCGAAACGCCTGACCCTGTTAGCTTCACCGGGCAGTAGAAGGTGCCACCTGCACAATCGACTCCCGGCTACTGAGCCCCCCCGGCACGACAAGCCCGAGTTTTACCTCAGCGGTTTTAGGAACAAAGCCCTCAGTTAACTGAAGGTTGAAAAAAGATACCTTTATTTTTGTGAACCTACCTACCGTAACATACCCTTAATTTTTGTGAACCTACGGACCTAACTGTGACATACGGACATGACGAAGCTATAAGGGTTCCGTTTTTGCAATTTAGCTACAGAACCCTAAAAACTAATGAAACTATAATATAAATAGCTGCGTGTATATGTATGGACCTTATTCTCTTGAACTGCTTCTTACAACTTATAAAAGTGTGCTTGTGTTAAATCGTTAAAAGGTGATAATTAAAAACCTCACAAGGCAGAGTATAACTGTGAGTTTGCACCCACATAGCCTTTGGTTGCCCCCTTAACCAGGTATCCGTGGGAATTTCGCCACGAAAAAAAAATAATAAACACAACGATACAATTACTGCTCGATACAATGGCAATCTGAGTTATTAACATCTATATTAAAAAAATCTCTTTCGCGGTATTTATTATCAAACTCCTTCGAAACGGCTCGATCGATTTTCTATGAAAATCTATTTTTGGGTGTATCGGGTGTATCGGGTGGGTCTGAAAATCGGAATTTATTTTTCATAATCCCAAATTTTTTAGTTTTAGACAATTTTTTGAAATGCATTGAAAAATACACACGACTTTCATCTTTCGACGATCAACCCCTATTTTAATAGCGATATTATTAATTATTAACTTTCACCGGTGTCTCTTCTGTTCAAAATTAAACGCTAGGAGGCACTGCTATCGGGTCCCAGATTTTTTGAGGGCAAGACAATCTCTGCCGGGCCCGCTAGTATTAGGGCATTTTTTGCATTATTGTTATTCCCTACTATTGTGTAATATTGTTTGCCTTACTGGCCTTAGTAGCGTCACTGCTGGGGTGCATGACTACTGAGACCCAGCCGAGAAATAGTGACGGCCTTCGCGGAGGCTTTTATTTCATTTCGTCCATAGGTTGTTTACTGCGAGGCCGAATCACGACTAAGGACGTCATCGGAAATTGTCTTTTACCGGCTGAGGTGTCCAGACCCGGCCCCTCCACCAGTGAAGCTGTCAAGGCCCCTAGGGCCAACAGTAATAGACACTCGGAAAAAAAATTGGAAATTGAGGCGACGCTCCGTGCACATTCTAACCGATGGACTCATCCGACGGCGTGAGCGCGTCGCGACGAGCGAGACATGGGATCTCCTCCTCGCCGGCAAAACGGTGTTGTGTGCGTGTCTGAGCTGTGCTATCATCTTAGTAGGTTTGCAATCTCTGTCCGTATAAACACTAGCTTATCTGATCAGAGGATTCGGATGGAAGAGCATTCAATTTTAGGATACATCGTACATGCTGTGTTAAAGAAAGAAAAAGGTTACCTTTATTTCTTTGCTGCACGAACGAAATGTTTTATCCGGTTCTGCGTGCGATATATATTTATAACGTGTCTCTTCAACTATTTACAGGGTAAAAATCCCTGTCAATAGTTGAAGAGGAAAATAAGGATACTATTATATTTTGACGCAAATAAGCAATACCATGTCAACCCACACGAATGTAATTTCGAGAAAAACCCGTTTGAGACTTTTGAACAACTTGCTTTATATGATTTTTTTATGTATTGGTCAAGTTTTTGGCAATTTCAGATTTATGTAAGTTATTTTACTTATTTTCACAAAAATAAGTATACAAACTCCATATTTCGTATATAATATAACCCAAAACGTTTAACATAATACATAAATTGCATGATTAAAAATGGCTTTTAAAACCCTACAAATACTAAAGAAAAATGTTCTTCAGCCATTTACCAACACTTCTGCATATATAACTTAGTTTTTTCAATTTTGTTGGTTGACATGGTATTGCTTATTTGCGTTGATTCATGTAATGGTATTATATTTCGCAGTTCCACCATGTTGATGATATTGTTGAGCTGTTTAGTTTTCGGAGTGCTGTTGTGGTTCCGAAGAAGAAGAAATAAGAACGAACCACCATTGTTGTCTCGTGCTTTACCAATAATTGGTCACGCGCATCTATTAGCTGGCGGATCGGCTCGTGAGTACTCAAACGGATGCCTCTGCGCATGCGCAAGGATCATTTTCATCATCAACTATACAGCTATGGTTCTGTATCCAAGAGGGTGCCAGCGGAACCCTTTTAGTAAGCCTCCGCCGTCCTCCGTTCATTTGACCATCTTTCGACCCAAAAAAACAGTAAAAAAACCTGTGACACTCGGGGACTGCCGCGGTAAAACTATTGCATAATTTTTTTTTATATTAATTATTATTATTAATTTATTTATTAATTTTAATATTTTTTTTAATAATAATTTATAATAAATAAAATAAAGGTTAAATAATTAATTATTTAATAATATTACATAATAATAACATTAATAATATTGTAGAAACTATTTACTACTAAATATACATTTGTAGTTTGACGGCAACGTCAATACTAGATGGCACTAAGATAGAAATTGTCATTTCTACATCGCGGTGGCCAGAATATTTTAGTTTAGGATATAGTATTTATAAATCATTTTTTTTCTATTTTCGCGTTGTTTATTATTTTTAATTTTGGAGATCTGTCATTTTTGACACTCCGCCTACCATGTTACTCAGCCGATTGTTCGGTGTTAGGTTTTATTTTCGTTACGGAATTTCCTGATTTGGTCGCCGCGCTCAAACCGCGCGATAAAAGCTATGCAATAGCTTAAAAATAAAATAAATTTTAAAACCGGATCCCCATATAAGAAACTTTTTAGCTGTATCTTATAAACTGTAATAAGCTGCTTTAAGATTCGATCTGTTTCGTTTTGGGTATTTGTCCTTGTGGGTCTCCCCATCGTGCCTCGAGCTCATTAAGCTGTCGATCCCGGTTGCTAGCATAACATCTGCTAATAATGGTTAACTTTCAATAGTTAATCCTTACAGCAATATTGTACATAACAAATACCTTACCTCCAAGGCAATTTTGTTGTCAGGCCAGGTTAGGCCTTACATAAAATAAAAATTACATTTTTTTTTTTATGTAAGAGGGGGCAAACGGGCAGAAGGCTCACCTGATATTAAGCAATCACCGCCGCCCATGAACATCTGCAACACCAGAAGGCACGCAGGCGCGTTGCCGACCTTTAAGGAAAGAATACGCTCTTCTCTTGAAGGTTCCCAAGTCGTATCGGTTCGGGAAGACCGCCGGCGGAAGTTGATTCCACAGAGTGGTTGTGCGAGTGCGGTACATTTAAAATTATGTAATACTATAGTTTTTCTTTATATTTTCAGAGGTTTGGCTTTTGGTTAAAGGATTGGCCTTAGAATGTGTAAAACTTGGCGGAGTGGCCTCTTTTCACTTGGGTCCTTTTACAATATACGGTATTAGAAAACTTTTGATAATTGTTTTAGTGCTAAATTTACCTTTATATAAATATGAAAACTAAAATAATAAGAGAAATCTCATAAACTCTTCATAACCATTATAAATACAGTAATTAATTAATATAATTATGAAATTAGAGGTCATTTAATTAATTACCACCTTATATACACCTAGAAACTTATTTTTATGTAAGGGCAACCTGTGGGAACGGGACCTACTTACGCTAAGCGGTGCCTTTCTGGAATGTTTTTTTCTTATTTGTATGTAAATTGAATGTAAAATTTATTTAACATAAAATGACAAGTGAACCTTCTTGTTCATATACTTCTATGTTTTTGGCCGCAATTCTGCCAATGTCAACGTAGAAGGAGACAGTGTTTTTAGATTTTTTTATATCATGACGGTTGGCAAATAAGCATACGGTCCGCCTGATGGTAAGCAGTCACCACAACCTATGAACGCTTACGATACTTTTTTCTTTTTTTTTTTTTTTTTTTTTTTTTTTTTTTTTAAAAGAATATTAGCAATGCTTTTTCAAGGTATTACTAATATTCCTATTGCCCCTCCAAATAAGCTCGAAGCTTGCGCTAGGAGTGGGTACGACAATAGTCCAAGGGTCAGGATCGAACCCTCGACTCTCGCGTTAACGGAGCGAAGTCGGCCCTTCTACCGTTGAGCTATTGAGGCTTCAAAAATGAAATACTTGAAGTATCACAAGCGCGTTGCCAACCCAAGGAATAGGAGGGACGGGATGAGAAGGGAACAGAGGGGATATTGGGCCTCCTGCGCTCTCACTCATCGCACGAACGTCGGGATGTGACGACCCCATCGCCCGCTGTTCAGATAACCTCTGTCACAGCAGAGATTATTCCACCAGTGCAATCAGTCACACTGGTGGTAGGTCTTTTGTTGCAAGAGGCCGGCTAGATAGGTACCACCGCAGTGTCCAATATTCTGCCGCCAAATAGTAGTGCTTAGGCATTACTGTGTTCCGGTTTGAAGGGCATTGTACGCTAGTGAAATTACTGGGCGAACGAGATTTAAGAACTAATATCTCGAGGTTGGCAACGCGTGAGTGGCACCTACTAATGGTACTGCAAGCGCTTATAGGCTGCGGCAGCCACTTACCATCAGGTGGGCCGTATGCTTGCTTGCCAACTTCTAACATTAAAAAAAAAAAAAAACGAAACACAGCAGCCCCTAATGATACTGTTACTTGACGCCGATTTTCTGTGAGAGGGCAGTACTTCCCCGGTCGACTCTTTTGTGCTGAGAGAAGCATGTACCGTAAATGAAGAAGGCGACAAGAGTGAAATATTCCTCGGTGTCAAAGAAAGAGGAGAAAAATCTTATCAAGAGCCTCATCAAGAGATCTTCTAATTTAATTAAACTAATATTTCTTTTTTATACAGCACTCACCGACCCTGATGACTTCTTGACTGTAGCCAATGCTTGTCTACAAAAAGATCCTTTCTACGACTTTGCAAAACCATGGCTTGGAGATGGGCTGATAACTGGGACCCGTAAGTATTATAAGCTTCAATAAATTATAGTTTTTACTTTCCGATGTAAATGTAATATACGGTAAAAAATAATTTTAAAAAATGTTTATTTCATCACGTATAAAATGTTTACAGTTCTTGTTTATTGGAACAGCCAATATGAAGCAAGTTTCATTTCTACATAAAAATAAACTTATCAATAAAGCATATTATTCGTTAGAGGAATATTTTCCGATAAAAATGCTTGGGACTCTTAATATTGCTGGATCTCATTCAAGAACCAAAGAATTTTATTCATTCAAGAAATAAAGAATACAATTGTAAAAAATATATATTTGAAAAGAGTAACTGTCGAGTTTCTTGTCGGTTCTTCTCGACAGAATCAACCTTTCGAACCGTTGGTAGCGTTTGAATATTTAAAAGTACTTTTTATAAGTCTACTTGAATAAAAATATTTTTTTTTAATCTTGTGCTTAGCGGTGAAGCAAAACATCGTGAGGAAACCTGCATGTCGTGGAAGAAACTCTAAGACATGTATATGCTATGGCTTAAAAAAACCCGCCTGGTTAGCTAAGACCGTAAGTTGGTGAAAAACTCGTGAAGTGACTGCTCGGCAGCAGCGTTTCGAGGTCAGGCAGCGTATAACCAGTTGTATCCTAAAAAAGGTTGGCAACGCATCTGCATGCCCTCTAGTGTTGCAGACATTCATGGGCGGCGGTAATCGCTTAACATGAGATGACGAACGAAAATAATAATGGAAAAACTGTCCTTATAACAAGGTGTCCATATTTCCCCATGCAGAAACCCATAGTCCTACCACATAAAAGACGAATCGTTGAAATCTGAAACAGTAGTTAAATGCTGTAAAGTTATTGTGTTATCTGGTAAAGTGATTCAAAGCATCGTTGCATATAATAAGTTGTGCATAAAGTTAACCTACTTAAGCCTACAAATACATAATTTCATAAATTATTGTTACGGGCTGGGGTTCGCGGATCTGGAAATAAACACCTGATGCGTCTAAATAAGGGTTTATTGGGATCCCAAAAAAGAGCTTCACAAATCACAGGTCAATCGTAGTCCAAAAGAATAGCCGAGGTCACTGGTTTTCGCACTTAGGCACATGTATCGCTTATAGTTTCTTCGCTCGTTGCTCAGAACTGAATGAATCACGGGCTCGAGAATGATCCGTCCACGGAATGTTATTCGGCACTTTTAGAAAACACATCTTTCTAGAACCTACGCGAATGAAGCAAACAGACAGAAAGGGTAGCAAGCGATTTTGAACCTTATATCCCGGTGATAAAATTCACCGTAACATTTAGCCAGAGAATTACAATTAATACTGTGCATAATATATTTAATTACAGTATCAGTTTGGAAAGTCCATCGAAAACTATTAAACCCAGCATTCAACCAGATAGTTTTAGACGGATTTTTGGATGTATTCAATAAACAGTCACGGAGACTTGTCAAAGAACTCGAGATGGAAATCGACAAAAAATCTTTTGATCATTACTCTTATATAAAAACCAACTCTTTGGAAACAATTTGTTGTAAGTAGAACAACGAAGGTTCGAAGGTTGTTTTTTATTAAAAATATTAACTATAAGTATAATTTTATTCAAATGGCCACTAAAAAATCCCATTAAATCGCCCAGTATTTTTTATTTAAGTTCATTATTGCATAATCTATGCGACCTACGACGACTTTTGTGGCGTTTTGGTACTGAGATATTATGTTATAAATATCTGTTTCGGTCTGGGCGTTTATCCTTGTGGGTATCCCCACCGTGAGAGCACGTTTAGCCGTCCGTCCCGGTTGTTGTCATAACATCTGATAATAATCGTTAACTCATGATAGGTAATTTGTTTTTACCCAATGAGCTACTGGTTCATCCTTAAGGTTGCGGAGATCAGATGGCAATCACTCTGTGTATTAGTAACCTGTCAAATCTAGGTAAAAGCAATAAGCAGACCCTGGATAAAATATCAAGATTAATGCTAGGAAGAAGAAGGTTATTGTAAAATCTATTGATAGTCTAGATTGGGATGACCGAAGCGGCTAGCATTGCTAGTACATATTTAATATTTCTAAATGACCTCAAAAAATTCTTGTTATCGTTTCTATTTGGTTTTGTATAAGTTTAAATATTATTACGACGATGTTGTGGCGTAACAGTAGAGAACTTGCCCTAAGCGCCACAGATCGCGGAATCGATTCCTCTTCAGAGCAGATGTATTGACCATACAGGCATGTTCTGGTCTGGGTGTTTGTGAGTTGAGTCTGAAGCGTTTATTTATCTATTTATCTAATAACACGAAACGAGCCGTTCTTGTATATATATAGATCTAGCTAGGATTCCTGTTTAGAAAATGTCGTTTTATCCGTGTTTTTACCGGATTGAGTCCACATGTCTCCAGCTCGACTTTTTCCCGTTCTTCCCCCCATTTTTCTCGAGTTCCTTCTTTTGTGAGAAAAACTACTATTGGAAGCCCATATCAACATATCAACGCATGCAATTTATACCTACTACGTACGTACTTTATTCATCCTGAAATTCCAATGTTAAGATAAACACTAAAATAAATTTTAATAATAATAATAATAATAGAAAAAATAAATACACACAGAGAACACACAGAATTAAAAGAAGAAATTATTAGAATCTGGAAAATGAATAAAGTTTACATTGTTCCGCTGGTATTATCCAGTACGGGAGTTATTCCTAAACACCTTCTACAATCTCTCAGAGTCATCAACATACCTGAAAACACATACATATATAACGATGCAAAAAGCCGCAATATTAAATACATGTCGCATTGTCCGTAAATTTCTTCAAGAAGATTTAAATCACTTACCCATTAGAGAACATGGAATTCACTTGGCTTAGGCCCGTGATTTCATGATATTTACCGAAGTGTCTTAAGCACTCCGAGATAAAAAAATGTACAAAAATAATAATAATAATAATAAAACACTTTATTGTACACCAAAAACAAAAAATAGACATACAGACACAGATATAAAGAACAAAAATTATGTACAAGTGGCGGTCTTATCGCTAACAAGCGATCTCTTCCAGACAACTATTAAAAATTGCGTAAAAGTCATAAATACCAAAATATTAGGGTGGTAAAAAGGTGTACATAGAATACATAGATTTTAAAAAGAAATTAATTTACAGTAACTGTTTTAGGAATTGATTTAAGTGAAAAGAGTGAACTGAATACCCAATATATAATGGCTGTGGACCAACTCTTTAAAATATTCATGGAAAGGACACAGAAGGTTTGGCTACATAGCGATTTCATCTTCAGTTGGTCTGTTCATAAAAGAAGGGAAGATGAATATGTAAAGAATTTCCAGAATATGTCCCATACGGTCTGTAATACAATTATTGATTTATGGACAAACAATTTCAATTTCCAAGCTTAGTGGGTTATCGAATGATTTTTTTATGTTAGAAGTTGGCAAACAAGCATACGGCCCACCTGATGGTAAGTGGCTGCCGTAGCCTATGAGTGCTTGCAGCACCATTAGTAGGTGCCACTCACGCGTTGCCAACCTCGAGATATTAGTTCTTAAATCTCGTTCGCCCAGTAATTTCACTAGCGTACAATGCCCTTCAAACCGGAACACAGTAGTGCCTAAGCACTACCATTTGGCGGCAGAATATTGGACACTGCGGTGGTACCTACCTAGCCGGCCTCTTTCAACAAAAGACCTACCACCAGTGTGACTGATTGCACTGGTGGAATAATCTCTGTTGTGACAGAGGTTATCCCAACAGCGGGCGATGGGGTCTATAGCGTGGTTGTTCGGGTTAATCTCGCGTGCGGTAGAATAACAACACTTTATAGTTTAAACATAAAAGTATATTTCCACATGAAGTTCACAACACACAACTCACAGTACAATAGACAATTACATGATAGAAAAGTTACAGCTATATAGTAGAAGGAGTAGAAGTCAATAGGAAACAGAGATAAGCGCAAGAAGTGAAGTAAAAAGCAAACAATATTTTACACGTAACACGTAACTTATAGCGGCGGTATATCGAGCGACACGGGCTTCGCGTACGAGACTGTGGCAAGACTGAGGAGTGGCGCTAGTGCTATCCTGCGCGGGCGCTCGAGTAACGGGATCGCCGATTCTCGGCGCGTTTCCATTTTACAACATAAAATTATTTTATTCTATTATAATATATTTTATTTGTAATAAAACTTTTACTATACATTTTGTTTTGTAATTATAAATATATATTTATGTAATATGTTAAGCTATTAAATGAATAACAATAAAAATTAAATATTTAACAAAATTAAAACTGAATTAAATTTTTGAAACTTACTTGAATAACAAATATAATACCCTACATCACCCCCCTCCAGAGACCGTCCTACGGGCGATAATAGTCTGGGAAACGAACCTTGCGACCTGAACGTGTCCTTCTAACGTTAGGTGCATCGGTGTCAGGTTTGATGAGTTTCTGTGGTGGTGGTGATGGTGATGGTGTCAAGTGTTGGTGTTGAGTTTTATGTTGTGGTGTGGAAGTGCTTGCTTGTGTATTTGTGTAACGTGTGTCGTGTAATACGTAGGCTGGTTTAACACGGTCTACAGTTACTGTGGTGGGTTTGCCGTGTAAAAGAATTGTTAGCACTTTGCTACTTCTTTTAAGTATCTCATGGGGCCCTGTGTAGGCTGGTTTTAGGGACCCACGGTTAATTTCTTCCCTGAGAAAGACGTGAGATGCTGTATTTAAATCTTTAAAAACGAAGACAGACTTATTACCATGATGCGAAGCTGGTGTCGGTTTAATTTTTCTAGCGAACGTGCGAATCCGTGTCAAGTAATCTGTCACGTCCATCGAGTCATCCGCTTGAGAGTGAAAAATTTCTCCGGGTAACCTAAGCGTCTCCCCATAAACAAGCTCGGCTGAGGAAGTTTGTAAATCCTCTTTATACGCGGTTCTGATACCTAAAAGTACTAAAGGCAGAGATTCAACCCAGTTTTCGTTACCGTGGCATGTTATAGCGGTTTTCAACTGCCTATGAAATCTTTCCACCATGCCGTTGCATGCCGGGTGGTAAGCAGTCGTTCTCTTGTGCTTGAATCCGATAAGTTCCGATAAGCGTTTAAATAAAGTCGACTCAAATTGTTTGCCGCGGTCGGTGACGATGTCGAGAGGGCAACCGAAGCGTGCTATCCATCCGTATAGCAAGGCATTGGTCACAGATTCTGCAGTTATGTCTGCTAGTGGTATTGCCTCAGGCCAACGAGTAAAACGGTCGACGGCAGTGAGGCAATATCTATATCCGTGTGAATACGGCAGAGGTCCAACGAGGTCAATATGTATATGGGCAAATCTTGCTCTTGGTAATTTAAACACACCCATAGGTGACGAGCAATGGCGTGAAATTTTTGATCGCTGGCATGCTAGACAGGCTCTTGCCCATTCTCTGCAATCCTTTCTAACACCTGGCCAGACGTATCTTTCCGTAACGAGTTTAGTAGTTGCTTTGGCACCTGGATGGCTAAGAGAGTGTAGGCTTTCAAAAATTTTTCTCCGCAGTTCCTGTGGGACATATGGGCGTAAGTTATTGCTACTCTCATCGCAATACAGTTCAGAATGCGTTCCTGGCAGTTTGATGGATTTAAAGCGTAAGGAGGTATCGCTCTCTAGTAGTTGCTGTAGCTCCGCGTCGGAAGATTGAGATTTAGCTAGCTGTTCAGAATCGACAGGACTAGCTATCTCTTCTATTCTTGAGAGAGTGTCGGCGACAACGTTGTCTTTACCTGAAATATGCTTTATGTTGGTTGTAAACTGCGATATGAAATCTAAGTGTCTGAACTGTCTTGGTGAGCATTTTTCTTTACGCGTATTGAAAGCATAGCATAAAGGCTTATGGTCCGTGTAGACCACAAAATCTTTTGCTTCCACCATATGTCTGAAATATTTAATGGCCTCGTATATTGCTAACAGCTCTCTGTCATACGGGGAATATTTTTGCTGGGAAGGACTGAGTTTATGTGAGAAGAATGCCAGTGGTTCCCAACCTTTATCCTTCAACTGCTGCAACGCTGCTCCGATTGCCACGTCTGACGCATCGGTTACTATAGCTAGCTTAGCTTCACAGTCTGGATGGGCCAAAAGTGTTGCATCACATAGATCTTTCTTGCAAGCGTTAAAAGCCTCTTGTTCCACAGCAGTAAAAATCACGGGATGAGAACCTTTAACTGAGCCTACAAGAAGTGCGTTCAAAGGTGCTTGGTGCTCGGCAGCGTTTGGGATGAACCTCCTGTAGAAGTTCAGCATGCCTAAAAACCTTCTGAGTTCCTTGACGGTTTTAGGAACTGGGAAACCTTGAATTGCCTGAACTTTCGCAGGTAAAGGCTTGGTACCACTGGGGGATATATAATATCCCAAAAATGATACCTCAGACACTCCAAAGTTACATTTTGAAGTATTGATGACAATACCGTACTCCTGCAGCCTAGTGAAGAGTTGTCTCAGGTGACTTTTATGAGTGTCTTCATCTTCCGAAAAAATAAGGATATCGTCGAGGTACGCGTAGCAGAAGTCCAATCCTCGTAGCACCTCGTCTATAAATCGCTGGAAGGTTTGCCCGGCATTACGAAGTCCAAACGTCATGAATGGGAATTCATAAAGTCCAAATGGTGTCGCGATAGCGGTTTTGTGGATATCCTCTGGGTTGATAGGAATCTGATGATATGCTTTAACCAAATCAATGGCAGAAAAAATCTTACAGCCAGAGGGCTATGTGCAAAGTCCTGTATATGGCGAATAGGGTATCTGTCCGGAATAGTCCTGGCGTTTAACATCCTATAGTCGCCACATGGGCGCCAGCCATTACCTTTTTTAGGTGCAAGGTGTAGTGGGGATGACCAAGAAGATTCGGAGGGTCTGGCTATGCCCATCTGAAGCATAGATGCAAACTCCTCTTTTGCTATTTTCAATTTGTCAGGGGCCAGCCTACGTGGTGTACATGATACGGGTGGCCCTGGTGTAGTACGTATATGGTGTACTGTATTGTGTTTGGGTGCGTGTAGTGGAGTACCGGATGGGCGAGTAATTTCGGGGTAGTCCCCTAGTATGTTATGATAAATAGACTCACCAGTGATCACCTTTACCGAGGAAATAATGTCAGAAGGATACGCAGGCAAAGCCACGGTGGAAAGCGATGTATTGTTATCGATTAAACGCTTATTCCTGCAATCAACAATGAGGTTATAATACGACAGAAAATCGACACCTATTATCGCCTTAGTGACGTCGGCTACGATAAATCGCCAAGCGAAATCGCGGCGTAATCCTAAATTTAAAATTAAATTAGCATAACCATATGTATCTATAGCAGTACCATTGGCTGCGCATAATTGAAAATTAGTCTTAAATCTACCTTCTTTGACACAATTATAAGGAAAAACACAGAGGTCACTACCAGTGTCCACTAAAAACTGCATTCTTGTCTTCGAATCGGTTACAAATAGGCGACCGGTACTTGGGCGATCGGCAGTCGCCATTATCGACCGCCCGTCGATTTTTCCGAAAAGTCACAGGGTTTTACGCACCTTTTTGCTTTATTACCGAACTTAGCATGGTACCAGCACTGAGGATACCTCTTGTAACTAGACTGGGATCTCGAAGAGCTTGAGCGGTACCGTCTGCGACTTCTGGATCGGTCACGCTGTGTTGGTCGCGACATTCGTTTCATCCTCGTTGTTAGCTCCTCTACTTGTCTACTAAGTTCGGCGATTTGACGAGTCATGTCATTAGAACTGCCACGCGGTCGTTCTGAACTTGAAGTTGAAGCCACAACACATGGCGACGTTAGCTCTTGAATGCGGTCAGCCAAGTCAGAAAGTTGTTCCAACGAATGGGACGGCTGCGATGCGAGCACCGTCTGGATATTTGTAGGTAGGCGATTACACCAAATACTTCGAATGAAGTCTTCCGGAACAGAGGGTCCAGCTAGGTCTTGAAGGTGTCTCAAGAATTGGGAGGGTTTTCTATCCCCAAGTTCCTCATGTGTGAGTAACTGCTTGACCTTCTTTTCGTGTGAAGCAGATAACCGTCGAATCAGTTCTGATTTTATTTTCTCATACCGATTGTTCAGTGGAGGGTTAACGATAATATCCTTGACACTTTTTGCATACTGCATGTCTAAATTGGTAATTACGTTTGAAAATTTTACCCGATCGTCATCGATGTCGTAGTTTTCAAATATTCCATCTAGCAGAGCAAACCAAAGCTCTGGGTCTTCTGGTGAAAAGGGAGGCACCTTGAAATTGTACTTCGACATAGGTGGTAAATCGCCATCCACTGAGCCACATACCTTCCTTGCGTGGCGAATTGTAACATGGCTGCTCTTATGTGACGTGGCGCTTTTTACTGAATCACTGGAATCGCTCATCTTGTAATTTGTGTTCTATCCGGGGTCACAAATTATAGCGTGATTGTTCGGGTTAATCTCGCGTGCGGTAGAATAACAACACTTTATAGTTTAAACATAAAAGTATATTTCCACATGAAGTTCACAACACACAACTCACAGTACAATAGACAATTACATGATAGAAAAGTTACAGCTATATAGTAGAAGGAGTAGAAGTCAATAGGAAACAGAGATAAGCGCAAGAAGTGAAGTAAAAAGCAAACAATATTTTACACGTAACACGTAACTTATAGCGGCGGTATATCGAGCGACACGGGCTTCGCGTACGAGACTGTGGCAAGACTGAGGAGTGGCGCTAGTGCTATCCTGCGCGGGCGCTCGAGTAACGGGATCGCCGATTCTCGGCGCGTTTCCATTTTACAACATAAAATTATTTTATTCTATTATAATATATTTTATTTGTAATAAAACTTTTACTATACATTTTGTTTTGTAATTATAAATATATATTTATGTAATATGTTAAGCTATTAAATGAATAACAATAAAAATTAAATATTTAACAAAATTAAAACTGAATTAAATTTTTGAAACTTACTTGAATAACAAATATAATACCCTACAGGGTCGTCACATCCCGACGCCTTTAAAATAAATGAATGAAATTACTTTGAAAATAACGTCTTTCTGTTTTTGAAACTTCTTCTTTTTCATCCTATCCTTATGCTCACGCTAAGTGTGGTCGGCACAGTACGTCTTCTTCATCCATTGTCTTCTATTATTCGTCATCTCTGCACTCACTCCTTTTCCACGCATATCCTATACCACACATTTCATCTTTTAATTCCATCGTTCTTTCTGAAACTAATTTTAAATAACTCTTCCAGGTACTGCAGAAGACAAGGGCAAATTTTTTAAACAATAAAACCGATAAAGAGGAAAAAGGTTTGGAAATCTTTCATATAAAGTCAAAATACAAGTTATATAAAATAATTAATAAAATTTGTCCATAAACAATATCAGCATATTATATATAATCTGTTCTTATTTCTAATCTATTCTTTATTGCCCTTGTCATTGTGTATGTTTCCGGACCCCCGAGACAGCATGTAATTATCCTAATGGGGGCCGTTAAGTGTCTAGCGTTTATTAATTATTTTTTTAGGACCTAAATTCAAGGCTTTCATGGAACTTCTATTAGAACTAACAATAGAAAAAGAGATCTTAAAGGATGATGAGATAAGAGAGGAAGTGGATACAATGATAGCAGCCGGTTATGAGACTTCGGCCACTGTTCTCACTTTTTGCATGTTAATGATTGGCTCCTACCCAGAGGTTCAAGAAAAACTTAATAAAGAGTACATAGCTTTCTATATTTTTTATTTACAACCAATATTAAAACATATTTTTGAAGACGTTGTGGCACAGTGGTAGCGAACCTGGTTATGCTATGTTTGTATTGACCATGCAAACATTTTTCCGGTCTGCGTGAATTTGTCCTTGTCCTTGTATGTGTTTCCGGACCCCGACACAGGATATCATTATCCTAATGGGGGCCGTTGAGTGTGCAACGTTTACTATTATAATATTTACAATTCAATGCTAATTATATATACAAATAACTTCAACTGTACAAATCATGTCCACGGGGAATAGTGGCAAGAATGCTAGCTGCATTTCGCCGCTGAATTTTCATCTCGATTCTTTGTTTCGCCCAAATTATTTTATTTTTTACTTTAAAATAAATCATTTATTTTAGACTGCAGAAAGTTTTCGGTGATGATGACAGAGATTTAACCAAAAAGGATTTCTCAAACTTAATTTATTTAGATGCTGTTATCAAAGAAACTTTGCGTTTCTACCCAGTTGCACCTGTTGTAGCTAGATACCTGGACAAAGATGTTAAATTACGTAAGTTTAGTAGTGTAGTCTTTAATGGTAGTAGAGCCACGCTCCTCCCAGCACAAAAGGGCCGGCTCTACCGGGTAAGTACTACCCTCTCGCAGCAAATCGGCGTAAAGTAACAGGACCTACTGATCCTAGGTTCTGTTGCATTTGTGCGATGAGTGATCAATCAATCTCTTACCCCCTCTGTTCCCTTCCTTTTTTCCCTTCTCATCCCTTCTCTCCTATCCTTCGGTTCGGCAACGCGCATGTAATATTTCCGGTATCGCGCGCGTTCATAGGTTACGGTGACTGTTTACCATCAGGCGGACCGTATGCTTGTTTGCCACCAGTCATGAAATAAAAAAGAAAGACGACCTGAAATATTCTATTATATTTTACTACAATCTGATCTACTTATGACGACGTTGTGACGCAGCGGTAGCAAACCTTCCTTAAGCGTCACAGGTATGTGTTCCGATCTGGGTGTGTTTGTCCAAGCATGCAAGGAGCATGTGTTTCCGGACCCCCGACACAGGATACTACTATCCTTATGGGGGCCGGTGAGTGTGTAGCGATAATTTATTTATTTCATAAGGTAACATGTAAGTCAATCTGTTAACTGAATTCTTTACTACAGGTAATTGCACACTATCTAAAGGTGCTAGGTGCTTCATGTTTATCTATGGAGTTCATCATAGTTCCATATGGGGGTCCGACTTTGAAGATTTCAGACCTGAAAGATGGCTCGACCCCGATTCATTGCCAAAATCTCCTACGGCTTTTGTTGGTTTCAGCGCAGGGAGAAGAAATTGTATAGGTAATTATATTATCTTTAAAAAAATCTTCGCAATAAATAAATATTGACGGGTTTTTATCGATATCCAGAATGTTGTCGCTGTTATTAAGTTCAGAGTTTTGACGGGG
Source organism: Hestina assimilis (assembly GCA_023373885.1). Taxonomy (NCBI): domain Eukaryota; kingdom Metazoa; phylum Arthropoda; class Insecta; order Lepidoptera; family Nymphalidae; genus Hestina; species Hestina assimilis. The sequence continues at coordinate 13,167,242 of CM041756.1, forward strand.
TGGGGGTGTAGCGGTAGCGAACCTGCCTTAAGCTCGGAGCAGATGTTTGTATTGACCATACAAGCATGTTTTCCGATCTGGGTGTGTTTGTCCTTATAGTTGTGTATGTTTCCGGACCCCCGACACAGGATATAACTATCCTTATGGGGGCTGGTGAGTGTGTGGCGTTTATTTATTTATTATTATTATTTCTTATTGTAATCTTATAATGTATTATACAGGCTATTTTTAATGGATATTATAGTCTGTTAAATGTAAGTTAAACCATGCGCAGTAACACGTTTTGGGTCTCAACCGTATGCGGTATGAAGGGAGCCGCGTTTAGTACACTCGGTCACAGTTGTTTTAGTTCTTCACTACATAGTATAAAACAAAGTCGCATTCTCTGTCCCTAAGTATGCTTAAATCTTTAAAACTACGCAACGGATTTTGATGCGGTTTTTTTAAATAGATAGAGTGATTGAAGAGGAAGGTTTATATGATAGTAGAGACAAAAAAAAAAATTTGAGCTTTCTAATGTGATGTCATAAATAATTACATTTAAAGCGTGCGGGCCTCGGGCAGTAATGAATAAATCAAAACTACTGGATCGATTTTAATCATTTTTTCAGTGAATGACATAGGCTATTTATTTTATACCCGTGCGAAGCCGGATCGGGCCGCTAGTTAACAACAATTTATTAAAAGTTAAATTAAAATATAAATTAGTTTTGTCAAGTGTGTTAACATTTATTTCAAGATAATGCCTCGACCACAATCAACTTTAAGGAGACGGGAGAGAAGGATGGTATTTGACGTTTATAGTTATTTTTTAAAAGAAAATAGTAACGAATTCTCTGAATAAAACTGCGGAAGATACGAAGAAGTCTGTCTCACTATTAATAACGTACATTAACTTTTTTTTATACATAGGTACCTTTTTTCCATACTATTTATTTGTTTTATTCTATTTAAGTAATTAATAACGATAATAAATAAATAATTAATTGAATTAAGAAGAAATAATAACTATATTATATACTTAATAAGACGAACCCAATATTTTTGTCTAACATTTTTGTCCATTATTGTACCTGCGCAGAAGCAGCCATTTTGGTTCAACTTAAATTTAAGTAACTATACTCATTTATAAAAATTCTTGGGAATCTTGATGCATCTCATTCAGGAACCAAATTTTGTAAAATAATAATTGTAAGCTTTCTATATTCGAAAAGAGTTACTATCGAGTTTCTTGTCGGTTCTTCTGGGTAGAATGAACCTCCCAAACCGTCGCGTCGGGAGTGTTTGAAAATTCAAGACGCTAGTAGCCAGTTACGCTTACTGATCAGTAAACGATCGGTGGGTTAAGCAACTTTAGCCGCGGTCAGTCACTAGATGGGCAATCGTATACTGGTATTTCAACTGAGCGTCTCCGTGCTTCGGAGCGTATAACGTCTGTGCCGGTTTTTATAACTCTATAAATAGTGGAAAAAAAGTAACTGTACCATCAGAGTTGAGTTTGGTTGGGTTGGCCACTACCACTCTAGCCTGGGACTTCTTTGCTTTTAGATCTCCTTCTACAATGTGACCCTCAGAAAAAGCAATCTCTGCACGCCATCTATATAAATAGGCATGGATATCCGCCTCTAGATCCCATGGTGGTGATCCCGCCAGCAAGCACGCCGCCTCAAAAGAAGAGCGAAAACCCCTAATGACTCCAATCGCAATTGATCTTTGGGGTCTGCGCTGTAGCTCAACTGTCTTACTGCTCAAAATGTGGTCCCAAACAGGAGCTCCATACAACGCTATGGATCGCCTCTAAATATAAGCGACAACAATGCATTTTAGGTCCACAGCAATGTCTTTCATTTCACCTGCCACTCTCACTAACCGAGGGGTGAGTTGCTTGAAGTGTTCACGAAAGTTCCACCTACGGTCTAACGTCAGTCCAATATATTTTACATTCTTTTATGTTGCAAACAATGATACGTTGTGTGTTGGCAAACAAGCATACGGCCCAACTGGTGGTAAGTGGTTGCCGTAGCCTATGAGCGCTTGCACCACCATTAGTTGGTGTCACTCACGCGTTACCAACCTCGAGATATTAGTTCTTAAGTCTCCTCTGCCCAGTAATTTCACTAGCGTACAGTGCCCTTCAAACCGTAATATAGTAATGAGTGAGCACTACTATTTGGCGGCAGAATATTTGACACTGCGGTGGTACCTACCTAGCCGGCCTCTTGCAACAAAAGACCTACCACCAGTGTACATGGGGCTTGACCTCAACACAAGCCTCTCTAAATAGTGATTTGTAATCCACTAGGCAGTGCTCGACGACGGCCATGAAACCATACGGCTTCCGACTTGTTAAATGCCACCTGAAGCCCTAGTAGCCTAATTTGGTCCACCAACTTTGTGACACTCATCGAGGTTAGATTAATGTTGCCACTCGCGGTGACTGAGGTATCATCTCGATAGCTGATGACGTTGATTCCCTCTAGAAGATCGCAGCGTAACTGATTAACGTGAATGATTGAAATTAACGATTATTATTATTATAAGAACTTTTTCTTAATGAAAAGGAAATTCAAATGTTTTTTAAAAGTCTACTTGACACATATGTATAGTTCATACTCTAGATTGTATTTAAAGTAATTTCCATTTCCATATATTTCTTGTAACGAGATCTTAGCTGAACTTGTAATTTGGAAAATTTTACTTATTTTTTTTTAAGAACTTGTTTTTTTAATAATGTTTTCCTCCGAATAAGCTTGTGTTAGGAGCGGGTGGTACGACAATACCCAAGGGGGACAGAATCGAACCAGTGACTCTCGAGATAACGGAGTGAAGTAGGCCCTTCTAGCGTTGAGCTATTAAGGCTTTACTTTGTGAAATCAATCAATCGAGTGTTTATATATCTTCTTCGTCCTAGCATTATTCCCGGTATTTTATTTACCCAGAGTCTGCTTATTACTCTTATCCGGATTTGACAGGTTACTAGTTTTTACACGGAGCGATTACCATCTGACCTCCGCAATCCCAAAGGCGAACCAGTAACTCATTTGATAAGAGCAATTTACTTATAAAGAGTTAACGATTATTATCAGATGTGATGACCGGGACCGACAACTTAACATGCTCTCAGAGGCGTGGTGGAGAGACCTACACGGACAAACGCCCAGACCGAAACAGAAATTTTAACAAACATCTGCTCGAGCGGGAACCGTCTAGACTAAAGGCAGACTCGCTACCCACAACGCCACAAGGTGTCCGAGTGTTTATATATATTTGAAATAATTTTGTGGTGTATGTTTTAGGTAAAGCGTACGCTTTGATGTCTTTGAAGACCTCATTGGCGCATATATTGAGGAACTATAAACTTCAAGGCGATCATACAAAACTGGAACTCGACCTGGACATCGTTCTGAAACCTGTTTCTGGACATCACATCTCAATTCAAAGAAGGAAATAATAAAAGTCGTATTTAAACTTAGTTTTATAACAAATATAATTGAAAAGAAAAATTGGCTTTTATTTTTTATCCACACAGTGAATATAATAAGCTTTATTTAATAAGAATATTACTGTTTAGTTACTTCGTTCTATAGATTTGTTTATGTGAATAAGTTGACAAACAAGCATACAACCCTGATGGTAAGTGGTTGCCGTAGCCTATGAACACTTGCAGCACCACTAGTAGGTGCCACTCATTCGTTGCCAACCTCGAGATATTGGTTCTTAAATCCCCTCTGCTAATTTCACTAATTTCACTAAAAATAATTTCACTAGCGTATAGTGCTCTTCAAACCGGAACACTGTAATGCCTAAGCACTACAATTTGATAATTTTATCAATCAGTGCCTCAAAAATACGTCCATCCATGATTCCCTTTTAATAAAAATAATTAGCAGTCAAGTGCGTTGTGAACTACGCACAGTGGAAATTAAAGGGTTCCGCAGCTTGATTATGAAGAATTTTAAGGGCTTTAAAAATATTACGGATTAAAATCGACCGCAAAAAGAAGTTGGTAATTTCATAGTAATTATTAAAATTAATATGAAAAACAAAGTTATGGGAAAGACTTTTATATCTCTTAAATTTGTAGACCTATCTTCTTCAAACCAAATGTGGTTGAAATTTTGTTTGATGTCCTACAAGCTCAATTTTTTCCACAATTTTAAATCCCATAGTTCAAAAGTTATAGCTAATATGTCAACAACTACTGAATTAATAAAAAAAGTCAAAATCAAACCTCCTTATCATTTTGCAAGACCTGTCCAAAGATTTCTAGATACACGTTGACATACGTTGAATTTTTTTTTCCAACACTTTGTTACATGAATGACTGCTACCCTTATTTCATTTATATTTTAAGATTTCATTACAGAATCGTTGTCAAATCAAAATCCCACAAATATGACTGAAACACAGATTATTTTAAAAACCATTATATTAATAAGCATCGGTTCACAGTAAAATTTTATTTCTCCTTTGAATAGAGATATGGTGCCCAGTTACAGGCTTCAACACGACGTCAAATTTGAGTTGCATATTCGTGTGATCGCCTTTAACTTTATAGTTTCTAAATATATGCACCAATGTAGTCTTCACAGACATAAAGGCGTAGGTTTTACCTGAAAAATTATAAATCATCACTACAAAGTATAAAACAAAGTCGCTTTCTCTGTCCCTATATCCCTATGTATGCTTAAATCTTTAAATCTACGCAACGGATTTTGATGCGGTTTTTTTAATAGATAAAGTGATTGAAGAGCAAGGTTTATATGTATAAAAACATCCATTAAATAGTGAAGAAATATTGTTACTTTGAGGTTTCTAATGTGATGTCGTAAATAATTAAATTTTTTCCCTTTACATTGCAACAAACGTAGGCCTGAACCCTACGATATTTATCAAAATAATATATTTTATACCCGTGCGAAGCCGGATTGAGCTGCTAGTTTAGATATATAGTGCGTTTCAAATGAGAATAGGACTGGACTCGTGGATAACTTCATACTTCATAACAAAGTAAAAGTAGCGTTAGCACAATAAACCATAAATAATAAAGTTTCTTTAATTTATATAACATATAAATTTTACTAGTTACTATGGAGCATTGATATATTATGCGTTACAGGTGAATACTTTCCTGAATTAGTCCTATGATTATAAAATCATTAAGATTTATTAAAAATACGTTCGTTATAGTATATTCGTTCGTTCGTTGACTTTTTTTGCAAATTGTACTAAAAACCTGAAGTTGTTGACCATTCCGGTTCAAGATGGCGGATTTTTTAGTACTATTCTTATTTGAAACGCGCTATCACAGATTTATTTTATACCATTGACAGGTCCTTACATATAAAAAAAAATTCAAAGACTCGCTGGTGCTCTTTCGTAAATTCAACACCAGCGGAATGGAACACAGTCACAAGCTTGAAACATAACCATTTTTCCATTTGTTACTCGTTCATAATTGATTAAATATATTATCACACATAAAACCCCTTTCCATACAATTATTTCCTTGACGTGAAAATTATTAAAAACATTATTAGTTATCCGGAAAAAATTCTAATTAGCGATAAGACCTTCCACTTGGATACCTATACATATAGCCCCCGTCTGGGGAAGCTATAAATATTGTAAATAAAAAACTTCTACTACGAATCGAATAACGAAACTTTAGAATTTTTCTCTATACGAAGGGCTGGTGTTTAGTTTATATAAAGGCAATGCTCGTAAAACCTTTCTATAGCCCCGTCAGGCATGATTCTGGTATTATTCGATAAAAGAATTACCAATACAATTCCTTCTTCCCGCGCTAAATCCCGCAAACGCTGTAGGCAATTTCGGCAATGAAGTAGGATCGAGCCACCTTTCAGGATAGAACTTCTCTGCATCGGGCCCCCATATAGGACTACGATGAACTCCGTAGATAAGCATAAAGCATGTAGATCCTTTAGATAGGGTACAATTCCCTGGGACAGAGTAAAGGTATCGTGGTTAGTGATAAAATATTTTAATATATTCTTCTTCTTATCCAGATATGACAGGTTACTAGTTTTACCCAGAGCGATTGCCATCTGACCTCCACACAGCTCTAAGGGCGAACCAGTAACTCATTGGGTAAGAGCAATTCCCTATCAAGAGTTAACGATTATTATCAGATGTTATAATGACAACTGGGACCGACGTTAAGGTGGTCCGAGGCACGGTGAGGAAACCCACAAGAACAAACGCCTAGATCGAAACAGATATTTGTAAGATCAATGCAAACATCTGCCCGAGCGGAAAATTATGAATGATCATCAAGCTTATATAGAGCTAATTTGACTTGATGATGGGATCTTTTACACTGGTGGTAGGTCTTTTGTCAAGAGGCCAGCTGGGTAGGTACCACCGCAGTGTCTAGATATATATAAATTTTATATGCACGCTAATGGTAAAAGATCGCATATTTTTTTTTAAAGTAGCTTGTGATGTGAAACTCCTTAATAACTCCATAAAATTATCTTATTTACTCACGCAATTTCACATCCTTATCCAGGTGTCTTGCTATACCGGGTATAACCGGGTAGATACGTAGCGTTTCCTTCAAAACAGCGTCCAAATAATATAAACGTGAGAGATCATGTTTCGTTACATCTCTGTCATCATCACCGAATACTTCGTGCAATCTATAATAAATAACAAAAGTAAAAAATGCAAGGGTAGTAGAGCCTTACAGATGCTTCTCTCATCACAAATGGGCCGGCTAGACCGGGGAAGTGCTACCCTCTCACAGTTGCGTGCGATGAGTGAGAGCGCCGGAGGCTCAAACTCCCACCCATCTAAAAAAATATTAAAAAGATATACATTTTTATTTTTATGTTAGAGGGGCAAACGACACGACGTTGTGGCGTTGTGGGTAGCATGTCTGCCTTTAGTTGGGTCGACGGTTGGGTTCGATTCCCGCTCGGAATGTTTGTTAAATTTCTGTCTCGGTCTGGACGTTTATCTGCGGGTCTCCCCACCGTGCCTCGGAGAGCACGTGAAGCTGTCGGTCCCGTTTGTTATCACAAAACATCTGATAATAATCGTTAACTCTTGATAAGTAAATTGCTCTTATCCAATGAGTTACTGGTTCGCCCTTAGGGTTGCGGAGGTCAGATGGCAATCGCTCTGTGTAAAGACTAGTAACCCGTCAAATCCGGATAAGAGTAATAAGCAGACCCTGGTTAGAATAAAATACCGGGAATAATGCTAGGACGAAGAAGAAGTTAGAGGGGGCACACGGGCAGGAGGCTCATCTGATGCTAAGCGATCACCGCCGTCCATAAATATCTGCAACACTAGAGGGCATGCGTTGCCGACCTTTTAGGATACAACTTCACGAGTTTATCACCAACGCACAGTGGTAACTAACTTAGTGGGCCTTTTAAGCCCTACCACTAGATTGCAGGTTTCTTTACGATGTTTTCCTTCACCGCTAAGCACGAGATAAATTTGAAGCACAAATGAAGCACTTGCAACGCATACGTTTTCGATCCATTGGACAATCACGTCTCAAGAATTAATCTATCAACAACCAAAGTGTAAAAAAAACAAGTCTTGCGACGAAGTTCTCTTACAAAAAGCTGAGTGATCTCATGAAAAACCATGACTGAAACTTGGGAATTGAGCAACATATTCTACTAATTAAATTACTTAAGTATCGTGTATTTCAAGGTTTTTAATCTTTTTGTAGATCATCATCTTTTTTATTATTTTTTTTCAAAAATTAGCGAGACTGCTAGAAATACCCAAGAATTTGGATGATTTATGACTGAGAGAAGTTTAACTAACGATAATAATTGGTAAACAATAAGGTAATTATTAGGTACTTGGACATGATATCGTTTACGTATTACGAAGACTCCGTTGTCCGTCTGTCGGTCAATTTTTTACAATAAAATACTTGCTTTTTCTTATTTATTTTAATTTTTTTAGTTTACTATAAAAGCATATTTATAATTTTTTTCTGTCGGATTTTTTAAATTATCAAATTGTCATCGGTCCTTGACTAGTATGAAACAAATTAATCCGACGTTTTGAAGGAGCTCAAAATCATGTTCAAAGCATCCATGACATACATAATTATGAAGCTAATAAATGCGTGTCAAAAAACTTACTCTTCAATAACTTTTTCTTGAACTTCAGGGTAGGAGCTGATCGTCAACATACTGTACAAGAGGGCAGTTGCTGAAGTTTCAAAGCCAGCTAGTATCGTACCGTCCACTTCTTCTCTAATCTCCTGGTCATTTAAAACCCCCCTTTCTGCCTCTAATTCTATTAAATAATTTAACAAAGCCTTAAATTTAGGTCCTGGAAAACAATTGACAGATTAGATACACATATAAATTTTAATAAGATTCATTAATTATCCCGCGTGTGCTATACCTTCTGTATTTTCCATACTGTTTTTACTGTTTGAGTAATCTATTTTCATCTTTTGCAACATCTGTAAAGATTTAAGAATGCATTAAAAAAACTACAAATTCGATGAAATATATAATTGCTTTTACGGTAGTAGAACCATTCTCCGAGCAGAAATAGACCGGCGAGAAAAACTACCCTCTCACAGAAAATCGGCGTAAAATAACAGTATCAATAGGTACTGTTTCGTGCGATAAGTGAGAGCAAAAGCCCAATTTGCCACCTTTTCTATTCCCTTCCTTTTTTCCCTTCTTAAATTCTGTCCTATTCCTTGGGTTCATAGATTGCGGTGACTACTTACCAGGCGAACCGGATGCTTATTCGGCAACCGTCATGAAATAAAAACAAATTGTATTTAGGTATACTATTTACTTGCCTCGAAAAAAATCATAAGCTGTCAGTCCCGGTTGTTATCACAACATCTGATAATAATCATTAACTCTTGATAAGTAATTTGCTCTTATCCAATGAGTCACTGGTTCGCCCTTTGGGTTGCGGAAGTCAGATTGTAATCGCTCTTTGTAAAAATTAGTAACCTGTCAAATCAGGTTAAGAGTATAAGCAGAATAGAAGAGAATACAATTGTACTTTTTTCTTCATTATCTATAAATACATTGTTATCAAGAAAACCGGCGTCAGGATGTGACGAACCCATCGCCCGCTGTTGGGATAACTTCTATCACAGCAGAGATTATTCCACCAGTGCAAGCAGTCACACTGGTGGCAGGTCTTTTGTTGCAATAGACCGGCTAGGTTACCGCCACCACAGTGTTAAATATTCTGCCGTCAAATAGTAGTGCTTAGGCATTGCTGTGTTCCGGTTTGAAGGGCACTGTACGCTAGTGAAATTACTGGGCGGACGAGATTTAAGAACTAATATCTCGAGGTTGGCAACGCGTGAGTGGCACCTACTAATGGTGCTGCAAGCGCTCATATGCTACGGCAACCACTTACCTTCAGGTGGGCCGTATGCTTGTTTGCCAATTTCTAACATAAAAAAAAACCTTTAATATTTGTACTCAATCATTGTTTCAGTTAATACTAGACAAATATAAACTTTGTAGTCCTAGTTTTCGTCTGCGTTATGTCAGTAATTTTAAGGGGCTAGGTAATCGCATCTTCAACAAAATTCCAGATTCCATAATGGAATTGCCAATAACAAGTTTCAAATCTACATTTTAAAAACAACTTACAAATAAAGCATATTATTCGTTAGAGGAATATTCCTCTATTTTTCCGATTAAAATGCTTGTGACTTAATATTGCTAGATCTCATTCAAGAACCAAATTTTATAATAAAGAATACAATTGTAAACAACATATATTTGAAAAGAGTAACTGTCGAGTTTCTTGTCGGTTCTTCTCGATAGAATCCGATCGGTAGCGTTTGATTATTGAAAAGTACTTTTTACAAGCTTATTTGAATAAAAATTATTTTGATTTTGTTACAAACCGTATTCGACATAGAATGTAAAATCTTCAAGCATTCATCTTGTTTTTTCTTCAGTGACGACCAACTGAACATAAAATTGTGTAACCACAGTTTTTGAACCCTTTCTGCGAATATATGGCATATTTGATCCACGGCCATTATAAATTGACCGTCATTAAAATCCATTCCGAAAGTAGTTTCTAAAAATTATATTATATGATTTTAGTTTTTGTACTGATGGTAGGCCTTTCATTGCAAGAGGTCGGCCAGGTAGGTACCACCGCAGTGTCTGTTACTCTATCGTTAAGGAGGATATTTTGTTTCGGTTTGAAGAACACTGTAGTTAGTGAAATTACTGCGTAAAAGAGATTTATGAACCAATACCTCGAGGTTGGCAACGTGTGAGTGACTCCTGCAAATGTACCATACATTTTGCAAGCGCTCATAGGCTACTAAAACCGCTTACCAAAAGCTTGCTTGTCAGCTTAGTCTCATAAAAAAAACTTTTAATTGATATATTTTTCACTTTAGTATTTTAATCAAGCGTCACGGGTTCGATCCTGACCTAGTTGGGCTGTTGTCGTACCCACTCCTAGCGCAAGCTTCGAGCTTATTTCGAGGGGAATAGGAATATTAGTAATGCCTTGAAAAAGCAATGCTAATATTCTTTCAAAAAACTGCTGCCGGGACCCGTTTCATTCAATTATTTATTTTATTTATTACAAGCATCCGCCCGCGACTTCATCCGCGCAGGAAATTGGCTCAGGAGATAAATGAAACATTTTAAGTAAATAATATTCTAAAAGCAAAATCCAAAGCAAAGTTCAACGGAATACGTCCTGTAGTACATTTTTAATCGCACAGGAATCTAATATTTGTCCGGAATAAAAAGTTATTTTGTGTTAATCCAGATAAAAAGATAAAGCCGTTGAGCCGTAGCGAACCAGCCTTAAACGCCGCAGGTCACTGGTTCGATTTTCGCTCGGAGCATAATATGTTTGTATGCATGGTCAATGCATGCATATTTTCCGGTCTGGGTGTATTTGTCCTTATCGTTGTATGTGTTTCCGGACCCCCGACACGGGATATCACTAACCTAATGGGGGCTGTTGAGTGTGCAGCGTTTATTTATTTGTATATTTTTTTTAAAGAATATTAGCATTGTTTTATCAATGCATTACTTATCCTATTGCCCCTCTAAATAAGCTCGAAGCTTGCGCTAGAAGTGGATACGACAATAGCTTAAGGGGGTCATGATCGAACCCGCAACTGTCGCGTTGAGCTATTGAAGCTATATTATTGATTATTACAGCCTTAACGTCATGTGGACCCACTAAAACCTCCTCGGTGGCCGACCTCAGTGCGATTGACAGGTTAAGGGAACTCTCGCAGAACTAACCAACGCGACCTGGTCCGCTGGTCCCGGGGGGGCGAGATGGTAAGCCCCCCAGCGCTTCCCACGCAAGTGCGTACGGCAATCGGGTCCACACCGACTACAGTCCTCCTCAGGGCACGCTATATTTGACTATTACAGCCTTAGCCTTATGTTGTACAATATAATTAAGATAACTTACGGCAAATAGTTTCCAAAGCATGATGCCGTATATAATTATAAGGGTCAAAGGACCTCTTGCCAATTTCAATATCCAGAAGTTTGACAAATTCCCGTGAGCGTTTATTGAATACATCCAAAAATCCATCTAAAATTTTCTGACTGAACGCTGGATTGAGTAATTTGCGATGAACTTTCCAAATTGATGCTGAAAGAAATGTAAGTTCCAGAACTAAGGGTCTACCGTGAACTCTTAATAACAATTCCATTGCGATCCAACTCAATTCGAGCAGTAAAACGATTCAGATTTGTGGGCATGACGTATAAATGGACGCAAATAAGCAATACCATGTTAACCCACAAAAATTTAAAAAGCTGAGTTATATATGCAGAATTTTTGGTAAATGGCTGAAGAACATTTTTCTTTAATATTTGTAGGGTTTTAAGTTTTAAAACTTCTAAAAAGTCATTTTTAATCATGCAATTTATGTACTACTTTAAACGTTTTGGGTTATATTATATACGAAATATGCAGTTTGTATACTTTTTTTTGTGAAAATAAGTGAAATAACTTACATAAATCTGAAATTGCCAAAAAGTTGACCAATACATAAAAAAAATCATATAAAGCAAGTTGTTCAAAATATTCAAACGCGTTATTCTTGAAATGACATTCGTTTGGGGTGCGGTATTGCTTATTTGCGTCCAAATATAATTATATGTCACGGTAAGAAATAGCGATGTAGCTCAGTTCAATTAATTCAGTTAGTAAAACGTAGCCCAACGTAGCTCCTGTTCTTTTAAAATATAACACATATTATCGTTTTATAGCATAATTGTTTTAAGTCTATGAGGCCAGCGTAAATTACGTCAAACGCATTTCATGATGTTTTGACTTATCCTACGTCCTCCTCACAGCTAGTCACACTTGTGAGACGGACCTCCTTAACCCCTCTCAGCCTCTCTACCCCTAGTGTCACGACACGTTGACATTATATGAAATTACAACAGCGATTCCTAAATTAATTAAATACATTTAAGTTTCGTTAACAGTATCGATTTCGCGTTTATACGTAAATGTATTAAATTTTTGAAACGTGACGTAAATAAACTTAGCCCCCCTCCATGACTTGCCACAAAATATCGCACTTCATCGATCCCCAATTTTTTCTTTTTCTTCATAACGGTTGGCAACCACACGGAAACCTATGAACGCACGCGATATTTGAATTATCACATACACCACGCCCAAAGAGATAATAGAGAAGCAATGAAAAGAGAAAAAAGTAAAAGAACAGAGTGGATCGGAGATTGTTACTTTACGCTGATTTTCTATGAGACGGTAGTACTTCCCAGTCGAGCCGGTCTGCTGCGAGAAGCATGGCTCCATTGCTACGCTTTACGTGTGAGGTAATTTATAGCTGATTCTTATGTTTTTTTTTATGTTAAAAGTTGGCAAACAAGCATACGGCCCACCTGATGGTAAGTGGTTACCGTAGCCTATGAGCGCTTGCAGAACCATTAGTAGGTGCCACTCACGCGTTGCCAACCTCGAGATATTGGTTCTTAAATCTCGTCTGCCCAGTAATTTCACTAGCGTACAGTGCCCTTCAAACCGGAACACAGTAATGCCTAAGCACTACTATTTGGCGGCAGAATATTTGACACTGCGGTGGTACCTACCTAGCCGGCCTCTTGCAACAAAAGACCTACCACCAGTGTGACTGACTGCACTGGTGGAATAATCTCTGCTGTGACAGAGGTTATCCCAACAGCGGGCGATGGGGTCGTCACATCCCGACGCCGGTTGTTGCCAAGATCTCACCGGTTATCCTATCTAAAATTTTGATTCAGTCGACAAATGAAGACTCAGTTTTTCCTGAGTTTTTAGAAAAAGTACTTACATTTAGCAACTATCAGACCTTCACCAATCCAGGTTTTCGGAACATCGTAAGAAACGTTCTTTTGTAGGCAAGCGTTGGAGACCGTCAAAAAATCTTCAGGGTCGCTTAGTACTGTAAAAATTGAGACCAAATCAGCTCTCTCTACTTAAAAATGGTGGAATATAGAATAAAACATAAGTGCACGAGGAATAGTTAGTTAAGCTTAAAGTATTATTAAATATCTGGTACATTTAGCCAGGGTACTGTGCTAGCATGTTGGGCCAACGTATTCGGCTGTCTGTTGGTGGTTGCCGGCAAACAGTGTACAAACGTTGGCGTCTTATTCGGTTTGTTGATATTGCGACTGTACGAGCTTCCACTTTCATCTATAATAGCGCCAATGCAGAATAAGCCAATGTTATTTTCAGTTGGTAAGCAGTCATGCAACTTATGTACTTGCGATACTTGAAGTATCACATGCGCCTGGTGGAAGATTGGGCCACACGATCCAACAGTACCTACTGATACTGTTACGCCGATTTTCTGGGAGAGCGTAGTACTTCTCCGGTCTAGTCGGCTCATTTGTTCTGGGAGGGTTATGGCTCTACTACTACTAAATCTATGGTTACTGAACATATATTTTGCCAAAAATTATATACCGTATACTGTCTGAGGTCCGATTTGAAGAGAAATAATTCCATCAGCTTTTTGAGATTTGTAGGACAAGTCTTTGAGCAAATTCCAAAATTCTGTAAAAAAATCACAGAGAATATGAACTTATTTATATATTACTAGCGGCCCGCTCCGGATTCGCACGGGTTTAAAATATATAGCATATGTCATTCACTCAAGAAATGATTAAAATCGATCCAGTAGTTTTAATTTATTTATTACTGCCCGTGGCCCGCGCGTTAAATGTAATTATTTACGACATCACATTAGAAACCTCAAAAAAATTTTTTTCTCCACTATTTAATGGATGTTATTATACATATAAACCTTCTTCTTCAATCACTCTATCAATTTGAAAAACCGCATCAAAATCCGTTGCGTAGTTTTAAAGATTTAGGCATACATAGGAAAAAGCGACTTTGTTTTATACTATGTAGTGATTTTGTTTAAAAATATTAATTAAGTACATTTAATCACTATAACACATATTGCATTAAACCTTCTTAAGGAGAGTAGGCCTTCGACCAACATTGGGACATTACTAGGCTGTTACTAACACTTACTAGATACCAAGTTTTTGCTATGACTAGCCTTGCACGCGGCTCCACTTAATAGTAAGTGGCAATAAAGTCGAAACGCCGAGTAGGTTAACGCAGTCGCAAAAGGCAAACTGCACTAACCTGCCATGCCTACCCACAAAATTACTCTTTACGCCTAAACGGTGCTTTAGAAAATAAATTTGCGCAGAATCCTTATTGTTTTCCTAATATAAAAATAACCTAAATTACTGCTTATAACATCAAGTCCTGTTAAAATCGGACTGTTTCTGAGATTCTACCACAAAACAGTATAAATGTGGAGGTTTGGATGGATAAATGTTTGATCCTTCACGCAAAAACTACTTGATAGATTTGGATGAAATAATGCAAACAGATAGCTTATTACCTGCATTAACATATAGAATAAATACTTTTTACCCCGAAAAAATGGTGGGTTCCCTAGAGGTCATCGAAAACCATCATAGTGCGAGCGGAGATGCGGGCACAGCTAGTGCTTTATGTATGTGTGTTTCGAAAAAGAACATATGAGACACCGTTGTAGCGTGGTGGTAGTGAGTCTGCGTTTAACCTCGACGGTTGCGGGTTCAATTCCCGCTCGGACCAGAAGTGTATATCGATTTTACAAATATCTGTTTCGGTCTGAGCGTTTGTCCTTGTGGGACAGCCCACCGTGCCTCGTAGAGCACGTTAAGCTGTCGGTCCTAGTTTTTATCACATAGCATCTGATAATAATCGTTAACTTGATAAGTAATTGGCTCTTATCCAATGAGCATGGCATGGCAATCGCTCTGCGTAAAAACTAGCAACCTGTCAATACCTGATAAGAGTAATAAGCAGACCCTGGGTAAATATTCGTATAGTAACAGGAAAATATTACTTACCAGTACTATTCCGAAATAATAGATGCGCGTGACCAATGAGTGGCAAAGCACCAGGCAACGCTGGGGGCTCATTCTTGTTTCTTTTACGTGAAAACCACATCAATAGGCAAAGAACGATACAGATTGAAATCAGTGAGTACATAGTTGAGCTGTAAAATATAAATCCTTATAAATAATATATTATTATAACTTGAAGCCTGAATAGATCAACGGTGCAAGGGCCGACTTCGCTCCGTTAAGAGTCGAGGGTTCGATCCTGACCCCTTGGGCTATTGTCGTACCCACTCCTAGCGCAAGCTTCGAGCTTATTTGGGGGGCAATAGGAATATTAGATAAGCCATAAAAAGGCATTGCTGATATTCGTTTAAAAGAAGAAGAAAAAAATTATAAATGCGAAAGTAACTTTGTCTCTCTGTTTTTTTTTTTTTTTTTATGTTAGAAGTTGGCAAACAAGCATACGGCCCACCTGATGGTAAGTGGCTGCCGCAGCCTATGAGCGCTTGCCGCACCATTAGTAGGTGCCACTCGCGCGTTGCCAACCTCGAGATATTAGTTCTTAAATCTCGTTCGCCCAGTAATTTCACTAGCGTACAGTGCCCTTCAAACCGGAACACAGTGGTGCTTAAACACTACTATTTTGCGGCAGAATATTGGACACTGCGGTGGTACCTACCTAGCCGGCCTCTTGCAACAAAAGACCTACCACCAGTGTGACTGACTGCACTGGTGGAATAATCTCTGCTGTGACAGAGGTTATTCCAACAGCGGGCGATGGGGTCGTCACATCCCGACGCCTTTTTCTGTCTGTCTGTCGCGCTTTCACGCCACAACTACTGAACCGATCTACATTTACTGCATAGATAATCTAGAGCCTGAGAAAGCACATATGCTATTTTTTATGCGAAAAAAGGTTGTAAGAGATTGAAATGGGGGGATGAAAATTTGTATGGAAGTTTCGTAATTTTCAGAGCTAGAAGCTTGAAACTTTTTTTTTAGGCTTTTGATTCGATTTAAATAAATATGACATTCAAAGTATGTAAAAGTTTTACCCTCAAGGGTGTAGAATAACAATAGGGAATAGGGGATGAAAGTATGTATGGAAATGTGAATGTTTTTACACGCGGGTGAAGCCGCTGGCAGAAGCTAGTATTCTACAAACGAATACTTCTTGTGGAAGTTGATGTTTCGATCCTGAACCCTTTAAGCTATTCGTTGCACCCATATACCACATAATTACTATCTTAAAGCTCCATTGGAAAGGAAATAAATAAATAAACGCTATACTCAACGGCCCCTTTATAACAGTTATATCCCGCGTCGGGGTCCGGAAGGATCCGCTGTTGGGATAATCTCTGTCACAGCAGAGATTATTCCACCAGTGCAATCAGTCACGCTAGTGGTAGGTCTTTTGTTACAAGGCCGACTAAGTAGGTACCACCGCAGTGTCAAATATTCTACCCCCAAATAGTAGAGCTTAGGCATTTCTGTGTTCCGGTTTGAAGGGCACTGTAGGCTAGTGAAATTACTGGGCAAAGGAGATTTAAGAACCAATATCTCGAGATTGGCAACGCGTGAGTAGCAGCTACTAATGGTGTTGCGCGCGCTCATAGGCTACGGCAACCGCTTACCATCAGGTGGGCCGTATGCTTGCTTGCCAACTTGTAACATAAAAAAAAATCATAATAAAATAAAATACGAACCTTATATAAAATTATATCTTTTTTTAACTTATAAGAGTATTAGATTCAACTTATAGAAATAAAATAAGAGTCTGCTTATTGAATGTAAATATTTATATCAAAAGTTTAACAATAGTTTATTAATTTTTAATATTAATTGCAGTTAAATGAAGAGATTGCTTATTTAAGTATTCTATAATTATAGATGCGTGACTAAACCGTTTTATAATAAATATTAATAAAAAAAAACAGCCACAATACTTCCATAAATAATAATGAATTCATAATTAATGAATAAATAACGAAAGAATAATAATTAGTCATTATTAGTTAACTCAGTGCGCTTTTAATATTTATTTTTATAGCAATTAATTACGAAACTGTAGGCTTCGTAATAAACAGGGCCGGATTCAGAGGACTAGAGCCCTCGGGGCGGCAAAGAAGTGTAGGGCCCCCGGCCCAAAGCTATTTTACAAATACTTATTTTAAATAAATAAAATGAACAATTTTTTCCATTTAGTTTACAATAATAAGTAATTACATTATGTCACCGTTCACCCATCCATATACCGACTACGCCTGCAGTTACTTAACTAGTCACCCATCCATCCATTCACCGATCGCGCCTGCAGCCACTTAATCGGTCACCCATCCGTATACCGTCTGAGCCTATGTTTTGCACTCGCCCCGTTTCTCTAATGGTCACACCAAAAGTTTGTATGTAAGAAATTGCTTAAAACACCAAGACCGCCTTTGCACAATAGAAATTATCCTAAGTTTAATTGTATACCTTATTTTGTTTTGTATTTGATTGACGTGATTACCGATTTTTTATTTTTTATTTTGTTTAAACCAGCATACGGTCCGACTGATGGTAAGTTGTCACCGCAACCTATGAACGCGCGCGATACTTGAAGTATCACATGCGTGACGCCAACCCCCCATGGGAAGGAAGGCATGAGAAGGGAAATAATTATCAGTCAAGTGCGTTGTGGACCACGCACAGTCGAAACTAAAGGGTTCTGCAGCTTGATGATGAGGAATGTAATATAGGACTTAAAAATAATAACGAATTAAAACCCACCGCAAAATGAAGTTGGTAATTTCATAGTAATTATAAAAAGTAATATGAAAAACAAAGTTATGGGAACAACTCATGTATCTCTAAAATTTGTATTGTAGACCTATCTTCTTCAAACCAAATGTGGTTGAAATTTTATTTGATGTACTATACGCACAAATTTTTGCAGAATTTTAAATCCCATAGTTCAAAAGTTAGGGGGACAATTTTAATGACTTTAGGAGCTAATATCTCAAGAACTACTAACCTAATGAAAAAATTCAAAATCACACCTCTTTATCATTTTAAAAGACCTATCCAAAAATATCTCACACAGTGAATTTTTTTTTTCCAACACTCAGTTACATGTATGTACTTCTTGCTACCTTCAATTCTTATATATATTAAGATTTCATTACAGAATCGTTGTGCGGTTCATAGAATACATCTATTTACTAAATTTCGTATAGATAGAGCTCACAGCCTCCAAGTAAAATGACTGTGACATACGGACGGACTGACAGACGGACATGACGAAACTATAAGGGTTCCGTTTTTGCCATTTAGCTACGAAACCCTAAAAAGGAAAGGAACAGAGCGGTGCTCTTAAACCTTTTTCTGTGAAAAGGAAGTACTTCCCTTGTGAAGCCGGACCATGTGTGTTGGGAGGGGCAAGGCTGTACTATCTAAAACGATGGCTTTTTTTAAGCGTTGCACACTCAACGACCCCCTTTAAGATAGTAATACCCTGTGTCGGGGGTCCGGAAACGTGCACAACGACAAGGAAAAACACAACCAGACCGGAACATATGTATGGGTAATACAAACATGTACTCCGAGCGGGAATATAACTCGCTACCGCTGCACCACAACGTTGGCAAATTATTTGATTGTTTATGAATTAAATAATTTTTAGACTTATTTTTGTAAACATATTTGTTTAAAAAAAACACCGCCTTAGAAATTAAAGAGCAAAACAATAAACATGTTTAGCAACTGATGCTATTTTAAATTTTATTTATTTTTCTAGTTTTTTTTTTTTCTGGGCCTTTATAGGAAGCCTGTATGTCGCAAGCGATTTAGCATTAAAAAAAATTAAGTTATTGCAAATTTCAACACAATCAATTTTGAATTGTATCAATATCGGAAATATATTTAATGAATTTTGCCAATATCATGAGGAACACCATTTTTAATTTTTTGCTGAGAAATACTTCTACGCACCTCACTGCAGTGTACTCTTCCAGTACACTGGGCAGTGGTAGTGTGGGACTCGGCCGCCTGGTAGTCTGGCGGCAATACCCACTAAAACACTATTTGTGTTTATCGATGTAACCGATTATGTATTTAATTATTTATATGATTTTTTTTTGTTTATGTAGGTATTATTATGTATATGTGTATGTAATATATAAATAATTTATATGTATTGTATATATTTTAGTAGAATTAAGTATGTATCTATCATTTTTATCGTTTCCTTGTACCTACACAACAATATAAATCTTCTCCAATGTTCCTAGGGTTTCTGGTAGAGATCTCTTGTTAGAGATAAGTTAGCCTGTGTACACTTATGTTATACTTGTTTTTTACTGTAATGCGTTTTTGGTACATAAATAAATAAATGAATGAATAAATAAATAAAACTCAGTGGAACCCTCATCCCCTTTTTTCCAAGAGGACTTCTAGGTAGGTACCACCGCAGTGTCAAATATTCTGCCGCCAAATAGTAGTGCTTAGGCATTACTGTGTTCCGGTTTGAAGGGCACTGTACGCTAGTGAAATTACTGGGCGGACGAGATTTAAGAACCAATATCCCGAGGTTGGCAACGTGTGAGTGGTACCTACTAATGGTGCCACAAGCGCTCATAGCCTACGGCAACCACTTAACATCAGGTGGGTCGTATGCTTGTTTGCCAACTTTTAACATAAAAAAATCTCGTAGCCTCGGCTTAGGGCGTGTTTATGAAACACAGTGGGGTTTTAGTCGGTAGGAGTCCAACATAACTTCTCATAGAGAGGTATCCATAGTATATATCCGTGGTACCCCCGTCAAAAACGAAGTTCCCTACTTTTTTTTCAACTCCGAATGTAATTCAAAAAGAAATCTATATATTTCAATGGTTTATATGATAAAAAGAGACAGGTACAAAGAGAGACAGAGAGAGAGAAAGAGTTGTGCACCCGGCTTCGCACTCACTTGCTCGTGTGCTCATTTGCTTGTAGTAGGCTCGATACACAGACGCACACAGACACATCATACGGAAATTCGTTAAGTGACGATTTCTACTAAATCACACTACCGATAAGCCGCGCTAAATTATTGTTCCACAGGCTTCCGGTATTTAATGCCCGCTTTTATTTCACTTGTACGTTTCTACTAATTGTGCTTCTTTGCCTATTGTTTTTGTTGAATTCGACGCAACGAGATAAATCATATTATTTTTAATATGTGTATCAAAAAATTGTTGGGCACCGTTGTGGCGTTGTGGGTAGCGATCTACCTTTAGTCTTGACGGTTGTGGGTTCGATTCCCACTCGGGCAGATGCTTGCATCTCACAAATATCTGTTTCAGTCTGGGCGTTTGTCCTTGCTGGTCTCCCCACCGTGCCTCGGAGAGCACGGTAAGCTGTCGGTCCCGGTTGTTATCACATAACATCTGATACTAATCGTTAACTCTTGTGAAGTAAATTGCTCTTATCCAATGAGTTCGCCCTTAGGGTTGCGGAAGTCAGATGGCAATCGCTCCGTGTAAAAACTAGTAACCTGTCAAATCCGGATAAGAGTAATAAGCAGACCCTGGGTAAATAAAATATCGGGAATAATGCAAGGAGGAAGAACTGTACTCGAACATTATTAGCAATTATTAGATATCGGGTAGCCGATCGGGTTCTTCGGGAATTATCGGCCGATTGTGTGGTACAAGTTAATAGTTAAAACGCAATTAAATCCCTCAATTTTATTCTTATAAATATTTTTCTGAATGACATCGTAATTTTTTTATCTGAAGACTTTTTTGTGTACGCGAGAGTCCTGGATTCGATCCTGACCACCTTGGGCTATTGTGGTACCCACCACCTAGTGGTAACCTAGTCCAAGCTTCGAGCTTATTAAGAGGGGCAATACTAGTAACGCCTTAAAAAAGCATTGGTAATAGTTAAAAAAACATTTTTTAGAACTTATTTAATTAATAACAATATTTAAAAATCTGAAATATAATAAATAAATAAATATTTTATAAACAAACTTACTATAGTTCCACTTAATGACTGCTCCAGTACGGCACTCCACACGTTGCGAAAAAAAACAATCAATTACTTAAAAGATAATTTAAATTTTAAAACTTAAGAGAATGATACGTAATCGAAGTTGGACCTCAAACAGCCTGAACAACAAAACAACAACAGCAAAAAGCTCGTAATATACCCATCCCCCACCCCGCCATCATCACATTCTATTGACAATTTGTCAATTAATAATAAATCAATGTGTTTTTTTGAAGTCGTTTCTCAAATATTTTTTATACGTAACCCAAGAAGATACAAATTTTATCGGCGTCGGGATGTGACGACCCCATCGCCCGCTGTTGGGATAACCTCTGTCACAGCAGAGATTATTGCACCAGTGCAATCAGTCATACTGGTGGTAGGTCTTCTGTTGCAAGAGGCCGGCTAGGTAGGTACCACCGCAGTGTCCAATATTCTGCCGCCAAATAGTAGTACTTAGGCATTACTGTGTTCCGGTTTGAAGGGCACTGTACGCTAGTGAAATTACTGGGCAGAGGAGATTTAAGAACTAATATCTCGAGGTTGGCAACGCGCGAGTGGCACCTACTAATGGTGCTGCAAGCGTTCATAGGCTGCGGCACCCACTTACCATCAGGTGGGCTGTATGCTTGTTTGCCAACTTGTAACATAAAAAAAAAAAAAAAGTACCGACTTCAAAACAAAAAAGCAAAAAATAAAAATAACATTTTTAACAGAATATTTTTTTCAGAAGTCGGTGTGAAGTAAAATATCAGCACACAGATCCCCGACTTCTGAAGAAAATATGATTTTATTTTTTGCTTTTTAGTTTTGAAGACAGTACTTTTTTTTCTATAAATTATTTTTTTTTTACAGTATATTTGCAATGCTTTTTACAAGGCATTACTAATATTCCTATTGCCCCTCCAAATAAGCACGAAGCTTGCGCTAGGAGTGGGTACGACAATAGCCCAAGGGGGTCAGGATCAAACCCTCGATTCTCGCCTTAACGGAGTGAAGTCGGCCCTTCTACCGTTGAGCTATTGAGGCTTCAATATTTTCATTTTACTTTATACTTTTTAGTTACGAATTTAACAAACGTATTTAATGCAAAATTTAAGACTTACACGGTTTTCTCATGCATGCTATTGTCAGAATCATCAAAATCGGTTCACGCAGTCGAAAGCTCTGAGGTAACAAACATAAAAAAATCGAATTGATTGAGAACCTGCGCCTTGTCCTTTTAAGTCGGTTTTAAAGAAAAATGATCGATTTCAATAATTTGAAAATAATAAATGTAGCGGAGGTGTTATAATAAAAGATGCTAGAGGATATTTAATGAGAGTGGGCTAAAATACATTGCTTACTAAGTGTACATGCATCATATTCCCAATATGAAAAGCTATATGTATTAATAGTAGGTACAATAAAGTTAAATTGTTTGTACAGTATATGAAACACAGTACAGTTTGAGGACCAATCGGTCTTCTTCTTCATAGCGTTCCCGGTATTTCCCAGTTTTATTAACTATGTCAGGATAGACTCTAAAATTTTTAAACAGGTTTGCAACGCGGCTAGAGTGCTTTATTTTAAAGAAAAAATTAAAAACTCGCATGACAAAATAAAAGCAACTTGGAATGTGATTAGTTGCGAAACCGGAAAAGTCAAATCTCGCAACACAAACTTTTGTCTAAATATTAATAATAAAAATATTTCAACAGATCAGGATGTTGCGACAGCTTTTGAGAAGTATTTTGCGGACATTCCAGCTTTGACAACTGAATCATTAATTTCTTCTCCAACAGTTGCAGAATCACTACTTATTAATTGTGTGAAATTATGTGAAACGAAGTTTAATTTCAGCTTTGTGAGCCCTAAGGACATTATTATTGTATTCAAAACGATTGATATGAAGAAGACAGCAGATTTATGGGGTATGTCTGTGAAAGTAATAAGTTCAATTATAGATGTTATTGCACCTAATCTAGCGGCTATATTTAATGATTGTGTCAAGTGTGGAATATTTCCTGACTTAATGAAATATAGTAAAGTAATACCGTTGTTTAAGGCTGGCTGTACGTCAGACCCATCTAATTTTAGACCCATATCGGTGTTACCGACTCTTAGTAAAATTTTCGGAAAAATGTTAAATCAGATGCTAATACATTTTAATAAATATAAATTAATGCACAAAAATCAATTTGGTTTTACCAAGGGTCACTCGACGACTGACGCAGGTAGTAAACTGGGAGTGGACACTTGGTGTTTTTTGTGATTTATCTAAAGCTTTTGACTGCGTACAGCACGAGACGTTGGTCAGGAAGTTAAAGCACTACGGTATACGTGACACTGCGTTCGATCTTCTTATTTCCTACTTGCAACATAGAATTATGAAGGTCGACGTAAACAGTATGAGATTTCCTGTTTACATTAACGATTTACCATGCTCTGTGGAAGGTGCTCAAGAAATAGTATTGTCTGCTGACGATACTTCTTTTATTTTCAATCTTAAAAGACATGTAACAAATTATGACGATGTAAACAACGCTGTTTCTAAGGTACTTCATTGGTTCAGTGTAAACAATTTACTTTTGAATAGTAAAAAAACCAAATATTCTAAATTTACAATGCCTAATGTGAGACAGGCACAGTCTAATGTCTTGTTGAATGGAGATGTATTAGATTTGATCAAATGTACAATTTTTCTCGGTATAACTGTAGATAGTAGAAAAAAGGTCAAGGGACGTTTGTGTGGTAAGGGCTATTATAAAATTAGTGAATACCTTGAGGACACCACACCTTGGGAATGAGACAGTCACTCCAGGCCTTTCAGAGAACATAATGTGTAAATTACTTTGGCATTAAAAAATATATTACATGAAAAAAAATATAACCCCTCGAGTTTGTTTCACCGGCTCTTCTCGTGTAGAGGTTTAAATCATTCTCATCCCGACCTCCGTCCCGTACGGATGTCTTCCTCGGAGCACAACTCTTTTGTTGTCGCTCTGACTACCTGCGTGCACGCCATTGTGCTCGCCCGCCCGATTGCGCGGCCACCTGTTCGCCCTCGGGCGTCTACCTGCGCTTGCCGCGCATACGCACGTGCGCCTTTGAGGCGCATACCGACGAGCCACCTGCAAGCCCTGCGCTTGCGCGCCTTGCCACGCACCTGCGCGTGCGCCTTTGAGGCGCCTGTCGACGTGCCATCTGCAAGCCCCGTGCTTGCGCACCTGCGCTAGCCATCAGTTATCATCGGACAATAAGTGATAGTGTGTTCTGTGCCGCCGACGCCCGTTGCGTCCACAGAGCAAGTGTCATAAAGACTACGTGCAAGTGCGTTCCAGTGTTCTTCGGACTGAACTCTACATAGTGTTAGTGTTAGTGGTGTACAGTTGGTTCCCGGTAACCGTAAGTACACCGACATTTTGCAGCTTAGGCACTCACCCCTGTCACCCACGGACAGGGATACAGATAGAAATCACACTTTAGGTACACACCTCCCTGCCTAAGTGCAGGGAGGCTCAAATATGTCCAGTCCCACTGAGGACTCGTTTCTTAAGAGTCTCCCACTCGAGACTATAGTCCGATTCTTCCTAAATAAGCATCCTGAGGACTTAGATGACCTCAAGAAGTTTGCCCAAAAGACCCCTTCCGCACCTGTCGCAATAAGCTCAGCTTCAACCGATGTCGTGGAGACTTCCCCCGTACCTCTCGTAATATCTCCTCCGAAGGTTTTGAGCCAGCTTTATCAAAAGTGGCCAAACGAAAGGCGAAAGCCCTTAAGGCCCCTCCGCCATCAAAGCGTACAAATAAACCAGTGGCCATACAACCAACTCCCGACATTTCCATTATTTCAGCGGCTTCCACCGCTCCCCCGTCAGCCAAAGTTGCAGCCTCAGCCAGCCCGGCGACCAACGACCCAATCGTGAAAGCCCCTCCTCCTATATTCGTTCACGACAAGACTGCCTGGGACAAAGTCTCCGCCATTTTGGCGGAAAAGCGCGTGCATTTTCTAAAAGCGCGATCTACTGCAATCGGAATCAAAGTCCAAGTGCAGACGTCAGATGCCCACCGAAAGCTTTCTGCTATTCTCAGAAGAGAATCGATTGCGTATCATTCATACGCTCTAGAGGACGGACGTCATCTTCGAGTCGTTATCCGCGGCCTGCTGAAGGAACTGTCCACACAGCTTATCAAAGAGGACCTCATTAACCAAAAGCTTCCGGTTATTAGCGTGTCTCGCATGCATAACAGCCGTACAAAAACTCCATACGATTTAGTGCTTGTCGTACTAGAACTCTCTCCCGAAGGAAAATCGAATTGCAGCTTATTAGGCCAAATCGACATGGCCGAGATTAGTGCTTTCGCGTCTAAAATTAGAGATCCGAACATTAATAACATGACAGCGCTCCTAGAGCACTCGACCATGGTTAACACTATCATCAATTTCAATGGCTCAAGCCGCTAGACTGAAACCCCACTCTCTGAGCTTAGTCACGTTTAACGCAAACGGTCTTATCGATCAAATCGGCTTAGTTCGTGAATTTCTTAAAAAACACAATATAGATGTCATGCTCGTGCAAGAGACCTTTTTAAAACCTAGTATTCGCGATCCGAAGGTAGCAAACTACCGATTAATACGAAATGACAGAGCTACTGCACTCGGTGGTACGCTTATTTATTACAAGAGGTCTCTGCACTGCGTGCCTCTTGAATGTCCGCCGCTAACCAACATCGAGGCTTCAATATGTCAGGTGGGTATGACGGGCCATCAGCCCATTGTACTTGCTTCAGTTTACCTTTCCCCATTAAAAACTCTACTACAGAGTGACATAAAATCACTCCTTTCATTAGGCGATGCGGTAATTTTAGCCGGTGACCTCAATAGTAAACATACCCGCTGGAACTCCAGAAAGACTAACACAAGAGGACGAATTCTAGACGGACTGACTTCTTGCCCCACATTTGATTATGACTTCGAGGTCATTGCACCCCTGACTTGCACAAGATACCCAATTAGGGACACCGGTGATAGCCCCGATGTACTCGACATCGCCATCTTGAAAAACGTGACTCTCCAGTTGCGTTCCATAGAGACACTGTCCGAGTTAGACTCAGACCATCGCCCCGTCCAAATCCAGCTTGGATCAGACAAAAATCAGACTCCTCTCACTAAAACCATAGTAGACTGGAAAAAGCTAGACTCAGAGCTACAGTCTTTAGATTCCCCGTGGCTCAATGAAATTCCTGATTTTATTGAAAGCGCTGAAGTTGCGAAATCAGCCGCCACTAATATTTCGAAATACATTCAAAATAAACTAACCGAGTGCTCCAGGGAGATTTCAAACCACCCTCCAGGGCGGTGGGAGCTTCCAGCTAACTTAAAATCTTTGATTACGCGTAAAAACGCAGCTACTAGGGCCCATGATTCTTACCCAACTGACGACAACCGGAGACAACTCCGTGCCCTACAAAGGGAAGTCAAAGCTCGCTTTGCCGAACTCAGGGATGACTATTTTGGCCGGCGTCTTGGAGAGCTCACGCCGTCTCACGTCGCGTACTGGTCGTTAGCAAGAGCTCTTCGAAACGACACCGTCGCCACTATGGCCCCCCTATTACGTATAAATCAACCACCCGCATTTGATGATATCGATAAGGCCGAATGCTTAGCTGACAACTTGGAGAGTCAATGTTCCCCAAGCACGCATCCTGTAGACCCCGAGCACCTCCTAAAGGTCGACTCGGAAGTCGAAAGTAGGGTCTCCACAGCGCCGGTAGATGAGCCACTACCCCGTACCTCTCTAGAGGAGGTCGAATCAATTATCAAAGGACTCCACGGTAAAAAATCTCCAGGTCCCGATCGCATTACCAATAAGACGCTAAAGCGGCTCCCTGTTCAAATTTTACATATCCTAGTCCTTATTTTCAACGCTCTTTTAGCAGAGTGCTCCTTCCCGATCGGTGGAAGGAAGCCATAGTTATCGGCATTCATAAACCAGGCAAACCTAGAAATCAGCCCACCAGCTATCGTCCGATCAGTTTATTAGACTCCCTCGGGAAGGTCTACGAGAGAATCTTGTTAGCAAGAATCAAGGCCATCATTGAGGCCAAAAACATAATTATAGACGAGCAGTTTGGCTTTCGTAAAATCCAGGTGCACCGTATAACGGAGCACATTCTAAAGGGCTTCACTCTAGCGCGAACCAACACTACTGGAGCGCTCTTCTTCGACGTCGCTAAGGCCTTCGACAAAGTTTGGCATAACGGTTTAATTTATAAACTGTATCGTCTAGGATTGCCAGACAGACTCGTGCTTATCATACGAGACTACTTGTCGAATCGCACGTTCCGTTTTCGAGTAGAGGGTACCTTGTCATCCACTCGTCCCATCAGGGCAGGTGTCCCTCAGGTCTCCGTACTAGCTCCCATCCTATTCTCTCTTTATATAAATGACATTCCGAGACCGACCAAAAGTGTTCATCTAGCACTCTTCGCGGATGACACCGCTCTTTACACGACTTCTGTATCAGCTTCCGCCCTTACCAGGCGTCTCCAATCTGCAGCCGATGCCCTAGGAAAATGGTTTAAATCTTGGAGGATTGAAGTCAATCCCGAGAAAAGCGTAGGTGTCCTTTTTAACAAACCCCGCATTAGGACTTACTGGCGATCCGGTCCACCTGGAGTTATCACCTTGTTCGATCATCCCATCCCATGGAAAGATAAAACCAAATATCTAGGCGTCATACTCGACAACAGACTTACCTTTGAAGCTCATATCCGCAAGGCACGCGATAAAGCAGCGTTCGTTTTGGGAAGATTGTATGCGATGTTGGGCAGGCGGAGTAAACTGTCCCTTAGAAATAAGGTGACATTATACAAAGCCTGTATACGTCCCATACTGACCTACGCGAGCCCTGTTTTTTCACACGTCCACGCCAGAAGAATTAATCAATTACAAATAATTCAGAACCGTTTCTTACGCATGGCCTCGGGCTGTCCGTGGTACGTTCGCAACGTAGACCTCCATAGAGACTTTGAAATCGATTCGATCCCCAAACATTTGAAGCGCTTATCGCAAAACTATTTCGATCAAACTACTTTCCATCCAAATCCTTTGATTAGACATGCTTGTATCTACACAGACCGATGTAACCACCCGACAAAAGTAAGGCGTCCTAAGCACGTCCTGCAAGACCCTGACGATAGGATTACATTAGAAAATGCCCCTTACACAGCACAGACACGCACACAACACCGTCCTCGCCGGCGAGGACGAGGTCCTTTGTTTCGCACGTCGCGTCGCGCTCACACCGTCGGGTGAGTCTATCGTATAGAATGCGCTCGGAGCGCTGCCTCCATCTCCGATGACGTCCTTAGCTGTGGTTCGGCTTCGCAGGAGGCACCCTAAGGACGGAATCAAATTTGAGCCCCGTGAGGGCTGTCCCTTTATCACGGCTGAGTCTCTGTACTCGGCCCCCTGCCCGGTGACGCTGTCAAGGCCAGTAGGGCCAACAGCAATACACATTCCGAAAAAAAAAAAAAAAGAGGTTTAAATTTGGAGCCGGTGGTAGAATCTGACTTTCAACAAATAAGTGTAATGCTTTTTACGTTGAATAAAAATATTTGAATTTGAATTTGATGGCAATCGCCCTGTGTAAAAATAAGTAATCTGTGAAACCCGGATGAGAGCAATAAGCAGATCCTGGGCAAAAGACCGGGTTAATGCCAGGAAGAACAACATGACACAACGTCTGCCTCCAGTTGTGCCTATAATTAAATTCTAATATAAGTATATATAAATTGTTGTAATGTATTTTATGAGTATTTCAAACTCAAACTCAAACTCAAAATATTCTTTATTCAAATAGGCTTTTAAGCGCTTTTGAATCGTCAAATATACAGTCTGTTATGTCCGCCTAAGTGAAGCTACCGCCGATTCGGAAGGTAGATTCTGCAGAGAAGAAACGGCAAGAAACTCTACAGTTACTCTTTTCAAAAATAATCACATTACATTTGTCAAATGTACAATTAAGATATATATCCCGCATGAAACTCAACGTATATTAATTCCATGCCACATTATCTGCAATATATTCATCATTTATTATACAAACTAGCTTACTATGCTCACTCGTGGGATCTACACAATCATCTTTTACTAGCATCTGCCAGCGGCTTCACCCGCGTGAATAACATTTTTAATACAAACTTTACAAACTTTGAATGACATATTTATTTATATCGAATCAACAGCCTAAAATATAAGTTTCAAGCTTCTAGCTCTAAAAATGAAGGTCTTCCATACAACTTTTCAACCCCTATAAGCCCTTTTTCGCAAAAAGTAGCCTATGTCCTTTTGCAGGCTCTAGAATATCTGTGTACCAAATTCCATTTAAATGAAATCAGTAGTTTTGGCGTGAAAGCGCGACAGACAGACATACAGACAGAAAGAAATTCCTTTCGCATTTATAATATTATTGGGGAGGGATTAGGGATAATAAGGATAAAGCACTATAAATTTAAAAAAAACACTTCATTTTATCTTGCTTGCAGTAAGTATTTTTTCCCAAGATTAAAAGATTTTAAGGAAATTATGATAGAAATAAATATATTTTAATACTATAAG
Source organism: Hestina assimilis (assembly GCA_023373885.1). Lineage (NCBI taxonomy): Eukaryota > Metazoa > Arthropoda > Insecta > Lepidoptera > Nymphalidae > Hestina > Hestina assimilis. Next base: position 13,197,272 of record CM041756.1, read on the forward strand.
CGTTTATAAACGCCATATAAGTTTATTGAAGTTTTATTATCATGAAGTAAATAATAAAGTTCTTGAATTCATAACTTTGTTTATCTCCACATAGTATAAAACAAAGTCGCTTTCTCTGTCTGTCTATGTATGCTAAAATCTTTAAAACTACGCAACGGATTTTGATGCGGTTTTTTAATAGATAGAGTGACTGAAGAGGAAGGTTTATGTGTATAATAACATCCATTAAATAGCGGAAAAACATTTTTACGTTTCTAATGTGATTTCGTAAATAATGACATTTAACGCGTGCGGGCCACGGGCAGTAAGATATAAATCAAAACTAGGTACTGGATCGATTTTAATCAATTTTTCAGTGAATGACATATGCTATATATTTTATACCCGTACGAAGCCGGAGCGGGCCGCTATGTATATATAAATACGTAACGTAACTAAATTGACTTATTATTAGTACGTTATTGATATACAATATACACTGAACTACAATGTAATAAAGTACACACTGTATAACTTAAAATAATATCATAGCCGACTAATGTCTTGACTTCGTGATCCCACAGAAAACTTTTAGAGAGCCATGCTTCCGCCCAGCACAAATGGGCCGATTCGACCGGGGAAGTACTACCCTCTAACAGAACATAGGCTTAAAGTATCAGTAGGTTATGTGCCATTTCGGGCGATGAGTGAGAGCGTCGGAGGCCCGATATCTAACCCTCTCTGTCCCTTTTTTCATGTCATCCCTATTATTAGGTCTGTCTCTTTTTCACGACTGGGCACGAAGGGTAATAAAAGGATTAGTAAAACCTTTACTAATATTCTTTAAAAAAATTGATATTAAATCTTAAATCAAATGATCATTATTATTAAAGAAATAACTGTGTTGGCGCTCCTCCTCTCCGTTCGCGCGGCGCATGCGCCGGCGCGGGCGGGGGCTCGACCCGGCTGCGCGGGCGCAACACAGCGGCGACCGACACTTGGCCTACCTGCGCGCTAGCATACGGACATTTCGTTTTTAAATTGAATTCGTCGTTAATATATCATTTATACAGTCCACTGCATTTCATTTAATATTAATTTAAAGTCCACTTAAGACCTAAACAAACTGACCAATAAATATAATTTCACCTCAATCTTAAAGACTGCTCCAATAACGTAAAGCACAGCCACATGTTGCCAAAAATCAATTAGTTAAAAATAATTTTAAAACGGAATGACAAGAGAATGATATTCGATTTTGAACATATTAAATTAATCTTAGCTACATATTTATTTATATCACATATCCCGGAAATATTTACGTCACACAAAAAGATACAAAATTAAAATGTTCGCTTTCAAGAATTTGAAAATAATACAGTTAAAGTGTTACTTCTATAAAACATCAACATTTTGAAAATATTTATTATTATACTCCTATTACCTTTCGATTGTTAATGGTGTCGTGGTAAAATCTTTGATGATTTAATTCCTCCTTTGCTTTCGTCCAATCTGCTTACATATTTATTATTATTATCATTACATGTAAGCGCCATCTATTGCGACTTACGTAAACTAGCTCTGTCTATCATGAAAAGGTAAAATAATAGAAAATTCAAAACCTACATAAGATAATATAAAATCTTAAAACCGCATCAACCGACGACTTACGTAAACTAGCTCTGTCTATTATGAAAAGGTAAAATAATGGAAAATTCAAAACCTACATAAGATAATATAAAATCTGAAAACCGCATCATCCGATAATTTTCGGTTGTAGTGTAAAGAACAAAACAATAAAATATTTCTTCTTTCTATAAAAGAAAAATAACTATAAATTCTTATTTACATATAATTGCAATTTTACGCCATCTATACGACGCCATCTCAATATTTTTAACTAAAATGTAATTCTTAGTAGTTTTTCACGCTGATAAAAGGTGGCGTTTCAAATAATAAAATAAATATAAAATTATTTTTAGCTGACCCGAAAAAGGAGCGGGTTCTGTATTCAGCTGCATGTATGTTTTTTAACCGACTGCAAAAAAGATGTTCTATATTGTATGTATAAATTTTTATGTTGTTGTGAAAAGTATTTGATAACTCTTTTTTATTTGAAAGCTAAGAGTTTATTTTAAGATTGGTCCAGTAAAATTTCGTCAGGATCTGGGGATGAGATTTTTGAGAAATTTAGGGAACTCTTCAGATTTTATAAGCACACTTATGGTTATTTGTATTTTTTTAAAGTAACTTGGCCATTTCGCCCAGGAAAACCACCAGGCGGACCGTATGCTTGTTTGTCAACCGTCATGACATAAAAAAATCGTGATCCTTTTGGTTCGTTTTTATATCTGTACAATCCAAGGGTCCAGGGTCTTGTTCGATCATCCCATCCCATGGAAAGATAAAACCAAATATCTAGGCGTCATACTCGACAACAGACTCACCTTTGAAGCTCATATCCGCAAGGCACGTGATAAAGCAGCGTTCGTTTTGGGAAGATTGTATGCGATGTTGGGCAGGCGGAGTAAACTGTCCCTTAGAAATAAGGTGACATTATACAAAGCCTGTATACGTCCCATACTGACCTACGCGAGCCCTGTTTTTTCGCACGTCCACGCCAGAAGAATTAATCAATTACAAATAATTCAGAACCGTTTCTTACGCATGGCCTCGGGCTGTCCGTGGTACGTTCGCAACGTAGATCTCCATAGAGACTTTGAAATCGATTCGATCCCCAAACATTTGAAGCGCTTATCGCAAAACTATTTCGATCAAACTACTTTCCATCCAAATCCTTTGATTAGACATGCTTGTATCTACACAGACCGATGTAACCAACCAACAAAAGTAAGGCGTCCTAAGCACGTCCTGCAAGACCCTTTGTTTCGCACGTCGCGTCGCGCTCACACCGTCGGGTGAGTCTATCGTATAGAATGCGCTCGGAGCGTTGCCTCCATCTCCGATGACGTCCTTAGCCGTGGTTCGGCTTCGCAGGAGGCACCCTAAGGACGGAATCAAATTTGAGCTCCCGTGAGGGCTGTCCTTTTATCACGGCTGAGTCTCAGTACTCGGCCCCCACCCGGTGACGCTGTCAAGGCCAGTAGGGCCAACAGCAATACACATTCCGAAAAAAAAAAATCTGTACATAACATCTTATATTTCTTACAAGCTTCGAATAGTGTAATCGGTAGAAAAAATCGAGAAATTTCTACGTCTTAGAAAATCGGGAAAAACCAAAAAATCGTTGGTTTATCGGCATGACGGATCTCATATCGGTATAAATACCGAAAAATTGGTAGGTCTAGGTTCGAGAACACTGATCATAACTTAGGTTCCGAAAATGGTTTATCATATACAGAACCATCAAAAATTGACGAATCAGTTATATCTGCTCCGAATGACCACACGAAGTAAAAACTTTGGTTTTTGTCTATAGTATTCCTAACAGAACTCCGTTACCGCGATGGAAGTGCGTTCAACGCCATCTAGTTATTCTGAGGTGAAACTTTCTAATTTCTTATTTTCATTTATTATACTCAAAACTCATTATTATTTTATTATTAGATTATTATTATTATTATTATTGAGTGGTTAGCGGCCAACTTCTAATATCATAGTTGTTCAGTTCGCCCGTATAGGCCTTTGACTTGACTTATCGACTGTCATCATATTGTCAACAGCCGGGACCAACTTTTTAAGTCACAAAGACATGTCATGTGGATGCTCAGATGACGGATAAGTACTACATAATTATTATATTTTTAACCGACATCAAAAAGAACTATTATTCCTACATTAAAAGTTTAAAATTGATAATGTTTAGAAAAAACAAAACTGCTTTAAAAAATAAAAACTTGAGAGGTGTCAAGGGACACCCGGATGGAACGAAGTTCCTTTCGATTAATTAGAGAAGGAATTGTTACCAAATTTTATTAATACAATTAATTAAATAAATAAATTAATTTAATTATTAAAAATAATTAATTTTTATTTTAATAATCGTCGCGACACCACTCTGTTCAATGCGAAATAGAAATACGAAACGAAAATAATTGGCTTGCTTTCTATGAGAGAGAGAGAGAGAGAAAGAGAGACAGACAGAGAAAGGCTTACAGCTATAGCAAAAAGTGTCGTTACAACTTTTGGTCTTAATTTTTTCCGTCTAGCTCCCTTTCGCAACGCGCGATAAGGAACTTCGTTCCAAAAGTTTTCTACAACAGAAGTCGTTGCTAAGTAAAATGTTAACACGTAAGGCGGTCTGTATCAGTAAGTCGGTTCCATGCCCTATATTGATGACAAGATTATTGCGAAGGCCGGTTGCTGGTAGTTGGTACCTACATAATTTTTTTTAGCTTTCGTAAATGCGTCATTATTATCTTAACAAAAAAAAACGTAAATTAAAATATGACCAAAGTCAAACTATTGAATGTTTAATGTTTATATCACAATCTGTTTCACTCGGTCAATGGACGACCCGCTAACCAGAGTTTGAAAACATTATATATTTGGTTAGTTACTCGTTTAAAAAATAATATTTATTAATTTCAATAATATTAAACTAGAATTTTGTCATCCTTTCAGCAAATCATTTCTTTCTTTATATTAATAAGATTTAAATTATTATAAAATTAACAATTTTTAATGCTTTTTACCGCGGTAACAGACTCACTTGTTTTTCGAACCGCGTATAGGCGCGCATAGACGCATTTTACCACAAGCACAACACGTACGAGCGTTAACGCGCTTATAAGCTCGTATAAACGCGTTTTTGAATGATATACTACCGACACTCGCTACCACTGGTTCGTACACGCCGGAATAAGCCCGTGTACAGTTTGTACACCCCTTCAACTTTTGGAATATGCAATGAAGAGCTAGTAAACATGCCGAAGCGACCATATACAGTAAAAAAACGCGTCTCAAACGCCTTTATATTACATTTTTTTGCCTTCTAATGTACACGCCCATGGAAAATTCGCTCAGAAACGTGTCGAATAATAAAGTCTTTAGTCTGAATTAATTTCCTGTTACAAAAAACAAAATGATATGAATAAGATTATTGTGGCTACATCAGCTCGCATCCGATCATCATACGGTTGATTTACCGCTACCTAATTAAAATATGCGTTAAGTACGAATCGGATGTTACATTGGTTCCGCAGATAAAATTATATATTGATTTAATAATAGTAACAATTTTTTTTCTCATTACATTTAAATTTATATTAAGGACGTGCTAAATTGAATGCGCTAATCTCAGGAGCAATCAAGCCGATTAATATTTTTAGGTTTAACGAAAAGAATACTTGTTGTGGCATAGAAGCTCCGGGTATGAAACTGGCATGTATTATCTTAATCCAATGCTGGTGAAACTTCCGGGAGATCAGTATAAATAATTCTTTTTATAAGTTTTTATTTTATTGATTGATATTTAAAATCTTCACGCGCAACTCTAAAATTCATGAGTAATGGATTTACAAATTAGGACATACGGATTTTATTGATACGATATCGAATTGCATTTCGCTAACAATATAAAACGGTATTCACAAAGGAGGTCGTTTAAAAAAGACTATAACTGTTACGCATCAATAATTTAAAAAAAAAATTGTTACCGACATCTGCACACACATTCGCGCGACCTTTGCGCGAGCGACGGTCAGCGATCTAGTCGAGCGCATCTCTCTTGACGACGCGGTTTCATTTCCGTTTTAATTTGAATTTAGAATGTTTTCTTTTTAAAATACCGTTCAACCGCGTTTTTAATGTTATTTTATTTATGTTGGATTTGGGCAGAATAAAGTTATTTCTTAGTCGGTATAATTTTGGCGCCATTAAAAATAATTTATTTGTAATGCTTTTAGTGAAATTATTTTAAACGAATAGTTAATAGTTTTATATCTTAAATGTGATATGAATACTTTAAAGCGGTGTTTTTATCGTAATATAAGTGTTGTGTGAAGACAATAGTGCTTACATGATAATAAGTAAGCAAACGTGAGAATGCGTTGGATAATAATTTTGTTTATAATACGAGCGCAAGCGAACCTCATCGAAACACCGCAAAACATTACAAGGTTAGTAAGATTTTGGTATTATTTGTTTTATTACGATTCATGCATAGACTTATACTTAAAAGGAGAATACCTGACTGACATAATTATTCAAACCCAGTCTAAACCCTTTGACCTAGAAAGCTGATTTCTTACACAGGTGTTGTTTTTTGAAATTAAATTTTTAAGGGATGAAGAAGTCCGTCATTTTTTAAACTAGAAGCATGTGACTTTGTTTTTTGGAGAAAAGTTAAACCCCGGCAGTGGTGAAATGGGGTTTCAAAGTTTGTCCTTAAATCATAAATAACGCGAGCGAAGCCGCTGGCAGAAGCTAGTTATGTTATAAAAACAAACGTGGAAGGCTCGGTCATTAGTTTATAGTAAGTCAATGTAAGTAAATAAATACAGGCCATAAGTTTTTCTAGAAAAATCTAGTTATTTTCCCTATTCGATTATTAAAAATATCAAACTTACTTTTTTTAGTTATAATTATTTACGCCATTTAAAAAAGCAGTATTCTATACTCTTAGTTACACTAAGTTCTAGTTGTTTTTTTGTCTGCTGGTGGTAGGGTATTATTGCGCGAGGCCGGGTAGGTAGGTACACAGTGTCAGTTGTTCAACCGTAAAGCAATACAGCAGTACCTACACTGTGTTACTTATCTTTCCACACTTGTGTTTCCATTTGAAGGACAATGTAGCTAATGAAATAACTTATAATAAAATAAAATATTCGAGAAAAACGCGTTAGAAAATTTTGAACAACTTGCTTTATATGTATTTTTTTATTTTTGTCAACTTTTTGGCAATTTCAGATTTATGTAAGTTATTTTACTTATTTTCACAAAAATAAGTATACAAACTGCATATTTTGTATATAATATAACCCAAAACGTTTAAGGTGCATTAAAAATGGCTTTTTTAGAAGTTTTAAAGCTTATAACCCTACAATTATTAAAGAAAAATGTTCTTCAGCCGTTTACCAATACTTCTGCATATACAACTCCGTTTTTTCAATTTTGTGGGTTGACATGGTATTGCTTATTTGCGTCCATTTGTAGTGGTGAATAGTGTTGCGCGCACTCACACTCTCATATACAACGACAACCGCTTGCCATTAGGTGTGTCGTACTCGTATGCTTGCTTGCAAACTTAGTTATATTAAAAAAAAAGTATAAAATATTCTTCTTACAAAGTACTTAGCATGCTTCAGTACATATACTAAAAATTATATACATGTATATGAGTGTTGACCGTATCGAATTGCAATTCACGTATGAATGAACATACTCACTTACAAAGACATTTCAATAGGGAAAAAATGTAGCGAGTGTTGCTAGATTTATAGATATAAATATATGTCGGAGAATCCGCTAGATTAGGATCTGCGTGGTTGATGTTTGTGTCTGCCATAATGTTTGTGTCTGCGTGGCTGATGTTTGTGTCTGCCATAATATTTGTGTCTGCATGGCCGATGTTTGTGTCTGCCATAATGTTTGTGTCTGCGTGGCTGATGTTTGTGTCCGCTATAATGTTTGTATCTGCGTGGTAGATGTTTACCGACGTCGGGGCGTGACGACCCCATCGCCTGCTATTTGGGTAATCCCTGTCACATCAGAGTTTGTTCCACCAGTGCAATCAGTCACACTAGTAGTAGGTCTGTTGTTGCAAGAGGCCGGGTAGGTAGGAACTACCACAGTATCAAATATTCTACCGCCAAATAGTAGTGCTTAGGCATTACTGTGTCTGTACTGTGATTGAGAGGCCCTGTAGGCAAGTGAAATCACTGGGAAAAGGTGATTCAAGCACCAATATCACGAGGTTGGCAACGCGGAAGTGGCACCTACGGCAACCGCTTACCATTATGTGGGCGGTATGCTTGTTCGTCAACTTAAAAAAAAAAAGATAATTTTATCAACCAGTGCCTCTATTTTACTGTTATTGGCACTATTGCTCTTGATAGTGTCTCCTGAGCGGGGGTCTGATTACCCAGTCGGCAAAGAGACAGCCCTAGCGTGAACTCAAAGTGGATTCCATCCTTAAAGTACTTCCTGCACGTCATCGAGAATGAGTGCTCCTAGCGCATTCTAGTCGATGGATTTTCTTTTTTTTTTTTATGTTAGAAGTTGGCAAACAAGCATACGGCCCACCTGATGGTTAGTGGCTGCCGCAGCCTATGAGCGCTTGCAGCACCATTAGTAGGTGCCACTCACGCGTTGCCAACCTCGAGATATTAGTTCTTAAATCTCGTTCGCCCAGTAATTTCACCAGCGTACAATGCCACTCAAACTGGAACACAGTAATGCCTAAACACTACTATTTGGCGGCAGAATATTGGACACTGCGGTGGTACCTACCTAGCCGGCCTCTTGCAACAAAGACCTACCACCAGTGTGACTGATCGCACTGGTGGAATAATGTCTGTTGTGACAGAGGTTATCCCAACAGCGGGCGATGGGGTCGTCACATCCCGACGCCTTAAAATGAATTCAAACGCGTTCCCTGTCGGCTGAACCACGTTTATGGCGCAGTTTAATTATATATTTTTTAAGAATATCGGCAATTCTTTTTCATTACTAATATACCTATTGCCTCTCCAAATAAGCTCGAAGCTTGCGCTAGCCCACAATAGCCCAAGGGGTCAGGATATAACCCACAACTCTCGTGTTACCGGAATCGATCCTTCTACCGTAGAGCTATAGAGGTTTCTAAATTGTTTACTCCTTTGTCTGTATGGACAGTGAATGGGTTAAACCTTTAAGGCAAAGTCATCACCAAAGTATGAAATAAACATTCTCTATAATTATATTTTCTCACGATAACTTTTTGCGCTATATTTTAATAATAATTGGCTTGAATATAATTATGACATAAAATTAATGACTTAGCTGTCTTAGATGTAAAACAATGGAACATCCTGTTAAGTGTGAAATATATTTATATATAGTTGACGACGTTGTTGCGCAGCGGTAGCGAACCTGCCTTAAACGCCACAGGTCGCGGTTCGATTCCCGCTCGGGGCATAATATGTTTGTATTAACCATGCAAGCATATTTTCCGGTCTGGGTGTGTCTGTCCTTGTGTATGTATATGTTTCCGGACCCCCGACACAGGATATAGCTATCTTATTGTATGTACGTAAGAATATTAATGAATTTACAAAATGTAGTGATAATCATAACATTAACACTAGGAACAAACATAAATTAACATTACCAGTCACTAGACTGCATAAAATTAATAACTCTTTTAAAAGTAACTGTATACGGTTTTACAATAGGATCCCAGAAAGCGTTCAGAAACTTTCTATTAATAAATTTAAAATAAACACGTTTTTGTGTGGTAAGGGCTATTATAAAATTAATGAATACCTTGAGGACACCACACCTTGGGAATGAGACAGTCACTCCAGGCTTTTCAGTCAACATAATATGTAAATTACTTGGACATTTAAAAAATAATAATATATTTAAAAAAAAGATATAACTCCCCGAGTTTGTTTCGCCGGTTCTTCTCGGGTCGGGTAGTAATTTTGGAGCCGGTAGTAGAATCTTGACTTTCAACAAATAAGTTATATGCTTTTACGTTGAATAAAAATATTTGATTTGATATGATTACTGGGGGCCGTTGAGTGTGTAGCGTTTATTATTATTTATTATAAACGTTTATTTACAACCAATATTACAACATATTTACAATTCAATACTAACTATATCTACAAGTAATTACCGTACAAATCATGTCCACGGGGAGTGATTGCATCAATGCTAGTTGCATTTCCCCACTAAATCGCAATCCCTATTCTTTGGGCGAAATATCAACCAGCCTTCCTGTGACCTGTGGAGGCAACGAGTCGGGGTGTAATATCATATATAAAAAGTAAAATGAATTATCAGGAATTATTTAACTAATATTCTAAATGTGAAAGTTTGTATGAATGGATGGATGTTTGTTACTCTTTCACGTAAAAACTCCTGGACAGATTTGGTTGAAATTTAGTATACACATAGCTTATTACCTGGACTGACATATAGAACTTTTTATCCTGGAAAAATATTGGCTTTCCGTGGGATCATCAAAACTACATCACGTCAGCGGAGCCAGGGGTACAGCTGGTATCAGACCATCATAAAATTTATAAAATACCAAAAGTACGTGGTTGACCACGAATAGGGGAGACTGAAGGGATCCGCAGCTTGATGATGAAGAATCTTGAGAAGATCTTAAAGTATTTATGCTTAGACCGCTATGTTAAGTTTGTACATTCATAGTAATTATAATTCATAGTAATATAAAAAAGCAAAGTTCTTCTTGCCCTTATCCCACCTAAGTGTGGTCGGCACAGCACGTCTTCGTCTCCCATTCTTTTCTATCATTCGTCATCTCTGCACTCACTCCCTTTCTACGCATATCCTCTTCCACACATTTCATCCACGTCTTTTACGGGCGTCCTTTCTTCACATTACCACTTACTTTGATAAAACAAAGTTATTGGACAAACTTATATATCTATGAATTTCTAAACTTATTTTCTTTAAAATCAAAGGGCTAATTAACTCTTATCGCGATTCAAATGACGACCAAAAATATGTGAAAAACTGAGTTATATCGTATCATGACATATATATAAGTCATGCTCACATAAAATTTGAATCAATTTTGTCAAAATGGAATAGAATTTTAACTAAAAGTTAATGGTAAGTCCGAACACTGATAACACAATAACAGCGTTCATTGACTACACTTTCACGCCTTATCAATTAAATATTTATCAGCGTCATATATAGAACTCGCCGTATACGTGGGGTCAGTTATTAGGTGTTGTCGGTCACAATGACGCACTTTGTATACACTTACTGTATAAGTATATACTATGGACAGGCTCGTCTATACAGAGAATAAATAAAATTAATTATTAAATTAATGCAGACGGGGACAAGCATTGAAATACAACAATAATTTTATTTGTCCGTTATTTAAGCATTTCCCTTTAAAACTCCATCATCCATTTACAAATTGATGGATCGGCTTGTGCCCGTCTGCAGTACCTTGTGTGTCTGACACTAGTGGTAGGTCTTTTGTTGCAAGAGGCCGGCTAGGTGGGTACTACCGCTGTGTCAAATATTCTACCCCAAAGCAGTAATGTCTTTGGCATTACTGTGTCTCGATTTGAAGGGGTTGACTAGTGAAATTACGGGACAAATGAGATTTAAGAACTAATATTTCGAGGTTGGCAAAGCTGTGAGTGACACCTACAAATATTATCGTTCAAGTGCTCATAGGCTACGGCAACCGATTACCATCAATCACGTGGGCCGTATGTATCCTTGCTTGCCAACTTAGTGACATAAAAAAGCATAATAATTCAATCGAAAAACTTCTTTTTTAATGTCGGTTAGTAAAGAGATTTTAAGGAACGAAGGCCCACAATCTGACCTCCAAACTTGTGTCAGTTTCCTTGTTGAGGACCTGCTTTTCGTTTATCTGACCTCCATAACGAAGGAACATTAAACAAATCTTGTTAAAAATGTTGACTTTGACCTACAATGTATTGAAGATTTAAAATTTACATAATCCCATTACGAGTAACAGTAATTTTTTATTCGTATGTTTTTGTAAATGTATTTTTTGTTTTATCTTTTTTAATGACGGTTGGCAAACGAGCATGCGGGAGTCTGATGGTTTTTTTTTTAAATAACGCCGGAGGTCAAATGACTCTACTCCACCTGATGGTAAGTGGAAGTAGAGTCCACACGCGAGTAAGCAGTCACCACAACCTATGAGATCGCCGGCAAGGACGAGGTCCTTTGTTTCGCACGTTGCGTCGCGCTCACACCGTCGGGTGAGTCTATCGTATACAATGTGGTCGGAGCGCTGCCTCCATCTCCGATGACGTCCTTAGCCGTGGTTCGGCTTCGCAGGAGGCACCCTAAGGACGGAATCAAATTGGAGCCAGTAGGGCCAACAGCAATACACATACCAAAAAAAAAAAAAAAAACACCTGTGAACGCTTGGGATACTTGAAGTATCACATGCGCGTTACCAACCCAAGGAATAGAAGGAGAGACGAGATGGGAAAAGGAAGGAATAGAGATTGTTGGGCCTCCGGCGCTCTCACTCATCGCATAAAACCCAACAAAGTTTCTGTGAGAGGGTAGTACTTCCCAGCCGGTCCAATTGTGCTAGGAGGAACATGGCTCTATTACCGTTTTCTATCCATTGGATTATATCGGCTTTTTATATGACTAACTTAGCAAGCAGGCATGCGACCTACCATATTTTGTAGGTGTCACTCACGCGTTGCCAACCTGGAGATGTTAGTCCTTATATCTCATTTGCCGAGTAATTTCACTAGCTACTGCCTTGGTACCGTAACACATTACTTATCTGACACTGTTGCGGTACCTACCTAACCGGCCTCTTGCAATAAAAGGCCCAGTAGTTTTACTATTTACAGTGCCGTTTAAACCGAGACACGTTATTGCGAAAATATTTGACACTGCGGTGCTACCTACCTAGCTGGCCTCTTGCAATGAAAGGTCTTTTGGCCAGTAATTTTACTATTTACAGTGTCGTTTAAACCGAGACACATTACTGCTAGAATATCTGATACTGCGGCGGTACCTACCTAGCCGGCCTCTTGCAATAAAAGGCCTACCACCATTCCTGTCTCGGCTTCACTAACACTTTAATCGTTTCCAGTTCACCATGTTCAGACCGATACCACTATTTCCTGGCGCCTGGTGTGCTCACAGCCGGTGGTATCAGCAGGACCTGCATATCTCGATTCTACCCTGAGGGATCAGCGCGTATGGTCGTTACGTTGTTCGCTGATGATGGACAGAGCACCAGCGCAGTTAGGGATCTCCCACCAGGTATTTTTTTTTATTTAACTTTTTAAAAAACCAGCCAAGTTCGTGTCGGACTTAAACAAAAAGGGTTCAGTACCAACTTAGAATAAAAAAATCAAATTTCTTGTATAATCCACTTTAATATTGCACTTTTTTTTCGCTCGGAGCAGATTGTTTGTATAGACTTTATAAGGCATGTTTTCCGGTCTAGGTGTGTTTGTCCTTGTCCATGTATGTTTCAGGACCCCGACACAGCATATCACTATCCTAATGGGGGCCGTTGAGTGTGTAGCGTTTATTTTATTTAATTTATAGCGGCCATAAAAATATACAATGTATGCAAATTCTAAACTTTTATTCATTCATTCGTTCATTCGTTCATTGACGACGTTGTGGCGGTAGGTAGCGAACCTGCATTAAACGCCACAGGTCGACCTGTCGATTCTCGCTCGAAGAATAATATTATGTTTGTATTGACCATGCAAGCACATTTTCCGGTCTGGTTGTATTTGTCCTTGTCCTTGTATGTGTTACCGGACCCGCGATACAGGATCTAACTATCCTAATGGAGGCCGTTGAGTGGGCAGCTTTTATTTATTCATTTATTAATTCAAAAGCTACGTATCCGCTAAGAAAGCGTTTTAATGTTTTAATATTTACAGGAGATGGTGGCTGTCTAGACATATCGGTACCGCAAAGATCGAACAGCAAGGCAAAACTACACGTCAGCGTGAGGTCAGTATAAAACTCCACACCATCGTCTACAATGACGCTGTCAAGGCCAATAGGGCCTACAGCAATATACAATCGAAAAAAAATCTAGCACGAAATGTATACCTGAGAGCCTAGACAAGTGGCAATCACTCCATTTCGAAAGTCACATTGTCTTCTTCCTAGCATTAATTACCCACATACAACAGTGCCCAGGGTCTGTTTATTACTCTTATCCGAATTTGACAGGTTATTAGTTTTTACACACAGCGATTTTCATCTGAGCCTCGCAACCCTAAGGGCGAGACAGTAACTCATTGAATAAGAGTCAATTACCTATCAAGATTTAACGATTATTGACAGATGTTATGATAACAACCAAGTCCGATTGATTAACGTGCTTTCCGAGACAAGGTGGGGGTAACAAACAATGACAAACGACCAGACCGAGAAGGATATTTGTAAGATAAATACAAATATCCGCCCCGAGCGGGAATCGAATCAGCGACCATCGAGGCTAAATGCTTGGTACCAACACACAACAACGGTCGTCAAATAGTGGTATTTTTTCTATTTCATGATGGTGTGCAAACAAACATACGGTCCGCCTGACGGTAAGCAGACACCGTAACCTATGAACGCTTGCCATACTTGAACTGTCACATGTACGTCGGCAACCTAAGGAACAAGAAGGATGGAATGTAGGGAAAAAAGGAAATGACTCGGCCGAAACGCAACAGTACTTACCGATACTGTTACTTTACACAGGTATTCTGTGTGAATGTAGTACTTACGCAGTCGAGCCGGCCCATTTGTGTAAAGAGAAGCATGGCTCTAATAACTGGAGACTAAACCATAATATAGATAATCTCTGACACAACAGAGATTATTCCACCAGTGCAATCAGTCATACTGATGGTAGGTCTTTTGTTGCAAGAGGCCGGCTAGGTAGGTACCACCGCAGTGTCAAATATTCTGCCGCCAAATAGTGGTGGTCTGAAGGGCACTGTACGCTAGTGAAATTACTGGGCAGAGGAGATTTTAGAACTAATATCTCAAGGTTGGTAATGCGTGAGTGGCACCTACTAATGGTGCCGCAAGCGCTCATAGGCTACGGCAACCACTTACCATCAGGTGGGCCGTATGCTTGTTTGCCAACTTGTAACATAAAAAAAAATGTCAGGTATCCCGAAGCTAAATGCACATGGGAGAGGCGAATAACCCTCCGCATCTCAAGTGGGAGAGTGGTCGTGGTGCACACGGAGAGGGCGAGGTACCGGCCGGGGGACAGCCTTAGATTTAGAGCTATTGTCCTAAAGGCTGACCTCACACCCGCGCATGCTAATGTAAGTATAAATAAACGCTACACACTCAACGGCCCTATTAGGATAGTGATATCCTGTGTCCGGTTCGGCGACACACAATGACAAGGACAAACACACCCAGACCGGGACACGTACATATATGGTCAATACAAATATCTACCCCGAGCGGGATCGAACCCGCGACCTGTGGTGCTTAAAGCTTGTTTGCTATCGCTGTGCTACACCGTTGTCTTAAATGAATTACTTGTGTGTGTATAATGTTCCATAATAATACCGAAATTAAATACGATCTGTACATGTTTTTACATAATCCCATAGGAACTGAACATTTTTTAAATAATAAACTATGTGCTCGCTGAATTTTAACCCAATCCATTAAGCTGTTGTATGTGTGATGTATGTGTAATTGAGTAACAAACATACAAACATAAAAACTTTCACATCTAATTAATATTTTAAGTATATTCAAACTAATTTATTATAAATGTGAACTATTTGGAACTACCGGATAGATTTGCATTAAATTTGGTACACACATAGGATACTTTTTATAGTGGAAAATTGTTGGGATCCCGTGGGATCATCAAATAACTACATAACGCGAGTGGAGCCGTGGGTACAGCTAGTTTATTATATTAGTAGGATTACACACTGGTCGTAGGTCCTTTGTTGCAAGAGGCCGGCTAGGTAGGTACCACCGCAGTGTCAAATATTCTACCGCCAAATAGTGGTGTTTCGGCATTACTGTGTTCCGGTTTAAAGGGCACTGTAGGCTATTGAAATTACTGGGCAGAGGAGATTTAAGAACTAATATCTCGAGGTTGGCAACGCATTAGTACCTACACTGGCAACCGCTTACCATCAGGTGGGCCGTATGCTTGTTTGCCAACTTTAACATAAAAAAAATAGCAATGTCTTGAAATAAAAGCATAGCTAAATTAAAAAAAATTTCGCTGTCGCCTCACGCAGTACTAGCGTCGTGACGGGGTACTTGACCGGGCTGAGTGAGACTTAGATACCTCTCATGTATTGTCTCAACATGAGTATCACGTGACTTTGTCTGATCCAGTTATGTTGACTGTTTGAGAAATGGAGGAAAAATACAATAACTTTTTGACGATCATTCTATTTTTCTTTTGGAACAAACTTTCTTAACGCTGCTGCTAAAGAGTATTGCTATTTAGTAGAAATCGACACGTAACGAAATGTCTTATGCTGTGTATGTGTGCGTATGTGTATCGAGCCTACTATAAGCAAATGAGTGCACAGTCGGGTGTGCAACTGTCTCTCTCTGTGTCCCTGTCTTTTTTTATCATAACCTATTGAAATATTCAGATTTCATTTCGAATTACATTCGGATAAGAAAAAACGTAAGGAATTTTGTTCCTAACGGCGGTCCCCGACCGCAGAATTATTTGATTTCATGACGGTTGGCAAACAAGCATACGGTGTAAGCAGTCGCCGTAATCTATGATCGCGCGCGACACTTGAAGTATCACATGCACGTTGCCAACACAAGCATAGGCGGGAAGAGATGAGAAGGGAAAAAGAAAGGGAGTAGAGGGGTGGGAGATTGGGGCCCCAACGTTCTCACTAAGCGCATGCAACGCAACAATACCCACTGATACTGTTACTTTACGCCGATTTTCTGTGAGAGTGTAGTACTTTCCCGGTCGAGCCGGCCCATTTGTGCTTGAAGAAGCATAGCTAAAATGTTGTAGTAGTAGAACCACGCCTCTGGTTGTTCCTAAAATATACTACATTTTTCTGTTGTTTGTTCTTAAAATATAGTATGTTTTGCCAGCAGCTTCGCTTGGTGGTCGAAATTTGATGATAATTATTATTGAACCAGATTTCTTTTTATAAAGAATACTAAAAATGCTTTTTCAAAACATTACTAATACTGATTGACTCTCAAAATAAGCACCTAATAGTTTTGATGAAATTTGGCACTTAGATAGATTAGTACTTGGAAAACGACATACGATACTTTTTATTGCGAAAAACAGCTTGAAGAGGTTGACTGACATAGAAGAGGAAAGATTGTATGGAAAACCATATTGTAAATGGTTATTCACGCGGGCAGAAGCTAGTTGCGTATAAAAGTAACAAAATTTTCAGATCGACGAGATCTGGCTCGAAGGACCAGTCGGAGCTTGGGGTGGTGTGAAGTTAGCCGCGTGGCAGCGCGTGCGCACTCGGCTCGGGCTCGCGCAGCTGCAGCACGCGCTCGACGAGCTCGCGCCGCCCGGCACGTGGACCATCAGGGCCAGGCTTGCTGATGGATCAGAGGTAGTTATATTCGGGATCTGGAACATTTTTTTATTGACCTGAAGGAAATCTGCTACCAGATACCCGGCTTCCTGAAGAACCGGGTAATGTGGGATTCTATGGCAAGATGTAAACGTCATGGGGAGCCACTAAACCTCGTCGATAGCCGACCTCGGTGCGTGTGATAGGTTACAAGGTCTCTTGCAGATCAAACTATTGTGACCTGCCAAGAATAACGCTCAGGTTAAGGGGGTCTGGAGCCACACTTACATAACCACAACTGGAGACTACAACATTTGACTGTATGGTAAAAATAGGCCTCAATTGGCGTTTAAGGCATGTTCGATACCGTTGCGTCAAAATGGTCATCAAATATAGCAGCCTAATATTCAATATCTCCATTTGATGTGGAGTATCTGTCTGTATCATATTTGGACGCAAATAAGCAATACCATGTCAACCCACAATATTGAAAAAACTGAGTTATATATGCAGAAGTGTTGGTAAATGGCTGAAGAACATTTTTCTTTCATATTTGTAGGGTTTTAAGCTTTAAATCTTCTAAAAAAGCCATTTTTTAATCATGCAATTTATCTTTTATGTTAAACGTTTTGGGTTATATTATATACCACTCTGTGGGACCAACTTCCGCCGGCGGTCTTTCCGAACCGATACGACTCTGGAACCTTCAAGAGAAGAGCGTATTCTTTCCTTAAATGATCGCTTAACATCCGGTGAGCCTCCTGCCCGTTTGCCCCCTCTCACATAAAAACAAAATATATACGAAATATGCAGTTTGTGTACTTATTTTTTGTAAAAATAAGTAAAATAACTTACATAAATCTGAAATCGCCAAAAACTTGACCAATACATTAAAAAAATCATATAAAGCAAGTTGTTCAAAATGTTCAAACGCGTTTTTCTCGAAATGACATTCGTGTGGATTGACATGGTATTGCTTATTTGCGTCCATTTCTAAAACTGGGAAAGAGTACTTTATTACTACAGCTATGTCCTTTTACCCGTACCACTTTCTTCTTCTTATCAAGTGGTTAGTGGCAAACTTAGTGTCAGAGCTGTTCACGTCGTCCCTATAGGCGTGCCCTCCGAAGCACGGGGACGCTCAGTTGAAATACCACTATGTGATCACCTATCTAGTGACTGACCGCGCCTAAAGTTGCTTAACCAATCGACCGTTTACCAATCAGTGACCGCACTCGGCTATGAGCTGTGCTCCTGATAACCTGTATGCAAAATATCATGAGTTTTTTGAGTATTGAAAGCATGAAAGTGTTGGGATAATTTTCATTTTCGAAATTCCCAGGGATCCACAACATTCTCGGTGGGCAACTATGAGCTGCCACCATTTCAGCTGACCGTCCGCCACGCGCCCAGGATCCTCAGGACCAGCGAGAGGCTGGTCTGGACCGTGTGTGTCAGGTGAGGAGATGATGAAGACGGAATATTAAGTCTGTGTTATTATGTGTTAAATTGAGTGTCTATTTATTAGGGTTCCGTACCCAAAGCTTAAAATGAGACTCTATTACTAAGAGTACACTGTCCATCCGTCTGCCTGTCACCAGACTGTATCTCATGAACCGTGATAGTTTGTGTGTTGAAATTATCCTAGATGATGTATTTCTGTTGCCTCTATAACAACAAATACTTAAAAATATAATAAATTAATTATTTAAGGGGGCTTCCGTACAACAAACGTGATTTTTTTGCCGTTGTTAGGGTTCCGTAGCCAAATGGCAAAAACGGAACCCTTATAGTTTTGTCATGTCCGTCCGTATGTCACAGTCATTTTACTCGGAGAGCATTGGCTCTATCATACGAAGTTTACTAAATAGGTGAATTCCATGAACCGCACAACGATTTTGTAATAAAATCTTAAAATATCTAAGAATTAAGGGTAGCAGTCCATACATGTAACTGAGGATTGGAAAAAAAAACTTTCAACGTATGAAAACGTGTGAGATATCTTTGAACAGGTCTTTCAAAATGATAAGGAGGTTTCATTTTGGCTTTTTTAATTAAGTCGGTAGTTATTGAGATATAAGCTCCTAAAGTCATTAAAAGTGTTTCATGGCTGACAAACAAGCATACGATTCGCCTGACGATAAGCATTCACCGAAACTTATTAAAACATAGATAATAACATAGAGAATAATTCTGTATTACTAACAAATTGAGTCATTGTTGCTCCTAATAAAAACTATTATTATTATTATTATTAATAAGGAGGGAAGGGGGCCGAGGGGCTGGAAAATTGGGTCTCCAACACTCACTCAGCGCACGAAACGCTGATTAAAACAGTACTGCTTCTATATTCAGCGGGTAGTTCCCCGGTCGAGTCTCCTACTACAGCTGTTGATATCCCCAAGGTACCCGTGGTCGGAGGCCGTGGAGGGCATGCTGGTCATCCGCCTGCGCGGGGCGGGCGGCTCCGGGAGGGCGCGGGCGGGATCCGAACGGCGGTCCGGCTGAAGGCGCCGCGGCCCTGCCACCGCCACGCCGCCGCCGCGCGCCGCGTCGGGCTCGGCGGGCACAGCTCGCCGGACGTGGTCATTGCTGATTTCTCTTTCCAGGTTAATACTAAATACTTGTATTAAGAACAACAACAATAAAATACACGCTTATCCGTTTTCTATTCTCACTGTCAATAATAATTCCATTTCTTTACAATGTAGCTTCGCTGACGGTCGGAGGGTGAATGCCCGCATCCTTTTTTTTTTTTTTTTTTTCGGAGTGTCCATTGCTGTTGGCCCTAGTGGCCTCGACAGCGTCACTGGTGGGGGGCCGGGTCTGGAGACCTCAGCCGGTAAAAGATGGACTGCCACGCGGGGCACAAGTTGAATCCGTCCTGCGAGGTCGAGCCTAGGCTTGGGACGTCATCGGGAGCTCGCATCCTCTCTGACCGGTCCCTTTTATTTCTAAGTAATGTCGCGCGCGCGCTCGATGCGCAATGGCGCTCACACGCGTCAGCGCGGGGTGAGGGAAGGGGCGGAGTCTCGCAACGCCGCGCAACTAGTACGCACATCTAGCATGCGTACAACTAGTATTTTTAATCAACTCTAACAATATTTCTGGATTCTACTTTCTTGACTCTTATTTCTTACAAATTCTTTCTAATTATAATTACATTTTTGTCTTAATTCTAGCACATCAAATTCAAATTCTTATCCTATGTTATATACAAATCTTAAACTATTTGCTGTCCGCAACAACTTGTTATATTCTCCGTAGCATTATTCCCGGTATTAACTCAGGGTCTGCTTATACTCTTATCCCAATTTGACGTTGAGCTAGTTTTTAGATAGCGATTGCCATCTGACCTTCGCAACGCAAAGGGTGAACTAGTAACTCGGTGGATAAGGGCAAATTACATGTCAAGAGTTAAAGATTATTATCAAATGTTATGATAACACCCTAAGAAGCTCAAGGTGCTCTCCGAGGCACAACGCCCAGATCTACACAGATATTTATATTTCTCTGGGCTATTGTCGTACCCACTCTTAGCGTATGCTACGTGCTATTTGGAGGGGCAATAGGAATATTAGTAATGACTTGAAAAAGCATTGCTAATATTCTTCAAATAACTTTTTCCACGTTTAGGAAGAGGGGACAAGAGTGTGGCAGAATACCACGGTGGTATCCCTGGTGGTGGACGAGCCGGTCACGTTGGACTTCCTCACCAAGCGAGCTGTTATATCCTCTGGACTGCCTTATAAAATTAAAGTAAGTTACAACCTACTTTTGTAAGATCCATAGTTTTCTACACCAAACTTTTCGCAAAGATGGCAAGGACCAGTTTTGTTATTTTCCAAGTATTATTCAAAAGTTTCGTAAGGTTTTATTTGACAGGCTGATTATCCGAAACTCTTTAAGGAGTATAGCAACATCTTTTTGGGTTATAGTTTCTAATTTTTATGAAAATTTTACACTGGTGGTAGGTCTTCTGTTGCAAGAGGCCGGCTAGGTAGGTACCACTGCAGTGTCAAATATTCTACCGCCAAACAGTAGTGTCTTTGCCATTACTGTGTTCCGGTTTGAAAGGCACTGTACGCTAGTGAAATTACTGGGCAGTGGAGATTTAAGAACCAATATCTCGAGGTTGGCAACGCGTGAGTGGCACCTACTAATGGTGTTGCACGCGCTCATAGGCTACGGCAAACTCTCACCATCACGTGGGTCGTAAGCTTGCTTGCCAACTTAGTAACATAAAAAAGACATAGGTTTAAAAACATGGCAGATATTTTTGGTATTTCCCAAAAATTTTTAGGATATTCCAAACCCGACATCGAAACCCAAATCTTTTGCCATTAAGTCGTCTACATTAAAATGATTCCAAAAATGTTCTCCATCACCAAGGTAAAAGCAATACGCTGGGATGATAAACCAGCTTCGAATGAGAGCATCCGCGTGTGCCGATCAGCAGCTCGCGCGGCGGGTGATGAGGTCTTCTCGAACTCCTCCTGCGTGGAGTCCGTCACCGACGCGAAGGGCATCGCCAGGGTCATGTTCACCGCTGATGACGATTGCAGCCCCTATTATAACTTCCAGGTAAGTGGAAAGTTCTAGGTGATCATTTTGGATCATGGGAATATAGCCAAAACTCTATACCAGATAAGTCTACAGTACTTTGAATTAAAATCCTGTTGACAAAAGCACCTTATATGTGTTTACAAGAAACGAATATTTTAATTTTTTTTTTTTAAAGAACATTAGCAATAGTTATTCAAGGCGCTACTAATATTCCTATTGCCCCTCCAAATAAGCTCAAAGCTTGCGCTTGGAGTGGGTACGACAATAGCCCAAGAGGGTCAGGATCAAACCATCGACTATCGCGTTAACTTAGCGAAGTCAGCCCATCTACCGTTGAGCTGTTGAGGCTTCAATATTATATTCAATATATTGGAATTGTACTCACATTATGGATTAGGTAATTAAAAGATAAATTAAAAACCATAGAAAAGAGGGAAGGGATGATAAGGGAAAAAAAGGAAGGGACCAGATTGGGTGGGAGATTGGGCCTCCGGCGCTTTGACTAATTGTACGAAACGTAACAGCACTGATACTGCTACTTTACGTCGATTTTCTGTGAGAGGGTAGCACTTCCCAGGTCCAGCCAACCTATTTGTGCTAGGAACAGCATGTTTCTACTACTATTGAAGTAGAAGAAGAAGTAATAAAGTCCTATTGACAATTACCGGATGTATCAAAAATAAAAGAAGTAGACCTGACTGATTTAGTCTAAACTCTTGGATATAGAAAACTAAATTGTTCACAAGTGTTGTTTTTAAAACGTAAACGGCACTAAGAAAAGATTTTTAGAAAATTTAAGCGGATGAAAATTGGTTTAGAGTCTGTCATTTTTAAAACTAACTAGGAGTGAATACGACCGTAGTCCGAGGGAGTCAGGGTCGAACACGCAGCTCTGGCGCTAACGGAGCGGAGTCGGTTCTTAAACTCTTTAGCTATTATTATATTGGACGACATTTTTGGCGCAGCGTTAGCGAACCTGCCTTAAGCGCCACAGGTCGCGGGTTCGATTCCCGCTCGGAGCAGATGTCCGGTCCGTATGTCTCCGGACTCCTCATGGGGGCCGTTGTGTAGGGATGTAGTGTGTATGCCTCCCACCAACAGTTGAGCGTGTATCGCTTATTATTATGAGGGGTCTCTTTCTATCCTGGTCCCCAGGCCAGTATAAACAACGCCACGGCGCAGCTGCACGCGCAGTGCCTGCCCGCGCGCGCGCGCGCCGCGCTGGGCCCGCTGCGCGCCGACGCGCGCGCGCGCACGCTGCTGCCGCTGTACCTCGCGCTGCCCGAGCGCAGCGCCGCGCTCACCGTGCACTTCGTCGTGAGTTGCACCCCCCTCTCGCTCACCCCTTCTCCCTTCGCACCGATTGTATATTCCATAGATATAAAGGACAATAGATTGTGTATCCCATGTGTTTTTTTAAGCCTATGAACGCTTGCAACGCCATTGGTATGTGCCACTCATGTGTTCCCAACCTTAAGATATTGGCTCTTAAATCAAATTACTTTATTAGCTGCAGTGCACTTCAAACCGAAGCACAGTAATAAGTAATAAATACCTGTATTAAAATTGGTAAAAATTGTAAAATAAACTAGCCCCTTCAATGAAGTGATTCGAACTAGAAATAATAGCAAAATGCATGTGCGAACGTATCAATAAGAATGGGGCTGGGATATTGACCAATGACATTTAAGGTTTTTGTAGCGCATGCGTACGATTACTTAGTTCCCAGCCACTTGTTAGATGGCGCTTCAATTTTAAACACTTTCTGTTATTCAATCAACTTTTTCCTATATCTCAATAATTATAATGCTTCTGCTCCACCTACGCTTTTATTACTCATATATGGCCTAGACCTTACGCCTTTTGATCTGACATTATTAATGACCTTATAACGATGAACTAAACTTAAGTGGTGGTTCTTTCGACACAATAAATTATTAAGTTAATTCTAATTTACAATCTAAAAGAGAACTAATTTGTTTTTTTTTTTCCGAAATTATAACCAACTAAAGAACTCATGTAACTAATGTCAAAATTTGGATGGATGGATGTTTGGCACTCATTCACGCAAAAACTACTGGAAAGATTTGGATGAAATTTAGTACATACATTCAAGCTTATTACCTGGATGAACATATAGGATACTTTTTATTCCGGAAAAATGTTGGTTTCCTGTAGGATTATCAAAAAATAGCTTTAAATCACTAAGCATCGTTAATATAGCCACTTGAATAGCCCTAACATTATAGAACACATTTCGTTAAAGACTGAACTTACACCAAAATTCCCAGGTCATCACCCGTGGAGGTACCATTTACCGGTGGGGAGCTACCACTCAGTGCCCAATCGCCAGTGCCACAGATCAGATCCAGACATCGCCGAGGAACAGCATCTGTCCTAACACCAACTTGGTCAAACTCGATAGAATCTTCCAGAACAATCTAGACGCTAGGAACTCTTCTGAGCTGGACTTGCTCATGGACAGACATTTGTCTAAAATAATGTTGCCTATAAAAGTTTCCCACCAAATGTGTCCAGATAGCCATTTGATCGCTTACTTCTATTATAAGAATGAATTGATCACAGCTACGAAGCATTTCGAGATGGAAGAATGTTTCCCGAATAAGGTAAGATTTATTTAGCATTCTTAAAACATATTGATCTGATTTGTTTTCCCACTTTTTAGGTTTCCGTACTAATTATAACTAAGCCACTGTACGTCAGCAGGTTGTCTCTTTGGAGTGGGTACGACAATAGCCCAAAGGGGCCAGGAACGAACCCGTGACTCTTGCGTTAACGGAGCGGAGTCAGCCATTTAACCGTTGAGCTTATTTGGTTTTTCTCGGAAATCTGCTCACAGATACCTGCCCTTCTGGAGAGAGAAATGAGTTACGTGGGTTCCAAGAAAGGTCGGTTATGGGGACTTACTAAAACCTCCTTTGTTCACTATTCGTTCAATTTAATATTTTGTATATTATTATCGATGGAATTTGGTTGGCTCTGATTGGAGCTCATAATACGAGCATACGGCGGATTAGACATTCCGATTGGTCGACCCGCAACGGAACGAACAAAGACAAGCACCGCACGGGCAGTCGACTTTGCGCCGCCGCGGCAGCCGCCATTGGGATTTACTCGAAAGACAATATTGTGTGACCGGTGTGAACGTGTGTGGACATGATTCACATTCAGCGATATTATGTGCTAGCCTCGTGACTCTGCCACCTTTGTCACCCACTGGAATCAGCTCAGAGTGATCTACGAATGGCGTCTCATCATCATCAGTCGGGGACCTGGAGAATTTGGCCTGTAAGTACCAATCTTGCTACCAGGTTCCCTCGTTTTAATATCGGCAGAAGGCTTACGAGTCTTCTGACCCAGAGTACTGGTTAGGGCTCCTCCGGCAGGGCCTGATCAATACATCCTTGGTGGTCGACCTCAGTGAAAGAGAGGGGCTCCTGCATCTCTCGGAGAACTTAATACCAGGACATCTCGAGAACTGTGCTAGCAGAGCTTGGTCTCGGGGAAAGAGATGCTCCCCTGCGTTTACCACATCAGCGCGCACGGCAGTCGCACGTGGCAGCAGGGCCACACCGATTGCCATCTTCCTCAGGGCCGCTCAACACGGACGCACAGGTTCCCCACCCTGCGCGTCCACGGCCGAAGGGTACGCTCAACGCTCATGCCCTATTTATAAAGTCCCGGGTGAAGGGACTGAGGGGCGGGACAGCTAGCGGTAGTAGGTGATCGACGTCGCCGCTGTCGCCGTCGAGTAGTCGTCTCCTTCAGGTTCATGACGGAGACAACGGGCCCTCCACGCCCATTCCCTCTTTAAAAAGCTAACTTATACGAAGTCCCCTTCCGCCGCAGGTCGAACTGAGCTGGGCGGCCCGGCAGTCGGCCCCCGGCGCCGCCGCCACGCTGCGCCTGCGCGCGGCGGGCCCGGCGCTGTGCGCGCTGGCGGCGCTGGACGCGGCGGCCGCGCGCGCGCCGGGCGTGCGGGCGCTGCTCGCGGCGGCGCTGCGGGCACTCGTGGAGGGGCACCGGAACCTCACCGAGCACGACGCGGCCGGGGAGTGCTTCCTTAGTGAGTGCTTTTGGAGTTACGTTTAAGTTGGGGAGTGAACTGGTGAATGTGAGACGAGAGCGTTACGAAAATTGTGATCGGCGAGGTGAACGGAAGAAGGGCAAGAGAGAGCACTGCACGCACATTTTCTTTCTCTCTTCCTCTCATAGCCAGTGCGTAAAATATAATATATCACAGTCAGTAATTCGTTTGCGTGTTTCACAGCGTTACGCGAACGGTGATTTCTTGATTATTTCGTCATTTCAAAATGTATATTCCTAGTGTCAGACGCTCCAGACATACCCTCGTCGAGCATCGAACTGATGTACTCATCACTAGCATCAGCTGGAGTCAGGCTCCTCGGCGGAGAGAGCTTCCAGAGGCATTGCAGCCCGACACCAGCTAAACTCGTAGCTGATGAAACGGGGACACCTAGGAGCGACTTCTCTGAGGTAATAAAAAAGTAAAAATAGAATTATAAACTCAAATTATCACTGACTAGAAGAGACAGATTTTAAATCTATTCAATTTAGAATCGTGATATTTAAAATCTGTTCACTTTAGAATCGTCAGATTTAAAATCTGTTCACTTTAGAATCGTCCGATTTAAAATCTGTTCACTTTAGAATCGTTCGATTTAAAATCTGTTGCTGTAAAGTGATGCTATCACTGGTTTGGAAAATTGATTAATCAGAGAGGAACCGATATAAAATTCCACATTATGAGTTTCATTTTAATCATTTATTTACAATTTTTATAGGTATTAACTTAATAGTCCTGCATGAAATTTTACGCCTTATTATCTATCATCGCAATCGGCAATCCGCAATGGAAAATCGTGGTGGATTGGTGGATTAAATCTCTAATCCATATCTTAAAACAGAAGAATAACAAATAAAATTAAATTAATAAATAAACGATTCATACTCAACGGCATCCACTAGCCTGTCTTGAATCGGGAAACATACACAAGGACAAGTGGTTGGCACTTGTCCTTGTGCCAGACCAAAACCAAAACAGTATATGGTTAATTTGAATAACCATCACGAGCGGGAAGCGATCCCAAGAGCTGTGACGCTTAAGGCAGGTTCGCTACCGCTGCGCCACAATGATCTCAACTATCTAGTAAGAGATTTCCTCCATGACAACAAAAAAGGGGGCAGCAGGCTTACTTGTAACTATGTTTTTCCACAGTCTTGGCTGTGGCGGCTAGTGGGCGTTGGTGCCAACGGCTCAGCAGCGGTCACCGCTCGAGCTCCGGACTCTATTAGCAGGTTCGAAGCCCGAGCGCTGTGTCTCTCCAAGAGCGGCGTCGCGCTCTCGCAACCCGCCGTGTTACAGGTAATGTCACTCAGGAGTAATAAATAAATAAACTCTGCACACTTAACGGCCCCCATTAGGATAGTGATCAACGTGCTTATTGCTCAAATCAAACAGCACACGCTTATTGCTCAAATCAAACAGCACACGCTTATTGGTCTAATCAAACAGCACACGTTTATTGATCAAATCAAACAGCACACGCTTATTGGTCAAATCAAACAGCACACGCTTATTGTTCTAATCAAACAGCACACGCTTATTGTTCTAATCAAACAGCACACGCTTATTGTTCTAATCAAACAGCACACGCTTATTGTTCTAATCAAACAGCACACGCTTATTGGTCGAATCAAACAGCACACGCTTATTGTTCTAATCAAACAGCACACGCTTATTGGTCAAATCAAACAGCACACGCTTATTGGTCTATGTTTAAGTTTAGTTTATTTCCCTTGTGTCCCAATAAATTAATTCTTTCTTTCTTTCGTTCTTTCTTTCTAATCAAACAGCACACGCTTATTGGTCAAATCAAACAGCACACGCTTATTGGTCTAATCAAACAGCACACGCTTATTGGTCAAATCAAACAGCACACGCTTATTGGTCTAATCAAACAGCACACGCTTATTGGTCAAATCAAACAGCACACGCTTATTGGTCTAATCAAATAGCACACGCTTATTGGTCTAATCAAACAACACACGCTTATTGGTCTAATCAAACAGCACACGCTTATTGGTCAAATCAAACAGCACACGCTTATTGGTCTAATCAAACAGCACACGCTTATTGGTCTAATCAAATAGCACACGCTTATTGGTCTAATCAAATAGCACACGCTTATTTGTATTGGGTATTAATATCAAATCGTACTCATCCCGGCTTCTTAAGGTAAAAGGGTAGAGTTAAGGGTATCTATAAAAAAACAACAAGTACCCCATTTTGTGATTGTTAAACGTGTATCAGGTGTTCCGCGAGTTCTTTATCCATGCGAGCGCTCCGCACAGACTGAGGCGAGGGGACTCCGCCATCGTGACGTATCGGGTCTTCAACTACCTCTACCAGCCGCTCAGTGTGAGTCGTTTAGCGCACACACAGACACGCACACACACACATTTAACGGCCCACATTAAGCCGGAAACAAACACATACAAACACCACCGCTCAGACCGGAACACATGCCTCTATGGCTAATCCAAACGTAGAGACAGACAGACAAAAATTTAAAAATTACTTTTTTTATGTGAATACCGTATGTACTTTCATATGCATTTAGTGAATAAGCTATTAATTTGGAATTACAATCAGTTATTTATTGTAGACATTAAATATATTAACTTAATCTTTTAGATTGAAGTCCACATCAGCACCGACCGGCTGCTCGAGGCCCCCGGCGAGCAGCTCAGCGAGAGGGCCTGCGTGCCGGCGAGGGCCTCCATCGCGCGTCGCCTCACCATCACCGCGCGGGCCCCCGGCACTGCTCGCCTGCGACTGGGTGCCCGCGCGGGGCCTGCGCATTGTAATCCCTCTGGGGGCCCAGACGGGGGCCCGTTCGATGTAGTCGGGGCCAGGTAAGTCATAGTCTATAATGTACGTTAGTTGTATATTTGCTTATATGCGCAGAAAACTTTGATAGCGCGATTCAGGATTTTTTTATGTGATGACGGTTGGCAAACAAGCATACTGCCCGTCTGATGAACGCGCGATACTTGAAGTACCCAAGAGATAAGAGGAAAGGGAACAGAGCTCCTCCTCCCCTCCTCCTCCTCCCCTCAACTTACTGATACTGTTGCTCTTTCCCCCAGTGACGAGGTGATGATTCGTATCGAAGTGGATCCTGAAGGCGTTCCCGTGCAGGAATACCGTTCAGCACTTATATGTGGGCGTGGTAGGTATAACTATTATTAAACGTCATTTTTTTTAGGGTTCCGTAGCCAATTGGTAAAAACGGACCTCTTCTAATTTTGTCCTGTCATTTTTCTCGGAGACTGACACCGTTGTGGCGTTGTGGGTAGCGAGTCTGCCTTTAGTGTCGACGGTTGCGTGTTCGATTCCTGCTCGGGCAGATGTTTGTTAAAATTTTTGTTTAGGTCTGAGCGTTTGTCCGTTGGTCTCCCCTCCGTGCCTCGGAGAGCACGTTATACTGTCGGCCCGCTTGTTATCACATACCATCTGATAATAATCGTTAACTCTTGATAAGCAAATTGCTTTTATCCAATGAGTTACTGGTTCGCCCTTAGGGTTGCGGAGGTCAGATGGCAATCGCTCTGTGTACCTGTAACCAGTCAAATCCGGATAAGAGTAATAAGCAGACCCTTAAGAAAGAAGATTTTTTTCGGAGACTATTGGCTCTATATTTACTAAATTTAGTAAATATGTGTACTTTTTGAACAGCTACCCGATTTAGTTGTGTCCTAAAAGTCTTGAAATTAATAGTATAGTGCATAACCTATACATATTTTATAAAAGGATAAGACTTGACTGACTAACCTTGAACCTTGAAAGCTAAATTTTTCACTGGTTTTAAAATCTAAACTAGCACTCGGAAAGGATTTTTCAAAATTCAACCCTTAAGAGAGTGGAAAAGGGGTTGCAAGGTTGTATGGTATGTCCGTCATTTTTGAATATAGAAAACACGTGTTTTAACATGTTCTAACACACTCTTTAAGGGCTGAAATGGGGGTTCAAAGTTTGTATTAAACTAATTATTCACATCATGACGTCATCAAGTTAAACGTCATGACGTCATCAAGTTAAACGTCATGACGTCATTAAGTTAAACGTCATTGCATCATCAAGTTAAACGTCATGACGTCATCAAGTTAAACGACATGACGTCATCAAGTTAAACGTCATGACGTCATCATGTTAAACGTCATGACGTCATCGAGTTAAAACAATAGCTTGTGAACTTCTCCAGGCAGTCCGAACTTCACGAGCTCCGCCGAAGCGTCGTGGGCCTGGCCCCGCGCGGAGCCGGTCCCCGGCACGGAGGCCGTGGCCGTGTGGGCCACTGGGGACGTCTTCGGACCTCTACTCGCTGTGAGTATACGAATGTCAATTTCCAAGGTCTGTATGAATCTGAAATAAAATTTTAGTGTAAAATGCAAAAACTATGTGACGTCACACTAGGGAAAGAACACTAAGAAGTAGTCTCAGGTGTCTCAAAAAACCATGAATCTTGTGTGACGTCATTTATCTAATTGTAATTCCAAATTAAAAGCTTTTCACTAAATGCATATGACAGTATATACAGTTTGTTTGTTTCGGCTTATCTCTGAAACGGCTGGACCGATTTTAACGAAACTTTCACTATCAGATAGCTTATTTTATAAGCAGTAGCTTAAGCTCCTTTAATTTTAGAAAAAGAATTAGGGTTCCGTGCAATAAAGAAAAGTCTGTACCCGTGCGGAGATGATCAGATAAGATTTTTTGCCACCCTAATGTAACCCTCAGGATGCCGATGGGCTGGTCCAGCTGCCTCGTGGCTGCGGGGAGCAGAACATGGCGAGGCTGGCCACCAACCTGCTGGCCGTGGAAATGATGAGACCTGGACAGGTGACGCAGATAGCCAGGGACCACGTCGCTAGAGGTAGGTGGAGGTTGTGAAGCTCTACTATAGCTCTCATCCATTTGACGACGTGGCACAGCGGTAGCGGTAGCTTTAGCGCCACAGGTAGCGAGTTCGATTCCCACTCGGGGCTTATTATTTTTTTTTATGTGAGAGGGGGCAAACGGGCAGGAGGCTCACCGGATGTTAAGCGATCACCGCCGCCCATGAACATCTGCAACACCAGGAGGCGTGCAAGCGCGTTGCCGACCTTTAAGGAAAGAATACGCTCTACTCCTGAAGGTTCCCAAGTCGTATCGGTTCGGGAAGACCGCCGGCGGAAGTTGATTCCACAGAGTGGTTGTGCGAGGAAGAAAATGTCTTCTAAATCGCGCTGTTCTGGATTTCTGGAAATCGAGGTGGTAAGGATGGAGCATATGTTCGTATTGACCATACAGGCATGTTTTCCGGTCTGGGTGTGTTTGTGCTTGTCATTGTGTATGTTTCCGGACCCCCGACACAAGATACAAGTATCCTGATGGGGGCCATTGAATTTTGCTTCTACTAAAAGGGGCCCGAAAAAAAATCATATGAATATTTTGATAATTCAAGTTATACCTTCTATAATTGTTATTTTAAGATAATTCTGTTTGGAATAATCTACATTGTTGCATAATAAATTATTTATGGAAAAACTCGACTGATAAAATTGTTCATTTTATTTCGAAAATAAATTGGGGCAAAGGGGGCCTCCAATCCTTTGCTGCCCCGAAGTCCTAGACCTCTAAATTCCGCCTTGCAATTTGTTCAGACGTTTTTGAGTAATTGAGTAACAAACATACAAACATAGTAAGATTAATGTCAAACCAGCTATGCCCGTGCCTTCGCTCACGTGATCTACATAATTATTGTTTAGTTGATTTGGCAACCCTATAGTGGTGTACGCTCTCGCGCAGGGCTGTCGCGCCAGCTGCAGTACGCGGGGCGCGGCGGGGGCTTCAGCGCGTGGGGCGAGGGGCTGCGGGGGCGCGGAGCCCTCCGCCTGGCTCACCGCCTTCTGCCTGCGGTACCTACCGCGAGCGTATAAGGTACGAGACATACCCATTGTTATAGTATTGAGTATCTAACTGTTCGTGTAGCGACATCTATACACAACACAGTGCAACACGACGCAACGTGATAAATAGACAAATATCTAAACAATCGTGCATCGAGATAGAAAGTTACAGCGACATCTGCATAGACTACGCTACGATATTGACTAAGGAGATCGTCACAATCCTGAATCGCGCTATTAAAGCGTTCTACGCTAATAAAGTATGTCGGCGCAAATACAACAAGACCTATATATACCGCCGATTTGTCGTTGCCGATTCATTCGTGTTCGAGCCGTTGAAATAAACGAAGTGTACTACATACTGAAGTTTTCTTTTTAGGACCCAAATGCGAGCTATCACAATCTGTGACGTCAGCGATGCTGGTCACCCATTTTAAAAACATAACGGAGTCTTTTTTTCCGTCAAGTATATTGCAAGTTTCCAACGTAAGTCGTTGGGCTTCGGGCCGCCAGGCAATATCGTCCGCCTGGTCGGAGAATCCTTCACTTGAGTTGGAGAGATATAACACCTCGTTCGTCCACAGTGGTGACACTGACGTGATTTGAACACGCAACTTTCTGATCTGGTAGCAGGATCCTCCCATCGTATTGGAGGGACATTTCATACCTCGTTCCTCCCCAGATCGGTTCTCACCTTAAAAATTAATAGTATAACGTTGTTCTTCTGAAACATGTGCACTTGCTCTAATGAGTATTCAATTTTAGTGTAAGCATAAAAAATAAATCTGAATTTGCATACCTTTAGATAGCATACTTTTTAATTTTTTTGTATACTAGCGACCCGCCCCGACTTCGTCCGGGTGCATAGTAAATTGTTCCGTTTATCCTGTTACCGTGAGAGTTTTAATTCCGTTCTTGGTTCTTCCACTTATAAACTATCTACCTGTATACAAACATTAAGTAATACATTTTTTTCCATACAAATTTCCCTACCCGTCGATTCCATACAAACCTGGTATTTACTGTTCAAATCAAAATTTACTTTATATATAATATTTTCTGTCATAAGAACCTTCTCCTGACAATAACAAACACAACAATAAAAAAAAAATATAGTAAAATCGGTCCAGCCGTTCACGCGTGATGGCGTGACCAAGGGATATAGGGATTCATTTATATATATATACCGGCGTCGGGATGTGACGACCCCATCGCCCGCTGTTGGGATAACCTCTGTCACAGCAGAGATTATTCCACCAGTGCAATCAGTCACACTGGTGGTAGGTCTTCTGTTGCAAGAGGCCGGCTAGGTAGGTACCACCGCAGTGTCAAATATTCTGCCGCCAAATAGTAGTGCTTAGGCATTACTGTGTTCCGGTTTGAAGGGCACGCTAGTGAAATTACTGGGCAGACGAGATTTAAGAACCAAAATCTCGAGGTTGGCAACGCGTGAGTGGCACCTACTAATGGTGCTGCAAGCGCTCATATGCTACGGCAACCACTTACCATCAGGTGGGCCGTATGCTTGTTTGCCAACTTTTAACATAAAAAAAAAAAAATATATATATATATATAGATTATAGATCTTCTTATTCGTAAAATAAATATTTTAAACTAGTTTCTTCATTATATCATTTTCCACTATCATTTTACACCGATTATTTTTATATCATATCCCAATCTTTACTACCTTGTCCCAATCCTTTTCAACCCACCCTATGCCACCCCATTCAACCCACGATAAGGAACTTCGTAAACTTGGTACAACCATAATTTTAGAACAAACAATATTTTAAAACCTTTTCGGTAGCTGGTATCGGGCTCGCCGCCGCCCGCGCTGGAGCGCTCGCGGCGCTGGCTGGCGAGCCGGCAGCTGGAGAACGGCTGCTTCCGCGCCGACGGGCACGTGTTCCACCACGAGCTGCAGGTGCGCCACCTCCACCACCCGACAACACACCCCGCACCATACTACCACAACACACTATACCAGCCCACATGACCCTCCCATCACACCACCATACTACCATACGACCATACCACCACAACACACTATACCAGCCCACATGACCATCCCATCACACCACCATACTACCATACGACCATACCACCACACCACCATCTCCACACTATACTCATTCGCAACCTCATTTTCTAATCGACTTCCCCGATTGAGCTCAAAATATACTGTAGTGTGCAGGAATCATGGGTGCTTTATTGATGCACTGTTAAATAATGGCAAATATTGTATTTAATAAACAGACCAAAATACTAATTTTGTAAATTTTTTAACGATCTGGACCCAAAAAATGGCTATAAGGTCTGTTAATAATAAATTTATTTTCTTAAAAGAATATAAGCAATGCTTTTTCAAGTCATTTTTAGGGTTCCGTAGCCAAATGGCAAAAACGGAACCCTTATAGTTTCGTCATGTCCGTCTGCCCGTCCGTCCGTCTGTCCGTCTGTCCGCCCGTATGTCACAGTCATTTTACTCGGAGACCCTTGGCTCCATCTCTACGAAATTTACTAAATAGGTGTATTCCGTGAACCGCACAACGATTCTGTAATGAAATCTTAAAATATATAAGAATTAAGGGTAGCACTCCATACGTGTAAGGAGATTTGATTTTGACTTTTTTCATTAAGTCAGTAGTTGTTAAGATATTAGCTCCTAAAGTCAGAAAAATTGTATCCCCCCCCTAACTTTTGAACTATGGGATTTAAAATTCTGGAAAAATTTGAGCTTGTAGGACATCCAATAAAATTTCAACCACATTTAGTTTCAAGAAGATAAGTCTATAAATTTAAGAGATATATAAGTTTTCCCCATAACTTTGTTTTTCATATTACTTTTAATAATTACTATGGAGTTACCAACTTATTTTTGCGGTCGATTTTAATTCGTTACTATTTTTAAAGCCCTTAAGATTCTTCATAACCAAGCTGCGGAACCCTTTAGTTTCAACAGTGCGTGGTTCACAACGCACTTGCCTGGTAATTATTAATACTCCTATTGCTGACAACAAAAGCCCAAGGGTCCCATATATGACAAAAGCCCAAGGGTCCCATATATAACAAAAGCCCAGGAAGCCGTGATCAAACCCGCACCTCTCTCTTTAACGGAGCGGGTTGAACCTTTAACCGTTAAGCTATTAACACGACCAGACAAAATAAAATCACGTTTTTAATTAAAATAAACCACAATTTTTACTATTGCCATCAGGGTGGTCTAAACGAAGACGGAGAAACATCCAACGTAGCTCTAACCGCGTACATCGTCACTTCCCTCCTCGACTCCTCCTCCCCTCTCCCCCCTAAACTAATCCGAAACTCCCTCTCCTGTCTCCGGGCTCTCCCGTCGAAATCCAAGAACCCCTCTCGTGTATACGCCCACGCGCTCATAACCTACGCCTTCATGAAGCTGAGGAGGTATGAGGAGTCTAGGAGTAATGACGCCTTCGAGGAGGAAGGGTTAAGAGAGGACGAGGAATTGCAAGTGTTGGTGGAGTTTCTGAAGATGGCGAAGAGGACGGGGGAGTATGTTTGGTGGGATACCGGTGAGTATTACTTTTCTTGCTGGTTTTTATTTTTTGAAACCTCAATAGCTCAACGGTAGAAGACTTCGCTCCGTTAACGCGAGAGTCGCGGGTTCGATCCTGACCCCCTTGGGCTATGGTCGGACCCACTCCTAGCGCAAGCTTCGAGCTTATTTGGAGGGGCAATAGGAGTACTAGTAATGTCTTGACAAAGCATTGCTAATATTCTTAACAAAAAAATATATATATATATTAGTGAACGACCGAAATTTCGGTTTCGGTTTCGGCCAGTTTCGGTCAAAAATCTAGTTTCGGCTTTAGTTTCGGTTTCGGCCAAAATATAGCCGAAACTTTCGGCCCCGCCGAAACTAGAGTGTTCGTGGATTTTCGCGCGTCGATTGGTAAAATTCGCAGCCAACTCAAAGCCAAGCCAAAAAAAATTTATATTCAATGTGATTGCCATTATTAGCTATAGCCATTTGACATCGGCGCAGCATCGACTTGATCAAATAATGCCATGTTTCGTTAATGAAGATCTTCTAGGCATCTTTGAAACTACTATACGGTGGTTTGGTTTAAATTTACAGTTCGTTTAGTGGGGATCCTTTTCTTTATTTCGCACCACAAATGTTCCGAAGAATTACTGTCTGGACCATTGGCCAATCTAAAACCGATAGTAGTTCACCGGGGAGAAATCATTTAATAAACAGTAGTCGGTAAAGTATATTTTGGATAGTTGTCGTGTTGAAGCGTCCATGTAACTCCGCTCCTAAGTTCTAGTCTAAATATTTCTCTTTTAATAATTACAGAGCCCATAAAGGGAACTTTTTCTACTGTTATTACCATTCTGCTATCTACTTGTTGAATTGATTTCCTAGGTCTTTTCTGTCTATGTACACAGTTTCAGTAGTTTTATAGGTATGAAAAAATTGCACAGCGTTGAAAACCATATTTTTGGAGCAAATGAAATTATAAGCTATTTTACAGTATGCCCATTTACGTTGAGATAAAATTGTCTTCACATAGTCGCTTCACAACCTTAATAAGCGACACATGTTTAAGTTATAAATTATGATATTAATTTTAGAAATCGAAACGTTAAATTAAAGAATTACACCAAAACTAAATACAAAGGCAGAAATTCAGACATATTTTTTAAAAATCCAATAAAAAAATCTAACTTTCTTGCTGTCCCTAATTAGATGGCCAACAAATAAATGAGCAGTTTCGATGTTTCGAGCAGTGATGATGTTTTTTAATAAACCACGATTAAATATTCTCAGCTGCGAAAAAATACACACAGTATTTAATAAAATTAAACTTTTAAAATATTCATCTATGACGCCGAATTATTTTCATTACCTAATTAGATGGCTACGAATATTGCAAATAAATGTTTTAAAAAAAATAGTAAATTTCAGTAAAAAACGTAATTTTACATAATTTTTAAATTTTAAATAAGTTTCGGTTTCGGTTTCGGCCGAAAGTGAGAGCAAGGCTGAAAGTTCGGTTTCGGTTTCGGTTTCGGTTTCGGCTTAAAAACCAGTTTCGGTCGGACACTAGTTACTACTACACTGTTAGTTTGTGAATATTTTTATATCTTGTTACTATATTCATCTCATTCTTTTATCGATTTACTGAAGTTTTACTTCTATTGTGTGTTTCTTATTTTTTTTCATTTCACTGTTGGCAAACCTATGAACGCTTGCGAAACTTGACGTATCACATGCGCGTTGTAAACCCAAGCGTTAGGAAGGATGAAAATGGATTTTTTTTTTTATGTTAGAAGTTGGCAAACAAGCATACGGTTCACTTGATGGTTAGTGGTTGCTGTAGCCTATATGCGCTTGCAGTACCATTAGTAGGTGCCATTCACGCGTTGCCAACCTCGAGATATTAGTTGTTAAATCTCGTCCGCCCAGTAATTTCACTAGCATACAGTGCCCTTCAAACCGGAACACAGTAATGCCTAAGCACTACTATTTGGCGGCAGAATATTTGACACTGCGGTTGTACCTACCTAGTCGGCCTCTTGCAACAAAAGACCTACCACCAGTGTGAAATTCATAATAACAATACATCGCAGGAAAAAATTCGATGTTTCGTATTTACGTGATATATTACCTATATATCACGTAAATACAAGTTGTAAGATCTGGTGGTTGATGGTAATTATGGAGCAAAAGGTTGATGTTATTTAATCCAATCGGATCTTCTGGAGGCTTCCCATGAACTCATATTGCGATTCAAATGACAACCTAAATTGAACTACATCGTTATTTCGTACCAATAAATATATATTTATACGTCACGCACATATAAAATTTTAATTTTAAACCGTTGCAGTGTTGTGAATAGTGAGTCTTTCTTTAGTCTCGACGGTTGCGGGTTCGATTCCCGCTCGGGAAGATGTTTGTTAAAATTTCTGTTTCGGTTTGGACGTTTGTCCTCGTGGGTGTCCCCACCGTGCCTCGGAGAGCACGTTAGGCTGTCGGTTCCGGTTTTTATCATAACGTCTGATAATAATCGTTAATTCTTGATGGGAAATCGCTTTTATATAATGAGTTAGTTCGTCCTTAGGGTTGCGCAGGTCAGATGACAATTGCTCTGTAAGGACTAGTAACCTGTCAAATCCGGATAAGAATAATAAGAAGACCATGGGCAAAATAGCCCTCGCCAGTCGTGTAGTAGTAGTCATGTGGGTAGTAGTACAGCGGTGTGGGTGTCGGTGTCGCAGGCAGCGCGGCGACGTCGGTGGAGGCGACGGGCTACGCGCTGCTGGCGCTGGCGCAGTGCGGCGCGGCGCAGCGCGCGCGGTGCGGCGCGCACGTGGCGGGCGCCGCGCGCTGGCTCGCCGCGCAGCGCAGCGCCGCCGGCGGGTTCCTCTCCACGCAGGTAGCGTTGCTTAAATGTAACTTGACCCGAAATGGCCGCTTCTGCGCAGGTATGGACAAAAATGTTAGACAAAAATATTGATTTCGTCTTATTTAAATCGATTCTTTATAAAGTGGGAAAACGGAATTAAGTATATAATATAGTTATTATTTCTTCTAAATTCAATTAATTATTTATAATCTTAAAATAAATGTTAAAACATTTGACAAAACTAATTTATATTTTAATATAATTTTTAATAATTTATTTATTAAAGAACTAAAACGACCGTGAGCGAGTGCACTAAACGCGGCCCCCTTCATACCGCATACGGTTAAGACCCAAAAAATTTATTACTGCACATGGTTCAACTTACATTTAACAGACTATAGCGTTACATGCGAGCACGGCTGGAATGTGTCGGGGATCCGAAAACACACACCCAAACCGAAACACCGGACCTGTGGCGCTTAATGCAAACTCGCTACAGTTGTGTCACAACGTCATCTCACGATGGAATACACATCACACCTACAAGCATAACTCACTCGCCTTCGTGAAGTAGAACAACTGTAATATTTTATGATTTTAGATATGATTTTATTGGAAAAATGTGTTTTATCTCTCGTTCCCACTGTCGTAGGAACCTAAAATACATACCGATTTTTAAGTTTCACGTAATCAATTCCGTACTTAATATTTTGTGATGGTCGCACAAATATTTTACCGCTTCATTAGATAATAATGATAAAAGTAAAAATATTCAGTAAGCGATCACGAATTCCAGTCTCTCAATTTATAATGGCTATTATTAAAAATATGAAATAAAATAACCCAAAATCGACCCCTGAGAAACACCCATGCATAAAATAAAATTATAAGATCAAATAAATTATTTTTTATTAGAACCTACATATTTCAGACCCAGAGAAGTAATTCTATATTCTATAGTGTATCTAGTTTCTATATTTCTTGAACATTTCTTCATATAATGTTTTATGAAAAACATAGTCAAACGCTTTAGAGAAATCCAAACTG
Organism: Hestina assimilis; assembly: GCA_023373885.1. Taxonomy (NCBI): domain Eukaryota; kingdom Metazoa; phylum Arthropoda; class Insecta; order Lepidoptera; family Nymphalidae; genus Hestina; species Hestina assimilis. The sequence goes on from CM041756.1 coordinate 13,236,453, forward strand.
AGATCACTTGTCTTAGTCGTAGCTAAGGAATTTATAGTTGTTATCCTTTTTCTCAATCCATCGAAATATTATTTTATCTTGAACCAACTTTGAAACTAGATAATAATAAGAATATTACGACGCCTTCGCGAATGTAATTCCCGCTCGGAGCATAATATGTTTATATTGACCTTCAAGCATATTTTCCGGTCTGTATGTATTTGTTCTTGTTGTATGTGTTTCCGGACCCCCGACACAAGATATCACTATCCTAATGGGGGTTATTAAGTGTGCAGCGTTTGTTTAATTTATTTATTAATAATATAATTCTAATTCAGGATACTCTAGTGGCACTTGAAGGCTTATCCCAGTGGCGAGATCTCCTACCGACCCCATCCAACGTGACGGTCACCATCCAGAGTGAAGAACGCGTTGAGAAGCTGCACCTCACCGCCGACGTCACTGTGCCTAAAGTCGTTAAGATAAAACCCAGTGAACAGATCAAAGTGACCATTGAAGGTAAGATAAAAATAAAATAAATAAATTTTTCAAATCGATTTTCGATTGTATTGTAACGAAACATTATAATTATGCAGATAATTTACTAAAAGCTAAAAAAATAATTATTAAGGTATTAGGTAGCATTCACCATACCAATTTCTCATCAATATAGAGCAATTATTAAACTAAAGCAAATAGTAACCATCATGATGTAAAAAAGCTAAATAAAGACGTTTCAAAAGGAATAGATTTTAATATCATAATATTAGTAAAGTTCTTTTTAGTCTTATTAAGTTGCGTTTGTACAGTTAGAGTTAGTTATCATAGAAACATAGGACGCTATGTTTTTTATGTCAAGGCAGTTAGTCTCGTTGTTTCGAGGCGGTGAGGGAGACGGGCGACCAGAACACTTCAGACACTTTAGGCGTCGGGATGTGACGACCCCATCGCCCGCTGTTGGGATAACCTCTGTCACAACAGAGATTATTCCACCAGTGCAATCAGTCACACTGGTGGTAGGTCTTTTGTTGCAAGAGGCCGGCTAGGTAGGTACCACCGCAGTGTCCAATATTCTGCCGCCAAATAGTAGTCCTTAAGCACTACTGTGTTCCGGTTTGAAGGGCATTGTACGCTAGTGAAATTACTGGGCGAACGAGATTTAAGAACTAATATCTCGAGGTTGGCAACGCGCGAGTGGCATCTACTAATGGTGCTGCAAGCGCTCATAGGCTGCGGCAGCCACTTACCATCAGGTGGGCCGTAAGCTTGTTTGCCAACTTCTAAAATAAAAAAAAAAAAAAAAAAAAACACTAGATTGGCCACTAAACACTCTATAAGAAGAAGAGCTGTTACTTTGCTTAGACCCTCTGATACTGTTACTTTTTGCGGCAGTACTTCTCTGGGTAATTCGTGGTGGAAGGAGCTCGACGAACTATAAGTGTTTTAACACTGATAGTTTTTTTTTTATGTTAAAAGTTGGCAAACAAGCATACGGCCCATCTGATAATAAGTGGTTGCCGTAGCCTATGAGCGCTTGCAGCACCATTAGTAGGTGCCACTCACGCGTTGCCAACGAGAGATATTGGTTCTTAAATCTCCTCTGCCCAGTAATTTCACTAGCGTACAGTGCCCTTCAAACCGGAACACAATAATGCCTAAGCACTACTATATGGCGGTAGGATATTTGACACTGCGGTGGCACCTACCTAGCCGGCCTCTTGCAACAAAAGCCCTCCCACCAGTGTGACTGACTGCACTGGTGGAACTATCTCTGCTGTGACAGAGGTTATCCCAACAGCGGGCGATGGGGTCGTCACATCCCGACGCCGGTAAAGTTCGTCGAGCTAATAAGTCTCCATCTGTAGGTGGCGGCTGCGCGCTGGTGCAGGCCACGCGCGCGTACCGCAGCGCGGCGCGCGGCGGCGGCGCGCGCGGCTGGGCGTGGCGGCGCGCGCGCGCCCTCGCGGCGCCTTCGACTGCGCGCGCGGCGCCTGCGCCTGCGCCGCGCTGCTCGAGGTGCGCGCCGCACGCTGGGAGCTGTTCTAGTGGCTCAGGGAGGAGGCCCGGCGTATGGGCGTCCTGACGGGGGATCCGAGGAACAGCAGGGGAGAGATGAGACGAGAGAAAAGGAAGGGAATAAGAGTGGGAGATTTTACCTCCAGCTTTCTTTCTCATCGTACGAGACACAGTACCTACTGATACTGTTACTATTTTCCGTAAGAGGGTAATACTTTCCCGGTCGAGCCGGCTACTACGTTCAACGAAGACCATGGCTCTACTACTGTTAAACTTTTATTGCCCCACTCCTTACATCAAAATTCATACAAAGAACGTTTCCCAGGTGTGCACGACCTGGTCGGGCCCCTTCCCCCCCATGGCGCTGGTGGAGGTGGCGCTGCCCGGCGGCTACGCGCTGGACGCAGAGAGACTCTATGCTCAGCTCGCCAATAACACACGTAAGTTATACCACGATACTTCTTCTCCTTCTTCCTAGAATTACTCCCGGTATTTTGCCCAGGGTCTGTTTATTACTCTTATCCAGATTTAACAGGTTACATTTGACCTCGAATTAAGGATTATTATCAGATGTTATGATATCAACCGGGACCACTAGCTTACCGCTAGGCACGGTGGGGAGACCTACACGGACAAACGACCAGACCGAAACAGATATTTGTGAGATAAATGCAAACATCTATCCGAACGGGAATCGAACCCGCAACCGTAGAGACTAATGTCACGCTACCCACAACGCCACAACGGTGTGTGTGTTTCCAGACCCTCGATACAATATTACTATTGTAACATTATTGTATATTTATTTTTTAATATCCGGAACCGCGGTCAAAGCTACCCATTACCCCCCACTATTATTAAAAAACCGGCCAAGTGGCGGACTCGCACGTGAAGGGTTCCGTATAATAAAGATATCAAGTTTTTTGTATGGAGACCCCGTTTACACATTGTATACAATTTTCAACTATTAATATAGGTAACGACATTGTGACGCAGCGGTAGGGAACCTGCCATAAACGCCAGAGGTCGTGGGTTCGATTCCTGCTCGAAACAGATGTCTGTATTGACCATACAGACATGTTTTTCTTGTCTGGATGTGTTTGTTCTTGTCATTGTTAATGTTTCCGGACCCCCGACACACGATATAACTATCCTTAGGGGGCCGTTGAGTGTGTAGCGCATATTACATACATTAAATTTTCGTGAAGCCTTCACGAATAGTGTTGTTAGTAATAAGGTTCCGTTAACCCCCTTTGACTACGGAACCCTAAAATATAATATTAAATACCATGTACAAAGATAAAACGCAACTAAATAGCCGTCATTACGTAATCCGCATTAATACCTGCGGAACCCGCTGAGCCTCAAAGTAATTCGGTCAAATGTCCTCTCACTAATGCATTCGTATCTAACTTCATGTATACGTTTAACAGCTTTTACATTTTAACTTGAAAATGTTTTAAAAGAGAAAATTAGACATGGTATTAAACTAAAAAGGTTTTGCTCATATTTACGGTTGTTCTGGTTTTATATGGTTGCGGTATCGGTGCCCGCTCGGGCAGGCGGTTTTATTGATCTTACAATAATGGACGCAAATAAGCAATACCATGTCAACTCACACGAATGTCATTTCGAGAAAAACGCGTTTGAAAATTTTGAACAACTTGCTTAATATGATTTTTTTATGTATTGGTCAAGTTTTTGGCAATTTTAGATTTATGTAAGTTATTTTACTTATTTTCACAAAAAATAAGTATACAAGCTGCATATTTCGTATATAATATAACTCAAAACTTTTAACATAATACATAAATTGCATGATTAAAAAATGGCTTTTTAGAAGTTTTAAAGCTTAAATCCTACAAATATTAAAGAAAAATGTTCTTCAGCCATTTACCAACACTTCTGCGTATACAACTCAGTTTTTTAACTTTTGTTGGTTGACATGGTTTTGCTTATTTGCGCCTATTAATATCTGTTGTGGTCTGGGCTTTTGGCCTCGTGCCTCGGAGAGCACGTTAAGCTGTCGGTCCCGTTTGTTATCACATCTGATAATAATCGTGAACTCTTGATAAGTAATTTGCTTTTACCCAATGAGTTACACTTTCCAACTTGACGCTTCCAAGGCCAGTAAGGCTAACAGTAATACACATTAAAAAAAATTGCACTAATACATTCAATTTTCTAACCGCTTATACTACTCTGTTTATTAAAGTTAATCTCGCGTCTGCAGCGGGTCAGGGTCGGGTCGTTACATTGAGAAGCTCTATTTACCCTCGCCCGCCGTTGTACCTTATATTTACATTAGCTTGGAGATAAGGGCTTTTATCCACTAAGTGTACTTAGGATACTACTAATATACTCCTAATGGTGGCTTATCCTACGGCTACTCACGTGTGTGTGTGCTCCGACGTTTTTAACCGTGGTTCGGCCTCACAGGAGGCACTATAAGCACGGAATTAATTTGAGCCCCCGTGAGTCCCTTTCTCATGGCCGGGTCTCTGTACTCGGCCACCCCCGCCTGGTGACGCTGTCCTGGCCTTTAGGGCCAACAGCAATATACAATCAGAAAAAAAGCTTCTTTCTGCGGTTTCGCCTGCGTGAATAACACAAACAATTTTAATACAAACTTCGAACCCCCATTTCATACCTTAATGAGGTGGAATTATAGAAAATGTTAAAACATGCTTTTAACTGTAATTTTTCGCCAAAAAAAATTTCAAGTTTCTAGTTTCAAATATTACGGCCATTGCCTTGAAATTTTCAACCCCCTTTTCACTCCCTTCACAATTTCGAAAACGTCCAAGGGGATAGGTTGGGCATTGATATGACAGTCAGGCGTTGATATTTTCTAGATTAATAAGTTTTATTAGTCTTGAAAATATAACATAAAGGCAGATGGAGGTTCACGTTATTTTAATAATGTAACTCGTACATTATAAATGAACGGTAGTAGACTTTGTCTTGGGAAATGTGATGAAAAATATAATAAGATTAAAGAGGTCACGTAAATAATATATGAAGCCAATTCATTTAGCGATGTGTATTTTAAGAAGGAAGACAATCATCCCACTATTCGTGTCCGGTGCATGTTGATATTTAATAAAAATTGAATTGATAAAATAAAGTAAGAACTGTAGTGTTAAAAAAAAATTATAGTGAACAAACGGTTTGTTTCTCTTTAATAAACATTAAATAATTAAAAACCTTGAAAATTCGTAATCCACTGACTAGAACAAACCATAACAATACAATTAAAATATTTTCAAAATCCAGCTTTTCGTTTTTCAAATTTTCAAACAAAATAATGTCCTAAAAAGGCAGACAAAAGCTACATTGCAGCCAACAAGCGATCGTCCCAGTTTCAGAACAAACGAGCTAGAGAACGAAACGAAACGCGTGACCGGGTCACGGACACGCTTTACATTCGCGTTAATGATAATGAAACGAAAGCTTTTTTCATTAAACTTTTGCCATTAATTAATGAAACTTCTATCGACTGACACGTTTTGTACATTGGTATAATTGAGGTTTTGGAATGTACGCCACTGTTTACTAAAACAAACACTAATTTCTTAACAAAAGCGGTCATATTGAAAAGGCAAAAGAAACTGTTGTGGCGCGTTTGTAGCGAGTCTGCCTTTAGCTACGGGTTCGATCCCGCGCGTAGCAGATATTCGGTCCACCCGCCACGGTCTCCGCCGTGCGTCGGAGAGCACGTTTACCTGTCAGTCCCGTGTGTTATCACATACAATGTAATAATAATCGTTAACTCTTGATAGGTAACTTGCTGTTAGGCGGTCAAATGGCAATAGCCCTGTGTAAAAACTAGTGACCTGTCAAATCCGGAGAGTAATACAGACCTTGGGTAGATATAATACCGGGAATAATGCTTGAAAACCCAAAAAAAGTACGAAACATATTAAAACCAAGCTCATTTCATTCTATGTCAAACAATAGAGTCGGCCTGAATGACGACTCTATGGATCGATTCACTGACGAACTATAGTTTCCATTAACAGTGATTTACATCACATACGGGTGACGCCATTCTTGTGAAGTGTGGCGTAGCGGATATCTTAATGAATTGCAGGCTTGTATTATTAGAGATATAACTGCACTAGCTTCTGCCAGCGGCTTTGCCCGCGTGAATAACGATTTTATTACAAACACTGAAAAATCACCCCCCCTCCTTTTCAAAGTTTGAATTTCATATTTATTTATATCGAATCAACAGCCTTAACATATGTTTCTATAGGTCTTTTGTTGCAAGTCGGCTAGGTAGGTACCACCGCAGTGTCAAATATTCTGCCGCCAAATAGTAGTGCTTAGACATTACTGTGTTCCGGTTTGAAGGGCACTGTACGCTAGTGAAATTACTGGGCGGACGAGATTTAAGAACCAATATCTCTCGTTGGCAACGCGTGAGTGCCACCTACTAATGGTGCTGGAACCGCTCATAGGCTACGCCAACCACTGACAATCAGGTGGGCCTCACGCTTGTTTGCCAACTTGTAACATAAAAAAAAGTACTGTATGTAAGCAAGATTGCTCTCGAATGTCCTACATACAGACAATAGCACAGAACGAAGCCCCTCACGACCGGGTCGAGGATGAGCCGTGGATTAGATTAATTGTTATTGTAACATTATTGCCTTACATATGTACATATTATTCTATTTTCCTTATAACATCACTGTTATTATGGGGTAATATAATATTCGTGTTATATAAAATAGACTTAACAAAATTAGTAATTCTTCCAACACTGGTTTTATCCCAGAAAGCGTTAAGAGGAAGGTACCAAGTCAATAGACCAATATTATAAAATTACTGAATATGGTACAAGCACTATAATTTGATAATTAGAGGTCGCTCAAATCTTTTTAGCGGTTCTGAAATCTTCAAATTTCACACGAAATAAAATGACAAAAAAAATAACTTGAGTGTATTTCGCCGCTTCTAAGACAGGGGCTTAAGTTTGGAACTGGTGGTGGACTTTCAACAAATTAATGAATTAATTTTTTTTTGCCATTTCGCGTTGTCATTGAGATTTAAATTTTAAAATCAAAATACCGTCAGTAAACTAGCCTTTTTGGATTATATTATGATATAATTTATAGGAAGAAACGTTTCCAAATTTTTTCTACTTTTTTTAATTTGATGACGGTTGGCAAACAAGCATACCGCCTGATGGTAACCAATCACCGCATCCTATGAACGCGTGATATACTTGCAGTATCACATTATCGTTGCCAAGTTATAAGAGGGAAGGCATGAGAAGGGAAAAATGGAAGGGTTCAGAGGGGTAAGTACGGTAACGGTACTGACTACTCCGTTACTTCACACCGATTTTCTGTGAGAAGGAAGTTCATCCTGGGTCTAGCCGGTCCAGTCGTGGTGTGAAAAACATTGCTCTACTACTAAAAATACTAATAAAAATGTATTACAAATCACGCATATCAACTTTCAAGCTGAATAATTAGTATACATACACACGACGCAATTTGAGTTGTTATTAGTTAACCTATATCCAAAAATACACCAGTAATCCAGTCCAACGCATCGAGATGTCGGATCTTGTGAGCTATTTTATTTGATGACATTAGTTTAACAGAAAATGTACTTTTTATACGAGGCCAGTAGTCAAAATTGTCATTTTTAAGGCTTCTTTAATCTTGAGTCCAACCTACTTTCGGGCTTTGAATTATTTCTCAAAGCTTATCAGTTACAAAATTAATAATAATTCAACTGCCGACATTGGATAGTTATATCCTGTGTCGGGGTCCGAAACACAACCACACCCAGATAGGAACATATGCTTGTATGGTTAATATATAAAAAACCTGTATTGACAGTACTCCGTCGCATAGAACTGTCACCCAATAGTGGCAAAGCGAGTGTGTACCTCGGCACCCGGGACGGCAGCGACACGCTGTCCCGCGCGGGACGGCACTGCTTCAACATACACGCGGTCGGACCTAAAGTGAAGACCAAGCCGGCGTACGTCAAGATAATAGACTATTACCGACCCTACGTCAAAGATACACAGGTGAGTGGGTAGAAAGAAAAAATAATAAAATAAAATAATAGAATTGAAAATTAATAATTGTACTTTATTGACAATGCAATGCCGTTGCCGAGCTTGCAAAAAAATGAACAGTTGTCACGGAACTCGCGGTCGCAGCGAATTTCCTTCATTTCATTTTATTTCCCACCACAATTTTACCACCTTTTACCTTGCCACCACATCCCATGAGACCCTTTGCCACCTCTTGCCGCTTATTACTACCCCACCTCATGTCACACCTTACGCAGTTAGACATTTAGCCAAGATGTAAGGGACATTCCATAGAAAAAGAAGCCGAGCTGTGGTCTTATCCATTTTAAGCTTTTCATTATAAAATATATAATACTAAAACCTACAGTTATGTTTTCTGTCTATTAGATTACACTTTACATTTTCAGATGTACACGATACCAGAAGACTGTCCGTCAGAGATATCAGATAAATCTGATAACTACAACGCTTCGGACAATCTGTTCAACGAAGCGAGATCTCTGACGGACAGCGGGGAGATCGTCATCTCGCACGATTATTCCTTCGACGATATACCGGAAGGGATACCTCTAGACGATCCAATGTTTGAGAATCTTATAAAAAATGATAATAAATCTATTGGAATTGATGATAATGCGATTATAATTGATAATGATGATATTAAAATTGATGAAAATGCAATAGTCAAAGAACTTTCGAATCATGAATCTGTTAAAACTAAACCTGATAATGTTAAAATCAAATCGTTTGATAAACCAAGTGAAGAATCATCTAAAGTATCTAAAGAATCACAATACAATAAAATCGGAGGTAGAGATGATTCTAAACCAGCAGTAGATAATCCATCTCTATCAACATTCCACGTGATCGATTCGGAGAAGGATCTCGACGTACCCACAGGTATAGAGGGACCGATACCCGCTGTCGCGCTACCGCCAAAGAACTTTGTCATTCCGCAAGATACAGGTAAATCATTTCTATATATAACACTGGTTTCTGCCAGTGGGTTCGTCTGCGTGAATAACGATTTCAATACAAACTCTAAACGCCCTCCCCTTCAACCCTCCCCTTTTAGAAACTTTGAATATCATATTTATTTACGACGACGTTGTGGCGCAGCGGTAGCGAACCTGCCTTAAACGCTACAGGTCGTGGGTTCGATTCACGCTCGGAGCATAATATGTTTGTATTGACCATGCAAACATATTTCTCTGCTTTTGGTCTGGGTGTATTTGTCCGTGTCCCTGTGTGTGTTACCAGACCCCCGACACAGGACACCACTATCCTAATGAGGTCCGTTGAGTATGTAGCGTTTATTTATTTATATCGAATCAACAGCCTAAAAAAATGAGTTTCAAGCTTCTAGCTCTAAAAATGGCGAAACTTCCATACAACTTTTCATCCCCCCCTTTCAACCCCTTAAAACGCTTTTTGCGCATTAAATAGTAGCCTTTGTCCTTTCTCAGGCCCCAGACTATCTGTGTACCGAATTTCATTTTAATCGGTTCAGTAATTTGGACGTGAAAGCGCGACAGACACACAGAGAGACAGTGTTACTTTCGCATTTCATGAGATACAGCAATAAGTTCAAAAATATCAAGTGCGTTTATTGAAGTGAAACTTCTTTAGAATCGTGATTTGAAATTGTGCAACGGAAAAACGACATGTAAGAGACAAATACAAAAATGTGTAGGAAGAATGAGACAGAAATATACATACGCATAAGTCCGCTTTACAAAAACATATATACCATGACATTATAAAGTAGCGATTTGACCAATCACTTTAATATAAAAAATAAATTTTCCTTATCACAAAATTAATCGGTATTTAATTAAAGATTATAACGAAAAACGATGAAATCATAGCCTTGATAGTAACGATTAGCTTCACAATGAGTCACCCGCAGTGAAAATTAATTATCAGAAGACACACACCCTCGAACTAAATCTCAACGGCCCACACTAGGCAAGTTATTTCCTGTGTCGGGGATCCGGATACATACACAATGACAAACACACTCGGACCGGAAAACGTGCCTATATGGTCAATAAAAATAGTTTTTTGATGGTCCTCCGGGAACTTAAATGTATAAATGTATTCTATCTTAATCCGGGTAAAAATCTATACCTGTACCAATCCAAATCCGTTCAGTCGTTGGGGTTGGGTCAGCAGATGTTTGTATTGACCACACAGGCATGTTTTCCGGTCTGGGTGTGTTTGTATATGTTTCCGGACCCCCGACACCGCCCCGGACACAGGATATAACTATCCTAATGGGGGCCGTTGAGTGTGTAGCGTTTATTTATTAATTATGTTATTAGGACTGGCAGTTCCCATGAACATTCTGGAATTCCATATAAAACTTTCAGGTATACAGACAACCTCACAATCAAGTCGGAGAACATTCCAAGGTTACTACGATGGAACATACTATCAGCCAGTTTTTTATCAAAATAATTATTCCACAAGGAAAAAACCTACTAGTGTCGCCACTTGATTGAAAATCTTTTTAATTTTCAAAGCATTTATAAAATACCTCTCGGTTTAGTTATAAGTAATTTTTAATAAATAAGACTGAAATTTTCTTTTTATTTTAACTGGTCACACTGTGGGTCAAATAAGTCACTGGCTGGTACACAGATTGGTTTACTAGTGGGCTGAATAAAAACGTAAACTACAAATGCGTTTCATTTTACACTGTTACCTAAAAAAATAATATTTTATTAAAAATGGTTAAAAAACTGTTTATGACATGACTCATATGACTAGTTTAACGGCGTTGGGACGTAATGACGTCATCGCTCGCGGGTGGGATAACCTCTATCACAGCAGAGATTATTCCACCAGTGCAGTCAGTCACACTGGTGGTAGGTCTTTTGTTGCGAGAGGCCGGCTAGGTAGGTACCACCGCAGTGTCAAATATTCTGCCGCCAAATAGTAGTGCTTAGGCATTACTGTGTTCCGGTTTGAAGGGCACTGTAGGCTAGTGAAATTACTGGTAAAAGGGGATTCAAGAACCAATATCTCTAGTTGGCAACGCGCGAGTGGCGCCTACTAATGGTGCTGCAAGCGCTCATAGGCTACGGCAACCGCTCACCATCAGGTGGGCCGTATGCTTGCTTGCCAACTTAGTAACTTAAAAAATAAGTTTATAATTATATGTCGCCGGATAATTGTACGCACCGTTAGTTTATAGTTAATCTCTTGAGATTATAATCTGTCTATAGAGTGTGAACTGAACTGAAGTTGGTTACGAGTAACTGCGCAGCTCAACTTTTAGAAATTAATCGTGACAGGAGAGGAAGAGAGGCAATTTCCTTGGTTTTGACTTTAACTATTTAGGCGTACCTGGCACGCATTTTTAGCTTCTTTTTATTTATTTTTGTCAGGTTTTCCAACCTTGTTCATTCAGGGATATTCAGTCTTTAATACGCTAAGTAATAAACCATTACTAGCGCCAACTTCAGGTCGACCAACAAAATGCACGAGTATTCAAAGATAACTTTAAATATTACATACAGCGGAAGTTATGGGCTGTGAAATAAAATGTATGAATTATGATGTTGTTTATTATTTTATCAGCGGAAGTTTTGTATGATAACGGAGTCTGAACTGTGTACATTTAATAAATATATAGTTTCCTCCGTTTTATTTTACTGAATTTATTACGACTATGTTCTACCGTAAAGACTTATCTACTGTATGCTATGGACAGATCACATATCAAATAAATAAAAAAAAAAAAACTATTTAAAGGTATCTTCTTAAATCAACGCAATCTATAAACGCGATACTTGAAGTATCAATACGTATGTTGTCAACCCAAAGGTTAGGAGGGAAGGGATGAAGGAAAAAAAGAAGAGTGTAGAAGGAGTAGGCCTCCATTGCTCTCATTCACAAACGCAACAATACCTACTGATACTGTAACTTTACGCCGATATTCTATGATAGAGTGGTACTTCCTAGTACTGCACTGCTACTAACGTTTTAACATCTCATTGGATATGAGTAAATTCATTAACAAGAGTTAACGATTATTATCAGATGTTATGATAACAACTGGGACGCACAAGGATAGACGCCTAGACCGTAACAGATATTTGTAAGAAACAATACAAACATCTGCTCAAGCGGGTATCGAAACCACAACCGTCAAGGCTAAAGGCAGACTGACTACCAATACACAACAACGGTGTCAGTTTGAACATTAAGACTGAAATGTTTATAATCAATAATATGTGACTCACACATAGGGAATATATAAAAGCAGTCCTTGACATACATTCAGAAATAATGTGCCATTTTATACAACAGTAACTACCGTCTACTAGCCGCGTTCCGTTTGACGACAGTATTTTAGTTGGCTAGATCGGGACTCCAGGATTTATAGGTTTTAATTGGAATCTAAAATGTTAAAAGCGATGTAGAAAAGTTATAAAATGATATTGCAATCCTATGAATATTATCAATGCGAAATTGAGTCTGTTTGTTTCACTCCTAAGCCGCTGAAATGGTTATAATGAATTTTTCGTATAGATATAGAAGGACACATGGAGACATTTTTGTTGCAAAATAATACTTGAAAGGCATAAAATATTTTTTTATTGGCTTAAAGTTTGTATGAGGAACCAATTATTTCCATATCGCATTAAAGGTCATTAAAAATCGTTACTGACACAGGCGAAGCCGCGGACAGGAGCTAGTGATTAGTGAAAAGCAATTATCTAGTTATCGTGTTTAGTGGCCAAGCTAGAGTCAAAGTTGTTTAGGTCGGCCGTGTAGATGTCGAATTGACTTATCAATTATTATCAAATTGATAACAGCCGTTCTTTCTCGCACGAAAACATTGACCACTATGCGGTTACCCATTCATACCCTGACCGCATCTAAAGATGCTTAAGCATTATCATGATCATTAAGCATAATAACCACGTGCCTTATGAAATAATGTTAAAAGTTAAAACTTAACATCGACTTCAGTTGTAGAAAATATTTAAGTAGTTTTTTCTTTTTACATCAAATCTAAATCAATCTAAATCTAAAAGTTGCTATTTTCTTCTAATTTTTTTGTTTGTAAATAAAACGTGAAACGATCTTATCAGTAACTTCCTTTTGGTTTTAATTCAACGCTCTTTTATAGATTAGATAATACTTTATCTTCTGCAACATTTTTCTCAGAAACTGAACAATGTGTGGAGTTCAACTTTAAAAGTAACGGGTCTAGTCAGTTTATTTAATATTTAAAAATGAATATATTAGGATCAATTATTTAAGAAGTCTGAAAAAACAACTCTTTAAAATATTAAAATTCGTCTGTCTGTTTTTATGGATTGTGATATCGTTATTACTATTCAATGATTAATAAAAAAACTAATTTATTTCAAGCATTTATTTTAGGAGTACGTACGCTACGTACAACAAAATTATGTGAACATTAGGTAGGTATAATGTTCAAGCTTCAGAAAGCATTTTGGCAGTTGTTCAGTGTTCTCGAATAATATAGTGAATAGTCGCATTTATATCTGATGTCAGAGCTTATTAAATATTCAGTAATTATTTGTGTTGTGTCTGCTATATACCTATTTGATACCTTTAATTAACAAAATGCACGAGAACCGCAAACTTTATATAATTTTCCACAATGTAACTCTCACCTGTTGAGAGGTTGGCGACCGCGGCTCACCAATAATACAAATTTTTTACACATTTTATCTTTGAAAAATTTAAAGTTTTATAATATTATAATATCGATTCCAGAAATGAGAACTTGCACAATATGCTTACAAAATTATATCCTAAAAACCGGCAAAGTCGGACTCGCAAATAAGGGGTTCCGTACTGCCGTAGAATTTGTTTTTATTCTTTGTACTTATAGCGGCCATAGAAATACACAATCTATGAAAATTTCACAAATTTTGGAATTTCAATTCATGTGATACAGCAAGAATGTATGTATTGGCAGACCCCTTTATTTTTAATTTTATTTTATTTTTAGTATTTGTTATTGTGGGGGCAATAAAAAAATTCCAACTCTATTAACTATTACGGTTCGTGAGATACTGACAATCGGACAGCGGGGGCTTAGTAATAGGGTTACGGTGGCTTTAGATACGGAACTTAAAAAGTTAAACATTATACGTATCAAACGTTAAGGAGAAAGTAGGTATGATTAATTTGTCTCAAATTGTTAATTTCATTTAGAAAGCGTTTAAAACAATATTTGAGTCAACCAATTAACAAAAAAATAATAATAAAATTAAATGAAATTAACGCTCTTTATTTTTGATATTTATAAGGAAAAATTTAGTGTAAAAAACTTTCTAAAATTGGCACATGGCGAGTTCTCAATTCGGGGCGACATATTCGTTATATTAACATCGAACAACTAGAACTGCATTCAATTGTAATTCGATAATTAGCTTGCTGACGGTGACTGTCTGACTGGGCGGCACCAGTGACTCATGACTCGTGTAGCCGACGTCACGGCTCACGACCGATGTTATATCGTCTTTTTACTTTTAAGTATTTTGATTCCTCGTTCATAAGGAAGACAATGTATTATTTAAAAGTATTGTCACTAAAACTTGACTTTTTATTTTTACAGTAATATTATAAATTAAGTACATACAAATTAATAAATGAAATAGTCTTCAAAGACAAATTATTTTAGTATTAAAATATCGATAAAATATAACAGTAAAATTATGGATAATGTTCAATATTTCGCGCCCCGCCTTAGTTTTGTTTGTTTATATTATAGATTAAATGATTAGAATGGTCAAAATAAAAAAAATAAAAAATTTGTTAGCAACATTTTAATATATATTTTTATTCAAATGAATTCAATCATACATTACAGAATACTTGAATTTTTAATGTACGTTCTTTTAAATTATAATAATAATAATTACAAAATAAACCTTATTGGCGTTTTATCATTACATACATATAAAAGTTATGCTTTCATCCGCACTCTCAATGTCATAGACGTATGGACAATAAATTTCAAGTGACCCTCCAACGTTTCTGTATCCAAGTTGTTTGAGCAAACCTCCATATATTTTTAATTTAATAAAATCAATATATTGTGCTCTTTGCCCATATAAATCCGCATTAAAGCTATGTGGACTTCTTTTAAATTAACTACATTTAAATGCACCATTTGAAACTTATCAACGTTGCCCCATTTAAAACCACGCAGTACTATTATGCAAGCAATATTCAAGAACTAATATACAAAATAATAATACTGTTGTTCGAATATAAGTGGATGGATTAAAGTGTCATGCTGGTTACAATCATCACTGTCCGAGCGATACAATAAGTCTTTAGGTAAATATACTCTGTAATTGACATGCCCTAATCAATCAAAATAAAACAATCAGATTTATATTGCTTACACAACAATAACTTGTTTCCAACAACTTTACATAAATCAAAGTTTTGAAATCAGTTGAAATAATATTTCCTATGGACCAAGAGTCTACTCTAGAGTGGTCCTGAACTATGTATACAAACACTTCTCTATAATCTCATCACTACAACTGAAGGGGACAGGTTTAGTACTCTCTCTGAAATTAAAAAATCTGTCATAATTCCACTTTAAAGCGGGCGAAGCAATCAATATCCTTTTCTTAATGAGAGTAACAAAATGCGATAAAATTTAACAGTTACAATAGCGATTTCTCTATATACTCATAGATAAATACGCGCCGGGGGCGACATCCTCGGAGCCAGTAAACATTTGAACAAGATTTACTCTTATGAGAATATGTACAGAGGCATGGAGCGACCGCTGCAGCTCAGAGCGCAGCGGCGGGACATCATTGGCTCTTCAACTCCTTACCGATCGTGTACGAGACGAGCCGCGCCCAGTCGATCTTGCTCCGAGTCACGGGGAGCTGTCGCCGAAGCGCCTTGAAGGTGGTGTCGCTCATCGTCTTGTAGTTATCAGATATAGCAGTCTGATAAGCATTTTCAGCATCACAGACGAGTCGCACGAATTCCTTTGCTGTGGCCGCCTCGCCGGTTGCCACTAGCGGTGCCCGTACTTCCTTTGAACTAACCAGTTGAACATTACCATCTTCGTAATAATGTACTTGAACGCGAAGCATTCCGCGGAGCTCTGTCGCGCCGCTACCAACCGTCAAAGACCAAACGGAACGCCACCGACCATTCCAGTAGTTCTTGGGCTGAAATTGATGGTCCTCGATGCACGCGACTAGAGAGACTGCCCCGGATTCGAGAGCTCGGCCAACGACCAGGCTCGCACCATGTTTATAATGTTCCGCTACATAATCTGTCAACTCCACGTCAAGTGCTGCTCGCCAGGGTTCAGCCACTCGGTCGGGTTCGTAAGGTTCATATTCGGACGCCTCCTTACGTAGGTGATCATACTTAAATGACCGTTTAGACCTCGGGTCAAAGAACCTTCCTCCGCCGAGGTCATTATGGTCCGTAATTAGCGTGTGGAGTTCTGAGCCTTCGAGACGCACGGGCGTGAGCTGGTCCTTGTTGTACTGTGCAAACGCTCCGCTTGCACCCTCCTTTAGTAAAGTATCGTTGTTAAGCAATACTCTTACATCATTGAACACTTCATTAAATTCTCCCGGTGGCGAATGCAGTATAAAATCCGAAACAATTCTCACTTTTTCCTGATCACTAATCACTTCGTCACCGTCCGCCGCCATTTTTGGTACTTTTGACACAACCACAGATAAGAAAGAATGACCATCGACAATAGAACTGACAAATTAATGACGGAAGGAAGTATTATCTAGATATCTACTACGTAGATAATCTCCACAGTACAATAAGTATATTTATTATTTACGATTGGGACAAAGTAATATTACCTATATTTATTGGCATAAAGTTTGTCACGTCATTTCGTTGCCTTAACCTGCGAATTTACAAAGGAGCAAAACAGAATCTTTTGATATTTCTTGTGTGTGTCCTTATTTTATAGTAAGTCAAGGTCTACAGCTTACAAATATTATTATCATAAAATAATTAAAAAACTTTTTCGACCCTAACCCTCTAAAAAATTACTTATTACTTTATTCTATGATGACGTTGTGGTGCAGCGGTAGCGAACCTGCCTTAAACGCCACAGGTCGCGGGTTCGATTCCCGCTCGGAGCATAATATGTTTGTATTGACCATGCAAGCATATTTTCTGGTCTGGGTGTATTTGTCCTTGTCATTGTGAATGTTTCCGGACCCCGACACAGGATATTACTATCCTAATGGGGGTCGTTGAGTGTGCAGCGTTTATTTATTATTTTAAAACAATTATATCACTATTTCTACATTATTATTTTAGTATTTTTTTAAGTACAGGTGGTTTTTTTTTTCTCACACACCATAGACAGAGAAAAAATCTAGAAGGAATATTAACTCACTCATTCGACTTACCCCGCGCCCAATCCACACTGCCTCGCCTAGCACGGTTACTATTCTTTGCATGGAATGATACTTTGCATGAATGCTCACTATAAAACTCCATAGTGCCACCAGATCGTCGCACTTGTAAGCGTTCACCCATGGACCACTCAACAACGAGTAAACGGGTGGGTCAAGTGGCGGTGGGCTCTAGTGAAAGCTATTTTTCACTTATAGCAGGGATATAAGATACAGAATATTCAAAGTTATTGCTTTTAACAATTGTTATTTTAAAATATACATACTCGGTCGTGAGTTCGAATTCCGTTCGGATATAAATATCTGTTTTGGTGTGGGCGATTTTCCTTGTGGGCCTCCACACTGTGCCTCGGAGAGCTCATTTAAGTCGTCGGTCCTGATTGTCATCATATGTTCAACGTTTATTAAAATCATTACCTACTCTGTGGAACCACCAACCACCAATGTCAAACAAATGTCATTTGTCTCATGAAATTATGTCATTGATGACATTTTCAGATTTTCGATCAAGTTGTGTAACAATTTCAGCTACCGAAAAAATTAATAAATTCGAAACATAATGTTATCCTACAAATACTACGACACTCCGGAAGGTCATGATATTTTTAAAAAAGTCTTTGTAACATCAAAATATGCGGGTCTGACTGGCCTGGTAATAGGAACATACGATGTGCTTATGTACTCGCATCCCAAAGGACTTTTCAATACCGCATACAGATATGCTTATTTCATGGGACCCATGATTGGTATGGCGGCTGCATTTACAGTCACTGCTAATCTCGCAAATAACGTAAGAGGAAAAAATGATATGATAAACTATTTCCTGGGAGGCGCTGTGTCGGGCTCTATATTAGGTGCTTGGAACAAGTCCTTTACTATTGCTGTACCAGCGATGATTGTCCTCGGGACACTTGGCATGATAAAGAAGGCAGCAATAGATGAAGACTGGACTTTAGTTCCACCATTAAAGCCTTTCCCCCACACTGTTACATCTCATAAACATGATTGGACACTTGCGAAAGATTTTGAGAATCTGAAGACCTGGACAACTGGTGAGTATTACGAATATTGTTTTGAAATATTGTGGTATAACAATTTCATAGTCACAATAGTGTTGTTATGACGGCTGGGCATCACATAGTCAATCAATCATAATTATTGTTGTTACCTTCAACACAATAACACTACACTGAAGAAAATTTGCATTCTTAATTTAGATTTATAAACAAAAATTGTACTTAGAATGGATCAAACCTTTTGTTATAAAACTGTAATGTGTTTGTTTTAATTTAAGAAGTCTCTGAAAGCAAAATGATTACTTAGAAAAATTTTGTTGGTCTGTCTGCGGTGGCCTTTTGAAAGTTTACTGAATGAATTGTACTGTGGCTGACAAATATACAACTAAAAATTGAAACTATTTCATTAAATGTGTTACATAGAGATGAAGTTTTATGTCAAGACTGTTGACAAGCAAGCATACAATCTCCATGATCTTAGCAGCCACTGCAAACTATGAACGCTTGCGAAACTTAAAGTAACTCATGATTGCTTTATGCCAACCCAAGGAAGGATTTTTTGTGACAGTTTAGTACTTCAGATTCAGATGGAATCATAGGTAACAGGATGATTTTTAATTATTTGCAGAAAGTATTTGGCCGGCCTGATGGTAAGGTGTTACCATAGCTTGTGCTTTTAGCCAACCCTTTAAAAATTTTACACAATTGAAGTAAATTAGTTTCTGTGATGTGTGAATTATAAATGATGTATTTTGTTCACAGGTTCCAACTAAACTAAGTAGAAAGCAACATTAGATGCAATAGCTTGTACATATATAATATCATCTTTGTTTAAATGTTATGAAAATATAAGAATATTGTGAATGATTGTGTATTATTTGAACGCTCAGCATTACGGATATTAAACCGCTGACTCAAAACCTGTTATACAAGTCTCAATAGCTTATTGGTTAAAAGGTCAACTGTGCTCCCTTAATGCGGGCCCCCTTGAGCTATTGTCATACCCACTCCTAGCGCATGATACAACCTTATTTGGAGGGATAATAGGACTATTAGTAATGTCATGAAAAAAGGGACATGGCTAATATTTAAAAAAAAAAATCTATTATAGTGTATCTTGTGTACCTGAGTGTTTTGTCTGTGGCATTGTAACTTCTAAGTGAGTAAATAATTTGTTTTTAAATATTAATATTATATGTAGTATTTATAAGCTCATGGATAGAAACAGTGCATAGAAATGTTTTCTATAGACTAAGCAAATGTTACAGATTCAACTCCAAGGCTATCCTTAGTTTATGTTCTGTGTCATTACCTACGTGAGCCATAAAATGTCCATAAATTAAAATATTGGAAATCTTTTTGAAAATTCGTTTTCTGTGGGTAAAAATATTTTGATATTATATTTATATCATCTCTAAAAAATTCATAACAAAGTAGCAAGTCGGCGCTGTAGCCATACAAACTTCAAACCATCAGTACTAGAGAGGCTCAACTGTTTTAGTGAAAAAGATACTAATAATATTGCAATGGTACTATATTG
Organism: Hestina assimilis; assembly: GCA_023373885.1. Classification (NCBI taxonomy): domain Eukaryota; kingdom Metazoa; phylum Arthropoda; class Insecta; order Lepidoptera; family Nymphalidae; genus Hestina; species Hestina assimilis. The sequence continues at coordinate 13,256,490 of CM041756.1, forward strand.
CTAGTATCTATCATGGCAGGTTTCCCGGAGTTCCATTTTCACTGCCAATAAGAGACGTTACTTGGCATTTTATTATAACTGCATACAATAAGTTATGCAGCTTTGATTAAGTTTTAAGTTCTGGTAACACAAAGTTTATAAGTTCAAAATTCAATCAGATATATGTCAAAAGGCTTATTTACGCGCGAAACTCAAAATCTCTATTTGATGTAATGTTGTTCTTGTGGGTATCTCCATTGTTATATTATCGGAACATATTATTCAAAATTACCCACCATAATTATAAATACATTAAATGAGTACTATTAGTGTTGTTCTTTACGTTCGACATTTAGATATTCTCTTTTTTGGAAATAAATATCGTTAAACCTTATATAACAGACTTCTGTTTTTATTAAAATTATAACAAGAGATTCTTAAATGAAAACACATTTCATGTTAAATATTTATTTCTTAAAACTAATCAAACAAAAATGATTGAAACAAGCGATAAATAACAAAAAATGCTTTTAAAAAATTTACACGCATTTTATAACACACAACGCCTATCAAATAAAATATTAAAAAATAAATATATTTTTCGTATAATTTTTTCTTTCATGAATAATACGGTAAAGGAATGTTCAGGCGTTACGACTGGCTTTGTTGGTAAAATTCCTTTAACAGACATAATCAAAATAGTAAAAAATAAATATTAAAGATCAACGAAAAATGTTCTTGTGAAAACAATATAATCTCTTTACACTATTCTAAAGATATAATCGGTTTTTATCATTTATTATATAAAATAATAAAATACTACAACGAATTTAACAATAGACTAAACTACATACAGTTAAAATTATATTAATATGCATAAAATTATGTAAAATACTTTTAACGAATAAGCAATTTTAAACGTATTTTACAATAAAATAGACAATTGAATTTAAATGCAGAAGAAACCGAAGCAAGAGCTGATTTAAATGAAATAATATTGTAAATAAGTAGCCATCGAACAAGATTTAAGAATAATGATTTATATGATATAAATAATTTTTAATAACCAAATAACTATTAAATCAAAATAATAAAATGATTTAAAAAAAATTTGACTAGATACGGATCATAATTTTGCTATGAAATTTATCTTAATTCTGACAAAAAAAGTTCATACACCCGCCATCTAGTGAAGAAATACGGAACTAATATAAAAGCAACGCTGAAGTTGTTTATTCGACAGCTATCAATTTAAAGAGTTCTGTCCCGATTATAACACAATTACCCAAAACCTTTATTAATTTCTTATTAAGAAAGATTACCAAACTTTCATGAATTTTTCTTCATACTATGCGAAAATGGTATTGTCTACACATAGCTTTATTACGCAAATATGTATAATCTACGTACACGCGTAAAAATCTACCAAAATATCGTAAAGCTGGAAGTAAATTTGGCACACAAATCATTTAACACAGCAAGAACACACAGGATAATAAATTCGTATTTTGATTTTAATCTGTACTAAAAACCCTTTTAATGTATTAATTTAATTACCTATATTTTTTCGCTGCACCTGCAAAATGAAGTACAAGAGGTGAGGTTTGAGCTGTCATAATGCAGTGGCGCTTTCCTAATTTTTATTTGGAGGTCTAAAGAAGTAACTGAAAATATATGAATAAATGACACAGCTGATAGTATGTAATGTATTATAAATAAATTAGTTACTCGCCAATATTGAATATAGCGTTAAGTAGAAATGTACAGAGAGAGATAACATCCTATTTTGAATAGTTTCCATACTACAAAATAATTTTAGAAATGAATAATATTACATACACTTCGTCAACAACTGTATCGTAATTTCTAGATGTACTAGCGCCCTTTTATTATAAATTATGACACTTTTCCAGAATTGAATACCTCCTATACCTCTACAATCCATAATTTTGAATGGCAATACAGTACAGATTAAAAATACTATTTTAAAATATATACGAAAAAGATGAAATCGAAGCAAGAAAAGAAATAGAGTTGTTATTCGTTTCTTATTTACTTATTCATTATCAAAATCTAACTTACTATTTAATATGTTCATAAACGATGTAACAATGTCTATTAGTAACTACTAACTGTAACTTTTCTGAGTAATTAGTATCTGCATAATAATCAACTATGTAATATTATGATTAAATAAATAATGATCTGTTTCAATATAAGTTGAATGAAAGGCAAATTCATTCAACGATTGATGACTTTCGTTTGTGCTAATTGGGCACAGATTAATTGCCAATGTCACGTTGAAGACATCAAGGAGATTGTCCGGTGAAAGTGAGTCTACTACTACTACACAAATATAAAGTATTATTATAATTAAGATTGGCTTTCTAAATCATTCAAAAAAGTAGTGTCAAAGTTTCATTATGACATGTGTCAATCTATCAACAAATTGTACATTTTTATTTAGTATCTGTGCTACATTGGCACAGATAAAAGCCATCGAAGAATTGAATTAGGATTAATAAATCGCTTTTGAAACTTTACATTCTTACAATTTATAGGGTTCCTTCCCCAAAGAGTATTAAAAGGAGCCTATTAGTAAATCTATGCTCTCAGTTTTAGACCTACATTAGAGATACTTCGTAATTACTTAATTGAAACTTAATTAAAAATATCTGCCGACTTAATGAGACCCTCTTTAATTAGTGAATAGGGCTTTAACTAATATATTTAGTTTTTTTACTGGACTGCCTTTACAGATAAATATCTGTCAAATGTTTTATTGAAACAGATCATAGACATTTTGATATTGGGGTACAGATAATGTTATTTTTTTTAAAATTTTTAACACAGATTAAAAAGCATAAATGACTGCAAACAAATGTGTAAAAATATTGACTAAAATTAGTAAAACACAATTTATAAACGACTATGAAGCTAGTGAGTTTTATTTTTGGGTTTTGGAAAAATACAAAAATAATATTTTTGGTTATTTACTTCTTCGTCCTAGCATTATTCCCGGTATTTTTATTTTACCCAGGGTCTGCTTATTACTCTTATCCGGATTTGACAGGTTACTAGTTTTTACACAGAGCGATTGCCATCTGACCTCCACCACCCTAAGGGCGAACCAGTAACTCAATGGATAAGAGCAATTTACTTATCAAGAGTTAACGATTATTACCAGATGTTATGTGATAACAACCGGGACCGACAGCTTAACGTGCTCTCCGAGGCACGGTGGGGAGACCCACAGACAAACGCCCAGACCGAGACAGAAATTTAACAAACATCTGCCCGAGCGGGAATCGAACCCGCAACCGTCGAGACTAAAGGCAGACACGCAGCCCACAACGCCACAACGGTGTCGAATTTTTGGTTATTTACTGTTGTAAAGAATATTTGAAATTCTGGTCAGTCAAGTATATTATTTCTATATTTCTTTTGTATAGTCAGTTATCATAGGATTTTTGATCAATTACAAAGGAGTTACTTGTGAAACCAAATGATAAAATATTTAAAAAAAAAACTACGGGACACCGTCACTAGCTTCGCATTACATAATCTATTCTATTCTATCAGTTCATTTCTTCTTCACTTCTTGCTCTAGTTCCTCTTCCTCTTCTTCTTCCTCTTCCTCTTCAATTTCCTCAATTTCTTCAATCTCCTCGACTTCTTCAATTTCTTCATCGGATAAATCGTCTTCTTTCTAAAAATTGTATACTCACATATTACTGTTTGCAAAAGTTAAAGATTAAATTAACGACGTTGTGACGCAGAGGTAGCAAGCCTACTAGGCGCCACAGGTCACGGGTTCGATGTTTGTATTGTTCATACAGGCATGTTTCCCGGTCTGGGTGTGCTTGTTCTTATCATTGTGTATGTTTTCGGACCCCTGACACAGGATATAACTATCCTAAGACGGGCCGTTGAGTGTGTAGCGTTTATATATTGTTTTATTAAACACAATATCTGTCTGTTAATTCCCATAAAAAATCAAAATTAACTAACTTGGTTAGTTTTATGAGATGTTAGGTAATAACAACATAAGGTGCTCTCCGAGGCACAAACGCCCAGACCGAAACACATATTTGTAAGATCGCACCCGCAACCATCGATACTAAAGGCAGACTCGCTACCCGCAACGCCACAACGGTGTCGACCACAGTGTCAGGTAATCTACTGTGAATCAGTAGTTTGTTTTGTTCTACTGTGTTTCGGTTTGAAGGACACTGCAGCTAGAAAAGTTACTGGGCAAAAGAGATTTAAGAACCCAATATCTCTCGTTGGCAACGGGTGAGTGACACCTACTAACAGTGTTGCAAGTGCTCACAGGCTATATGGTACAGTTGCTAACCAACTTTTTAGACGACGTTGTGGCGCAGCGGTAGCGAACCTGCCTTAAACGCCACAGGTCGCGGGTTCGATTCCCGCTCGGAGCATAATGTGTTTGTATTGACCATGCAAGCATATTTTCCGGTCTGGGTGTATTTGTCCTTGTCATTGTGAATGTTTCCGGACCCCCGACACATATTACTATCCTCATGGGGGCCGTTGAGTGTGTTGCGTTTATTTATTATTTAAACTTAGTGACATGAAAAATTGTTTTATTTTACCTCTGCTGCCGGCTGTGTTAGACCACTAGCGGTTGTAAAATCGTCCACCGTGGATTCTGTAAAAGAAAATGTTCATTACAATTATAGGTAAATGTAACTGTATATTGATTCATAAGAATTAAATTCTTTTAGTCTAATAATAGTGACATAAAATATATTGTAAGACCTCACAGACGAATTATATTTTTGAGAACATTATATCTATAATACAGTATAATTTAAATATTATCTGGAATAAAAATTAGTATACACTTGTTATATATTATATTATATTATATGTATAATTGAAATAATTTTAATTTACTTAAACTATTAATTTTAAATAGAATTTGTTTTATTTTTATTTTTCTATTTATTTTGTACTTAATTTTTTTTTTTGGAAATTTTATTGGCCCTGTTGGCCCTGCTGGCCCTACTGGCTCAAATTTGACTTGTACAGATAATAATTTTAGTTTGGTGCTTACTTTTTCTTTTCATGATTAACTAATAATAACTAATTTTGTTTTTTTTTTATACTGAATAATAGTTTAACTTATTTTAAAATTTAAAAATATGTTTTAATATTAATGAACTAACAAGTTTTAACAGAGATGGAAAGCTGGTGGTCGTAACACAGGTTTTTCCGAAACACCTGGCATAGCCACCAGAGATAGATAGAGAGATTCACAGCTAAATTTTTTACAAATTTTTTAATAAGGTTATTATCATTATTATATATTAGTGAGTGTGGCGTATTTTAAATGTTAAATATGTATATTGTTAGTATGCTTATTGTTAAATAAATAAATAATTTTAAGATAAAGTCTCACCTGGATCCCTGTCGGGCGTCTCTCGAGGAGCGTCCTGTATCAACGATAGGGTAATCTTCCCGCTTACGACCAGCTAGAAAATAATGAATCATTTGTTACACAATAATTTCGGCTAAAAAATTTAAATATACTTACTTATTTTTTAAATAATAATTCTTCAATAGTTCAACGGTAGAATGACTTTTATAACGCGAGAGTTGCAAGTTCGATCCTGACCGTTGGACTACTGTCGTACCCACTCCTATCACAAGCTGCGAGCTTATGATAAGGGAGAATAAAAACGTTGCTAATATTCTTTAAAAAGAAAACAATTGGTATAATTTTACACTATGCTTTTGCCTATTTTACTAAATGTTCCACTACTCAGCAACATTGCTTGTATACAAATCAAGTTTTATTTTAATGATTATATCAGTACATTGTGTGCCTGTTACACGAAATATATTTCTTTAAAATAATCGATCAAAATATCGATATTTATATTCTCCAATATATATTTTTATGTTACAAGTTGGCAAACAAGCATATGGCCCACCTGATGGTAAGTGGTTGCCGCAGCCTATGAGCGCTTGCAGCACCATTATGTGCCACTCACGCGTTGACAACCACGAGATATTGGTTCATAAATCTCCTGTGCCCAGTATTTTCACTAGATATTTATTTTCCAGTATGTATCGCATATGATATATTTTTAGAACTAGTTATGATATACTAGGTATAGTTGATTTGCTTCTGTTAAAAAAAAACAAAAGGCCATCTGACACACTAACTAAAAATGTAGATTCATCAATATATCGATATATCATAACTTGCACATCCTTATATAATAATATGATCAAAACACATGGATTAAAAATAATTAATATAGACTGAAATAGCAGTTCGAACCAGTTAACTAAAGAAAGCTTATATTTGTTAATAAGTATAACTTACCGGTGAATTTTTGCTCGGCTCCGGTTTGTCGGTCCTGTCTTCAGCGAAGTCAGCGACTAGTACACGAGACTGCTGAGGGATCTCCGTTTCCAGGAATATCGACTTCACATCTTCGGCTTTGTGCTAGAAGAGGTAAATAGGTCGTGATACTTCATATTGTTCAATTGATGTATTGATTTTTAGACATAGAAATATAGGTATAGACATTGGAAGTCAACCCCTAAACTCGGAACATATACATGTATACATTGCGGTCGTGGAATACCGCCTGTCATATGTAAAATGAATTTTATATGCCTTCTAAAATTATTAACTTGCTTTTTAGACAGAAATATTGAAAAAGTTAATATTTTAAAATATAATATCAGTAGCTTATACTTTGGTTTCAAAATATTATAGCTTACAAAAATGCAAAATAAGTGTTAGGAAATTGAGTCCCACATTGGGCGCCACTTTTTATGAAGTTTAGCAGTTTGAACATGAAACGTTATTATTTATGAAAATGAAATGATTTTAACCGCAAAGTAAATGAATTTCGCAAATTCAAATCTCAAAAAACCTGTTTTTTTCAGTGGGACGTTTTTTTCATGACCATTCGGGCCCCCTGATTGTTATCAGTTAATGCAACCTGATGAATGAACGCTTGCTCTACTTGAAGTATCACATTGTCAACCCAAATAACCCAAGAGCTAGAAGTGAAGGAGTGCAAAGGGAAAATGAAAGAATTAATTTATTTCACTAATAAAAACTAATAAACTGTAGCTAAAAAAATCATTAAACATGTCCAGTTAACATCATACGTGTATTAGGTATATGCACTCTTACCTGTTTCGGCGGCGCCACGACCGGCTGCGGGTCGGGGCGCCACGCGCCTCCATCTGCCGGGTGCGCGGTTAGTTCCATACCTATTACCTGTAAAGATTAAAATTACGAAACTATTTATTTCTAAATGAACTATAATTTCATTTTTATTTAATATATACACCGTTAGGCCTTATTCTTTATAATAAATATTTGAAAATTTACCTTTACACTTTGATTTTCTTTATCGTCTAAATTATCATCTGTCGAATCATCTTTTATTGCTTCTTCTAGAAGTTCAGGCGTGGATTCTTTCTGTTTTTCTTCTTCTTTTCTTTCTTGATTTAGGAAGTCTTCCGCTCCTCTTTTTAGAGGATCAGCTTTATTCAACTCAAATACATTAGTCAATTGATTGTCTACACTGGCATCTTTGATTACCGATTCACTTTCTTCTCGTTTTTTCGAATCAGCTTCTAGCGTTGAATCACGTAACCCTGCATCTGTTTCAGTTTTAGATTCCGTCTTTAGTTCTTCGGGTGTAATTTCTTCATCACTATCTCTTGATATCGATTTCTCTTTTAGCTCTTTTATAATATCATCTAAATCGTTAGCTACTTGCTGTGCTAGATCCGGATTAGTTTCTTCTGTTTCTTTTGCAATTTCTTGAGATTTTTCTTCAGTTTCATTAAGGTTTATTAATGGTTCTTCTTCAATTTCTCCAGCCAAATTTTCTGCTTCAACTTCAGGCTTTACTTCTTGTTTTATAAAAGATTCTTCTGGATCACTTACAGTTTCATTCGGTTCAGGGGATGGCTCTTTTTCTATTTCCTTAAGCGTTTCTTTAATATCTACATCGGACATATCATCAAGATTGGTCTTGGTCTGGGGAGGTTGATCTTTCTCTATCTCAGGTTCAGGAGTCTTTTCTTTAGGTTCACGATACTCACTGGTTACTATTTGTACAGGGCCGCTATTTAAAAGGATTGTTCCGTTTGTGTACGGGCGAGCATTATCCAGCGCTTCCTAAAAAGACGTTTACTTTGTACTTTGACAATTCTCATGAACATAAATAGATAAAAGCTACAACTATGATTATAAAACAACATATTTGTCATAAAACATCTGGTTTTAATAAAAGCACGTCTACATACAATACGACTCGCAATAAAACAAAAAATAAATACGCAAACAGTTCTATAAATACTAATTTAAAAACTTTCACTACATTCTATAGTAATTTATGCACTAAACTTCAAGTTGTACTTAAAAAAACATAGAGCAATTTAGTGTTGGATTATCGTTATGAAAATTTTATTTTTATATTGTTTTCTTAGCATTGTTTTGTTTTTAATGTAAGATTCCTTGAGTGACATAAATTGTTGGTTTGAAATTGCTTGGTTATGAGAGTTGAGGATTTGATGTTAGAATTCAGTGTTATTATTTTTCAATGTATTTTTATTGTTAAGCCAGGTAGCTAAGAACAAACAGACAGATGAAATCAGCAAACGACATGAGCGAAAAGCAACTCAATACTAATAATAAGACTTGTGGAAAGGTTTATATTTAATGAAGGACTGAAAACTTAAAATAGCAAGATTCTACGTCTTTGACTGTTAAGAAATTTCGATGTCCAATTTAATATTGCCAAAGATATTTTAAGGCGTTCCCTTTTAATCTTTGCTATGTGCCAAGCGCACTAAGCATGTTTCACGTTAATAAATAAATAAAAAGGAGGATGTAATGCTATAAATGAAAATAAAACAATTACAAAGAGAAGCATTAAATATGATAATGAAAAAAAAAACAAATGGAAAACAAGAATCAATGGAATGACAGACATCAAAAATAATAATAAAACTGATCATTTACCGGATACATGTCAAAAGAAATAACCTGATACTATTTAGCTTGATGACATAGTTTATCTCTCTTGCACAAACTAAGACATGGTACACGATAGTAAAAGTAGGAAAAGGACAAGTATAAATATTGATGACAATAAAGAACTAGCAGTAACAAAAGTAATAAATAGTAAAGGGATAGAAGAGACTACAGTTACAGAAGGATCAATGCGCTATTTTTGCTTATAAATTGGTATAGGCAAATGTATGTGGTAATATGGTGTAGTAGATTCTTAAGTTTTCATGTGTGACCATGTCGTCTAACAAAAAGCTTTATCAATATTATATATAGAAAGTAATCATTAGTGTTGACTTGTATCCAGGAAAAGAACAGAATTTAGATAATGGATGTTAATTCCGATTTTGTTGATGTCATGCAAAGACCTGTCGTTGCTGGTTTTGTGTGTAGCTCGCCTCCATCTGCTGTTGAACCTCCGCTACCAGACCAGATATGGCCGATACAACTGTCGGCCACAAGTTTATTTTATTAGAATTCAGTTTTTTTTATCATTTAATAGTTTATTGGAATTTGAATGCAAATAAAATATTCTTCAATTATACGTCAAAATTGGTTCCATGCCGTATTTACGTAAAACTTATATACATTTTTAATCAATTAGTAGGTCATCGTTACCATTAGTATTATTGATGTTGCGATCAAATTGTCTGTCTATATTAGTGACAAAATAAAAATAATTAGCGTTATATTAATTATCGAAAAACGAGTTACTTCCACTTATCAATGGTTATTTGATATGGATTTAAATTTTTTATCAGCATATATTTTTATTATCGTAGTCCTTGACCAAGTTACTATAACTACTTTAATTTTACATGCTTTAATTTTTCTCTGAAAATCATAAATATAGCTTTTAGCCATTTAAAAAGTAAACAAAGATTATGCAACGTTTTAAATTGTATCAGACGAAAATATATTTTCACAAAAACGAATAATGAAGGACGCAAAGCCTAAAATAGTTTGATCATCGGACGATTGGGCCTGCTTGCATTCTGGATGAATGCCAATGTGTAGTTGGGGAACATCGCATTTGTTACAATATAGCTAAATGAGATAACGAAAATTTGCATACGTTCGAATAATTAAATGTAAGATTTGTTTCACTTTTCATAACTTTAAATAGATTTCACTGAAGCATTCGATTGCCTTTATCTTGTATTTGTAAAAAGACTAACAGTTTCAATGAAATTTTATTGGTTTTAAATTTGTTTTTTGACCATTTGAAATTATTCCTATATATTCATTTTCAAACAATTTTAAGCAGCAAGAATTTTCCCAATCCGCTTTTTAAATTATTTGGTTGCGACGATAATTAGCGCTAAAACTTAAGTAAAATCAAACATCTATTTTTAATCAGAAACTACAGGATTAACATACAAATAAAAATAAACTGTAAAACCGTCACCATGCCGCAAGCGTTTATATTAAAACATCTAAGGATAACACGCAAGAACTATCAAAAGAAGATGCTAAAATGATTTAGATTATTTCATATGTAGTGAATGAATAATCCAAATCGTTTGTAAGCGACAGTGATTCGATATTCCCTTTTCACTAAGAAAATGTTATCTCTAACAAATTTAATGAGCAATAGGTTTTTAACTGCTTTTTGGTCTGAGCTTCGTACAAGGGAAAACGAAGTTCTTGTACCACTGGTTGAAATACCAACTGTAACATTTCTCATTCAGTATAGCACTTATCAACTTTGATTTCTCTTTAATTCAGCTAACTGGTAAAGATATTTGTTTTTGTAGTTAACTTTTAAATTTCCAAAAATTTTTGAACAACGAAAAAAACAGCCCGCTATTAATTCGTCTTTGAAAAACAATCACAACTATGACGCAAAAAATTATATAAATCATTGCCAATGTCTGCGAGTTTTATTTTTTCTTGACTTTAAAATAACCGGGACATTTTAACAAATTCCGGGAACAAATGCTGAATTTTGGGATAAATTCAAGAGTACTCTGGCCTGAACTTTCACTTTCTATGATTCTACTTTTGTAACTGGACATGATTATCTAGCTACGACAATTTATCAACCACAAACAGGGGCCCCAAACGAAGGTGCTAGCAAGTCTAAAGGTTATATCGAATCGTCACTATAGCGTATATACCGCGTCGCGCCTCGCAAGTTGTCCCACTATTCTTTGCATGGCGCGCTCTGTCTCGGCCAAACGCGCCTTCAGAGCAGCCAGCTCAGCATCCCCTGAACATTTCCATTGTGATTTAGGATAATTTCGTTGAAATCAGGGTAAATATATCGTTTCCATTCTTTCGACAATATTGCTATCTTTATATAAGGTAACGTACCCATATTACATGACTAGCCCAACGTCACGTAGTCAATACAGATGAAAACAAAATGTGCATAACAAAAAAATACTTTTTTAGAAAAGAAGTTTTTGTAAATGAAGTTCGTCACGTCAACTCTTAATAGGGAATTTGCTCTTTGGTTCACCCTTAGGGTTGTGGACGTCAGATGGCAATCGATAAATCTAGATAAGAGTAATAAGAAGACGCTTTGCAAAATACCGGGATAGTGCTAGGAAGAAGAAATATGAGGCAAATTAATGTTTCACAAAAAGTGTAATTTTTGTTAACAAAAAATTAGATAACCGTATTTGTAAATGACTACGTGAAAACTTGAGAGCCCCTCTCTATATTTGTCTTCGCAAATACTAAGCGTGATCACCGAGGGGGAAGGGCCTAAAATTTGTAAAAAATAAATCACGTAGTATGAGTACGTTCCCTAATATGCCATGTGATTCGAAGAATATAATTACCACTTTAGACACATAATTATGTAGGTTCGTTAGCGTTTTATAAGCGCAACAATAAACAAAACAACAGCTATTACTACTAACGATAACAGATTTCAATGATATAGACAAAAAAAAATGAAATAAATTAATAATACAATAATTAAAAATTATTCACGGAATATTGTCTACAGTAAAATAGGTCAAAATAATGTGCCTTTAATACTCCGCTTTTTTACAGATTTTGATAATTCTTCATTTATTATCATCATTATATCACCATCATCATCACCGTGTAACGAGTGAAAGTGCCGGAGGCCCAATACCCCCCTCCTTTCCCTTTTCCCTTCTCATTCCTTCCCTATCCTTTGGCAACCCGTATGTAATGCTTTAAGTACCATATTATAAAATAGAGCTTTGTATTATAAATAGTACTTATCGCTAATAACAATAGCATAACTTGCATTAATCAGCTATTTCCTGTTAATTACTAACAAAATATACGTAACAAGTATATATTATAATGATGTAAGAATTGTTTTTTTTTATGTAGTGGATATAATATGGTATTGTAGACCCGATTCAAAAAATTATTTAAGTAAACTATGCTATGTAATATGTCGCAGCGAAGTTGTAAAATCCGCGAGATTAATTCTAATTTCACTTGCTTTATAATTATTTAGCTGACGTAATCATTGATCCAGTTTAATTTATAATTCCCGTTCGGAGCAGATGTTTGTATTGACCATACGGGCATGTGTCCGGTCTGAGTGTGTTTGTCCTTGTGTACCCCCGACCCAGGATAGAACTATCCTAATGGGGGCCTTTGAGTGTTTATTTATTATTTAATAATGCTAGAAAAATTATTTCACGGATTTTATAATTTCGCAAAGATTATACAAAATTGGAAAAATAAACTAAGGCAAAAGCTAGTTTATGTAGATATTTAAGTGTACTTACTTGTATCAGTTTCCTTATGTCCTGCATGCGTTTAAAAATTATGATAAAATGTTAAATGATTATTAACAAATGGAAATGCAATATAATAATTACAAAATAAAACCTATATGTAATTAGAATTAAACTCTTTTTAAAAGATTACTTTTTGATTTAACTGTGTATATTTTATTGAAACTTGTAATACTTTTAAACTTCATTACTATGAAAAATAGGATGATCTCACATATTTCAGTAATGGTTTAACAACTGATTTTATCAATATATGATTTTTGGGTATTGATGGTACAACGGATCAGTCGACATTAGTCGATAATTTTTAAGTCAAAAAATCATCGATCGATCGTTTTTGCGCGATCGAATCACACCAGTCGATCGGCGAACCATAGAGGTGTGGAATTTTAAACAATGTTAAAACACTTGTTTCTTTGTTTTTAATAGTGCGTCAAAAAATAAAGTTTCATGCTTCTAGATTCCAAAATAACGGATATTCCATAAAAATTTAAACCCCTTTTTTACCCCTTTATTGAATTGAATTTCTAAAAAGTGTGCTCGTTTACGTTTAAAAAAACTAGGCTACTACCAGGCTGAGCGGTTATATGTCAGTCAGGTCTATATGTATTGATAAATCGAAATGAAGTAAGATTATCACTACTGGTTAGCAAAAGATATACCCGTACGCTTGCTTGTCACATCACTACATAGTATAAAACAAAGTCGCTTTCTCTATCCCTATGTATGCTTAAATCTTTAAAAATACGCAACGGATTTTGATGCGCTTTTTTAATAGATAGAGTGATCGAAGAGGAAGGTTTATATGTATAATAACATTAATTAAATAATGGAACAAAAAAAAATGGGGTTTCTTATGTGATGTCGTAAATAATTACATTTAACGCGTGCGGGCCACGGGCAGTAATGAATAAATCAAAACTACTGGATCGATTTTAATCATTTTTTCAGTGAATGACATAGGCTATATATTTTATACCCGTGCGAAGCCGGAGCGGGCCGCTAGTCTATTAATAAAAATAAAAACAAATCTATGTTACTAATATTTTCAAATATATAGTGTTTTTCATCTGTTAGTATCACGTACGATTAAATGGCGGGCATGTATTGTGGTTTTAAATATTATGTATTTGTTGTAGTTAGATAGTATGTTGTGTGCATTGTTTAAAAAATAAAATTATATTATGATAATATGCAAGATGAATAATATAATGATATATACTCGAAATAATTGGTGAATATTAATTTGATGCGAAAACTTACCAAATTTGTCAGGTGATGTTCTGGAGTCGTCCCTGAAGACCCTCCTCCGGAACTGAGGGTCGGGTGGTATGGGGTCATATGGCGCGCCGGTGCGTTTGAATAGGATCTAGGAATAATATAATTCATATTAATAAGTTACTTTCCAATATGAAGTCTGTTAGTGTTGATGACAAAAATTGTCAAGTGCGGGTCAGACTCGCACATACGGGGCTGTAGTCTGTAGAATTAAAAATCGAGTATGGGAGGTCCTTTTTTAAATTATTTTTTTATTAAAGCGACAATAGAAATACACAATTTATGAAAATTTCATTACCCTACCTAGTAGGGTGAAGATACAGTCCACTGACAGACGGACGGACCGTACGTACTCTTTTGGTAATAAACATTTCAAAAGTTTGGCCAAAAGTTATGTTGTACAAAAGAGTTACCTTACTCAGTGTGTAGACAAAGAACACGATGATACAGATGGTATATATTGGCATCACAAAACCCATAGAGGATTTCGGTGCCGGGACCGGACCTCCGGGAGAGCCCAGCGGCGGCCTCATGCCGGGGATTGGCGGGGGCTGTGGGGGAAATATATATATTATTTTATGGAATTCAGTGTAATTGGAAAGTGTAGTAGAGCCTTGCTATTTATTAGCATTAATTTTTTATGTGACTTAGTTGTAAAGCAAGCATAAGACCCACGTGATGGTAAGCGTTTGTCGTAACTTATGAGCGCTTGCAACACCATACATTTGTAGGTGTCATACACTCGTTGCCACACTCGAAATATTGGTTCTTGAATCTCATTCTCATAAGCAAGTATACGCGCGTTCTGCTTTTTGGGGCGCGAAATAAATTGCAACTAGTAACCGCCTGTACGGAAAGAGATTGTGCGCAGAGTTTGAGGTCCAAGTTCTGACCATTGGACACTGTATTTGTATTTAGAATCATCATTCTAGTGTCACAATCGTCTATAGGGTACGATAATCGTCAAACGAACCGTATCTTTACCCCCATATTTTTTTTAAAACAAGATTTATTTTCCCCAAAGAAAATTTAATACCCAATACCTCGAAATGAACGGTGTTGCACACCAACAACTGCTTACAATCACGTGGGCCTTATGCTTGCTTGACAAATTAGTCGCATAAAAATATGTAAAGACCATATAATGTTTCATTTTGGTAGTATATATACGAAATAGTATGTAGATGAAAGCATTGTACCTATTCCATTCATTCAAAGTAAGAACTTCCTTAGAACTCATGTTTTGTTAATTAAATGTACCTACTGACCTATAACCACTGGTATTTCATTCATGTGAAGAGTTTTACAATTAAAATTACATTACTTGAGATGTATAATACATCCGAATTCCTTATTATTCATTTGTTTACAAATTCAATGTTTATATTAGACCATTACCTATCTTTTGAGTAATTAAACATCTTGAACAATTATTATTACTAGTTTGTGTACAGATTTTTCTTTATTGAACGGAACCCTAATTCTTTTTCTAAAATAAAAGTAGCCTAAGTTTTACAGACAGGCAACAGTTTTAAAAATTGTTTTATATGTAAGTACCGTATATACTTTTACATGCATTTAGTGAAAAGCTGTTAATCTGCAATTACAAACGGACACTTTAATTTTATTTAGTTATATAGGTGTATAGATTTCTTTTAGGGCTATTATATACGCAAAGGCGTCGGCATGTGACGACCCCATCGCCCGCTGTTGGGATAACCTCTGTCACAACAGAGGTTATTCCACCAGTGCAATCAGTCACACTGGTGGTAGGTCTTTTGTTGCAAGAGGCCGGCTAGGTAGGTACCACCGCAGTGTCCAATATTCTGCCGCCAAATAGTAGTGTTTAGGCACTACTGTGTTCCGGTTTGAAGGGCATTGTACGCTAGTGAAATTACTGGGCGAACGAGATTTAAGAACTAATATCTCGAGGTTGGCAACGCGTGAGTGGCACCTACTAATGGTGCTGCAAGCGCTCATAAGCTGCGGCAGCCACTTACCATCAGGTGGGCCGTATGCTTGTTTGCCAACTTCTAATATAAAAAAAAAATATATGGCGGAAGAAATTAAGGGCAAGACACATTTCACTGTTTGATGTGTCTGGTTAATAAAGGTTTATTTGTCTGGTCAGTGATGGTTGATGTATATTTTTTTCATGACACTTGGCGAACAAGCATACGGTCCGTCTTATGGTAAGCAGTCATCGCAACCTATGAGCGCGTGATACTTGAAGTATCACATGCAGGAGGAAAAGGAGAATAAAAGAACACGAAACGCAACGATACTGTTACGCCGATTTACTGTGAGAGGGTAGTACTCCGGTCGAGCCGGCCCATTGGTTCAGAGAGGCTCTACTTATACTAAATGATGTGTCGGGTTTATGTAGTTGATGTCTCTGTGTATTGTCCTCGCCGGCGAGGACGAGGTCCTTTGTTTCGCACGTCGCGTCGCGCTCACACCGTCGGGTGAGTCTATCGTATAGAATGCACTCGGAGCGCTGCCTCCATCTCCGATGACGTCCGCCGCCGTGGTTCGGCTTCGCGGGAGGCACCAAATTTGAGCCCCGTGAGTGCTGTCCCTTTATCACGGCTGAGTCTCAGTACTCGGCCCCCACCCGGTGACGCTGTCAAGGCCAGTAGGGCCAACAGCAATACACATTCAGAAAAAAAAATCTGTGTATTGTGCATTACCATACTACATAATGAGAGTTCATGATGCTATTTTTTGTGTTACTAGTTGTTAATCGTGGCTTTGCTTGTTCTGACAAAAAATATAGCTTATAATAACCAGAAATTATAATACCTTTTTAATTACCATATCCTTTCACTGAGTAAAGTTTAGTTTAAAAAACACTTTTTAATAAAGCCAGAACACTTCTAATGTATCATAAAAATATATAATTACTAACAGTTACAAAATAAGACTTAAAAACTTTTTCGTATAAAAACTTTTTACTATATCTGTATCGCGTCTGCACAGCGATGTGACTGGACTCTGGACACCGAATCCGGGATTTATAGACGTTACGACGTCGTCGCGATATCCTGTGTTTACTCTCACACCGAGCAGACGAGCGACAAAAATGTCGACGGGTTGTCAGTAAAGTAATGAAAGTATGCAACACCCTTTTGATATTATTAAAAATTGTAATAACCCCAGACAAAAAAATGTATGCGTCTAAGCTCCCTACAAAAGCTAAGCTAACAACCATCTGAATTACGTCAGCTTTCAAACAAAATCGCATCAAAAACGGTTCATCCGTTCCAGGGCTACGATTCCACACATAGACACACAATAAAAAACTTATAACACCCCGTAGTTTTAGCGTAAAAACGACTGAACGGATTTGGATAAAATTTGGCACACAGAGATTTTATATCTTAGAGTAATGTTAGGCTTCTGTGGAATTATCAAGAGCACGAAATTAAGGGCATATTAACATTTTACAGATGTTTGTATCAAATAAATAACAGATGGAGATGACCTTTGAGACAACATAACAACAAGTATTTTAACTGGTGCGAAGCTGTAGTATTTGTTATATCAAGGGTATAACTGCGAATACGCTAAATAGCGCTTCACACTAAGGATCCCAAATATTTTGTTCAAATAAAAAACAGATTATTCATTCTTGTAAGGAATACCTTTATAGCTATAACTATCGCCGTAGAAGTTTTGTCAAAATCAGCTGAGCCGTTTAGTTGTAGAAATGTAATCAAAATTTTATTAATTTTATTTTTTACATAATTTTTGTAGTGACATCTACACGCAACATGACGTAACGCGATAGAAAGACAAGATTGTCACATCTCGCATCAAGCTACAACGACACCTACAGGGCATACTACGCAATGATATGGACGACCAACGAACGTCACGATCCTAAATCGCGCTATCAAAGTTTCCTACGCGAAACGACTATATATACAACTTTCCGACGTAAGTCGTCGGGCTTCGGCCCAGGGCTTCGATCCGCCAGGCAATATCACCAGCCTGGTCAGGGGATCCTCCCGTTGTGTTGGAAGCATTTTTCACTTCGTTGCCTCCACAATTATCATACATTTTACGAACATATTTTTCTATGAATGACTAGCTCAACTTTTAACTCAAAATCGTCACATAATTCATCTTAAAACCGCATTGTCGAAAGTCTGCGCTGTTCACATTTGTCGGTCATATCGTTTGCGTTATTAAAAAAAAAAACATACAGTATAAAAATATTAATTGCTAAGCCGTGATGCATAAGATCTAATTTATTTCTGGAAGACGGTGAATGTTCATCTATATATAAATAAAACGAAAAGACCTGATTGACATATCAACGCCCAGCCTAAACCTTTGGACCTAGAAAGCTAAATTTTTCACAAGTGTTATTTTTAAAACGTAAACGAGTACTAAGAAATGATTTCTCGAAATTAAACCCTTAAGAGAATGAAAGAGGTGTTAAAATTTTGTATGGATGTCCGGAATTTTTGAAACATTGCTTTTAATATTTTAATAATTTATAATTATAATAAAATTGGAGTGTCTGTTTGTAATATTGTAATAACCGTTTTTTACTCCATGTATATGAATATTTATATGGTACATACATCAAAATAACATTTTTCACAATTTTTGTCTGTCTGTCTGTTTGTTCCGGCTAATCACTGAAATGGCTGGACCGATTTTGTCGGGACTTTTATTGGAAGTTAGCTGATGTAATAAGGAGTAATTTCGACTACTTTTATTTTAGAAAAATAATTAGGATTCCGTGCAATAAAAAAAAAATTGTACATCACGCGACAAGAGCCGCGGGCGCAGCTATTTAAAAATAAAGAAACGCGTGTTTTAGCATTTTCTAAAATTCCACCCCTGAAGGAGTGAAATTGTATTGACGTCACATTCAATCGTTATTATTACGTGTTTGTATTAAAATCGTTATACACACGGGCGAAGCCGATGGCAGTAGCTAGTATTTACACTATAAGTTAAAACTAGCAAGATCTCGCGACTTCGTCCGAGTCTTATTTTGATTGTATACGTTTTGCAGTAAATACGTCTTAAATAATAACCCTACAGACTCAATTATTAGAAAGAGATGAACGCACAAATAAAACAGTAAAAAATGTATGAATATACATTAGGTTTTATACATTTATTAAAGAAAATCAATTTAAAACTAGTCAAAATAGAATTTGAATATTTAGTTAGATAAAAACTAAGGAATATGCGTAATTAATAATAATGCGTCGCAATTATTTTTGTGAAGCAACGTTTCTAAATATTGGCGGTTAACATGTGATAACAAAATTGTAGGTATAATATTTTGCAGTGTTGTGTAACGTTGTGTAATATTTGGAAACAATCAAACAATAACAAGTCGGTAACAACAATAACTTGTGCAGAGTGAATTAACCGCTTATTTATTAATATTACGCGCGGGGACAATGCGGTGAGCAACATTCTATGAACTATAAGAGTGTATCCCCTATTAGCACCCTAAGGACGGAATCAAATTTGAGCTCCCGTGAGGGCTGTCCCTTTATCACGGCTAAGTCTCAGTACTCGGCTCCCCGCCCAGTGACGCTGTCAAGGCCAGTAGGGCCAACAGCAATATACATTCCGAAAAAAAAAATCCCCTGTTAAACCATCGATCAATGATAATTCATACATGTAAGTTTTATTTATATAATTATTTTTACAATCTATGTATTATATGTAAAATAGGGTTCGGTAAATTCGGTAAATTAGGGTTCCGTAGCCGAATGGCAAAAACGGAACCCTTATAGTTTTTTTCTTGTATTTATGACTTTTGCGAAATGGCCCATATCTGGAAGAGATCGCTTATTATCGATAAGACCGCCAATTGGATGTACATAATTTTTGTCCTTTTCTTTCCAAGTCTGTATGTCTATTTTTTAATTATATATTATTTTATTTTAATTATTAATATTAAGTCACAACATACAACTACATACCTCCTAAACGAGAATTATTACCGTGGACATCCCACGGACTCAAAAATCTTTCATTAATATGGACCCATAGTTAGTCACTTTTAAATAAAGTTTTGCACACAGATAGATTAGGTATCTGCATTAACATATAGCATTTTTTTATCAGGAAAAAATGTTAGGTTCCTGTGGAATTATGAATGAAAAAACATGCTAAAATTGGATATATTTAATTGAAATACGGTATACATACATAGAGGTGTCATGTAGAACATTTACTTATCTTGGATCACCGCGAACGAAGTTCAGGGCTGATGAGAGTTGTTAAAAAATTGTGAATAATTTAGATTGTCAGTCACTATTATTATTACAGCTCTATCACTCTAGCTTTAATCTTTCGACTATTTTCATATTTTTTGTTAAATGATGGCGTTTTTAGAAAAAATGCAACTATTTATAACTTAGATCACATTCACAAAATCTATGTTGTTGTTGTTGTTGTTTCTCTAAATAGATTTAATATGCCATCTTTAGAGGTAGGTTATAAACAAAAAATATTTTATAAATAGCCGCACTGATATAAGGTTTATATTATTCTATAAACTTCCTTCGTCCTAGCATTGTTCCCGGTATTTTATTTTACCCAGGTCTGCTTATTACTCTTATCCGGATTTGACGGGTTACTAGTTTTTTACACAGAGCGATTGCCATCTGACCTCCGCAACCCTAAGGGCGAACGACTAACTCATTGGATAAGAGCAAATTACTTGTCAAGGACTGCTTAATTTTTATTTATTTTAAGATTTCATTACAAAATCGTGTAGCGGTTCATAGTATACACCTACTAAATTTCGTATAGATAGCGCCAATAGCCTCTGAGTAAACTGACTGTGACATACGGACGGACGGACAGACAGACAGACGGACATGACGAAATTATAAGGGTTCCGTTTTTGCCATTTGCCTACGGAACCCTAAAAATTAGTCTTGTAGCGTGTACAACACCAAATGAACTTTCATCCACATACATACATATGTTTTGTAAAAATCTATATTTGTGCCAAATGACATCTAAATCCGTTTTTGAGTGACTGAGAAACAAACATACAAACTTCCACATTTATTATATGTGTACGATTATCTAATATATCTAATATATAAAATTCTCGTGTCACAATGTTCGTTCCGATACTCCTCCGAAACGGCTTGACTGATTCTTATGAATTTTTTATGCATATTCAGTATGTCTGAGAATCGGCTACTATCTATTTTCCAAACCCCTAAGTGATAAGGGGTGTCCACCCCAAACATTTTTTTTTATTTTTTGGATAATTTTTATTTTTATTATTTTTTATTATGTGGCATTGAAAAATACATACGACCCTAAATTTTCACTTTTTATCACCAACCCCTGCTTTTTAATAGTCATAATAGTAAACCAACAACTTTCACCGACGTCACTTCTAGACTCGGGTAGAGGGCGCTAATATCGGGACCCAGATTTTTTTCGGGGCAGAACAACGTCTGCCGGGCCCGCTAGTTATTAATAAAATAACTAATTTTATTTTCTTTCTTTCATTTTGGTTTTACTAATAAACCTTAAACCATTATCTTATCAAACGCCAAATAACTTATGTCAATATAAATTGTTGACACATCAAGGCCCACGAGGCCGGTTCACACGAATGTTGTCGGAATGATATACAATGACGCATTGCCGATGAAGATACGCGCCCACAGTGGCCCACATGTAACGTAATTGCAAAACTATTAACGCAATGACTCAGTGCGTTAATTGCAAGTATTCGAGTATTGGGGACTAACTACATTTATCTGTATCAATATACTATGCGTCGTGGGCGAATGGAAAATATAACAAAAAAGTTTGTTTATAAATTAACACGAAATAATTTGAATAAAAAAGAAAACGCTGATGCTGTTGTCTTGCGGATGTCTTGTCCAAAAAAGGCGTGAAATAAGCAAAAATGCATTTGCAGTCTCCCAATTCCAAGATATTAGCATAGCAAAGTATTATGATTATAGCGGGCCTTGCATTTATTGGCCTGCCCCGAAAAAAAAAAACTGGGACCCGACAGCAGCGCCCCCTACTGGGGCCAATTATGCATCTAAACTATTCTCGAATCTAATGGAGGACACACAAAACATTTCATCAAAATCCGTCCACCCGCTTAGGAGAATTTCAGTCACATACACGGACTGAAGAGTTATAATATGTATATTAAGATAAGTAGCCAAATCATAGAACCGTTTATTAGCAAGTATTTTTATTTTCATACACATACTAAAATAAAATTAAAGCGGAAGCGAAATATCATTCTCGCTTTTTTTTTTATGTTAGAAGTTGGCAAACAAGCATACGGCCCACCTGATGGTAAGTGGCTGCCGCAGCCTATCAGCGCTTGCAGCACCATTAGTAGGTGCCACTCACGCGTTGCCAACCTCGAGATATTAGTTCTTAAATCTCGTTCGCCCAGTAATTTCACTAGCGTACAATGCCCTTCAAACCGGAACACAGTAGTGCCTAAGCACTACTATTTGGCGGCAGAATATTGGACACTGCGGTGGTACCTACCTGCCTCTTGCAACAAAAGACCTACCACCAGTGAGATTTAAGAACGCTTTATCGCTTTATGACAACAAAATGACTAAAAAATTAAAATTCTAAGAAATGCATATTTCAACGTAAAAAAAAAAATATGCGTCAATATTTTGCTACGAATATTATAATGAATTTAAATATTTTTTAAAGAATTGCGAATAAATGCTGACAAGTGTGAATAGTCCCATATCCGATTACCAAACCTTCAATTAGTTGTTTATTGTAGCTTTTAGATGTGTTATCTTATTTGAGTATTCTAAAACCTTAATCTGAAGCTTTGAGCTTGAATTGTTAGATTAATCAGTTGACTAAACTGACATTCTCTACAGAATACTAATTAGCTGAGCGAATTGAGGTTTCAGAGGCTACATGCATAATTCGGCGTCTTTGTCTGTCTGTACGACGAAAACTACGGACCTAATCAACCTATCGTAATGATACTTGATAATAATGTGATGAGTCGTGAAAGTTTATCTATTAATAAATAAACGCTACACACTCAACCGCCCCCATTAGGATAGTAATATCCTAAGACAAGGACAAATACACCCAGACCGGAAAATATGGTTGCATGGTCAATACAAGCAATATGCTGTGAGCGGGAATCGAACCCGCGACCTGTGGCGTTTAAGGCAGGTTCACTACCGCTGCGCCACAACGTCGTCAAAGATAAATATGTAAATATAAATTCGAAATAAATAACAAAAAAATGTTGTTGGTAGTAGTGTCTTATCTTAGTAGGTACATAAGTATCCTATGATGCGCGCGCGCAGCTATCGCGTCGTTTATTTCTGCACAGTGTGTCTAGGCCGCGTATATGGGTCGTTACCAATGTCGGCTAAACTCGATTTGTTTATCTTGTCCTTAGCTGTTACACACTTTCGAATTTTGGGCTTCAGAAAATAAACTAGTAAAATTACTGAGTGGACGAGATTTAAGAACTAATATCTCGAGGTTGGCAACGCGTGAGTGGCACCTACTAATGGTGCTGCAAGCGCTCATAGGCTACGGCAACCACTTACCATCAGGTGGGCCGTATGCTTGTTTGCCAACTTCTAACATTAAAAAAAACTTAGAATGGTGAAAAGAGAGACAAAAAGAAAAGAGATAAAGAAAATGTATTAGTGCATGTCTGTGTGCGCTCGCTTATATTAGTTGATGGGTGACCAATAAAGTAACTTTAAGCACGGTCGGTATAAGCATGGGTGACCGGTTAAGTAACTTCTGGGGCGGTGATATGGATGGGTGACCGGTTAAGTAGCGTCAGGCGCGTTTCGTATGTGGATGGGTGACCAGTTAAGTAACGTATATTCTAAGTAACTGTGAAGGGCATGTTCATAGTATAGTAAGTTTATACTTTTCTTATACTTCTAGGGTCTCATAAACGTGGTTAGAGGCCGTAAGCTTGTTTGCCACTTACTTGATATTAATTTTGCCATCATAATAATCACATTATGAACGGAGTATACCCATGGACATTGGCAATGCCAGTGCCAGCGGCCATGAGCTTGTTTGACATTTGATTGAGTTTACCACAGCGCTGCCAAATTCTTAACCTGAATCTTTTGCAAAATATAACGAGAAAATATGTCATTGACTGCCTCGTGGCGCAATGGCACCGAACTTGCCTTTAACACTAAAGATTTTGGGTTCAATTCCCGCTCTAAGCAATGTTTGTATTGACCATACAGACATTTGCTGTTGTCTGGGTGATAGTACATATATTTTTGCAACTGTCTCTCTGTCCCTGTCTCATTTTATCATAAAGCTTATCGAAATATACAGATTTCATTTCGAATTACATTCGGAGTTGATAAAAAAACGTATGAAACTTCGTTCCTGGCGCAATTTTTTTTTATTACATTTGGTTTCGCATTTTAGTATTTTTAATGCAGTATTTTTTTTTTTGTTTCGTTTAATAATTTATTTCTATCTAGAAATTTCGTCAGCGTTTAATCGAAATCAAATGAATAACTAGTTTACACAGACAGATTGTCATCTGACCTCCGCGAGCTTAAGGAACCTATTTATCATTGGATTAAATTGTCTATCAAAAATTCGGACACTACTAATTTATTTAAAGTCGATATCCTGACGTGGTAGTCCTTAGACAAGTCGGACTATACCGTCATGGGCGTAGCTGAGATCTGGCAAAGGGGAAGGCACTCTTAATTTAGGACCTAGAGATGGGCAAGATGATTTTCTTAAATAGTTATTAGCTAAATAGTTCAAAATTAATAATATTCGTGAAATTGTCAGTGTTACACCTTACTCCCACTCCTCTACGCCCGTGACTATCTATGTCGAAAGTCATCTATGTCAAGACTATCTATGTCACACTGGTGGTAGGTCTTTTGTTCAAGAGGCCGGCTAGGTAGGTACCACCGCAGTGTCCAATATTCTGCCGCCAAATAGTAGTGCTTAGGCACTACTGTGTTCCGGTTTGAAGGGCATTGTAGGCTAGTGAAATTACTGGGCGAACGAGATTTAAGAACTAATATCTCGAGGTTGGCAACGCGCGAGTGGCACCTACTAATGGTGCTGCAAGCGCTCATAGGCTGCGGCAGCCACTTACCATCAGGTGGGCCGTATGCTTGTTTGCCAACTTCTAACATAAAAAAAAAAAAAAGTACCAATACTCAACTAATACAAAAGTACCTGGATGACCAAGCTTTGTACGGTATTTAACGTGTTTTTTTGGAAATTAATACTTTTTCTCACACACGAAGAGAAGGAACGGAAAAAGGGAAAAATATAATAGGACTGGAGACATCTGGATTGAAAACCACTTTCATTGCCTGAGATCACGGACAAAATGACATTTTCTACATATGAATCCTAGCTAGATCGATTTATCGCCCCGAAACCCCCGCATACTAAATTTTATAAACCGTAGGAGCCATCATTGTTCATATTAGTAGTTACTAGTTAGTTCGGCGTCGGGATGTGACGACCCCATCGCCCGCTGTTGGGATAACCTCTGTCACAGCAGAGATTATTGCACCAGTGCAATCAGTCACACTGGTGGTAGGTGTTTCGTTGCAAGAGGCCGGCTAGGTAGGTACCACCGCAGTGTCAATTATTCTGCCGCCAAATAGTATTGCTTAGGCATTACTGTGTTCCGGTTTGAAGGGCACTGTACGCTAGTGAAATTACTGGGCGGACGAGATTTAAGAACTAATATCTCGAGGTTCAGGAAAAAATCATGTTTTATTATATTTGTTCTAAGCTTTTAAAAGCGAAGTAGTGCTGATTGCGGTTAATAATAATATGGGAAGAGAAAATAATAATATGCTAAAATGAACATTACTATTTACTCTATAGCTAAAGTAGTATCTTTTCGCATTTTTATTAGTTGGACGTATGTATGACACGTCATCTTTCCAAACGTATGGAGTTTTCGTTGAAATATACAATTATTTAAGCACTAAACGCATTTCCATGGTCGTTTTACATTAAACAGACAATGTGAGTAAATTACTGCTTACGATTTTAAACTTGTTTCTAAACACAATGAAGTTTTACGCCATTGTGATGTTGATGTGTGACCGAAATTATCGTAATGTTGTCATTTCATGAGTCAGAAACTCCGATCTCTATATAACTGGATAGAGGATCTGTATGGCGACGTCGGTTCGTTTGTCCTTGTGGGTCTCCCAACCGTGCCTCAGAAAGCACGTTAAGCTGTCGGTCCCGGTTGTTATCATAACATCTGATAAACCGTTAACTCTTGATAGGTAATTTGGTCTTATCTAATATGTTAATGGTTCACCCTTAGGGTTACGAAGGTCAAATGACAAAAAACTTATTTCAAGGTCTTTAACAATAACACAATAGGAACTTGACAAAGATTTTTTTAAGAATATTAGCAATGCTTTTTCAAGCCATTACTAATATTTTATTGCCACTCCAAAGAAACTCGAAACTTGCGTCAGGAGTGGGTACGATAATAGCCCAAGGTGGTCAGTCGTGTTAGCCACCTTCGCGTTTGGACTTTATGTCCACATACCATCAGGTGGAGTAGAGTCATCCCTACTTTTCAAATAAGAAAATTAAAAACTCTCAAATCTCGCGTCAACGGAGCGAAGTCGGGCCGTCTACCGTTGACCTATTGCGGCATCAATTTTATTTACAACCTAAAATTAACCTAAAATAATATTATTATTATTATTAAAATTAATTTAGTAAATAATATATATTTTTGGTTTCGGAACGTGTAATGCTGTTGGCCCTACTGGCCTTGACAGCGTCACCGAGCGGGGTGGCCGAGTACAGAGACTCAGCCGTGATAATGGGGCAGCTCTCATGGGGGGTCAAATTTGATTCTGTCCTTAGAGCCTCCTGCGAAGCCGAACCACGGCTAAGGACGTCATCGGAGATAAACTAAATAAACGCTGCACACTCAAGCCAAAAAAGCCCCTTTAGGATAGTGATATCCTGTGTCGGGGGCCCGGAAACATACACGGACAAACACAAATATACCCAGACCGGAAAATATGCTTGCATGGTCAATACAAACATATTAAGCTCCGAACGGGAATCGAACCCGCGACCTGTGGCTTTTAAGGAAGGTTCGGTATCGCTGCGCCACAACGTCGTCGAATTGAAATAATAATTAATTATATCGCGTATTTTATTGCTCTATTACTTGAATTATAATTCATTAGGGAACTAAATTAATGTTCTGAATGCTATCATTAGGTACTAATTTAGTCATTGCTGTTGTCGTTGTCACTAACGTATCTATGCCATTGCAAGGGTTGTCACATCACAAAGTATAGTATTTTTTAAAATAAATTTAGTTATATATTTTTTGCATCCATGTAGTTATATTAGAAACAAAAACCAAACTTGTAGTAACGCTATTTATTTCTTAAACTAGCGGCCCGCTCCGGCTTCGCACGGGTATAAAATATATAGCATATGTCATTCACTGAAAAATGATTAAAATCGATCCAGTAATTTTGATTTATTCATTACTGCCCGTGGCCCGCACGCGTTAAATGTTATTATTTACGACATCACATTAAAAACCTCAAAATTTTTTTTTTTTTTTTTCTCCACTATTTAATGGATGTTATTATACATATAAACCTTCCTCTTCAATCACTCTATCTATTACAAAAACCTCATCAAAATCCGTTGCGTAGTTTTAAAGATTTAAGCATACATACGGACAGAGAAAGCGACTTTGTTTTATACTATGTAGTGTTACACACATGTAGTGATTATGATAAATGTTTTTGGTACAAAAATAAACAACAAATTGTCTTGATTTTAAATGAAACCGAACTTTTTGAAGTGCTTTTGAAGTGTCAAGCATTGATTTAGAATGTTGGTTTCAAGAATAAAGTGTTTTCCAATCGATACAAATACAAAAGATTGAAGTGTCTGTTTGTAATTCCAAATTATTTACATAAAAAAATCAATTTTTAAAATGTTTGTCTATCTGTTCGTTACTCCTAATCTCTGAATCAGCTGGATTTAACGGCACTTTCACCAAATGATAGCTGATTTTATAAGGAGTAACTAAAAGTAAGTAATAAATAGTATTTAATATCTGCAATGTCTTATATAATATTTTATTAAGTAGTATGTGTCAACCCTGAGATTAGCGGTAGCACGAAAATGTAATCCGTATTAGCACTCTGACAATTAGCCAGCCACTTGTTATGTCGGCTCACCTAACTGTACCGACATTACGTACCTATACCTGTTACGAAATCACGAGTATATCTCAATCATTCTTCTTCTTCTCGAGTGGTTAGTGGCCAACCTAGTGTCGTGTAGAGTTTTTTTTTATGTTAGAAGTTGGCAAACAAGCATACGGTCCACCTGATAGTAAGTGGTTGCCGTAGCCTATGAGCGCTTGCAGCACCATTAGTAGGTGTCTCTCACGCGTTGCCAACCTCGAGATATTAGTTCTTAAATCTCGTGCGCCCAGTAATTTCACTAGCATACAGTGCCCTTCAAATCGGAACACAGTAGTGCCTAAGCACTACTATTTGGCGGCAAGAGTTGTTCAGGTCGCCCGTATAGGCCTCTGACTTGAATTTTCGACTGTTGTCAAATTGTCAACAGCCGGGACCGACTTTTTACGTGCCCTCCGAAGCACGGAGACGCTCAGTTGATATACCACTATGCGATCACCTATCTAGTGACTGACCGCGCCTAACCTACCGATCAATTCAACCTCAATCATTGACTTACTATTAACTAATGGACTCTAAGAGGCGGACCGTATGCAAGGCGGACCGTTTGCTTGTTTGCCAACCGTCATGAAATAAAAACAATGACGGACGGACAGCGGGGGCTTAGTAAGACCGCTATAAGAAAATACGGTCTAGTTGTAGAGTAATTATATTTTTTCTAACCTCGTACATTACGACGCCATTTTGTTCTAAGATACGTAACGCGAGGACGCCATTAGTGTTTATACATATGAACGTTAGCTCCATACGGGTTAAATACAGAAGCCTATGTATCGCTACATACATCTACATGGCATACTACGCAACGATATTGATGAACAAGATCGTCACAGTCCTAAATAGCGCTATCAGAGTTTTCTACGATAGTAAAGTATATATCCAACTTCCCAAAGTAAGTCGTCGGGCTTCGGCCCGCTAGGCAATATTACCCGCTTGATCAGAGGATCCCTTGGAGTTGGAGGGACGTTTCTTACCTAGTTCCTCCACTCATAAAAATAATCACTACATAGTATAAAACAAAGTCGCTTTCTCTGTCCCTATGTATGCTTAAATATTCAAAACTACGCAACGGATTTTGATGCGGTTTTTTAATAGATAGAGTGATTGAAGAGGAAGGTTTAAATGTATAATAACATCCATTAAATACTGGAGAAATACTGTTATTTTTGAGGTTTCTGGAAAGGGGAATTGTTTTACTCCAAATTACACGCGTGCTGGCCAAGGGCAGTAATGAATAAATCAAAACTACTGGATTGATTTTAATCATTTTTCAGTGAATGACATAGGCTATATATTTTATACCCGTGCGAAGCCGGAGCGGGCCGCTAGTATGACTATAAAGCTATTTTACACTACTTTAATGAAACTATGATAAGTTATTACACAAAGACATTAAAACTGAAATATTAGCTTCGAACGACAGTAATGATATACGTCATGTAAATATAGACGACACAATCACAAGATCGCCGAGGTCCAAAAATAATGAGAATGACATCATGTGTGTAACTACTTGTAGTGTGGTGCGCTGTATAAGCGACGAGCGTTTTATTCTATTTTATGACGGTTGCAAAACATACGGTGCGTGGTAAACAGTCACCGCGACCTGTGAACTCACGCGAGATACTTGACAACCTAGGAGAGAAGGGATGAGAAAGGAAAAAAGGAATGGGACAGATTGGGTGGGAGATTGTGCCTCTGCAACTACTCTCTGGAAACGCAACAGTACTGTTACTTTTGAGAGGGTACTTTCCCCGTCGAGCCGAACCAGTGTCGAGTGTCTGTTTGTAATATTGAAATAACCGTTTTCTACTACATGTATATGAATACATATACGGTACATACACCAAAATAACATTTTTTTTTAAATTTTGTTTGTCTGTCTGTTTGTTCCGGCTAATCTCTGAAATGACTGGACCGATTTTGACGGGACTTTCATTGGCAGGTAGCTGATGTAATAAGGAGTAACTTACACTACTTTTATTTTAGAAAAAGAATTAGGGTTCCGTGCAATAAATAATTCAAATACTTTAAACCCAATTCAAGAATCTTAACATAAATGTAACGGGGATATATGTAAGTTTAAATAACCAAGTTTATAACAACTAATACCAATGCCTATTAAACTCACCAACCGCTACGTCTAAATGGTTGTATGTTAGTATTCCTTGTTATAGCAGCAACAGAAATACGAGTGAAAATTTCACAAGATACAGCCTGGTGACAGACGTACAGACGTTTTACCATTTGGGTACGAAACACTAAAAACATATAAGAGCTTGGTCCTGATTATCGAAATAATGTTAATATCATATCTCTCATGATTTAATACGATTTTCATTTAAGATTTTATATATATAGAGTTTGTCCCTTGCGCCAAAATGCATGTACGCCAACGCTGCGCATACGCTTACCGAGAGCGATGCTGTTTATTTTGACACGTCAAGCTTAACGCTTTCATATTTTATAAACACTGCTATAAATATAACATGAAACACTCAGTATATCTCAAAAAGGCCAGTGGTTCCCAACCAGTGGTCCACGGACCACCATTGATCCCCGGAAGGCCCAAGTGATCCAGGAACGATTTCAAATTTCGCGACATTGAATGCGGTTGTATTTATTTGTTGTGGAGGGCTAAAAGTATGACGCGAGTAGATCATACAAGAAAACCTTATAAACATCTACTAATATTGATTGACGAATTCAATCGCCACTTCCCACTTCTTTTTCCACATTTTCCACTTCTTTCAGTTTTTCCATTTCCCACTTCTTTTTTTATTTAACAAACATTAAAAAAGAACTTGTACAAAGTGATCCCTGGTACAAAAAATAAAATACGGTTCCTGGTCAATAAAACGTTGGGAGCCACTGCTCTATACATACATCAATTTGTGTATGTCGCTATGTGTGTATGTTCCGTAAGGGCCTTTCACAAATTACGTAACACAAATTTCATGTTTTTTTGAGCCCATTCTTATCAAAAATTTTAGCTGAAAGAAAACATCTAAGCGTGGATTAAATCAAAATATAAGCTTTCACTAAACATTAATTATTATTTTTCTATACTAATTATATTTAAAAAAAACTTAAATTAGTTACTGTTATTAATCATCGTTTATTTCATAAAGAAAGCTATGATCGTCACTTAGATGACTGACCTTTAATAATGCTTAACAGATATACGAACAACTTACTTTAATGATCTACACAGATTATGATTAGCTAACTTACGGATATCAGCTTGTAACATATACAAGAAATAATAGAAAACGAAAAATATATAGATCAAAGAATTACAGATCTCATCAAGGGAACAGTGCTTTAATTAAGATAAAACAGAGTACGTACTAAAAAGCCTAACAACTATTTGTAAACAATTTTTTTATTCGTAACGCTGGGCAAATGACTTTACTCTTGATGGTAAGTGACAGTGAAGTCTAAACGCGAAGGTGGCTAATATAGTTGCGGAAGACAAACTGCATTAACCACCCTTGTCTTGCCTGCTCACAAGATGCCTCTTCACGCCTCGTTTGAAGGTGTCCACATTATACTGAGGGAACACGGGTGCTGGCAATGAGTTCCACTTCTCAGAAGCGCGACGAAGAAAAGAACAATGCTATGCTTTGTAGAAATGTATAACTTTCTTAATGAAATACGATGTAATACTTCTTACTTGTTAGTTGCGCTCATCGCGAAGCTGCAGAGGTTAGAACATTCAATACCTTTGAAGATTTTGTTTTAAAAGTTCTATTGCACAAACCTGTTTTATATATCAATAATCTATCTTCTTTTTGGCTTGGACTTATCGGATATGTTGGGAGGACTCAATACCTTAACGGTTAAATGGCCGACTTCGCTCCATTAACGCGACAGTTCGGACGTGACCTCTTGGGCTATTGCCGTACCCACTCCTAACGCACGCTACGAGTTTATTTGGACAGGCAATACGAGTATTAGTAATGACTTCAAAAAGCATTGCTAAGATTCTTTACAAAAAATCGAAAACACTGCTACCTATTTTCTTTTTATCTCCACATAAAAATAAATCCGTGTCGTTAAAAGTCCAACGTACACAACCCTACAGGGCTACATTTTGTAATTACCGAAATGTCAATCAGCGTTGACCGACAGCAGGCTTTTGGCGGGGCATCCCGAATTAAAAACGTAACGTCCAATTAAAAACATCACGTCCTATCTCGCTTACAGGACAAACAAAACCCCGATTTTATAGCGGCAAAATTAAAGTAATTTCGCAATTTACGCATTTATCTTTTAATTAATTGCAGACGATAATGCTCATGAGAATATATATTGTCTTCTTCTTATCGAGTGGTTAGTGGCCAGCCTAGTGTCAGAGTTGTTCAGGTCGCCCGTAGGCCTCTGACTTGACTTATCGACTGTTGTCTAATCTAATCAACAGCCGGGACCGACTTTTAACGTGCTCTCCGAAGCACGGAGACGCTCGGTTGAAATACCACTATGCTATCACCCATCTAGTGACTGACCGCGCCTAAAGTTGCTTAACCTACCGATCGTTTACCGATCAGTGGGTGCACACGGCTATGAGCGTCTCATATATATGGTAATTATTTTGTACAAAAAATGTCGTCCATATTTTAACTCTTGTTTCTTATGCAAAACATATCGTGTTTTCGTTCTTGTTTAGTTGTCACTAAGTTATTAAGTTAAATTTTGAAAAAAAAAAACTTTTTCTATACAAAACCTACAAAAATAAATTATTAAATCAAATTAGATAGATTCCGTATAACACAGGCCTGTGCAATATAATATAAACCTTCAAAGGATCCAGCGTTCCGCCACAGCTGCAAGCCGTCACACAAGCGACAACTGACCTTGATGTCCTTATCGTCCTTGTAGTACACAGATAATGGTGATCGTACCCTGACGTGTGGTGGTAGAGTGACCGGACGGGACGGCGGTGGTGGCCCGGGTGGTATCGCTCTGCCCCTCTCGCGAAGTGCCGGGTGGGGGCCCATACGGATTGACGGTCGTTCTTGCTTCAGCGCTGTTAAAGGAGGTTATTATAAGTTTTAGTGACACTAATAAAGTAATGCAGTGTTTATAGATTCGATTAAAGAACCCTTCTTCGGTTATAAAGTGTAAAAAATATCGTGAGGAAACCTGCATGCTTTAGAATATGAACGTGTGTACTTTATATGCTTAACTATACCGGCGTCGGCATGTGACGACCCCATCGTCCGCTGTTGGGATAACCTCTGTCACAGCAGAGATTATTCCACCAGTGCAATCAGTCACACTGGTGGTAGGTCTTTTGTTGCAAGAGGCCGGCTAGGTAGGTACCACCGCAGTGTCAAATATTCTGCCGCCAAATAGTACTGCTTAGGGATTACTGTGTTCCGGTTTGAAGGGCACTGTACGCTAGTGAAATTACTGGGCGGACGAGATATAAGAACTAATATCTCGAGGTTGGCAACGCGTGAGTGGCACCTACTAATGGTGCTGTAAGCGCTAATAGGCTGCGGCAACCACTTACCATCAGGTGGGCCGAATGCTTGTTTGCCAACTTCTAACATAAAAAAAAAACTTGATCCACAGGACAAGAGTAAGAGAGAAGTAGGTAAAACTCCTTAAGGAACGTACTACGTGATCCATTTTATTACATTTTTAGATTAGTCTATTGATTGAAGCCCATTTTTCAGTCTTAAAAGACAGCATGTTCAGACAAACTAATTTCACTTCAGATTTAGTTAGAGGTTCGTATTAATTGGCACTTCAGTCTTGAACTAAATAGTTGGTGAAAACGACCACAGGTCACGCTTCAGTTTAATAATTATAAAACAAATGAAAAAAGAAAATAAAACATGCAATAAAAATCATTAGTGTTTTCACAACATATACATCTTATTACAATAAAATATTAGTATAATAATTACAATATTACTAACAGACAAGTCTTATCCCATTAAAAACCTAAAATGTAAAGAAATTTCGCAGTTACCTAATATGTTACCAAGTTTCAATCATGATTTTACATGAGATCTAACAACTATTTGTAGTTTAAAAACTGTGTTGCGAAACAGATTTTTTTGCACTTTACGTTTTTGATGGGAGCCCATAAGGACGCAAATAAGCAATACCATGTCAACCCACAAAATTGAAAAAACTGAGTTATATATGCAGAAGTTTTGGTAAATGGCTGAAGAACATTTTTCTTTAATATTTGTAGGGTTTTAAGCTTTAAAACTTCTAAAAAGCCATTTTTTAATCATGCAATTTATGTATTATGTTAAAAGTTTTAGTTTTAGGGTTATATTATAAATAAATAAACGCTACACACTCAACGGCTCCCATTAGGATTGTTATATCCTATGTCGGGGGTCCGGAAACACATACAAGGAAAAGGACAAACACACCCAGACCAGAAAATATGCTTGCATGGTCAATACAAATATATTATTGCTCTGAGCGGGAATCGAACCCGCGACCTGTGGCGTTTAAGGCAGGTTCGCTACCGCTGCGCCACAACGTCGTCACTTTTCATTATTTCGTCATTATAAACGAAATATGCACTTTGTATACTTATTTTTGTGAAAATAAGTAAAATAACTTACATAAATCTGAAATTGCCAATAACTTGACCAATACATAACAAAAATCATATAAAGCAACCTGTTCAAAATTTTCAAACGCGTTTTTCTCGAAATGACATTCGTGTGGGTTGACATGGTATTGCTTATTTGCGTCCATATATTTTTGTCATTATTAGACCATCTGTTTTTAATTTTTCGTTTCTTTATCGGTTAAATACTAAAAAAAATCATAATTTCAAGTTTGTGAGACTACCGAAAGTACCTTAGAATTTTGACAGTACCATAGATTATGAGTGAGTGATAAAATTAAAGAATTTATCAAAGAATATTATTATATATATATTGGCAATACACCCAGCTTTACTGTGCAATTATAAGAGTTTTTCTTAATTTTGACAACTTTTATAACTACTTAGAGAGTTTATTTCTTAGATTAAACTAGAAACTGTTAAGGCTTTAAGTTTTACCCCTTAAGGATTATTCAATACGAGTATTTACCCAGGATCTGCTTATTACTCTTATCCGGATTTGACGGGTTACTAGTTGGTTACACGGAGCGATTGCCATCTGACCTCCGCAGTCCTAAGGGAGAACCAGTAACTCATTGGATAAGAGCAATTTACTTATCAAGAATTAACGATTAGGTATCAGCTTAGATAAATTGGCAATACAGCCAGTTTTACTGTCTTCTTGATGACTAAAAATTCAAACAAGAAGTTTAATCCACAAAAAGTTACAGTCGTCGCATGAGTCGCTTTGAAAAAAGGAAATTTCGGCTGTGATTAACTTGACGGAGGCACTACCATGCTTCTTGATAATTTCGTTTCTAATATTACTAACCCGCTACCGCTCATATCTTTCCCGCTATCTAGCCCGCTACCGCTCATGCCTAACGGCGTAGTAAACCGCAATTTGACCCAGTTCGTCAATTGCTATATTACCTAATTTGTGTTTAAACCCGTATGGGAATCCAAGGCTCTGTACACGCTAAACAACGCTTCGTAAGCGCTATGTACACTCGCTAAGTGAACAAATATGCGTTCTTTTTAACAGAGGTCGTTGAGCAGATGGTTCAATTACGGACATGTTGGGTTAACTGGATTTTTCTTTTCATTTTTTAGGAAGGTTAGGAATTTGCGTGTAGGTGTTTGGGCTGAGAATGACGTGTTTGTATTGACTAGAAAATATTTAATCTTGTACAATAATTAATCTTCAGATGTATTTTTTTTTATTTTGCAATATATGTCAAAGACATTGGATAAAATTCTAAGTAATATTTTTTCATCGTTTTCATACCAAATTTTTAAAAGTTAGGGAAATTGCATTTTGCGACATTAAAAGTATTTTCAAAACTTATCATTTTTAATCGCTATTTTTTCCTAGTAGTAATTATAATGGTTTTTCTTAATTTGGACACATTCGGACACATCTAAAAGTTAGTCGATTTTTATCTAACTTAGAGTTCGATTCCTTAGTCCAATCTAGAAACAAAGGTTTTAAGTTTTATCCCTTAAGGATTATGGATGTTGAACTAAATATAGTCAAGAAAGATTCAATACTAAACGATTTTGAACACCGTTGAGGCGCAGCCGTAGGGAACCTGCCATAACCACAGGTTTGAATTCGATTCTCGCTCGGAACAGTGGTTTGTATTAACCATACAGGCATGTGTTCAGGTCTGGGTCTTGATAAGTAGCCTTTCATTTTAAATATCTAGTCCCCATAAAGATATAAAATCTACTATCATGATATCAGGTATTTTACGAAGAGAAGAAAAAAAATCAACAATTTCCCTTATAAACTGTAGACAAATTACACCAACATCATAAAAAAACAAAGCCGTCCTCTTTCGTCTATTATGAAATGCAAGCTACAATGGTCTTAAGAGCTCTGCATGATTGTCATCTCACGAGGTCAAAAGGCTCGAGAGGATAGGAACAAACCAAAACTTGCCAGGTCGTGAACTCATCATTAAAACCACGAACACAATACGCTACAGCCTTTATTCTACAGATATAGTAGTGAAAATGTCGGCAGAAGCGTAAAAAACTTATCTTTATATGTCAGAGGTTCCCAAACTGTGCGTCGTGACCCCCATGGGCGTCGGTAAGACATCCTAGTGAAATTTTCATGTTCATTACACGCGTCTTAACAACTAGCGTTTTATAAGCAATTTCATGAACTTAATCCCGATTCTAAAAGCTATGAACAAAAAGGCAAGCTTATGACAGCTTTCAGTTTTTAAAGTTTTCTAATATAAAAAAAAATATGCCGCTTTTCTTCTACATATTCTTGTTGAAGTACCTTTGTAAAGTTTAAATAGATAAGCCATGCAAGATAGATATATATATCCCGAAAATATTCTAACATACCCATATAGGGAGCCACAATTAAAAAGATTGAGATAGACATATATATAATTCTGTAAGTATGTATGTAACTGATTTTTTTGTGTTTTAAATAGATCGCAATATAGGTGGAAGCATATAGTAGCCACTTTGTTATCTAACCAAGATATATTAAAGTTTTTTTTTCGCAGGGTCTATAACTGTTGGCTCTCGTGGCCTTGGCAGCGTCACCGGTGGAGAAATATAAAAGAAACCGTATCGGAAAGGTCATTGTTTAAGCCGGAATCTGGCCACCGCAAACACATAAACATTGCACCATAAAGCGCCATCTCTTGATAGGTGTTCGAAAATAAATGCATGCAATGCATAATAAATAAAAAATAAAATTCTCCACTTTGTCACGAACATCAGCGGCGCGTTTAAGAAGCGAATGATTTATGCAAATTGGTTCGTTTTAAAGCCGAACTAGCCGACGCTTACGACATATCACTAAGTGAAATAACATTTAGAGTATTTAGGCGCTGGTAATGATGTTAGCATGTGTAAAAAGTAAACCGATGACATTTTATTATATACTAGCATCAGCCCGCGACACCTTTGTGGCTTTATGGGTAGCGAGCCTTTAGCCTCGAAGATTGCGGGCTCGATTCCCGCTCGGGCAGATGTTTGTTGATATTACAAATATCTCTTTAGATCTGGGCGTTTGTCGTTGTGGGTCCCGCCACCTTGTCTCGGAATTTATAAAATGTATCCTATGTATCCAGGTAACAATCGGTCCCAAATTCCATTCAAATCCTTTCAGCCGTTTTTGCGTGATTTACTCAATCACAAGCATCCAAACATACAAACTTCGACATTTTTTTTTTTTTTTAAACGCTACGCACTCAACGGCCCCCATTAGGATAATTATATCCTGTGTCGGGGTCCGGAAACATTCACAATGACAAGGACTAACACAACCAGACCGGAAAACATGCCTGTACGATTAATACAAACATCTGCTCCGAGCGGGAATCGAACCCGCAACCGTCGAGGCTTAAGGCAGACTCGCTACCCACAACGCCACAACGGTGTCAAATTTTTACGGTGTCAAAGTTTATTATATTAGTAGGATACTTAAATAAAAATATTGTTGTTGAATTTTATTTTATCTTCCCAAAGGAAAACAATTTGCGCAAAGATAATTTCAAGCGTTAAACTTGTCAACTTTAGGTTAATTTTCATTTATATTTAAAAATAAATAACTGTCAAATGCATGGCGGACCAAGCACAGTGGAAACTAAAGGGTTCCGCAGCGTGATGAAGAGCAATCTTTAGGACTTTAAATATTAACCTAAACAAATTATATTAAAAACAACATGCAAAACAAAGTTATGAGAAAAATTTGTATATCTCTCAAATTTGTAGACATTATCTTCTTCAAAATAATTTTCGTGGAAAGTTCTTCTGATGTTGTACAACCTCAATTTTTTTCAAAATTTTAAATCACGTTCGTCAAAAGTTAGAGAGGAGGAGGAAACATAATTTTTATGACTTTAAGACCACACTACACCAAAAGTTACAATAATTTAAAAAATATATAAAAATTTTAATTCGTAGTCATTAAAAAAATAGGTATTCATCGGGACTGCCCATAACAGTGAAAACTTCAAACTTTGGAATCTTTTCGAGTTTTTAATTTTTATTATTATTATAGTATGAATAATTTAAAGTGTGTATTAATGTAGCAAGTATGAGTCTGACGTCACTGGCATCGTGATTTTTGCCCCTACCAAAAATCGCCTAAAGAAGTTTGTCACTTTAGATACTCGCTCGCTCTAGCTCACATCTCGGACCGCCGACGACCTTAACAAGTGACAATGGTACGTTAACACTTTTGTTCTTGTATTACAACTAAGTAGAGGCCACTTGAAACGAGTTAGTTGAAAACTAGCTGCCTTGTGAAAGCTGCATTAGCATTAACAACGCAACCTATTAGACCAGAGGTTCTCAAACTTATTACATCTACCGCCCACTTTGAATATCAATACGCCCCCCAATTATTTTAAAACAATGACATTTATTAATTAAATTATAGTATGCTATTCTTCTAGGTCGGAGAGTAGGTACTTATACTCTTAACGAGATTTTCGCGCAATAAAAACGCAACTTTATAATATTCAGAACATCTTTCATTAAAATTAACACAAACATAATTAATTTTAGCTTTAGAACTAGTTTGATGGAAAGGATGAATCAGCCATGAGCAACTTTCCGCTGCCCTCTACACCTCCAGCGCCTACAATGGGGCGTTATTGCACACTTTGAGAAAGACTGTATTAGACAATTGACAAACATGTCACATAATCATCTTTAGATCGGCTGGTGCAACGATATGGTTAAACCAGTATAAAACTTTTTCATTAGCGTCGGCAAGTAGTGTTTCGGCAAAAGTTTTAAAAGAATGCCGCATTGAAAAAGGGAAATATAATAAACCACTTTTTGTGCAAATTTAAAATCTCTACTTCCTATTAGGATTCGTGAGACCAGCCCGCTGACAGACGGACAGACGGACGGACAACGGAGGCTTAGTAATAGGGTTGCGTATTATATAACTACCTAGGTAAGTAGTAATTACCACCCTTACAAAAAGTGGATATCTAAGATCTTGATACAGATCTTGAGTTTGAGGAGTTTAAAAAACTTCCTATAATCCATTCTGCTGTCAAAATCAAAAGGCTTATTGCGAAAAAAATATATAGTTGAATCCTTGAAAGTAAGGGAATGTTAAAAATGTATGAGATAGGTTTTTAGTGATTAATAAATGATGGTTTTCTTATTTAATTTATTACTGTATGTTTTTGGAACTTAGTATTATAAAAATCGGTTGGACTGATTTTTATTAAATTTTCAAAGTTTAGTAGCGATCGGATTAAGAGATATATTTTTGTTTTTTTATACAAATTAAAAAAGAACATAATTTTGTCAATGCAGACGAAGGCAAATACGTTATAGGAAATCTGTGACAAGAAGAAATCCAATTTGTTATAATTATAACGAAAACAATAAACTATTTTTTGCACGGCTCATATAGTATAGAATCTATTCAATTCTCCGCTCTTAATTTTAATCCATAAAGGATCCCTGCTCAAAATTTATATTTAAAATCTATAAAAACCGGCGAACCGAAACAAGCAGCCATCTTCATTCTCCGCAAACTTCATCTTGCGTCATAGTTACGCTATCCGCACATGTACGATACCTAGAAATCTAAAGGAAGAATATAAAAACACAGATGTTCGAAAAACGATAAAATAATGAGATCATTTAGTAAACCGCTGACGTAATAAGTAGAACCTATCCATTGACCTAATTAGAAGACCGCCTATCTAGTTGAATAAATAGGAATATTGTATAAGCATTGTATTCCTGGCCGTGACATGGTTACCTTGCGAGTACTGAGACCAGGGCGTTAAAAAAGTACATCTCCCGCGAGGTCTCAAAGTGATACGTCCTGCGTTTTATGGTCTCACCCGACGGTGTGAGCGCATCGCGACTTAGGAACCAATGGACCTCGTCCTCGTAATCGAAGACGACCTTAATGAAATTGGGAGAAAAATATTTTGCAATAGTACTTGAACTAGTTATGTAAATACGATAAATTATTTGCACAAATATTTTGTTATAGAATGGTAAACAATATGGCCTTAATGCTAATTTATAATTTTTCCGTAAAATAAGACATATCAAACATGTACACAAAAACAATTTAGATAATATATTGATAGCGGTTCAATAGCTGCTATGTTTTGAAGTGTTCCTTTCGGTCTTATGATTGAACACAGCATCTCAAAAATTATTTGAGACCTTCAGGCATATTCGATAACCTATCCTATAAAAAAGAGAAAAAAAAATTTTTTTTTTAAATATAGGACATCGCTTGACTGCTATCACACCTGATGTGAAGTGATGATACAGCCTAAGGTGGAGCGCTTGCCTAGAAGATGCCTATTCCCTTTAAATTTGAAGGTACCTTCATTGTAGGTGGTAGGGAAGACGGACGTAGGCAGACCTTTGCGGTGCGTATCAGGAACGAGTAAGCAAAGCGTTTCGTACGTGATTTGGGTATTGTCGACAATGTAGGGTAAAAATAGAGGAAGGTTTCGCGTTATACAATATACAATAATTAAATTTTAAAATTTCTGAAACACCAGACATACTTTATCAACTAGAAAAACGCTGAAAATGTTCGAATGGCTAGACAGATCTTCTTGAATTATGACTAAGAACAATCACGATCAAGTCGCCTTTCAAACTAAAATACTAAATCAAAATCGACTACCATACGGCTAAACGTTTGGGGCACCGATGCCACAGATACACAGATACACACCCACAAAACACATTACATTTATAGCACCCCTCTATTTGGGCGGGGGCTCAAAAACCACAAAGCGAATTGACTGGAATTATCCCACTAGCTTTACTATGAGGTCAGTTATAAAAAAAGAAAATGGAGTGTCAAATCGCCAATAAATAGTAGTAAAATATGTCTTCTTTCTTCCTAGCATCAATCCCGATATTTTGCCGAGGGTCTGCTTATTACACTTATCCGGATTTCACAGTTTACTAGTTTTTACACAGAGTGATTGCCATTTGACCTCTGCAACCTTAAGGGAGAACCAGTAACTGGTTGGATAAGACAAAATTATCTATCAAAACTTAGCGATTATTACCGATAACAACCGGGACCGACAGCTTAACTTGCTCTCCGAGGCACGATGTCCCCACCGTCAAGGACAAAAGGCCAGGCCGAGACGGTTATTTCGAAGATTAATACATATATCCCAAAGCGGAAATCGCTTCCAACTCGCCACAACGATCGTGAAATAGTAGAATTAATAAAATTTTATGTGATATACGTACAAGGGCATTCTGTGTATGACTGTGGACTTCACAAGGATATCCGAAAACTGATAAAATGTCGTAATATAAAATATCTTGTTAAATTTTATATATAATATCAGTCTGTATATTAAATTCAAGCAAACAGTATTTTTATAACACTGTTAAAGATCTTCTTATATTTCTACCTATAATAAAAACTTATAAAAGCCAACTTCATACTTGACTAAATCATTATTATAATATAAAAAATTGCCATCTTTTTTTTCTTGTTTGTGTCTACAATAAAATTGTTACACAAAGTTGCATTTCTATACAATGTATTGTTCATTTTTGTGAATCTATGTTCATTAAAATTTTTTATTTAATTTCTTAATAATTAACATCAGACTGAACCACAGAAAAATGTGGCCAGTACTAGTAATTTTATAAAAAGTTATCTATTTTTAAGTTCTATATCCCAAAATGGAAACACAAAATTTATTTGAAAACTATCCAAATAGGTTTAAGCTAAAAGAAATGAGATAGCATGTCTAAAATTACCTGTAACAAATTCCTTCCCTTTTTACAAAGACACATGAAAATAAATATGTAATTATTATTATATTATACTTAGTTATGTTAGAAGTGTTATGTTAGAAATTGACAAAATTCACAAAACAATTAGTTAGCTAAATATTAGAAGACAACCATGCTTAAAAAGTAAAAACTAACTGTCTTGCAGTTTCCAAGAATTTGTCCCAAAATGCGTACTCAAACTATAAACAGGGACACCGAAATGTTGTCTTAGACATGAACTATTGCTATTAGTCATAGTTTCCATGAGCATCTTTGTTGTCTTCCCGACGTTCTCGTTACGTTTAACAACAGCAGCTATGTCCACTCCGCATGTCTCGTTGACTGCCTTACGACATTCCAATGCAGTTGTGTAGTTCCCTCTGTTGATTGCTGAACTGCAAACTTCATTGAGTAGCTCGAGGACAGCCACTTCTCTTTCAAATATCACTTCACAGCAGCCTATTAGAAGATCTTATTAATAGACACAGAAAATCTTTAAATAGAAGATGATTGATGATCTATGAAAATTGATGACATAAATTAAACATTATTTAAACACTGAAATAAAAAGTTATAAGTATATATATGTAAATTTATGTTTATATATTTCTAAAATAAAAAATGCAATGATTTTTTTTTAAATACAATCAAAAACAATATAATCTTAAAGAGATTTTAATTTTTTGAAAATGATTTACCTAAATAATAACTAAGTATTTTTGATTTCTGATTTCTGATGAAATCTTAATATTTACATAATATTTATCCTAATATTAAGATAGGTAACTTGCAACATAAATTAGGTTGAATTTCCAAAGAAAATGTAGTTAAGTAATTTTTCTTATGTCTATGAATTTTCAAAAAGGAAATTTATAAAATAATTATCATTTTCACCATACTCACTCACATAACATAATTTTTGTTTTTCTTGATCATACATTGTTTTCTATAATAAATATTATGTTTTAATTACTTTAAAAAAAAGCCATACATATAAAAAGTACATAATATCAAAATTACAACATCCTCATGATTTAAATTAATAATTTATAAACTTAATACATTTTTAGAAACTATTTTTAAAAATACCCATAAAAAAATTGTAATTTATCAAGTATATTATTATACTATAAGGTTTTATATTTGCCTCTCATATATCTTGTAATAGCCACATTCCAATTAGATCTTTTGTAAACATTAATGCTTAAAGTCAACAACTGGACCGAGAAATATTTGCATAGCAAAATCTTGTTCTTGAGAATAGCAAACAATACGATATACTCAACGGGAGAAACTTTCATCTCTATTTTCTATTACGAAGCTCTTAACCTGCTGCATATTTAATATGCTTATTTAAAATATTAAAACCGTCGAATATTCATTGAAAAAATGTTTTTAAAATTAACGCGAATCGTATAATTAGATTTAGTAGCGTACATTGGTCCAGCGATATTGACATTAAGCTGAAGTTAAAAATACCTATTTACCTGCCTCCCGGTCGAATTTGTTCGGCTTAAGCTGCTCCGAAGCGTGGCCTAGGATGAGAGGAGATAGGATCCTGGGCCACAGAACGGCAAAACATCCCACAACAATCACTAAAACGAACATCGTCTTCCGCGGCCCTAGCACCTCGTCGTTCGCCATTCTGTCGTGTTTTCGTATTCGTAATTCACGCACAGAGCCAGTCGCACTCTACGGGAACATCGTCGTATGTGATATAAATAAAGATTTTTCGTTCCGTCCGCCGCGAGAAAGATGAAAGTACGCAATGACAGCTGTCAGACACCCACCCTTCGCCCCGCGTTACGGGAGCGATCGCAATACGGGTGAATCTTCGTTACGGGAGCAACCATCTTCTTACATTATCTCTCGTCGAACGCCGGCGGATTGAGCTGGCTCGATGTGACACAGCCG
Source organism: Hestina assimilis (assembly GCA_023373885.1). NCBI lineage: Eukaryota > Metazoa > Arthropoda > Insecta > Lepidoptera > Nymphalidae > Hestina > Hestina assimilis. The sequence goes on from CM041756.1 coordinate 13,301,103, forward strand.
TATATCACAGTCAATCAGCTATGCCGACATCTTGCCTTCCCAGCCACCGGCTCTTTTAGTTGTAGATTAGTCGCAGCGGTCACATAAGTTCAAATATTGACAAAATGAATTAGCGTTTGGCGGACGAGCGTACGGCGCTCGCGGGCAGACCTCGGTACAATATGCCTGGGCGCGGAGGCGGCGCCGGCTATTAACCCTTCCCCACCGCGGCATGGTCTACACCGTCTACACGCGCTCAGATGAATACCAATTAGACATTCTTTGTAGGTATTTGTCATTAGACGGGGACGTGAAGAATAAGGTACTCCCTTACCTTTGATGTACTTTTCCATTGAGTTCCACCTTAACGACACTCATTTTCGTTGGTCACACGGGATTGTGAATGTCACGAGATTTTAAAACAGCCAGACGACTGTTTAAACACATGTTCTCACTTCCCAGCCGTCGAATACTTACCTAATTAGCTTTACTACGTTTTATGAGTAGAGTTATTTAAGTTATAATAAAATATTAAACGTTTATGTTTCATTACATAAAATATGATTCGAAATATAAATGCGTACTCTATAAAATAAGGACGTACTTCTTTATGAAGAAAGCCAATAAGTTGTTTATTTTTTATAGATTTGATTTTCTATATACTATTTTAATTACAAGTTTTGTGATATAAAAGAAATAAAATATAATTTAATGTTAATTTTATAATTCTGTTAGTTTTCAAACGTAAAGAAGATCGGAATCAGAATAGGGTTCTTTACTAAAAACAATATATTAAATCAGTTGTAGCGCGTTAAGAACGAACGATTTTTTTACTTCGACAGTTCGGTACATATTTATTCATATCACATACATCCCCTCCCACTAAACAATGGTAGGTAGCACTCCTTTCGATGCAGGAAACGGCGTACGCGCATCCATTACAAAACACCTAGCACCGCCATATTTTAAAATAAGGAGCCTGTTGTAAGTCTACCTGGATGTGATAGAGACAGTTGCCATAAAGGGTACATCCTGGTTCATTTCCGTCCATCACTTTTGGTATAGGAAACGCGTGTTTGACATTCAAGTAGTTATATAAAGACTTTTTCCGTACGAGTTTAACACCCTCCGGTGGAAATAAAACAAGCGTTATCGCTTTTGTTATTCCGATCACGTTTTACGTTTGGGGTACAATGATGACAAAAAGTTTATTTCCCTAACTCTAGTTAGTAATCAACAAGTTTACGATGTTTCTGTAATGTCTAAGTTTCGAAAAGTTTCGAGATGTTTCTGGAACATTTTTGTACTGAAATTGATAAAAACTAAGTCTTTTTTTTTTTTTTTTAAGTTTTAAACGATTTCATTTTTTCATTCGGTAATTGATAATCGATATTCTATTTCAATATTCAATAACTGTTTCTTTCTTCTTCTTAGCATCTTCTTCTTCCTTCTTTCCCTTCCTTTCCCGGTATTTTATCTATCCAGGGTCTTCTCATATTCTTACTGCCATGCCGTGATTGCCATCTGACCTCCGCAACCCTAAGGGCGAACCAGTAACTCATTGGATAAGAACAAATTACTTATCAAGAGGTAGCGATTATTATCAGACGTTACGATAACAAATTGGACTGACAGCTTACGTGCTCTCCCAGACACGGTGGACAAATGCCCAGACCAAGACAGATGGTTGTAACATGAATACAAACATCTTTCCGAGCGGGAATCGAACCCGCAAACGTTCAGGCTAAGGGCGAACTGACGACTTTATGGATTAGGAAGGCTTTTTCGTCAGTTTAATGTCATACAAATCAAAGTTTGAATGACTGATTGATTGATTTTGATGATAATAAAGTAGTCATGAAGAACCAACTCGGATTTTTTTATGTAAGATAGGGCATGAGGCTCACCTGATGATAAGCGGTGACTGCCGCCCATGAACATCTGCTACATCAGAGTTGCTGGTTCATTACCGACCTTTAAGGAAAAAATAGGCTCTTTTCCTGAAGGTTATCAGGTCGTATAGCTGATAGTAGAGCTTAGTTTTTTTAAACACACAATCCAGTACTTTGAGATCAATAAATTATTTTTATTTTATTACGAGCATTATTTTAATATTACGATTTTTTCTGATACTAAAAAAAATTAAGTACGAAATCAAACACAGGATAAAATAAGCAAAGTTTAACAACGAAACAACTAATAACAAGACAAGTAACAATAATTAGAAGTCAAGTGCGTTGTGGTCCACGCACCGTTGAAACTAAAGGGTTCCGCAGCTTCCGCCGCACCTATTTAGTAAATTTCGTATAGACAGAGCCAATAATCTCTGAGTAAAATGACTGTGACATACGGACGGACGGACGGACAGACGGACGGACGGACAGACGGACAGACGGACATGACGAAACTATAAGGGTTCCGTTTTTGCCATTAGGCCACGGAACCCTAAAAATGTCGTTACTTTATATTTATAATAATAAAATAAACATCTTATCGAAGAACTCAGCAACAAAGCGCTTTCTACAAAGTAGCCGTCGCTAAGTGATAATAAAATGGACGAATTGTTATTAGCTACCAACGAGTCATTTTACTTATTTAACTATAGCCTAACAGACGGTAGTAAATATATATAAATATTTATACTAGCTTCTGCCGGCGGCTTCGCCTGCGTGAATAATTATTTTAAGAAAATCTTTGAACCCTCATTTCACCTCTTCAGGAAGTAGAATTTAAGAAAATGTTAAAACACGTGTTTCCTTATTAAACAACACCTGAAAAAAATTAAAAAGTCTTTCTAGGTCCAAAGGCTTAGGCTGGGCGTTGATATGCCAGTCAGTTCTTCTGTTATTGTATGTATAGATAAAATCAGATTGCATTTTCAAACATTTGTCAAAATAAAATGTCATTTAAATCCAAAGCACGACTTTTTATATCAATTTCGAAGCAAATCTCAGCCAAAATAATTTCCTACCCTTTTAACCCCGTTAGGGATGAATTTCAATAAACACGAAACATGTCTTCCATCAATTCTGTTAAAAAAAGTTTATGCAAAATTTAAAGTAGATTGGACCACGGAATCGCGTTGTCCCTTTTCCTCTGTCACCTCCTGACGTGTAGAATTTAGGAATGATATGAATAAAATCGGCAGTGTGTGTCGGACTCGCACATAAATGTTTCTGTTCCAGGGTAGTATAAAAAAATCGTCGGGCCACCACACTGTTCAATGCGAAATAGAAATGAAAATATCTGGCTTGCTTTCTATAAGAGAGAGAGAGACAAACAGAGAAACATGCGACGCCGCACAGCTTACAATAGCTTACTATAGCAAAAAGTGTCGTGACAACTTTTCGTAAGAATTTTTCCGTCTAGCCCCCTTTCACAACGCGCGATAAGGAACTTCGTTCCAATATTAATATCCTTGGACGGGGACCTTTAAATTTTGAAATTAAATTTGTTTTTATTACTTGATATAATAATGGTCTTAGAAATACACAATCTATAAAAATTCCAACTACTTGTCTACTATAGTTCGTAATATACAGCAAATATGACAATAATATATTTAAAGTATGGGGACCCTTTTATTTTTCAATTAAATTTTATTTTTAGTATTCATTTTTGTAGGTGCTAGGTAGGGCTTAAATTCCTACTTAGTTAGGTACCATGATGGTAAATTGGTAAAAAACTCGGGGTGGCTACTCGTGGTTACATAAACAAAAAGGGCCAACGTCACGCGGTATTCCCAGGCGGTCACCCATCCAAGTACTAACCGCGCCCGATGTTGCTTAACTTCGGTGATCGGACGAGAACCGGTGTATTCAACATGGTATGGACGTTGGCGAGAGGCAATTTAAAAAAGATAAATATTTACGGTTAACTGAACGAAAAATATTTTTATAAATTATGTTTACTAAAAATTTCTTTTTAATTTGACAAATACGATTATTAATCGTAGTCTCTGAAAATTATTAGTCAAGTGTCTTATAGACCACGCACAGTCGAAACTAAAGGGTTCCGCAGCTTGATGATGAAGAATCTTAAGAACTTTAAAAACAATAGCGAATTACCGCAAAATTAAGTTGGTAATTTCATATTGATTATTAAAAGTGATATGAAAAACAAAGTTGTGGGAACAATTTATATATCCCTAGAATTTGTAGATTTATTATCTTCAAACCAAATGTAGTTGAAAGTTCTTGTGATGATTTTGATTTATTTAGCTTAGACGTTAACATTACTGACTTAATGAAAAAGTCAAAATAAAACTTAAGACCTATACAAAGATACGTCACACGTTGCTATACGTTGAAAATTTTTTTCAACTCTCAGTTACATGTATGGACTGCTACAATTAATTTTTATAAATTTTAGGATTTCATTACAAAATCGTGTAGAGGTTCATAGAAAACACCTATTTACTAAATTGCGTATAGATAGAGTCAACAGTCCCCGAGTAAAATGACTGTGACATATGGACGGACGGACATACGGACATAACGAAATTATAAGGGTTTCGTTTTTGCCATTTGGCTACGGAACCCTAAATACTTGTAAAAATATCCTACTAATATATAAATGTTTTTAATGGATTTTTACATCACCATAGACTAGGACTCGTTTTCTTTATTTTAACCACTAACTAAAATAGCTAACGCCTTAACAAACTATAGCCCGACAAATATTTATTACTTTTAGATTTCCGCCTTCAAGAATTTGCTGGATTATTTTTAGATTAACAATGAGAATTAAATGGAGCAAACCAGTTGTTTTTCGACATTCCATCCATTTGATTGCATTAGCTATACCAAGTTATGATACTTATCGTCTAACAATTAATTGATCTAGATTATTCTTGTACAATTTAAAATTGACTTCTAGAAGGTATGCAAGTTAGAATGTTAATAATTGAGTTTAAAATGAGGAACTTAAAAAAGAAAAGTTTGTACTTCGTTCATCCAAAAACTACAGAATTAAAATTCTGTGTACAGAACGTATGAACTACCTTATTACCAGTTTCAATACATAGGATAATTTTTAAAGAACCAGCTTCTTCATCCTAGCATTATTCCCGGTATTTTTATGTACCCAGGGTCTGCTTATTACTCTTATCCGGATTTGACAGGATACTAATTTTGACACGGAGCGATTGCCATCTGACCTCCTAAGGGCGAACCAGTAACTCATTGGATAAGAGCAATTTACTTCTCAAGAGTTAACAATTATTATCAGATGTTATTGATAATAACCGGGACCGACAGCTTAACGTGCTCTCCGAGGCACGGTGGGAGACCCACACGGACAAACGCCCAGACCGAGACAGAAATTTTAACAAACATCTGCCCGAGCGGGAAGGCGTCGGGATGTGACGACCCCATCGCCCGCTGTTGGGATAACCTCTGTCACAGCAGAGATTATTCCACCAGTGCAATCAGTCACACTGGTGGTAGGTCTTTTGTTGCTAGAGGCCGGCTAGGTAGGTACCACCGCAGTGTCCAATATTCTGCCGCCAAATAGTAGTGCTTAGGCATTACTGTGTTCCGGTTTGAAGGGCACTGTACGCTAGTGAAATTACTGGGCGAACGAGATTTAAGAACTAATATCTCGAGGTTGGCAACGCGCGAGTGGCACCTACTACTGGTGCTGCAAGAGCTCATAGGCTGCGGCAGCCACTTACCATCAGGTGGGCCGTATGCTTGTTTGCCAACTTCTAACATAAAAAAAAAAAAAAAAAAAAAAAAAAAAAAAAAAAAAAAAAAAAAATCGACCCCGCAACCGTCGAGACTAAAGGCAGACTCGCTACCCACGACGCCACAACGGTGTCTTTTAAACGGTGTTTTTTAAAGAACCAGCATTGTTTGTAAATTATGGAAATGAAATATTATACCGCAAAACATTATAGACAATTTCATTTGATTTCCTTACCAAAAGGCACACTATGTTTTTCATAACGCCGGGGGCAAATGAATGCACTCCATCTGACGGTAAGTGGAAGTGGAATCCATGCGAAGGTGGCTAATATGGTTGCAGGAGGCAAACTGTACTAGCCACCTACTGCCTACTTACTAGATGCCTCTTCACGCCTCGTTTTAAAGACCCCAGGTTGTAAGAATGAGGGAACACGTGTGCTGGTAAAGAATTCAATTTTTTTGACTTGCGACAAAGGAAAGAGTTGACAAACTTCTTTGTTCGCGACGGGAGCGTTGCCACAGTTAGTCGGTGACATCGGAAACCAGCACGCGTAGTTCTTGAACGTAAGGGGGAGGGAAAGATAGGGGAATCTCACGACGCAGTAGAGGTTCGAGGGTGTTAGAGACCTCAACATCGCCAATAATTCGAAACGGCGTGTATGTATGTATAGTCTCTCTATACAATATACTTTATGCCTCTAAGAAGCGATATCCAACTATAGCCTATAGGTAAGACTTATAGCACTCAAGAGAAACATCTGAACTGTGTATTTAAATGAATTAATCGTTAATTTATTTATATGAAGAGGAGGTAAACTTCGTAGTTGAATTAAAATATCAATACATTAACATAATACATTATACAGCTCGTAGTACAATATAATTGTGTATTATACGATAGGAGTACACTTAATTTAAATAAACACAAAGGGCGTAAGTAACAGATGTAGCCCCGTATGTGTAGGGATACCATGAGTCCGTTTATCTTAGGACAGAAATGTTTTATTTTAACTTAATAGTATGAAAATGACACCATTGTGGCGTTGTGGGTAGCGAGTCTGCCTTTAGTCTCGACTAGTGTTAAAATTTCTATCTCGGTCGGGGCGTTCGTCCGTGGGTCTCCCCACCGTGCCTCGGAGAGCACGTTAAGCTGTCGGTCCCGATTGTTATAACTCTTGATAAGTAAATTGCTCTCATCCAATGAGTTACCGGTTCGCCCTTAGGGTTGCGGAGATCATATGGCAATCGCTCCGTGTAAAAACTAGTAACCTGTCAAATCCGGATAAGAGTAATAAGCAGACCCTGGGTAAAATAAAAAAAATATCGGGAATAATGCAAGGACGAAGAAGTATGAAAATGATGTACGAAGAGAAGAAAGTCATGTGGCCAAATAACGATGGACATGAAAGGGAGCGGTAATACGAAGAAAGGAAGGTTTAAAAGAGGATATGCGGGGAAAAGGAGTGAATGCAGAGTTAACCAAGGCTAGAACAGAATTTTTACCCGGGGCTATGTAAATAGGGCGTGCCCTCGGGTCGTCGACGTACAGGGTGGGGAACCTGTGCGTCCGTATTGAGCGGCCTTGAGAAGGACTGCAGTCGATGTGGACCCGACTGCCGTACGCGGTTGCGCGGGAAGCGCTGGGGGGGTTACCATCTCGCCCCCCGGGACCGAGCTCCGCTAGGCGAAGCACAGTGCTTGTCAGGTCACGTTGGTTAGTTCTACGAGAGTTCCCGTAACCTGACAATCGCACAGAGGTCGGCCACCGAGGAGGTTTTAGTGGGTCCTCATGACGTCACCCCACATAACCCGGTTCTCCTCCCCAGGAAGCCGGGTATCTGGTAGCAGATTTCCTCCCCGTTAACAAAAAAAAAAAAAAGGCTAGAACAGAATGGAAGAAGAAGACGTGCCTTGACCTTAGCATAGTATAAGGGCAGGAAGAAGATAACATTATAATATTGTTACGGGCTGGGGTTCGGTGATTTGGAAACAAACACCTGATGGCTCTAAATAAGACTTTATTGAGGTCTAGATTACACACGAAACTTCACAAATCACAGGTCCAAAACGCAGGTCAATCACAGTCCAGTAGAATAGCCGAGGTCACTAATTATCGCACTTGTTCACTGGTATCACTTGTAGTTTCTTTTCTTGTTGCTCAGAACTGAATGAATCAGTCGACGCGCCGGGCCGCTTATATACGCGGACACGGGTTCGAGACCTCCGTCCGCGGAACGCTATTCTACATGTTTCGAGAATACATCTTTCTCGAACCCACGCGGCGGTAGTAGAAATAAACAAAAGGAGTAGCAAGCGATTTTGAACCTTATTCCCTTGTGATAAGGTTATCCGTAACAATATATTCAACCCTGTCGTAATAATACTTGCCCGAGGAAAACGAATGGTTTCTCTCTGAATATATATTGCTATTAAATGTAAGTTGTTGATATTAGGTCCAAAATATAACTGTTTTAATAAGTTTTCCTCTTTATTCGAGGTCAAGTATATCCTAGGCTTATATTTAAACTTCAAAATTCAAGGATGCTAACTTTGGTTCGCAAAGTTTAAATAAACGCGGTAGCAGCTTAAATCTTCGGGCAGTGTCATACTTAGTGACTGACCACTACTATAGAGAGTCACGGGCGCAAAACTAAAGGAATATGCAAATTCATAATCGTCAATCCGAAGGCACAAACACATTAATTAGTTGTAATAAAAAAAATATGAAAATGAAAATAATTAATCATGGCCAGGAACAAGGTAAAAAAGCAATATCATTAATCAGAATTGAGACCCTTTAATCCCTTAGTAGTTTAGAAAATATTTGGTCGTAGTAGAGCCATGCATTTCCCAGCATAAATGATCCGACTCGAACGGCGTATAGTAACAATATCAGTAGGTATGGTTGCGTTTAGTGCGATGAGGAAATAGGGTCCCGTTTTACAATTTAGATACGGAGCCTTAAAAAAATAGGCTTTCATGGTGAACCTATGAGGCGCTCATAGCTCGTAGCCGATAGCAACTTTAGGCGCGGTCAGTCACTAGATGGCATAGTGATGATCGCATAGTGGTTTTTCAACCGAGCATCTCCGTGCTTCGGAGGGCATGTAAAAAGTCGTTCCCGGCTCTTGACAATTTGACAACAGTCGATAAATCAAGTCAGAGGCCTACGGGCGACCTGATCAACTCTGACACTCGGTTGGCTACTAACCACTCGATAAAAAAGAAGAAAAAATGGTGAACCTAGTGTGTGGGAGTCGCAATAGATGATTGGGCGGCGAGTGATGCAAGCCGTGACTCATCTGGCTAATCGCGTAATTACGCCCTCCGTACACGATGCACATGGCGACTAAATGCATTTCTTATTACTTAATTACAATGAATGCTCGCTCGCGTTGATCACAACATTGTGTATTTTTTTGTTACTAAGTTGACAACCAAGCACGCGGTCCACCTGATGGTTACTGCACGAAACCATAACTCTTAAAAAAAACAACCTAAGTTACTCCTAATAACATCAGCTATCTGCCAGTGAAAGTCCCGTTAAAATAGGTCCAGCCAGCCAGATTAAGTCCAGATTAGCCGGAAAAAACATACAGTCAGGCAAACGTATGCATTTAGTAAAAAGTTGTTAATTTTCAATTACAAACAGACACTTCAATTCCATTTATTTGTATAGATATATGTATACCTGAGTAGCACGTATCGAACCATTCGTACTTATCGTCATCGTCGAAGGTTGGAATTTCTCTTGAAATTCTAATCAATACGAGGTGTAGCAGCATCACCTACGTGCAGTTATAGGAAATAATTGTACGGTACTCATCTTTTATTTATCTTTATTTTCTACGTCATCGTTCGGAATAGATGAACGTAGATAGCTCTGAAAAGAACTGTTTTTATATGCCTTCATTATAAGGCGTGGTTGGTATGCGAAAGAGCGTCGCTCTGAAAAGAGCGTTTTTAAGATGCAGATCCGAAGATCTACAGTTTCTTCTTTCTTCAAGCTTCCAATAAGAATCTTCACACAATACTACTTCAAGCAATACGCGACGCGGGAACCGAACACGGACAAGACGACCTCGCTGCACTCGGCGCTCGACGATTCTAAGGCGACGCCGGGTCGCAGCGGTCAATTTTATTAATTCGCGCGGGTCCCTCCCGCGCGCCCCTCCCGCTTCAGACAGCGGCGTGCGGGGCGCAGGACGCCACCTATGAGAAGCCCGCGTATTAGAGTAGCCATTTTTATTGGAATTTCATTTTATAATTTTATATTTTATTTTGTTTACTGTTTTCTCATTGGTTGTTTACATTTTAATTTTTGTATATATACCCGTGTTCATTTTCAATAAATTATTCCACTACATTCCACCGGAGAGTTTACTTATAATCTACGAATCCTCAACAAATAATTAACCACACTGGTAAAGTGGTTAAACGAGGTATTCACGAACGTACATAATAAATAATTAAGTAATTGTGCCTTAAAATAAATAACTACTACATGAACTTCGGCATTTTATAGTACACTTAGTAGTTTGTACCAAAATGAGGCCCGTGGTGGTAATTAAAGAAAAAAACTAAAAGTAGTAGACTTCAAAACTAATAAACAATAAACAATAAAATAAATAAATAAATAAACGCTACACACTCAACGGCCCCCATTAGGATAATTATATCCTGTGTCGGGGTCCGGAAACATTCACAATGACAAAGACAAACACAACCAGACCGGAAAACATGCCTGTACGATTAATACAAACATCTGCTCCGAGCGGGAATCGAACCCGCAACCGTCGAGGCTTAAGGCAGACTCGCTACCCACAACGCCACAACGGTGTCAAAACTAAAAGTAAAATAATAAATATTTTCTACAAGAGAAGTCGGTGCTATATGCGGCGATTAAATTAAAAATAATTATCAAAATTGGTTCTCCCAGTCGAAATAATTTGCAGTCAAGTGCGTTGTGGACCACGAATTGGCAGCTTGGTTATGAAGAATCTTAAGACCTTTAAAAATAATAACGAATTAAAATCGACTGCAAAAATAGGTTGGTAATTTCATAGTGATTATTAATTTTAATTTTCCAATTTATATTGAATCACTAAAATTATTTATTTTATTTAAAATTTTTAATATCCTAAATTGTTCATTTTAATTTATACCTTATTTGTACAGCAAATACCAAATGAGTCACTGTTACTTGAAATAAATGATTTTTATTTATTTATTTATTTATTTTTTATTAAAAATTATATGAAAAACAAAGTTATGAGAAAAACTTATATATCTCTTAAATTTGTAGACCTATCTTCTTAAAGCCAAATGTGGTTGAAATTTTATTTAATGTCCTATAAGCTAAAATTTTTCCAGAATTTTAAATTCCATAGTTCAAAAGTTACGAGGGGGGGGGACATAATTTTTACGACTTTAGGAGCTAATATCTCAACAAATACTGACTTAATGAAAAAAGTTACATGTATGGACGGTTGGTTACCTTTAATTCTTATATATTTTAAGATTTTATTACAGAATCGTTGTGCGGTTCACAGAATACACCTATTTAGTAAATTTCGTATAGATAAAGCCAATGGTCTCCGAGTAAAATGACTGTGATATACGGACGGACGGACGGACGGACGGACGGACGGACGGACGGACGGACAGACGGACAGACGGACAGACGGACGGACAGACGGACATGACGAAACTATAAGTGTTCCGTTTTTGCCATTTGGCTACGGAACTCTAAAAATTGTTGATGGACGGCGGTGATCACTTAATATCAGATGAGGCCTCCTGCTCGTTTGCCCTTCTGATATAAAAAAATACAGACGAATTGAGAACCTGCTCTTTTTGAAGTCGGTTAATAAACGTTAATAGTTATAGATTATGAATAAAAAAAAATGTTTTAATTTATTATTAACTTGCCTTTTCCCGCGGCTTTTCTCGCGTGTATAAGAATTTTATCCTCTACATACTTTCTTCCCCTATTTCAACCCCTTAAATTTTTTTTTCTCGAAAAAGACCGTCGCCATCTATGTCTATATTAATTCATCATAATCTGTTCAGCGGTTTAGGCCACAAAAAGTCACAAGCATGGACTTACGATATCCTATGGCAGGGCCGAAGTATTTTTTTTTAATTTCATGACGGTAGGCAAACAAGCATACTTTCCTCCTGATGGTAAGCAGTCACCGCAGTCTATGAACGCTTGCGATACTTGAAGTATCACATGCGCGTTATCAACCTAACAAGAGTTAAAGATTATTATCATGTTTTATGATAAAAACCGGGACTGACAACGTGCTCTCCGAGGCAAGATTGGAGCACCCGTAAGGAGAAACGTCCAGGCTGAATGGCGATCAAACCTGCGACCGTAGAGATTCAAGCAGGCTCGCTACCAGCACGCCTCAACGGTCGTCAAATAAAATAAAACAATACAATTGTTATATAAATACGTAGAATTTTAAGTTATTCCATATCGCCAAATTGTTACGGGCAGCATAACTCCACGCGCCGGCGCTGCTTGTACGCGGACAGAATGTTACAGTGCTGTTTTGAAATTTTACAAATAAAATCATTTTTGAATTGTGAATAGTAGTGATTTCTATTTTGATAATATAATATAAAAATGTGAAATTGTCACTTATTCTTTACAGAACACGGAAAATATTATTATTAATATTTTTGTACTACTTACATACTCACATTGAGTAAGTTATTAGTAAAGAATAATTTCTTTTTTTTTATTTTTACGACTGCCAGCAGTCTCTAACTCTCCACAGCCTATGAACGCGCGCGACACTTGAAGTAGCATATAAGCGTTACCAACCCAGTTACGAAGCAAAAAGATAGGGCATTTATGCTGGGAGCTCAAATAATTTTTGTAAAAGGAGTAACAAAATATGACATAACTTTAAAAAAAAAAATGACAAAATTTAGAACTTATAAATCCTCTACCAACATTTTTTTCTTTGGTTCCCACAGCACTACCGAGTAAATAGAACATTTTTTACCTTTACAATACACAAATAAATATTTTTACTCAAACTAAAATTATTTAAATTCAGAGATATATTATTTGGTTATATAACTACGTAAAAATCATCTGAATTATATTACAGCACTATCAGTATAAATTTAAAAATAAAATATATCATACCGCCGATTGGCGTTTGGCTTTTCGTGACTTTATACTTAGCGCGTTTTCCATTTTGTGACGTAGCGCCGCCATTTTTGCATATTCCCGCTAAAATTACTGACCTTGCAACTAACGCATAAGCTAAAGCCTATCTCATTCTTCCAAAGTTACACAAAAGAAAAAAAATGGAATTTAAACTTTAATGTATAAATATAAAACAAATTTGATTTATTTATGTTTACTTATCTTTTTAAAGCGTCTAAAATTTGAATTAAAATTATATTGGTACTACGCAGAAATTACAAATCTACTTATTTACTTCAAAATTTAATTTTTATTTCCCGCTTCTGTCGAACAGTTAGCAGCTTCGGGTATGTAGTCATTTCCTGTTTTTGAATTTTATTGTTTTCGTGTTATTATTGAGCTTGAAACGAAAGTACTAAACGAAAAATATAAAACTTAAGATAATATATAAACAATCTAGTATTTTTCAATCATTATTTCTTAACAATAATCATAAAAATACGAAATATTCTATTCAGCACATAACAATCGACACATCAAACAAACAAACATTATTTGCAAATATATTGCTACTTAAAGAATATTTCAAGCTCCAAATTTGTCGAAGAAACCATTTTAAGCTACGACCAATGAGCAATCAACAATTGAACTCCATATTGAACTCAGCCTTATACGAAACAAAAAAACACGTATAGCGTTGACTAAGAGTTGTGTATATAAAAAACAATTCAAAAGAAAAAGAGACAACAAATAACTTTTCCAATAGTTTATCATTTTTTTACTATTAATATTATTATAATTAATAAATAATAATAATAATAATAAACGCTGCACACTCAAAGGCCCCCATTAGGATAGTAATATCCTGTGTCGCGGGTCCGGAAACATTCACAATGACAAGGACAAATACACCCAGACCGGAAAATATGCTTGCATGGTCAATACAAACATATTATGCTCCGAGCGGGAATCGAACCCGCGACCTGTGGCGCTTAAGGCAGGTTCGCTACCGCTGCGCCACAACGTCGACACACGATTACAATAATGAAACATACCATGAGATTTACTTTCTCACTAAGAAATAATAATAAAGATAAGTATGAAACTCAAATATTAAAATTAAAAAAAATTATAACATTATATATATTTCTATTATACAAACTTATAACACATTGAATATATTATGTATTTGATATTAAAAATTTATTGGAAGAGCGTCCTCCATATTGGAAAATATGTATGCACGTCGCGTTTCTCGTCAAAGCCATTCGTGCCTCGCCCAACACTGAATCGAAAGATTCATGTTAATGGAATTTATGTTCGGCTTGTCTGTATGATATACGATGAATATTTAAGTGTTTCTGGGAATTATATTATTTTAAAATGCGCGCATATTGCACTTTGAAATTTACCATCGACAATAGATTTTTTTAAAACGGAAATGAATCTTGAGTAGCAAGTTATAGTGTTCATATCAAATGAACTAATAATGATTATAATATGTGTGTTTGTGTCTGTATGTGTGTGTGTTAAATAATCATAGAAAAATACTTGATTGCTGCATACTTATATTGATGGTATCGAGGATCCATTATACGTGGGTTATTTTTTAAATTCTTTAATTATTATCTATATTAACAGTCATTACTGTTAACAGTAGATATATATAGATAGATCATGTGTTTAAGCTTAAAAACACCACATATGAAGTAATTTACATTTATTAGTTTTTGAACTATGTGAATTTTTCACTTCTTATGCAAATGGGAAGGGCAAAGACTTTAAAAGTCCGTGGTTTTCCAGACGCGTCGAATCGTGTCGCCTTTCATCGAATAAATCTATTCCACATAAGGAACATCTTCATTTTTAATGCAATTAAACATATACAAAAATTTTTCTAAAAAATATTTGATTTTGTGTTTGTAGCAACTTGGTTATCAAATAATTGATTAAAATGCATCACGTCACTTAGCAATCAAGGTGATCTATCTAGTTGCTGTTACTGACATTGAATTGGCAAAGGTTCAACCTTTGAAGAAAATATTACGTATACATACCTTAATAGGCTTTTAGTTTTGCTCTGAGAGTTATAGTTACGATTATAAACCGGAGCACACATTTGCTTACACATTCAGAATTAACAATTAGTTCAGAAATTCCCAGTGTACTATTTTATTTCTCGTACAATTTATTAATAAGTAAATAAGTAATTTCATATTATTATACACAGCAGCGTACTTATCTGATATGTTAAAGCTCAAAGGCATTTGGGTAAAGCAACACATTTTCAGCTGCAGAAGATTTGCAAAAAAACGCTTTCCCAAAATTCTTCCCTCTGCTATATAAAGGTCACATATAGTATAATCTTATAACTCATAAGATTGAACTCGGAATTGAACTATAGTTTTGCTCGAGATGGATAGATAAAAGAAAGTTATAAACTATACTACACTACATTGCTACTATTATTACCTACGGCACAATTATTTTTTTCTGACGAATTAGTTTCCCTTTTTATACCCCTTAGTGGCAAAAGAAAGGTTAATTATCTTTTTATGTTCCTTAGCGACGAATTAATGTAATGATTTGGTGGACCACCGCGCAATATTGCATATAGAATGGAATACATTAATAATCATATAGTGATAAATTCTAATAATAATACTTGTTGTTTTTTATTGTCACATTCTTCAGCACTAGCCCAAACACAATATTTAGCGACAGTTGTCTGGATAAATAAATCCTATATTTGATTGGAAGTATATTTTATATATTATGTAAAATAAAAACGTTCCAATAGGCCTATTTTAGCTATTAAAATGTGTTATGACTGAAAGTATATTCTTCATTTGAATGTAAAGACAGACAAAAAACATTAGATTGGTATCTTTCGGCTTCAACAATCGTTCATAAATAATTATTATTTTGCGCCTACTGTTCTCTTCGAGTTTGTAAGCTTCGAGTACATTTTAATTAATTGGTGTTACGGTTTCATTATAACGAATTGTGTCAACTTATTTATAGAAGATATAGATGACAATATATTGGTAGTCTTTAAGGGGAAAAATGAGAGAGTGCATAAAGTTTAAGCGCCAGCTACTTGTAGATGGCGCTTAAACTTTAAACTACATAATACCATCGTATGCACTATCAAGTTATTGAATGTTATTGGTCAATATCCCAGCGCCATGTCATATGTCAATTTCTTAGCCCCATTCTTACTCTTAATTGAGCATATTTGGAATTCAATTATTAAATTTAATTATTCCTTCAATTTTTTATTGTCAAAATTCAATGTATAGTCTATTGCTCTCTATATCTATGCAATGTATATCATTGAAATTGAGTGTCTCTATGATCAAGATATCTTGTCACTTGTCAGTCGTTGCTTGTCAAGTTCTGTTTTGTCAATTTGATTTATTGACATTGACAATTCCGTGTCATTGTTTTGTTGTTGATACTGTGATTTGGGTGCAAAGCTATTATATGTTAAGTATATAAAATATAAATATTTAAATGAGATAATTGTTGAATAAGAAAGTCATGCAGGACTTCACAAGTATATTGCATATAATTTTTATCATAAGTGGAGGTGTTTTGACTTTTGTGATTCTGTTTATTTTTGCTAAAAGGCAAATAACGAGATTTGCTCTTCGATCTCGGCGAGGTCCTCATATTCCAATTGGTGCAGCAGCGAAAAAGGTAAAAGAGGTCTCAAATATTTTTATTATTTGAGCCACAAGATAATATTTAAAGCATTAATCTACAAAACAAAATTATCCTTCAGTGTCTCAAGAAGGAGATAGAACGTCGCATAGAAGCAGTTCCTCGAATAGTGCATGAGCCGCGTCTGCTGTGTGCGGAACCTTCACACTACATCCTAGAGCCCCAGCAACCATATCACTACAGATTTAGAGCTGTCGATGATGTCAAAACGTTAGGTAACTAATTTCATAATAAAATCTTCATTTGCTCTCAGCAAGTGTTATAAACGCTACATATTTAATGGCCCCCATTAGGATAGTTATATCCTGTGTCAGGGGTCGGAAACATAAACAAGGACACCCATACTGGAAAACATGCCTGTATGTTCAATACAAAAATTCACAAATAACCCAAATGTATATCAACCCCCCAAGTTGGCGCTTTTTTTCTCTATATAATTCGGTAACTTACATTAGAGGAATTGATTGGATTGGAAATTTAAATCGGTTCATTGTGTGACCTAAGTAGATGATGTAGAGCTGTGGTAGAGAATCTTAAGAGGCACATTGACCATGCTGGCATGTGTTCCTGGTCTGGGTTTGTCTCTCTTTGTTTGTTTCCGGACCCCATTGAGCTAGTAGCATTTATTCATTTATTTATAAGCAGGGCATTTTGGTGGGACACATGGGGGACTCAGTGACCCCAAAGATAATTTCGAAAAAATTACCATATAAACAAAAAAAAATATATAAATTATGTTGTTTCTCATCTTTGTTCACGTTTTATTTCCAAAGAAATTATATTTTTTTTTTCAAACCACAGTGGCTGGGGGGGTCTTGGTTGTATAAAACATTGTGGACTTACAACTTTCCAGAATTATCGTACCCCAATAAAAAGTTACAAAAAAGCCTGTTTATAAGTCCATCGGTATTTCAGGCCGTCAGATAAATATTACCTTAATTAGCACGTAACAATGTTATTTTTTTATTCCACAAAAATGTTAGGTTCCCGCGGCATTAACAAAAAACTACATCGCAAACTAAACTATACGCGAGCGGACCCGCGCGAATATATAATATTATAACCTACTCCGTATATTAAAATAATAGGACAAGACGCGATATTGTATTTATCAATAACTTGGTAAACCTTTCGATGCTTTAAACAACAAGAAATAAGTTATGGACCATTAGGTTGTGAATAACTAATAAAAATGAGAAATACTAAAGTTTCACCAATGAATAACTAGATGGCGCTGGACGTACTTAAATCGCGCTAACGGAGTTCTGTTAAGAATACTATAGTTAGAATCCGTGGTGATGTTTACTTCAGACAGACGGACGGATCAAATTAAAGGGTTCCGTTTATTTTTTGAGAGATTCTCGGTATGGGTAACCATATTCGGAATCTTAGTTACAGTTTACAATAATAATTATGTAGAGCATCTTTAGAACGAAAAAGCCACAATTAAAAAAAAGTACACAATATAGTAAATAACATATTTAATAAATATAATAATACAAATAAATACATCTACATAAAATAAATAAATTATTATTACTATTTATTTATTATCTTGATTAACATATTGGATACATTGCAAAATCGTTAGGTTCCTTTAGGATTATCAAAAAACAAGCTACAGAACGTATTCAATTGAAATTCCGTATAGATGTGTCGAATGGAAAATTATTTAACTTAAACATGATTAATTTCTTGAGCCAATTATAAGGTCACCGCAAGGGGAAAGTCGTGGCGTGGTGGATGAGTGAGAACGCCGGAGGCCTAATCTCCCACCCGTCTGTTCCTTTTTCCCTTATCACCCCTTCTCGCCTATCCCTCTTTTTGGTCTAAGTATCGCAAGCGTTCATAGGTTGAGGTGACTGCTTACTATCAACTGAACCGTATTTATTTGCCAACCGGCACGGTATAAAACTTGAGAGGTGTCAAGGGACACCCGGATGGAACGAAGTTCCTTTCGATTAATTAGTGAAGGAATTGTAATAAAATTTTATTTTTTTAAGTTATAATAATTTTTTTTTTATTATTAACATTATTCATTATTTACAAAAAACCTGTATACACTCAACAAAAATAATCGTCGCGACACCACACTGTTCAATGCGAAATAGAAATGAAAATATCTGGCTTGCTTTCTATAAGAGAGAGAGAGACAGACAGAGAAACATGCGACGCCGCACAGCTTACAATAGCTTACTATAGCAAAAAGTGTCGTGACAACTTTTTGTAAGAATTTTTTCCGTCTAGCCCCCTTTCACAACGCGCGATAAGGAACTTCATTCCAAAAATAGTAAAACCTTTCAGAGGATGAAATAGCACAGCAAGATCCGGTACTAAAACGTCATTCTCGCGAGTCCCTGCGCGCTTTCCTCCTGTCTTCCCTCGCGGCGCCGCTTGATGGACGTGGTCAGAAGCTGGTGCATCAGTTCTGTGATGCTTACGAGTCAGCGAGACACCATCCTGCCGAGTTCGGAGAAGATGAGTACAGAGCTTATACTCGGTTGCTGTTGAAACTTTTGGATGCGTAAGTATTTGATATGTTCTTATACATGTAAGTAGCTGGATGATCGAGATTTGCCCAGTGCTTTTTTTTTTGTAAATCGTGTTTTTTGGAAAATATTAGTTTTTCTCACAATAAAAGAGGAAAAAATAAGCGAACTGGAGACATCTGAAATGGACATTCAGAAAACGATATTTCCTAAAAATAAACCTAGATCGATTTGTCGCCCCGAAACTCTCTGCATACAAAATTTTATGAAAATCGAATTAAGGTTCCGTAAAGTAAATAAAAATCGGTACCCCACGCGAGTAGAGCCGCGGGCGCATCAAGTATTTAATAAGTTTTTTTTTGTAAAAGATTATTAGTAATGCTTTTTACAAGGTATTACTAATATTCCTATTGCCCCTCCAAATAAGCTCGAAACTTGTGCTAGGAGTGGGTACGACAGTATCCCAAGGGGGTCAGGATCGTACCGGTGACTCTCACGTAAACGAAGCGGAGTCGGCCCTTTACCGTTGAGACTTCCAAGCTAAACGTTAAAATGATTAATTTGATTTCCAGTGCACGTCTGCTTAAGAGTGTATCTTGCGTTAGTGGAGGCACCCGGGGCAGCCCTCAGAGACGCCCCGCGCGGCTCCTCGACCCTGCGAGACTCCGCCCCAATCACCGCCCCACCAATAACTACACTGCATTAGAGGTAAGACAGTTTTTTTTAAAGTAAACACCACGAGACACGTGTTCCTTACCAATATAACTTGAGGCTACACCTAATATAAAATAGTAAAAAAAAAATACAATAAAAATAGTTTTGTTTTTTAAATTTGAAGTTACCACCGGGTAGAATCTGACTTTCAATAAATAAGTGTAATTTACATTGAATAAAAATATCTGAATTTGTTGTGTTCCGGTCTGGGGGTGTTTGTCCTTATCTTTGTGTATGTTTCCGGACCCCCGACACATGATATCACTATCCTAATGTAGCGTTAAGTGAATATAGTATCCATTAAATGTGTAGCGCTAATATTATTATTTATTGTTTTCAGAACATGCCCGTGGAGGCTAAGGTCACTGAGGAGGTGATCCGCGTGCCCGTGCGGAGCCCCACCGAGCCGCTGGTGAGGGCGCCCGACGGGGAGACGGCGCTCTGAGCCCGGCCCGCGCGCCACGACGCGCAGACCCTCTAGACCGACCCCCACGTGCAGACCGCGCTCAACGACGCGCAGACCTTCTAGACAGACCCCCATGTGTAGACCGTGGTCTGAGCCCAGCTTGCGCGTCATGACGCACAGACCCTCTAGACCAAACCCCACGTGCAGACTGCGCTCAACGACGCGCAGACCCTCTAGACCGACCCGCACGTTCAGACCCGTGTGCGCGGCAAGGCTCAATAAGCAGACTTTCTAGACTTAGTGCTACAGGCTTTTTGCAAGACCCAAACTTTCTAGACTAAGTGGAACATCAAATGTTGCTATTAAAATCCTTTTTGATTTTTAAAATGGTTTATTTGAGAGAAAAAAACAACTAGTGAGTTTATAAAACGGAAGTGATGCCATAGAGAAAAAAAAGTGTAGTGTCTTTATAGGAGTCTTTATAGGAGAGACAATTTAGTCATAAAGCATTGGATAGACTGTTCATGATGAAGCTTTTACATTGAGAACCTGTTTTTTTTTTTAAATTTAAATGTTCATGATAATAAATGTATTAAAAATTAAATTATTAAATGAAACAAAAAACACGTTAATAATAATTCCTAAAAACAAGCTCTATAATGACTACTATAATATAAATAGTACTTTAATGTTAGTGAAGGTAATGCAGACTCAATAGCTCAACGGTAGAAAGGCCGACTCCGCTCCGTTAACTGCGAGAGTCGCGGGTTCGATCCTGACCCCCTTGGGCTATTGTCGTACCCACTCCTAGCGCAAGCTTCGAGCTTGTTTGGAGGGGCAATAGGAATATTATTAATACCTTGACAAAGGCATTGCTAATATTCTTTTAAAAAAATGTATGTGTAATGTATGTATGAATGTTAAATTATTAAAGTCTTGTAGTGTTACAATTGCTGTTATTAATAAAAATCGTGCGTGCAGTCCCTCCGCTCGAAAGAAGTGAAACTTCGTAATGTGGAAATGAAAATAGGGGTAGAAATTAATTTTTTTGTGAAATCATATTGTTTCTTTAACACAAACTTAACTTAATTAACATTACTTACAATTCACAATTGATCGCATAATTTAATTGTCATTTTCTAGTGGCGCACATGTGCTTGGGATCTACCGACTCACTCTCTTTCTCTCTCCTACTTTCTACCTTTGTGTATCTTTCTTTCTCTCTCCCTCGTGCGTTAAGCGTTTAACGCAACCTTGTTGGAAGTCGCATTAGAAGTTTCACTTCAATAATTATGAGATTACATTTAGGTCAATGTAACTTTTTATTATCTGTATATAAAAATAAAAGATATTTAAAATGGTGCTACTAATTTACACTGTGGTTATCAACAGTTCCTCTTCCTATGAATATTTCCGGTATTTACCCAGGGTCTACTTATACACTCCTGATTTGACAGGCTACTAGTTTTTAAACTGAGCGATTGCCATCTGACCTCCGCAATCCTAAAGGCGAACCTGTAACTCGATAGGTAAGATTAGAAATCCTCTCAAGAGTTCGATTATTATCAGAACCTCAGATTTTTTAGATGGCATTTTCTGCCTTTCACATCCACCCTGTGGAACCAGCTTCCGCCGGTGGTCTTTCCGCACCGATATAGCTTGGGAACCTTCAAGAGAAGAGCGTATTCCATTCTTAAAGGTCGGCAACGCGCCTGCATGCCTCCTGGTGTTGCGGATGTTCATGGGCAGCGGTTATCGCTTTACATCAGGTGAGCCTCCTGCCCGTTTGCCCGCTCCGATATAAAAAAAAGGGACAATGGATACTAAAAAAGATGTTAACCATGTTTAAAAATGTAATATAATGTAATATTGCAGGTGCGTTCACTGATCGGTAAACGATCGGTGGGTTAAGCAACTTTTGGCGCGTTCAATCGCTAGATGGGTGGTTGCATATTGGTATTGAAACTGAGCGTCCCAGTGCTTGGGAGGGCACGAAAAAGTCGGTCCCGGCTGTTATCAATTTCATAAAAGTCAAGTCTGAGGCCTACTCGTATACGAGCGACTCGATCAACTCTGACACTAGGTTTGCCACTAACCACTCTATAAGAAGAACGAGAATGTAATATTCGGTGAATTCAATACAAAAGAACAAATAATTGAACTCACTGTAGAAGGCATGGCCTTTAAATATAATGAAATAAAACCAATTACTTGAAGTGAACAATTTATTTAACAATTGCATAAACAGATCACATTAATATCATGATTTTAGTATACATTAGCATTTAACAATTATATAGCAAAAAATACCGTCGGTGTTAAATAAAACATCGGTACAAAAGGCCTAGATTTTTGTAGAAAATATTTTTTTATTTTACACTTTTTAGTTTACAATTACAATTTAACAGACGTACTTAATGCACATTTAAGACTTACAGGGATCCCATTGTCAGAAATGGACCAAATTAAAATGGCACACACGGAAAGCACCAGCTTTCGAATAAAAACAGAATTGATTTTGAACATCAAAATTGGTTTACACTGTCGAAAGTTTTGAGGTAACAAAAAAAATTATAATAATTATACGGTCGAATTGTGAAGCTTCTCCATTTTCCGCAGTCGGTTAAAAAGTGCAAACTTTGATTCACATAACGTACATAGAAATATATTCGAAATCAATCAATAAATAAATACCATTTTGAAGGAGATACTTTATTTAAATAAAATATACAATAACATATTTGGCACCTGATGTTTTGAAATTTCGCAAGATCTCATCCTTCATCATCTCAAGGTTAATCTTCTGATATAATTGCAAACTTTCTTGAATCCATTTCCCTGTGAAAAGAAATTACATTTTTATAAATTGTATGAAATCAATTAAGCTTTAAGTAAGCGTGTAAGCATGGAAAGATAGTAGTATAAAATTAAAATAAAAAATAATTAATCCCTACTAATATTATAAATGCGAAAGTAACTGTGATTGTCCAGCGTCGCGACGTGACGACCCCATCGCCCGCTGTTGGGATAACCTCTGTCACAGCAGAGATTATTCCACCAGTGCAGTCAGTCACACTGGTGGTAGGTCTTTGGTTGCAAGAGGCCGGCTAGGTAGGTACCACCGCAATGTCAAATATTCTATGCAAAGCAGTATTGTCTTACGCATTACTGTGTTTCTAGGGCTGTGGTTTGAAGGGTATTGTTGACTAGTGAAATTACTGGGCAAAGAAGATTTAAGAACCAATATCATTGGCAACGCGTGAGTGACACCCACTAAGGTGTTGCAAGCGGCCCGTTCGCTTGCATGTAAACTTAGTGACATAAAATAAAGTTATAAATTTGATACAGAGATGAACTAGACCTTGGTAAAGGAGATAAGGCTACCGTTAGCCCAAAACAAAATTTTGAAGGTCTTTAGATAGGGGATGAAAGATTGTTTGTGGAACTTATATATCTATATTCAATATAGAAGTTTGAAAGTAGCGTCAGTGAAAAAATTAGAGAGTGGAAGACTATCCTGGTATGGGCATGTTATGCGAAGAGATGAAAGTCATGTGACCAAAAGAGCGATAGATTTGAAAGTGAGTGGTAGTGTGAAGAAAGGACGCCCGAAAAAGACGTGGATGTAATGTGTGGAAGGGGATATGCGTAGAAACGTTGCAAGAGGCCGGCTAGGTAGGTACCACCGCAGTGTCCAATATTCTGCCGCCAAATAGTAGTGCTTAGGCACTACTGTGTTCCGGTTTGAAGGGCATTGTACGCTGAGTGAAATTACTGGGCGAACGAGATTTAAGAACTAATATCTCGAGGTTGGCAACGCGCGAGTGGCACCTACTAATGGTGCTGCAAGCGCTCATAGGCTGCGGCAGCCACTTACCATCAGGTGGGCCGTATGCTTGTTTGCAAACTTCTAACATAAAAAAAAAAGAAAGGGAGTGAGTGCAGAGATGACGAATGGTAGAAGAAGACGTGCTGTGCCGATCACACTTAGGTGGGATAAGGGCAAGAAGAATAAGATTAAAGATCCCTCATTAAGAATCGTTATTCGCGAGGATGAAGCCGCGGGCAGAAGCTAGTAATAATGCTAATATAAAGAGATAGTAACAGGCTGTTACCTTTTTAATTTAAAAATATGATATGTATGGATCAATTCTGATTATAATTGGCTTATAGAGAAACCTCTAACTTTTAGGAAGGATATAACACTTTTCATAATTTAACTAAATAGGGAATATTTTATTTCAAGTTATAAGCGCGCGAAGCCGCGGTAAAATACAAGCTAAAGCAAGCACAATATATGTTAAGGCCATTTTTATACCACGACCTTCCCACATTTAATGATGATGGATAAATGAATAAAATCAATACAAGTCCACCACAATTATGTTAATGGTATTAAAAAGGTGGCAAAAAATCTAATAATCAATAAATCACGCCAAATTATTATATAAATACGCGTAAGTAAGTATGTCAGTGTAATGGCCATATTTAAGCTTGGACTGTATTATAGCTCTATACAAAAAAGGACTTTGTAAGTTCTAATATTATTATAAAATCAATGAACAGGTTTGATTCCCAGATACAGGGCAGACGATGTCGATAAATGTCTGTCGGTCTTTTCATTTGTCCTTGTGAATAGCCCGACCGTGCCTCGGATAATCGTTAACTCTTGATTGATAATTGGCTCTTATACAAGGAGTTACTAGTTCGCCCTTTGGGTTGCGGAGGTCAGATGGCAATCGCTCTTTAAAAACTAGTAACCCGTAGCTCAGCGGTAGAAGACGACTCCGCTCCGTTAACGCCCTCGAGGGTTCGATTCCTGATCCCCTTGGGCTAACGTCGTGTCAATATTGCCGTGCCGATGTCATCTCGTGATTTTTTTACAGTAATTCAAATCTTAAACATGGCCCTTAATTATATACAAATTTATTTTATGTTAATATTATGAAGTTAGCTTACATATAAAATACTAAAGAATAGAAACACACCGTGTTCTTAGACCACTTCGATATTCCTCCTTCAGCGGCCAAAAATAAATACAATTCATTAAATGCTTAAGAAGTTAAAGACTGCTTTTGATCATGTTAAAAAACCCTCAAGGTTTTCAAAAATTTAAAATTATTTTAAAGTCGTTAAGTAAGTCGAGTTCGATTCGGAGCAGAAGTTTGTATTGACCATACAAGGATGTTTTCCGGTCTGGGTGTGTATGTCCTTGTCAATGTGTATGTGTTTCCGGGCCCCCGACACAGGATATCACTATCCTAACGGGGGCCGTTGAGTGTCCAGCGTTTTTATTGTTACTACACATTTCATTATGGGAGTGTTAATTTTTTTTTTTTTTACGATTTTCCTTTTTTGTTATTATTTAACTTCGTATAAATCAGGGCATGAAAATATCTTATAAAATTCTCATCACTCGAACGCAATCCCTTGAGACCAAAACTTCCCGCCCGGTGACGCTGTCAAGGCCAGTAGGGCCAACAGCAATAAACATTCCGGAAAAAAAAATGAGAGCAAAAAAATTACAAATAAAAATTTTTGTTTGGCAGTATTTTTCCATTTTTTTTGTTCAGTACGCGTTTAAATGTTGCCAGTAAAAAATATTTGGATAAAATTTCAAAAATATAATCTTGTTAAAATTTTTCACTTACATCCTAGTCCATATCTTCTGCGAGGTGAAGTGTTCGCAGTGGCGCAGTGCGAGCAGCGCGCGCTGGCAGCACAGGGAGGTGTTCGGTTCCCGGATCACGTCCCGCGTGTGGCAGAACCATTCTAACAACTGTATTACAAAAATTGATTTATGTTTTATTTTGTTGAGAGAAATTAAAATGACCAGTTCATTTTCCATCATTTCTTAAAAGCCCTAAACTAGTATCAATAATAGTAGTTTTTTTCGGCTTAAACAGTATGGCTACTTTAAGTAGTAGCATTCGTACTGTTGGGTTTAGTTCTACAAATATATCTTATTGGAAGTCATGACAAGGAAGAGGATTCTGTTTTCTTCTCCATTCCTCAGTTTTCCAACCCTAGGCTACGGTAATTATTTTTCGCCATGGACCCCCCACCCACCGGGGTGAGGGCAACACCATTACCAATAGCTCTCCCCAGGATGGGGTCAGTTGAGTAATGAGCCGGAGATGCCTCGGAGTGTGTCCCGTAAGAGATCCCAAAACCCCTCCCACGCACTGAAGAGGTGTTAATGGGACGCCATGATAGTCCATGACTACTCACTGGCAAGCTACAGTCCTTCCAATCAGTCTTATCGACGAGCGAGGCGGCGGCCGCCGGAAGTGCCGCCAGGCGGGCGGCGCGGCTGGTGGCCAATGTTTCCACATCCGGCTCGAAGGACCAGTGGCCGCTGAACACGATCACGCTCAGGAAGAAAACGTCGCACAGGTATAGCTTCTGCGACTCGTCGTCAGTTCTGATGATAAAATAATATATTTTATGATGAATGATGATGAATAAATAAATATTGGTGGTACGCCCTTTTATGCGTAGTTTATCGTAAAGCTGCTTATGTAGTAAATACTGTGTTTCGTTTTCAAGGACACTGTAGCTAGTGAAACTACTGTACAAAGGAGGTTTAAGAACCAATATCCCGATATTGGCAACCCTTGAATTGCCCATCTGCCCTATGCGTGTGCGCAACACCATACCTTTGTAGGTAGGTTCCGGTACGCCACAACATCGTCACAATCCCACATCATCGATACCTCCTGATCACAGGATCCTCCCTTTGTATCGGAAGGACATAACACTTCGTTCCACCAAATTGGTGACCCCGACGTGATACCCACCTCCAAAAGGCTATATAAATTAATGTTGGATGGTATACTAAAAAGAAGTAAGGGTAACGTTTAATTTGTGATTAAACCTTTTAAAAACAAATAAAATAAATACGAACTCGTTGAAAGCGACCTGCGTCCGAGCGAGCAGCTGCAGGAACCAGTCCCTCGTGCTCCGCAGCGCGGCGTCAGCGGCGCGCAGCGCGGGCAGCATGCAGCGGAGGGAGTTCTCTTGCTCTCTGGAAATTAAAACTGATTTATGCATGTAAATTATAAGGAATTGCACAACTTATAACAATAACAATTCTTTTATTTTCATTTTATGACAGTTAGCAAAAAAGCATACGGTCCGCCTGATGGTAATCAGTTATCGTCACCGGAACCCATGAACGCGCGTAGCACTTGCGGCAAATTTATCAGTAGTTCATAAATTACTTTAAAATCAGTTAACATAAA
Organism: Hestina assimilis; assembly: GCA_023373885.1. Taxonomy (NCBI): domain Eukaryota; kingdom Metazoa; phylum Arthropoda; class Insecta; order Lepidoptera; family Nymphalidae; genus Hestina; species Hestina assimilis. The sequence goes on from CM041756.1 coordinate 13,328,516, forward strand.
CCCTTCTGTTAAAATATATATTGTTGACTACATGTTTTTCCTGAAAAGGCGTGATATATCCTAGAATTATGTTTGCATCTCAGATTACATGATGCGCTTCAGGTGTTTACTGGATAGAGGGAGGAGTGCGTGTTTGGGAGACAGGCGGGGGTGTGTGCGTGCGTATATTAAACAGGCAGGGTTCTGTGTGTGTACGCACGAGGGGCAGGCGGCCTGCGCGTCCACGGTCTCGTTGAGCCACACGAGGCTGCGGCGGGCGAGGCGCGCGCGCACGGCGCCCGCCTTGCGCAGCAGCGGCGCGGACACCTCCCACCAGCCGGAGGGGGACGTCATGCGCTCCACGTGCTTGGTGGCCAGCGCCGGGCACGCGCGCAGGTACGCGGGCCAGGCCTGCGGGGCGGCCGTGCCGATTACTGGTATACTCGGAATTATTGACTGTGAGAACTGCTCAAGGCCAGTCAAAGTCAGGTTAGAGATTACTCAACTTTTTAGGTTATTGGTTTGCACAGATGAGCCCAAATCACTGACGTTTTTATGTTGCAAAATTGGCCAGCAAACACACGACCCACCTGATGTCAAGCGGTAAGTAATTCATTGGTGTCGCTCAAGGGATGCTAACCTCGAAATATTGGTTCATAAATAATGCAAAACACACCATTGCTTAGCAGTAGAATATCTGCCACTGCGGTACCAGTTACTAAAATACAAAATTTTTGGTTACAAAGAACGTCTTTTATTGCAAGAGGCCGGCTAGATAGGTACAACCGGAGTGGTACTTACTGTGTTCCGGTTTGAAGGGCACTGTAGGCTAGTGAAATTACTGGGCAGAGATTTAAGAACTAATATTTCGTGGTTGACAACGCATAAGTTACACCTACAAATGGTGTTGCAAGCGCTGATAAGCTACGGCAACCGCTTACCATCAAGTGAGTCGTATGTTTGCTTGCCAACATATATAACATACAAAAAGTCAGCACCACAAGTTGATAAGAACTTAAATCAATTCTATTGCAGTGTGTTATTTATTTGGTATTTGGAAAAGGTAAATAATCTTGCAAGTTACATACTCATGCAGACATCAATATACGTAAATCTTTAAGACAATTGACCGTAGGACGAATGTCGGTGTGTCCAGTATCCAAAATCACTGACTTTTTTCATCCTTACTAAAGACTGACATTTTTCATACTTACTAAAGACTGACTTTTTTCATCCTTACTAAAGACTGACTTTTTTCATCCTTACTAAAGACTGACTTTTTTCATCCTTACTAAAGACTGACTTTTTTCATCCTTACTAAAGACTGACTTTTTTCATCCTTACTAAAGACTGACTTTTTTCATCCTTACTAAAGACTGACTTTTTTCATCCTTACTAAAGACTGACTTTTTTCATCCTTACTAAAGACTGACTTTTTTCATCCTTACTAAAGACTGACTTTTTTCATCCTTACTAAAGACTGACTTTTTTCATCCTTACTAAAGACTGACTTTTTTCATCCTTACTAAAGACTGACTTTTTTCATCCTTACTAAAGACTGACTTTTTTCATCCTTACTAAAGACTGACTTTTTTCATCCTTACTAAAGACTGACTTTTTTCATCCTTACTAAAGACTGACTTTTTTCATCCTTACTAAAGACTGACTTTTTTCATCCTTACTAAAGACTGACTTTTTTCATCCTTACTAAAGACTGACTTTTTTCATCCTTACTAAAGACTGACATTTTTCATCCTTACTAAAGACTGACATTTTTCATCCTTACTAAAGACTGACTTTTTTCATCCTTACTAAAGACTGACTTTTTTCATCCTTACTAAAGACTGACTTTTTTCATCCTTACTAAAGACTGACATTTTTCATCCTTACTAAAGACTGACATTTTTCATCCTTACTAAAGACTGACATTTTTCATCCTTACTAAAGACTGACATTTTTCATCCTTACTAAAGACTGACATTTTTCATCCTTACTAAAGACTGACTTTTTTCATCCTTACTAAAGACTGACTTTTTTCATCCTTACTAAAGACTGACTTTTTTCATCCTTACTAAAGACTGACTTTTTTATCCTTACTAAAGACTGACTTTTTTCATCCTTACTAAAGACTGACTTTTTTCATCCTTACTAAAGACTGACATTTTTCATCCTTACTAAAGAGTGACTTTTTTCATCCTTACTAAAGAGTGACTTTTTTCATCCTTACTAAAGAGTGACTTTTTTCAACCTTACTAAAGAGTGACTTTTTTCATCCTTACTAAAGAGTGACTTTTTTCATCCTTACTAAAGAGTGACTTTTTTCATCCTTACTAAAGACTGACATTTTTCATCCTTACTAAAGACTGACTTTTTTCATCCTTACTAAAGACTGACTTTTTTCATCCTTACTAAAGACTGACTTTTTTCATCCTTACTAAAGACTGACTTTTTTCATCCTTACTAAAGACTGACTTTTTTCATCCTTACTAAAGACTGACTTTTTTCATTCTTACTAAAGACTGACTTTTTTCATCCTTACTAAAGACTGACTTTTTTCATCCTTACTAAAGACTGACTTTTTTCATCCTTACTAAAGACTGACTTTTTTCATTCTTACTAAAGACTGACTTTTTTCATTCTTACTAAAGAATTAAATAGATCAAATTAGCAACCAAAAAATCGAAAAAAATTCAATCAATCACTTCATGTTCGTCATCCAACGCCGAGAAATAATTCTCAACTATCTGGGACAATAATGTTCTATTGGCGTCGTGGATCCTGTCCGACTCGAGACACTCCTTGATCATCATCAGCTGCTTGGCGAAGACCAGCTCGCCGCTGTCCAGACACCTGGCCAGCGAGCCGAAGGAGGCGGCGAGGCAGCTCTCGAGAGGTGGCCGCAGGTTGTTCGGGGGTACGGTCCGGCAGAGGATCGGGAGGTACTCGAAAAACATCAGTACATCTGATTCCTAAAAATATCACCAAGTTAAGGGTGAAGTTTTTGTAGAGAATATTTTGTAGCGACAAAACTAAACGTCACCAAATACTGACCTCACAAGTCCCCGGCACAATACACTGCAAGAAGTTCTCGATGAGTCTCTTAGCTGACACGCAAGTGCTAGCCTGTCTCGCGGCTAGCTTCACGCAGCCCGCCTTCCAGAGGTGGCCCCTGTGGAACACCTCGTGAAGGAAGCATAGATCGACGGGCGGGAGAGGCTTGGGGTAGTCCTCCGTGAGGGTGTTCAGGATCGACAGCAGTACAGTCTCTGGATAATCGTATGATGGTGAAGTAGCCTGAAAAGATAGTTAAAGTTAAATGCAGTTTATGGCATGAATGGGCCAGCTTGACCAAAGACACACTACCCACACAGAACAAATCTTAAGTACCATAATGTGGCCCCTTCAAATCTCCTGGTGTTACTGGCAAGTTTCAATGCTTTACAACCCCTAGCTACCTGGACAACACCACTTTTGTATAAAACAAAACAAAATCTATAATATGTGAAAGATTTAAACATCAACTTTTGGCATTTTCACCAATTATTAGCCAATAAAGGATAAGCCTTTCGATATAATGGAAAACCGCAGACGGGCCTAGAAGGGCAACATAGTTCAGATTCTAGAATAGTGTGATGGTGATATACCCCCCTCATCTGAAGGACGGTAAGATATATCCCCCCTCACCTGAAGAACGGTAGGTGATGTCCCCCCCTCACCTGAAGAACGGTAGGTGGTATCCCCCCTCACCTGAAGAGCGGTAGGTGATATCCCCCCTCATCTGAAGAACCATAGGGTATATCCCCCCTCACCTGAAGAGCGGTAGGTGATGTCCCCCCCTCACCTGAAGAACCGTAGGTGATGTCCCCCCTCACCTGTCTCCGGAAGCACTCCATGACCCCCCGCAGCACGCTGGCCACCGGCAAGTGTCCATAGCTCTGCGGCTCCCGGCTCTGCTGGTACACGCCGCTGCGGTAGCCCTTGATCTCGCGCTCCATCAGCTTGCTCACCAGGCTCTGGACGGCGGGGAGGGCGGCCTGGTTCGTGTTCTTGAATACCTCTGGCCAGACCTCACCTTAAAATAAACGACAAATGGACGAAAATAAGCAATAACATGTCAACCCACAAAATTGGCTGTAAATGGCTGAAGAACATTTTTCTTTAATATTTGTAGAGTTTTAACTTAAAACTTCTAATAAAACCATTTTTCATCATGCAATTTATGTATTATGTTAAAAGTTTTGGGTTATATTATATACGAAATATGCAGTTTGTATACATATTTTTTGTGAAAATAAGTAAAATAACTTACATACATGTTGGAATTGCCAAAAACTTGACCAATACATATAAGAAATCATATAAAGCAAGTTGTTCAAAATTTTAAAACGCGTTTTTCTTGAAATGAAATTCGTGTGGGTTGACATGATATTGCTTATTTGCGTTCAAATATGAGTGATGAAATTTATAATGAAAATTTTTTATTTTTTTATTTTAATAAAGTTCTCACAAGGTACGTAGTCCAGCACATCCTCGGGCTTCCTGATAGCGTCAGAAGGTGTCTTGCAGTACGCTGGGGGCAGCTTCACTGTGCGTCGGTATATCTGTAAAGTTTGGGTAGATTAATATGCCAGAAAAAAATAAGTAAACTGACCACAAACAAATCCTCCCCCATCCCCTCTTTGGTGTTAATGTAATACGTGAATTTCTCTTCCTTGTCTCCCTGTCTAAAAATGGAATTCTGTCATTTTCCGCTAAATAGACACGTAGTGTAGTGTCCATGCAGTCTTCTTCCTACCATTATTCTTGGTAATAACCCAGGATCTGCCTATCTTTTTGTCCTTATTTGACGGATTACTAGTTTGTAAACGGACCAATTGCCATCTGACCTCCGCAACCGAATAGCGCACTGGATAAGAAATTACCTATAAAGAGTTAACGATTATTATCAGATGTTATGATAACAACAGGGACTGACAGCTTACCGTGCTCTCCGAGGCAGGGTGGGGAGACTGACAAGAATAATAAGATAACCCAAATTGAATCAGATATAACAATCATCTGCTCCAAGAGGAAATGTCACCCGCAACCGTCGAACGATCTACGGCACCCACGGTATCCTGACCTCGGGGATGTCCCGCAGCTTGTAGTCGTCGAGGCGGTAGAGCGCGAGAGCGTCGCAAGCCGCCCCCACCACAGCGGGCTGGCTGCCCTCCGCCACGAGCAGCCACAGGCGCCGCGCGGCGTCGGCCAGCAGCCGGTCGTACTCCGGCGTGGGCACGCGCAGCGCCGGGATCTCCGACAGCAGCTTGCAGAGACTTGGTGCAATCCATTCAATACTTTATTAGTTGTGGAAGTCTTTCCCAGTAACGCTGAGAGGTGTCACCATTTTGGTACCAATATAAGTTAAACCATGCGCAGTAACACATTTTTGGGTCTCAACCGAATGCGGAATGTAGGGGGCCGCGTAACTATAGCAACGCGGCTACGCTAGACCCGTTTGGTACACTCGCTCACGGTTGTTTTAGTTCTTTAAAAGTAAATTATTAAAAATGAAATAAAAATATAGATTATTTTTGTGAATGCGTGAACATTTAATTTTATTCAAAATAAGGTGTCATCTCTATAAGTGACAGTGATTAATAATATACATTAAAGACGAAAATGTTTGTCTAACATTTTTGTCCATGATTGTACAAGCGCAGCAGAGGCCATTTTGGTTCATTTTAAATTGAGAGAACTATGCTACTGTGTTGTTTTCTTTATACTTTCCAAGATTTATAACTTCTGCTTAGTATTTTTAACCTTTAAATAGACAATAAGTTGATTTATTACTAAGTTTTTGTATTTTTACTCGTAAATCATGATTACTCTGTAATGTGTGGTTGGTACCGAATAAACAATTTTCTCTTTCTACATAATTTATCCTACTATATATAATTCTTGGAAAACTGTTAACTACTATTTTTATATTGAACTCTATTTTTTTGTAGCATTTAAACTGTTGACATTGTATATAAATAGGCAGTCATGGAGACCGCCAATAGAAGTACAAACTTGAAATTTTTAAAATCAATTTTTTTGCAATTTATTATTATAGTACCTATCCATAATTTTTTATAATTTGTGATTTTTCTTATTTTTATGAATCTATGCTTTTTAATGGCATTAATAATATTCCTATTGCCCCTCCAAATAAGCTCGAAGCTTGCGCTAGGAGTGGGTACGACAATAGCCCAAGGGGTCAGGATCGAACCTGCGACTCTCACGTAAACGGAGCGAAGTCGGCCCTTCTACCATTGAGCTATGAAGGCTTCAATAATTTGTAAATTTAAATTATTAACATTCGTCCGGAATCCAATATCCAGTCTCACATAACACGTCACAAGATGCATGTCGGTGACGTACACCACATGTTAGGCCCCTATCAAAAATCGTTCAGCGCGACTAGAGAAGTTCTCACTTGAAACAAAGAACGCCACGAGACTGACCATCCCGACTGACCTGATCTGCACCAGCTGCCGCGGGTCCCGCGCCAGGCGGGGCTCCAGCGCGCGCCACGCGCCGGCGGGCGCCACGGCGGCGGCGCGCCACAGCGACGCCAGCGCCAGCAGCGCGGTGGACGCCGCCGCGCTGCCCGGCTTGTCCGTGCAGCGGTTCAGCAGCGACGATATCGCCGGGACCAGCTCCAGCCCGTTTGATGATGGCCTGAGGAATGCTTGCGTAACATATCACCAGGTCCTACACATAGCTGTTTAACGTACGTACTGCCGAGGATGGCAAAGGGTGGTAATCGGTGGCATGGAGTGAGGTGACAAGGGATGCGGTGGCCAAGGATAGGATGGATGGCAAGGGATGGTATGGAGTGCGGTGGTAATCGGTTGCCACCATGCGATGACATGAAACAAAGTAGCAAAGGGGTGAAAATTAATGGTAGTATATAAAATGAAGAAACCCTGTTATTTAGTTAAGACTATTGTTTACGAAAGGCGTTATTAAAAATTAAATATACGAACCGTAACTCACATATTCTCCTGACAGCCACGGCTTTGGCTATATCGAGCTCCCATTTCAGCTCCCCGCTCTGAGGAGACTCTGCCAACGCTTCTTGAAGGTATGGAAAACAGCGGACCTAGACATAGGTCAACATTAGGGAGTAAGATTTAGGGAGTAAGATTTATGCCGAAAGTTGGATGTTCTGACTGGTTCCCAATGTGGAGGTGTATATCACGTCGGTGTCACCAATGTGGAGGTGAAGATCACGTCAGGGTCACCAATGTGGAGGTAAAGATCACGTCGGGGTCACCAATGTGGAAGTTAAGATCACGTCGGGGTCACCAATGTGGAGGTGAAGATCACGTCAGGGCCACCAATGTGGAGGTGAAGATCACGTCAGGGTCACCAATATGGAGGTGAAGATCACGTCGGGGTCGCCAATGTGGAGGTGAAGATCACGTCAGGGTCACCAATGTGGAAGTGAAGATCACGTCGGTGTCACCAATGTGGAGGTGAAGACCACGTCGGAGTCACCAATGTGGAAGTGAAGATCACGTCCGTGTCACCAATGTGGAGGTGAAGATCACGTCGGGGTCACCAATGTGGAGGTAAATATCACGTTGGGTGTGTTACCACTGTGGAGGGAGGGTGGTATGAAATCCCTCACACACAACGGGAGGATCTCCGACCAGGTGGGTGATATTGCCTGGCGGGTCGAAGCCCTTCGCGTTACGTCGTGTTACAGGAAAAAATAACACATTCATGTTCTGTGCCCCCAGGTGTTAATGTGATGTTAATTCAAAATTCTTTAACAAACAATAATTTTAATACAATCAAAAAAACTCTTTCTCCTTCCCTCTCTCACTTTTCCCTATCTCTGTCTCCCTCGCACCGTCTACCTCTCTCCCTCTCTCTTACCTGAGTTTCAGCTAAGCTCGTATACAGCATGATAAGTAGGGAGGTGGGCACTCCTCTGCCTGATTTCAGTTTGTTCAATATAGCTACCAATGCTGGTACATTCTCCTATAAATACAGAATATTCAGTTAAGAGATAAAAAAATAAAAATTGTATGTCATCAAGACTAAAATGCCACTAATGTTGTTTGTATTTTTGAAAAATTAAAATGCTTGTTATTTTCACAAAAAGAGATTACTAATTTATATAGTAGTAGGTAGTGAACCAGTCTTAAGCGCCACGGGTCGCGGGCTCGGTTCCCACTCGGAGCAGGTGTATTGACCATACAGACATATGTTCCGGTTTGCGTGTGTTTGTCCTTGTCCTTGCTTATGTTTCTGGACCCTTGACACAGGATGGGCGAGGCAAAAATCCTTTATATCCTAGTCGAAGTAATGTATAAGTGCCTACCCGACATGATATTATAGTTCCTTAAATTTAAAATGAACCAAAATGGCCGCTTCTGCGCACGTACAATCATGGACAAAAATGTTAGACAAAAATATTGATTTCGTCTTATTTAAATAGATTTTTATAAAGTGGGAAAACTAAATTAAGTATATAATATTGTTATTGTTTCTTCTAAATTCAATTAAATATTTATTCACTATCGTTATTAATGACTTAAATAGAAAATACAAATAAATAGTATAGAAAAAAGGTATATAGAAAATAATAATAGTTAATGTAAGTTTTTAATCACTGTCACTTATTGGGATGACACTTTATCTTCCCAAATAAAATCAAATGTTTACTACACATCTGACAAAAATAAATTATATCTTAATTTAATATATAATAATTTATTTTTAAAGAACTAAAACAACCGTGAGCGAGTGTACTAATCGGGTTGAGCGTCGCCGCGTTGCTATAGTTTCGCGGCCCCCGTCATACAGCATACGGTTGAGACCCAAAAACGTGTTACTGCGCATGGTTCAACTTATATTTAACAGACTAAAATAGTCCATACATTAAAGCTGTTTAACCCATCAATCTTTTAGCGACCAGCAAGCGAGTCCTCTATTAGCGTCTTGTCAATAAACAATCATAAAATTTCATTTACACAAGATAAAATATAAATATAAAATAAGCTCACCTTCGTAGTAGCCATCAAAGGTAGACCCCTCAAGCACTCCAACTTAACACTTGGACGGGGGTCATTCGCCATTTTATACAAAAGCACCGGCAACACTGTCACTGACACTTCCTTCTTAACCTTCACTAGATCTATTATCAACCTTATTCCTTTTAAAATAACGTCTAAATCACCATTACAGTCCATTATAACACCAATAAAAAAAGGAAGCAAATCTAATTTCAACTGATCATTACAACTTAACAAAGAATCAAACCAACTTCTTAATTTAACGTCATTGTCTCTCAATCTTTCCCAAGTTTCTAGAAGTTTATAATGGATATATAGGTTTCTGTCAACATGTGCCAATGTTTGGAATGTTGTGTTGGATTTTAGATTGGCTATATACAGTCCTGTTTCTTGACTTTTGTTCTGATGTATTTCTAGAATTTTCGAAGCGACTTTCAACGCATTGTTGGTTAAATATGATGGCAGATGGAGCCACTGTAGTGATAGTCCAACAAAAGAGTTTAGACATATCAATGAATATTCATATTTACTTATAATATTTAGACCTGGAAAATAATAATAAATTATTTTTAAAAAACTTAATGGTAGTACACTTTCAATAATTTTTTTTTATGTCATGACGGTTGGTAAACAATTATACAGTCTGTTTGGTAAGTCACCGCTAGCTATGAATGCTCGTGATACTTGAAGTATCAATGTGACAGCCCACCAAGTAATGAGGGAAGGGATGAGATGGGAACAGAGGGGTGGGAGATCGGGCCTCGGAGCTCTGACTCACTACACGAAACGCAGCAGTACTGATACTGTTACTCTACGTCGATTTTCTGTAGGAGGATAGTACTGGGGTGAAGTGCTTACCGGTCGAGCCAGCCCATTTGTGCTGGGAGGCATGGCTCTGCTACTTATAGAATACTTTTAGTTTTCAAAAATGAAACCTCTATAGCTCCACGGTAGAAGAGGCGACACTTCGCTCCGTTAACGCGAGAGTTGCGGGTTCGATCCTGGCCAACTTGGGCTAATGTGGTACCCACTAGTGCAAGCTTCGAGCTTATTTGGGGGGGCAATAGGAATATTAGTAATATCTTGAAAAAAAAAAGGATTGATAGTATTCTTTTGGGCGGTTTTGGTGGGGTGGCATGGGGGTGGTTTATATAGGTATGTAATACTTACACAGATTAAACAATTCATGTAAATACAAGGCAGATGTATTGATTAAGTTCTGCGCCAGAAGCATGACGGTGAAACCGGCTACTGTTTTCAGTTCCGGTGCGTCGATGGCAAAACATCTTTCTATTAGGCTGTAGCACCCGCGAGGGTCACGTCTGGGAAATATTATAAAACAATTAAAAATATAAAGTTTATTATCTGAAAAAATATATTGAAATAGTTTATTCTTCTTCATCCTAGCATTATTCCCAGTATTTTATTTACCCAAGGTCTGTTTATTACTCTTATCCGGATTTGACAGGATACTAGTTTTGACACGGAGCGATTGCCATCTGACCTCCGCAACCTTAAGGGCGAAACAGTAACTCATTTGATAACAGCAAATTAGCTATCAAGAGTTAACGTTTATTATCAGATGTTTTGTGATAACAACCAGGACCGACAGCTTAACGTGCTCTCCGAGGCACGGTGGGGAATACTACCCAGAAGAACAAACCCCCAGACCGAAACAGACATTTGTAACAAACATCTGCCCGAGCGGGAATCGAACCCGCAACCGTCAAGACTAAAGTCATACTCGCTACCCACAACGCCACGACATAGTTAGCTTATTATTAACAATTTTATATATATATATATATATATATTTTAACAACTTGAGTAATAATTGCTGATGAATATAATACAATTGAAATTATTGGTTTCACAAAAATTTTCATCCCTTATTTCAGCCCTATAAAATTATCAACATAGTACTATCTATTTCTATACCAAATTCATAAAAATTGGTTCAGCAGTTTAAGAGTGAAAACGTAACAGACAGACAGAGAGACATAGTTACTTTGACATTTATTATATTAGTATGAATGGATTTCCACCAACTACTTCCTGGGTTTAAATTTAGTAGAAATGCCTTGGTTTTTTTATAAGAATGACCTTCGAAGTACTATAGTAATACGGAATATTGACTTGGAGTGGAAGTACAAAGCTGCTACATTTTGTCTGATAAATAGGAGTGCAGGCCCAAGCACAACACAAGACATAAAGCACATTAATGGCGATAATACAGTTGTAGATATCGGTGTTAATGTATAATAATCGGAAAGCAATAGTAGGCATACTGCTATAACGCTGTCAATATAAGTTGAACCATGCGCGGTAATACATTTTTGGGTCTCAACGGAATGCGGAATGAAGGGGGGCGCGTAACTATAGTAACGCGGCGACGCTCGACCAGTTTGGTACACTCGGTCACGGTTGTTTTAGTTCTTTAAAAGTAAATTTAAAATAATTAAAGAATTTATAATACGAGTTGGAGATTCCGACAATAGTGATTCTGAATTGGATTTCTCAACTGACATAAAAGATCTCACACACAAGTCACAACTCACAAGTCAAGTCACAACTCCTTTTTTTTTTTTTTTTTTTTTACTTGGAGAAATGCAGTTACGCACTCGAGCGCCGGGACGGGTGCAATGGCGCAGGAGGTGTGTGGACTCGGAGCCGAGCCCCTACCCACTAAAACTCCAAGGTCCCATCTAGCGCCATAGTGGGACGTCGCGGGGTCGCTGAAGCATACAACCGCGACGCCCCGGCGCTTGCCCCGAGGGCCCACCGGTGGCGGCAACCTACTGCCGCCATATATACATATACTACATACTAATACATATATACCAATACATACCACCGCGCGTTCCGGTGCTATACAACTTGAAAATTATGTAGAAGGTGTCATCCCAATAAGTGACAGTGATTAAAAATGTACATTAACTATTATTATTATTTTTATATACCTTTTGTCTATATAATTTTTTTTTTCTGTATAAGTAATTAATAATGATAATGAATAAATAAAAAATTGAATTTAGAAGATACAATAACTATATTATATACTTAATTCCGTTTTCCCACTTTATTAAAAATCTATTGAAATAAGACGAAATCAACATTTTTGTCCATGATTGTACCTGCGCTTAAGCCGCCATTTTGGTTCAACTTAAACTAAGGGAACTATACGTCACTTCAGACCTCCTTACTACTCCTTGGGAACTGACCATTAATTACAAAAAACTTCATGAAAGAAATGTAATTTTTAAAGTTACCCATGAGTGACGAGCTCCCCGCAGACCCTGGCGAGCATGGGCAGGAAGGCCAGCACGTGCTCGCGGCGCTGCTGGAATATCGCCGCGTCGCTCACTGCGGAGTAAGCAGCGAATGCTTGCTCCACTTGGTTGGGATTGCAAATCTGAAAATATAAATGTAGATACAGTCTGTAGACATAATTTTTTTTTTATGTAAGATAATTATAATAATAATTTAGTTATAATAATTTAATTACAATAACACTTGACCATTTTAAGCAAGAAAATATTTGGTGGACTTGCCCATCTGCTTAGCATTTTGTTACTTTAAATTCTGTTTAATTGAGTCCATAATAGGCAGCCTGTTTTATGTGACACCAGTGTGGCGTTATGGGTACCGAGTCCACCTTTAGCCACGACGGTTGGAGGTTCGATTTCCGCTCGGACAGATGTTTGCATTGATCTTACAGATATCTGTTTCCGTCTGGTGGTTTGTCCTTGTGGATCCCCTCCACCGTGCCTTGGAGAGCACCGGTTAAGCTTTCAGTCCCGGTTGTTATCACATAACATCTGATAATAATCATTAACTCTTGATAAGTAAATTGCTGTAATTTTTTTACAAGTTTTGACACTGCGGTGATACCTACCTTGCTGACCTCAACAAAAGACCTACCACCAGTGTTACTGATTGCACTGGTGGAATAATCTCTGATGTGACAGTGGTTATCCCAACAGCGGACGATGGGGTCGTCACATCTCGACGCCGGAGAACATTCTCAGAACATATGTTTGCATATATCAAATAGCATATCCTACTATCAATATGAATAGCATAGCAGGAATCGAACACGACCACCAGCACTTAATGCATGCTTACCATGGCCATGTACCGGTCTAGATGGTTGCGTAAAATAATACTGTGCTGATAGGTGCCGTTGTGTTTGATCAACACTTTGGCTACAGTTAATAATAACACAACGACCATGACGAGTCAACACAAGCATGTCTTGGTGTGTTTGTCCATGTTATTGTGTATGTTTTCGGGCCCCCAACACAGGATATAACTATCATAATGGGGGTTATTGATTGTATAGCGTTTATTTATAATGATAACACTTTCTATAGTACATACATTTAACCAGAGTGTGTGTCATTCTTAATATAAACTGTAACGTAAACTTACTGGTTGACAACTGATACAAGCTAGGAGTAAGATGGATTGGGCGTCGGACTGTGGGAGACTCAGTAGAAGTTGCCAGGGCCTGATACTGCGACTACGATGCGGGCTACACGTGAGCCAAAGGAACACTGGTCGGAGGAGTTCTAAGCTGTTTGAAGCGATCCTGAAAAAATTACAGCACATACCCATACTTCATCAATATAATATATTATTCTATTGTATATGTGTATGTGCATTTGTATGTGTGTATGTGTGTGTGTGTGTGTGTATTTAGTAGTAGTCAAACAATTATTACCCAAAATACTAAATAACAGATGTAGGTAGTAGCTAGAGCTTTGACTTTATTTGTTGTTACGAACATTTGGTAGATAAAAGAGTGATCCTTGATAATGCACTACAATAAAAATGTCAGGATTGACAAATTCAATCACTACTTCCCAGAATAGTTTTAATATAGAAACTAATAGATAATAAATCAAAGTGGTCAATACAATGTTGTCCAAGCTCAATGAAACATTGGGAACCAATGGTCTAGCCCTAGTCTAAAGTGTACTAAATCTACCTTTGCTTCTTACTTCAATTGCCTCCACATCTATTTGCCCTCAAATTTCTGAATTAAATTTACTCACGTATATTCAGGATGTGTACACAGTGCATGCATTTGAGCCAGCACGTCGTCTTCAACCTCCTTATTTTTCTCCAGAATTGTGATAAAAGGGTGCTGAGGGGACCGAAGAGAGAATTGACACTTGTATTGTTGTCCAGGGATTAAACGGGACTTCAGATCCAAAACTAAAAGACCAGCCATTGTTGAAATGATTGCAGAATAATTACTGTAATAATAAAATAACTCTTTAATTTACACATATTCACAGTTTCACATCTATATAACTATATGTGTACAATTAAATAAAATTGTAATCCAAATTTACAGATTTTCATTAAATACATATGAAAATACATACATACATAAATTAAAAACAATAGACTGTGTTTGTTCCTAAACGGCTAATCTTTGAAACAGCTGGATCCCTTTTAAAGGAACTTTCACTGGCAGATAGCTAATGTTATAAGAAGTAACTAAGGCCACTTTTATTTTAGAAACTTTCATTTTTTAGGGTTCCATGCATTAAAGAAAATTCGGTTTTCGGTGCAGCTACTTTTATAAAATATATAGCTTCATTTTTAAGTATCAGAACTTAACATAATTATACTAAAATTTTAATAATTTATTAATTACTAGCGGTCCGCTCTGGCTTTACACGGGTATAAAATATATAGCCTAATTTACTGAAAAAATTATTAAAATCGATCCAGTAGTTTTGATTTATTCATTACTGCCCGTGGCCGCACGCGTTAAATGTAATTATTTACGAAATCACATTAGATACCTCAAAAAATTTTTTTTTGTCTCCACTATTCAATGGATGTTATTATACATATAAACCTTCCTCTTCAATCACTCTATCTATTAAAAAAACCTTATCAAAATCCGTTGCGTAGTTTTAAAGATTTAAGCATACATAGGGACAGAGAAAGCGACTTTGTTGTATACTATGTAGTGATGATACTACTTACTGCGTGCTTGGAAGTAAAGTTACGACTGTCGACAAAGTATGCGCTATTTCTAATACACCAAGTTCTACCAACGCCAGCAGACCCTGGCACGCAGTCAGGCTCACCATGCAATCAGTTGACGAGCATTTATCTCTTAAATGTTTTAATTCTTCATTCTCCAAAACGAATTTCTGTCGCTCTCCAGGCTTATACTTTGCTTTTATTGTGGTTATCAATTTATCAATCGCATTTACTATTAATACGCTATTATTCGTTTTTAACTTATATTCTATTTCATCCATTGCTTATTTGTCTTGTAAAAATTAATATTATGTATTTAATTCTTAGCCGGCTAACAGCTGTTCAACTTCTGAAAATTGGAATACGGAATTCAATTTTCAGATGTCATTTGTGACATCCTCTGTCATCGGGACATATCAGCTGTTTCTTGAAACTTGATTTCGTTTTGAAACAGTTTTTGCTTTAATCTTACCATAATTAGTGTAAATAGATAGCTTGTACATAAATATATATTTATTTTAACAGTCTCGTCTTGTTATATATTTTATTGCTTTTGCCTTTTGTTTTTTAAGGTTGACTAAATTATACCATCATCCGCTTCGTGTGCTACAAATACAAAAACTTTGAATTCGAGTGGTCACTTTCTTATCTCCATTCTTATCTTTACCCTCGTACATGCGCCCTTTTATTTTTTTTAGTTTGAATTAGTTCATCATTCAATTTTTACTTTTCTAGATTAATATCCAATAATCCAGTTCCCAGCAACCATGCTAAATCTTGTCAATGTCACATGTCACCTGTGTCACATTGATGTATTATTTTGTCGTAGTACTTCATATTTGTAATAATTGTGTTATTTGCTATAATCTCGGGCGTATCCTTTACAACATACTTTGAAAGCCATAAACCTGTTTTAAAAATGTCAACTCCACCTCGAGAGACAATACAAAAACAAATTCAACAGGATTGGGCGAACAGGGAGTACATAGAAGTTATTACTGGAAGTATAAAGAAAATTACTGATTTTCTCAATTCCTTCGGTAAGCTAATTTCCAATATGATGAATAGAGTTATTACTTAAAATGGTATCTTCTATAACAGTTAGCTCTATAGTTTATCCCAATTAGTGTTTGGGTAATAGTAGACTTAATAAAAAAAAGTTAACTTGCTCCTGCTTGTAGAAGCTACATGCAAGTGACAAAAATATAAAATAATAAGTAAATATAATATTGGTTCTTTTTTTTAATGTATCACAATGAATTTTGCTTTTTTTTAGACATGTCCTGCCGGTCACGCTTGGCTGCATTACATGAAAAGTTAGTTTCACTAGAAAGGAAAATTGATTACTTGGAGGCTTGTGTGAGTATATCTTATTAGCTTTGCAATTATTTTTGTAAAATATATTTATTGCACATAAAATATTGCTAATATTTCTATTATTATTTAAGGTAGAATAACTCTGGAAATGGTGTTAGCTACCTAGCCGGCCTTGCGCAATAAAAGGCCAACCATCAGTAAATTGTTGGTACATCATCTGACTTGTCAAATAATATTAATATTTTTATAACTTTTTATAGGTAACCAAAGGTGAAACTCTGACATAAGGGAAATGGAATATAATTATGGATACTCAACTCCTTATTTATAATAATTTCATACTTATTTTTAGTTTAAAAACATACTACACAGAAATAGCTCAAAAAATATTGACTTAAGTTGATGACATGAATCATAAAAAAACTCAGAAAAATGTCCAAAAATTTGCAATAGCAACATTAAAGGTCCATTTTTTTATTGACCATGTAGACAAAAACTGAACCCTTTACATATTACATTATTATTATTATTTAAGAAAATCCCTTTTTCTATAATATTTAAAATAAATAGCTAAGTCTTTTTATTTTTTAAGATGTATAAGTAGAATGACTGAAGTGATCATATTATCAAAGGCTATATTCAGCATTTTTTACATAAGAAGTTTCCTTCTATTTTTGTTTATGTTTACCATAGTGTATTCGCGTTCAGAAATATCACTAAACCGTGGTAAAAAATAACAAAGTAGGGGTATCGATAAGAAAATCAATTCCAATATTTAAAAAAATAAATTTTTTTGAGAAAAGCACTTTTTTCTTCATGAGATAAATTTACAAAGGTCGAAATGGCTTTTTATGGGACAATAGTACCTGTTTTCGTAAATAAAATACGAGCGCACCATATTATTACCCTTTCTATTCTATTTTAAACACATTCACAGTTTCGAAACTAAGCATAATAGTTATGTACCATATTTGGTACACTGGACTGTTAATGTGTTAAAAATAAATTTAAATTTTTCTTGTATCTATCGTCTACATATGTAGAATATACGTTTTCCAGTTCAATTATGCCATATACCCTTTTTCTGTTTTCGCATAGTCACAAAAGATTTTCTTCTACTTATTAACATCTGCTAGGTATATTTTTCTATAATTTTTTTTTGCAAACGTTAAAGTGAAGTAACTTGGAGATTTATGTTGTGACTTACTTTTTTTTTTACACTTCAACTGCGCAATTTGTACTTAGGTCCAAAATTTACAATGATCTGATTCGTTAATGGAGTTAAAACGATTAGTAAAAACTGAGTTACTAAATAATGAACCACTATTTTCTGAACGCAAATAGACTCTTGTCCATTTTCACTAACGACAAACAAGGCGTCGTTAAATGTAATTATGTTACTGTAGCAATGCAATGAACTTAAATATAAGTCATTTTTTTACATGTGAATACCTATATACTATAATATTAATGACTATGACTCAAGCTTTTAAAATAATTTATAAGTTTGTCCTGACTGCCAAAATGTAGAGAAATATTGTTGAAATAAAATTGCTTTTCAAACCTAATTTTGTTTTTTTTTTAATTATAATTATGTAGTGCTAAGGGCAGACGACTACTTCACCTGATGGTAAATCAAAATTAGTTCAAATGCGAAGGCGGTTGCAATCTAGAAACACAGAACACATATCGCACCCTTAGAACGAAAATGACGTAACTGAAAAAGCAATGTTTTGGGAATCAAAAAAATAAGTTTTAAAATATGACACATGACACCTGCACAATCTTTCGTGTATTATAATTATTTCCTTGGTTATTTATTTATGCTCGAATATGTTTGGACTATTGTTTATTCATTAAGAATTTCGTTTTAAGTTATTTTATGCTGATAATTAAATTTTCGTTTTTTATTTGTGCCGTTGTGTTTTGTTTCATTTTAAAGGTGCGATATGTGAACTCTATGAGTTCAGAAGGTCACCTGCACTAGCCGACCAGCCAGGCACCCCCACTAAGATTGTCTTAGAATTTCTTCTATGGACATATCCAAGTCGATGATAATTGAATAACTGCTGGTCCAATCCTTTTAAAAATATTATATATATATATATATAGGTATACTAAAATTAACCGATTCACAGTCCGATGTACGGATGTACCGAATGTGGTACAAGGCCGGGACTGCGACACAGGTTAAGTAGGGATAATCATTTTTAGTAATTTTTAGGGTCCGACCGAAACTGGTTTTTCAGCCGAAACCGAAACCGAAACCGAACTTTCGGCCTGCCTCTCAGTTTCGGCCGAAACCGAAACCGAAACCGAAACTTTTAAAAATATTTAAAATGCGTTTTTTTACTGAAATTTTTTTGAATTTCAAGTTTTTTTAACATTTATTTGCATGTATACATTCGTAGCCAACTAATTAGGAACGGAAAATAATTTGGTTAAATATTTTAAAAGTTTAATTTTATGAGATACTGGTTGTTATAAAGTATACTGTTCAATTGTGTGTACTTTTTAAAGCTAAGAATATTTAATGGTGGTTTAAAAAGAAATCTCTGACATCGAAATTGCTCATTTACTGGCTGAGCATCTAATTAGGGACAGCAAGAGTTAGTGTTTTAATTTCGATTTTTAAAAAATAAACCTGAAATACAAAGGCTATAATTTTAGATTGGCCTGCCAATAGCCTAGAGGTGAATTTTTTGGAATATTTGTGGTACAACAAACTGGAAATTTAAACCATCTCTATAGTAGTTCCAAAGACGCCTGGAAGTAGTTCAGTAACGAAACTTGGCATTACTTGATCCAGTCGATGCCGCGGCGATGTCGATATGGCTATAGCTAATAATGGCAATCATATTAATTTTTAATAGAAAACGTTGCTTTTTAGTTGAATTTTGATAATAAATGTACATTTTTCTCTTCTATTACATTCTGCGTTCATTATTTGTAATGTTTTCTTAAGTGTCCCTAATTACTTGTCCAGAGTTATATTAGCACGAAGGAGAAGTAAAGTTGAATTTTAATTGTTGTTATTTTTAATTACAATCCATTCCAAAATTTAATAATTCTATTAAGAAAACATTGGTTAAATGATGAAGATCAGATTAACATTAAAAAAACGTAATGAAGACTTAATGTAAACTGAAATTATAAATATAAATAAATGTTACTCTTATTATACCAATGTCACTAATTAGTTGACCACCACTGTATATAATATAGACATGTAATAGAGTTAAATAAAATAAATACTAAAAATTCATTAAAGTCATAACCATTATTGTCGTTAACATACAGGACATACTATTGGGAAAAAACTTAAAAAATCAAACAACTTGTAGTTAGATATACTAGGTACATAAGTAACTAGTAGTACGTTGTGTTCATAATATTTTAAAGATCAATCTAATACTTATTTCTGGAGATTTTTTGGCCGCGTTAGCGAGCGGTCACGAATTGGCTGCGATGTTTACCGAACAACGCACGAAAACTCACGAACAATCTAGTTTCGGCGGGGCCGAAAGTTTCGGCTATATTTTGGCCGAAACCGAAACTAAAGCCGAAACTAGGTTTTTTGGCCGAAACTAGCCGAAACCGAAACCGAAACCGAAATTTCGGTCGGTCACTAGTAATTTTGAGATAAGAAAATTCGGTACCTCTCAATGAATTTATTCGAGGCTTACTGCAGCTAACAAACAATTAATAATTACTGTAAATTAATTTATCCAACACTGCCAAACAGTCAAATCGTATAGCTAATGCGGTGAATTACCTGATATATTTTAGAATATTTATTCCTTTTAGAGGGCCAACCTTATTGTGAACCATAATAAATAAAACAAAATTAATTGACAAATATCGGTGAGAAGAACTAAGAAAAAAAAAACAGTTATGATTCAGTTTAACGATTTAATGCATATTTTACAATATATATTTTTTTTATTCCATTGTATAATTTATGGCATTATATTGCTTCAAACATTACAGCCACACCCTGTCCGCCGCCGCAACTCGATGCAGCAATCGCTCGCTTTGCTTTACCACAGCTGTTAACACAATAAGTTTTTTCTATATTATCTATGGTAAAATTATACAAGTATAATCAAATCTTTCAATGTGGCAACACAGCAAAGTCAAGAAAAAAAATTACAAATCGGTTTGCCGTACTGTCCTTCATAGAATGTTGCAAGTACTGACATCTTTATCGTACCCTGAACAAAGCACAGGGGATCCTCTTAAGAGTTAAAGTTGATTTTGTCCGGGTGTTGTTCAAGTTAAGCCGGAAAACCGAGCCACTTAAAAACATTCTCGAGACGGTGTGAACGCTACTAAACAAGGTACCGTCTTCGCCGGTATTTTGTGTCCTGTCTATGAGTGCTCGTGTGCACTATAGTGCGTGTTGAGAAAAACGTAACTGTTTTAGTATATAATAAATTAATAATCACTACCATGTCAGGATTGTTCGTTTTATGCCACTGGTTATAAAATATTATTAATTTTTGAATTAAAAAAAATAAATGATGTTATTCTTTAAGATGTTAAGCAATTACCGCCGCCTATTAACATCTGCAACACCAGAGGACATGCAGATGCGTTGCCGACCTTTTTTAGGATACAACTGGTTATACGCTGTCTGACCTCGAAACGCGGCTGACCAGTCATTTCATGAGTTTTTCACCAACGTACGGGGGTAGCTAACCAGGCGGACCTTTTTTTTTAAGCTCTACCAACAGCATGTACATGTCTTAGAATTTCCTCCACGACGTTTTCTTTCACCGTTAAGCACGGTATAAATTTGAAACACAAATGAAGCATTTGAAAACTCAGAACGGCATGCCCGGATTTGAACCTGCATCTTTCGCTTAAAGTCTACGTTTTCGATCCATTGACCCAAATGGAATCGCGGCTTAAAATTTGATATTATAATAAAATAAATGTATTTATAAGTATAATATAATATATATATACTTAAGATTATGGACAAGTTGGACTGCCATTCTGGCGCCAGTCGCGGCCACAGGGTTCCCAAGAGCTAGAGCACCGCCGCTGATGTTTATTTTGTTTTGTTCTATATTTAGTTCTTTAAGCGTTGCTAGGGTTTGGGTAGCGAATGTTTCATTTATCTGAAAAAATAAAAATTTCAAAAAAACTCATCTATAACTAGTAATTAGCACTAAAATGTATTAGCTTTTATGTTAAAATTAAATTATAGAAGTTAAAATATACTAAAAAAACACATACGCACCTCAAACAAATCTACACTCTTAATGTCAACACCAGTAACTTTCATTAAGGCTTTGACAGCGGGTACAGCTGCCAGACTCGTGGCCAGTGGGTCGACTCCCACACTCGCCCAGCCCGACACCCTCGCGAGTGGGCGCAAACTGTTGCGAGTGACTGTATCTTCGTTAGCTAGGATAAGAGCTGCAGCCCCGTCTGCTGGTAACTAAGAAAAACCCCGATAATGATACAGTGTGCTCTTAGAATATGGGCTAACTAGTCGAGGAACTTCTGCGTTGCGAATAGCGAGTCGAATTGTGAGGTATCCAAAAGAATGAGTGGTACCGATTTTACTGCTCACGAGCAAGAAATGTTAGGGTGTGTTCAAAGTAATATTCTGTTTGAAGTTTTGTTTGAGTTTGAAACGTTTTTAAGGATACCAACGGAACTCTATTCCTAAGTCTCCGATGTCCTCCGTGTGTACGTTCGTCTATCAGCGGGCTATATCTTACTAACCGTAATAGGTAGAGCGTTGAAATTTTCACAAAATGTGTATTATAAATAAAATTGAAAATAGAACCCTTAGGTATACAAGAAAATTAATATTTTATTAATCATACCGATGAATTTAAAGATGTCACCACAGAACCGTCTTGAAGTAGAGTGGGTACGCTTTCTATTTTATTCAGAGTAATATCAGGTTCATTTAGCTCATCTTTATAAACTCGGATTTCTTTTTTCCCTATGGTAGCTTTCAAACTTGCGATTTCATCGCTTCCTACGCCAGACTCTTGACCTGAAATATAAAGCGGAATTCATAAATTAGCACGTTCGTGCTCTGATCACTGGTAGCTCTGTTGATAGCACTAATTATTAAATATTTACCAGAAGACCCATAGACACATGAGAATAGATCACGCTAGTATAATAGGACGGTAAGTAAGTTGACGCTAAAATTCCATAAAAGAGAGCGAATGATAATCCTTGTCTTTTCTAGTGTGGATGAGACTTAGCGAGCGGACACGAAACCCCCCGAGCAGACGCTCTTCACTCGCGAGCGAGCATGAAGTGCTTGATCGTAGCTAAAAAGAGAAGCAGCGTTGTAAATCGTTCTCTTTTTACAGATCAACGCACATCACAACCACTTCTTCTGTCTATTCTTATATGATAGAAATTCACGTATATTGATATAGACATTATAATTATGTTCATATTAATTAATGTTATTCGCGAATTTACGCGTAAAAATTACCTTTTTCGGTGCTTGACGTTTCGCTCAGGTTGCAGTGACCGTGGTCACAAGCAGACCGCTGCTTGTACCGCGCGTAAATTCCCGAATAACATTAATTAATGTGAACATGAAACGCGGTAGTTAAAAAAAAAAAAATATTATAATTATGACCAATTTATTGTGCTTTGAGTTTTATAATTAAATTAATTTGAGCATGCTTCAAAATATTCACCTGCCTTCCATTTCATATGACTTTCCCAAGCAAAATCATCCGCCATTTCTCTGGTTATATTATATCCCTTGGCAACATCATCTGCCATCTTTTGCAATGTTAATCCTGTGTAACTGTCGATAAAGTGCTGTTTTATGTGGTCTTCTAAATGGTATGCAATACCAAGGGTTGCACCAAATCTCACGTTACGGACGAGATATGGGAGCGACGACATGATCTCAGTTCCTCCTGTTAAACTGACCGCAGCTGAACCTGTCAAGATGTCCTATAAGAAAAAGAACTATCGTAGGTTTATACTTTAAAAAAAAAAAAACAAAAAAAAATACATTTTGGCTTTCTCATATATCTATATCTAGACATGGTAGGTTCTTATATGATCTATAATACTATTATCGAAGGCTTTATTTTTAAAAGTACTATTGGATGTGGTTAAATTAAAATATATACACTGTCCTAAAGTCAGTTGTAAATTCACACAATAAAATTAAGAAAAAGAATTGTGTAAAGTATTTGTTACGAAAAATCAAATACAGATCTCAAGAAAAGAAAAGTCCTATGAAGTTTTATATACATAATACTAGTAATTCTAATATAATTATTACCATAGCACCTGTGATGATCGACTGCAATCCTGACCCGCAAGCCTTATTCACTCCTAACGCAGGCTTATCAATGGAAACTCCTGAATAAATACCGCAATATCGCGGAGTTTTACCTCCATCGCATTGACTAAGCTAAAAAACATAAAATTATATTAACCTTCATGCTAATATTATATAATAAATATATATAAATACTAACAAAATTAACGTTTCCGACAATAGTGCAATCAACTAAAGCAGAATTTAGACTGGCGGAATGTAAGGCGTCCTTTGCTGCGGCAGCAAAAACATGTGAAGCTGGCAACTCTCGGAGAGAGCCGCCATATTTGCAAAATGGTGTTCTTTTCGCGCCAACCACGAAAATACCTGTCAAATAACTTTTAGTCAACAATCATTTAAAATGTTTAAATTAAATTTTATTAAGACTTGATAACTTGAGAATGTCATTAAAATTTTTACTAAACTTTTTATTATAAATATTATTATCAATCTACATTTATAGCGATAATATATTCAAAGTTTTTATTTATATGATAAGTAAATTCCTACCTTTAGAAGTGAGTGCCATGACGTTACACAAGCTACTGATAAAAATGATATAAATTATAGAGGAATTAAAATAACCTAACAGGTACGATTGTTTGTTTGACGAACGTTGAACTGTTTTATCTCGAATGTCTTATGTAAATTGTGCGTTGTTTGCTTAATTCTCTTTTTCCTTTTGTTACTGTTCTAAAAATCCGTTAATTATCATCATATGGACAGCGGCGTCTCAGTGAGACAGAGATAAAAAAAAACGGTGCACACTCAACGGCCCCCATTAGGATAGTGATATCCTGTGTCGGGGTCCGGAAACACATACAAGGAAAAGGAAAAATACACCTAGACCGGAACATATTATGCTCCGAGCGGGAATCGAGCCCACGACCTGTGGCGTTTTAAGGCAGGTTCGCTACCGCTGCGCCACAACGTATAACGATAATAACGATAATATTATTAATTGTTGTTTCTAAATCTAGTCATAACATTAAATTCAAAAACCGCTATCGACTTCCGAAATTCTTTATTTTTCAATCAATTATTTTCATTAAAAGATTTTGTTCCAACAAAATCTAATGTTTACTGACAATTCACGATCGTATGTTCCTAAATTTGAATCCAATGTAAGTAGAAAGCAATTAAAATTAATATTAATTATTCAATGATATGATTTTTTTACAACCCTGTCTTCATAAATAAAACCAAAGGCGGAAGAAGGAGGTACATACTTATATGTACATATATAACAGTAAAAAAACAATAATCGAATGGTAAAAATTTAATAGAAAAATATAAATATCAAACACCATTTTTAAACATTTGAAAATAACATATTTCTTATTTTTTTTTATATTAAATTAAATAAATCAAACTGTTTCAATCAGTAATGCAATGCCTTGCCCGCCTCCAATGCACGCTGAACCGATGCCCCTTTTTAAGCCTCTTCGCCTGTATAAAAAAAAATCAGAATGTAAATTCTATCGTAGATTCAATTACTTCGAGCGTTTCAATAAAAAAAAACACTATTTATAGATATTCGGCTCAACATAAAGCATGTGCCACATATTAAATTCAACTAATATCAAATTTCGTGCAATAGTTTTTGAGTATTTTCTATGTAAACATTAGTGAGCTACAATTTATTATATGCATATTATATTGAATTAGATTATCGCTTTAAAAGTTGCAGGGGTTTTACGTGAATCATTGTCAGTAGAAAGCCTTGCGTTACGCAGTTAAAAAAATTAATAGGATACCTTAGTTCATGAGCAAGATGCGCCGTGATCCTGGCACCTGAAGCACCAAGTGGATGTCCGATGGCTATCGCTCCTCCATTCACATTCAGCTTGCTTTGGTCCAGGTCTAATGCCTTCACACACGCTATAGTCTGAGCGGCGAATGCTTCATTAATCTACAACAATATAAGAAACTATATCTATACAAATATATAAGTGTCTGTTTTTAATTCCAAATTAACAGCTTTTCACTACGGCATTGGCAGATAGCTGATGTTATAAAGAGTAATTTAGGCAACTTTTGTTTTAGAAAATGTATAAAAAAAATCATATAAAGCAAGTTGTTAAAAATTTTCAAACGCGTTTTTCACGATATGACATTCGTGTGGGTTGACATGGTATTGCTTATTTGGGTCAAAATATGCAATACAGAAAAATCGGTTCACCACGCTAGCAAAGTCGTAAGCACAGCTAGTACCATAATAAAATATATAGATACAGGCAAAAAAGATGTAGTACTGAAAAATAGACGATTGTTTAGTCACTATTAGGATTCGACTTATAAATTTTTATTCGACTTCATAGATTATTCCTATATATGTGATCAGTTACCTCAACTAGGTCCACATCGTTCAAGGTCAGTTTGGTAGCAGCCAAAAGGCTCTGTATCGCTGGGACGGGGCCAATTCCCATCACACTGGGGTCCACTCCTACGAAGGACCAACCTAGGAGACGAGCTAAGGGCTTCAATTCGTGCTGCTGTAGCGCTTCCTCACTCGCTAGAATGAGGGCTCCAGCACCATCGTTGACACCCTAAGGAGAATAAGGCATTCTTAACGCTTACTCCAAATGTACCTATTCCCAAAATATCAATTAATACATTTTCAAAGGAAAGACTGTAATCCTCTCCACGAGTGTGTTCCTATATAATATTAACATTTTCTGAGAAAATCTAATTAGTTTTTAAATAGATATATACACCTGATAGAAACGGAATAAGTCTGAATTATTTTAAAGCAAGCTTAAAAAAAGACCCGGTCATCAAGATTTCCACTACTAAAATTAATACGAATCGGCTACTGATTTTGACTATGAACCTCGAAGTGCTTATCAGGACTAATCATTTTAGGTATGCCATTTTAAATAACTATGACTTGTTGATTAATGGGCAGTTATATGTTTTTAAATTTAAAACCTCACCGAAGAGTTCCCTGCAGTAACAACGCCGCCTTTTCTAAAGAGCACAGGTAGCTTGTGGAGAGCTTCGAGAGTTGTATCCGGTCGTGGATGTTCGTCTTTGTCCATAACCACTTCCTGTTTCTTAACTTTAATAGATACCGGCGTAATTTCCGCCTTGAAGAAACCGCCATCGTGTGCTGGGTTTAAATTTCAGTATCGTTAAAATGGTACTTATATGGATAATGTTAGGAAGTGTCAAATAGCTGTGATGATAGAAAACGTAGAATTTAACCGAAGGTTACTGGTTCCAATTTTCAAGTGCTTAATTTATGTTTCGAATTTATCTAGTGCTTAACGGTGAATCTAATCGTCTCGCTTTATAATGCGGTAACCTGCAAATTCTGAGGCATGTATATCCGCCAATCTTAGTGATGGTGATCCTAGTGATGGATTGGCGGTAGAGCTTAAATGCCGGCCTGGTTAGCTACCACCATGCGCTGATGATAATCTCGAGAAGTAACTTCGTGCAGCCGAAATTCGAAGTCAGCCAGGGTGTTACGATGCACCTGGCATCTAAATAAAAGGTCTGCAACGCACACTCTATCACGTTGTTGAAATTCATGGGGGGCGGTAATCGCTTTACATGAGGTGAACCTCCTGCCTGTTTTACCATGTTAACATAAAAAAACTATTAAAAAGCATGAAATCAATTAAAAACGTAACTTACCAGCTTTCCACTTCTTCTGTGACTGTATTGCAAATTCATCGACCTCTCCTCTCATGATACTATATTTTTCCGCCAAATTTTCAGCTGTCTGTGGCATCGTGAAGTTACAAAATGTATCAAGTGAACTCGTCGTTAAAGAGTCTTCGAAATCCACTTTCACACCTAAAGGAGTCCCAAAACGAATGTTCCGTACAAGAAACGGTACAGCCGACATGTTTTCTGCGCCACCAGCTAAAGATATTTGGGCAGCTCCTGTGAGAATATCCTAAACGAAAAATATTTTAAAGTGTTAAACACTTAAATAAATAAACGCTACACACTCAACGGCCCCATTACGATAGTGATATCCTGTGTTGGGGGTCCGGAAACATAGAAGGACAAGGACAAATAATTTAATAATTAAATCGCATCCAAAATGTCGCATCCAATAATTTTGAACACGATTGCCGTTATCCTTCTAAAGTTTAAAAATGTAAATATAGCAGGGTTTTTCTTTTGATTTTTAATCTGACAGCTAAAGTGATACAAAAAAACTTCAAAAGAAATTAGGCCCAAAACTGTAGCAAATAAAAACCAAAAAGCGATGAAGAAATACCTGTGCACTGTTGATGACAGCTTGAAATCCTGAACCGCAAAGTCTGTTCACACCTAGTGCCGGCTTATCATTTGGTATTCCAGATTTAAGAGCACCATGACGGGGTGCTAAGCCACCGTCCGAACTACCACTCAGCTAAAAAAAGAAATGTCAAAACCTTTACGAAATGTCTTGTTAATAAATAATAATCGTAAATATTAAATTAAATATTTTCTACTACAGTTACGACGCAACGATAGCTAGCCTGCCTCAAGAGCCAAAGGTCGCGGTTTCGATTTCTGCTCAACTCAAAACAGTAGTAGAGCCATGGTCCTTCCAGCAAAAAAGGGTGGGCTCGTTAAAACATATAACTTGCTACGTTAAAAAAATTTGGTGTTACAAAGTGTTATGTAATATTTTTAACGGCTGTGTGGAAGAGGCCTAAGATTTATCGAATGAACATAATTATTATATGTACGTTTGTCGTTTAGTAGTATAATACTTACTGTATTAACAACTCCAACATTAACAGTATCTATAAACGCGGGTGCCACATTACTGACTTTTAATGTATCCTTAGCTACAACCGCGAACAAATCAGAGGGATGCATATTTTTCAACATCCCACCGAATTTTCCAAACGGTGTACGCTTTGCTGCCACTATGTACACCCCTGACGGACAGAACAGTTAAAATATTACTAATAATTTCCAATAATTATTTAATAAAAATAATAAAGTGGCTAGCATTGATGGAATGTCAAAAGCCGAAGCCTTATTAGACGCATTTGTCCAACGCTGGTTGTACGACGTGTGAAGATGATCATAAAAGTGTCAATTTTGAACTTATTTAATAAATAAATAAGTTTATTTTATGCACTGCCAGAATTTTATAATAAAATCAAATATATTGCCCCATAAAAGAATTTGTAGTTCAAAAATCAATTAACTGTGTACAAAACGATTTCTTTTACCACTTCTCAACTTAGTTAAAAATTAAAATTATTTTTAGTATAAAATAGGAAGTTGATTGTGATAGGGTTTGAAAATTCGAAACAATATCCATTCAAAAAACCAAAATTATTCACTAGTCATTCGCATCGACAATCACCAGTTACATTTAATTAATTTTTATATTTTAAATTTAATTAAATTTGAAAAAAATTAAAATCATATTCCTTAATTACATTTTAAAATTTAACGTAATTGAGATGTTATCATCTAACATTGATATTGTATTTAATCATTAATTATTCGTTAGATTATTTGTAGATAATTCGATTGCTCTTGAAATTAATGTACGACGTACGTTGACCTTAGTCCTTAGCTGTCAAATTATGTTTGTCAGCTGTTTCTTAAAACAATGACGTAGTATTTAACATTAGAATTTTAGTAAATAAAACATATAAATAATATAATTGTACACATAACAATTGTATAATGTAATACAAACTAAAAGATATCAACACAATATTCAGGCTATAGGTATTATTTAGTCAATACAACAACTATGATTATATTATATTCATCTTTGATCACTTCTATATTACGTGGAATTTTATTCAAAT
Source organism: Hestina assimilis (assembly GCA_023373885.1). Classification (NCBI taxonomy): domain Eukaryota; kingdom Metazoa; phylum Arthropoda; class Insecta; order Lepidoptera; family Nymphalidae; genus Hestina; species Hestina assimilis. Next base: position 13,357,981 of record CM041756.1, read on the forward strand.
AATTTAATATGTTTGCAAAGCAAATAGTTTAAATAAAATTTGATTAATTGTAATTACCTTTATTTACAGCAACGGCCATCCTTGAATAAGTAGTAAACACAAATAAATAAATTAAACAGTAAATAACAGTGACTGGCCGGCACGAGCGTCGGACCGGCTTGGGCAAAAAATAATGATAATAAGACGTTTACGACTTTATGATTCGTACTTCGAGTTTGTGTTGATTAAAAGTGTATGTTTTAAAGGTAAATAACCTTTAAACTTCGTAGTACTATATTTTGTTGCATATTTAAATATAATTATAACGTATTTTGTATTTATTTAAGGGCTTAACTTTTAAGTAGCGCTTGACTTAAAAATACTTTTTAAAAGTTGCTTGTGATTTTGAATACCGTAGTTTTTGATAATCTCACGGCAACCTAATATTTTTAGAAAAAGTATCCTATAGGTACTTTAATCCAGTTAATAAAAAAATATTTTACTAAATTTCATTCAATTCCGTTAATCAAAAATTCAAAATATGGATTTTGAATTTATGAATTCCTCACAAACTTTCACATTTACAAGGGATTAAACTATAATTTTTGTCTGTAGGTTTTCACACCTTAACTGTCCAGTGATCCAAAAACGTTAAACGGCAATTTTTGAAATATTATGTCTAATATAGAAACGGTGAATGTGTTACGGACGTATGGATGAACAGGAAGAAAAAATGACCTTGAATCTTTAAAAAAAAACAGTAGAACTTCTGGATACATCGAACGAATTTATCAAAATGAAAATATTCAATTCTAATTCTACATTTTTCTTAGACATTTTGCTTTTTGTGCTATCATTTTACAATATGAAAAATCTTATTTTATTCCGAGTAATATTTGGACATTGGACTTATTAATTTTGTTTGTGAATCGTGTGTGGTTTTCATTATCTTTATTGTTTGATATAAAATATGATAACTTAAAAGATAACAATATTTAAGGAGTTTACTTTATATCCACCTGTAGATAGTACTCTTCTTACATAATATTATTTATGATAGAGCGAAGCGATTTTTATGAAATAAATTCTAAATATTACTCTAGGAAACGATGTAATTTTCTTAATTTAGCATTTTATTACACAAAACGCACAAAACTTTGTAGTTTGGTATGCGTGCACAAACACAGTCAGAGAGGAAGACATTTATAAAAATCATAAAAATGTTTAAATATTTAGCTCCAATTAAAATAACGTTATATATATTGAGTATGTAAATTGTAGTAAATATCATTAAAAATTTAAAATGAATTAAAACTTTCAAAAAAACTTTTGCGGTATATACAATAATATTATTTACGCTAGTGAAACAATCATACTACTTAATATAATATTAAAAATTTAATAGAAAAAAAACCATAAGCACTTAAAATATGAGAAGAATATAATATTTCAATTAAATATATCAGACTGTTTCAATGAGTAATGCGATGCCTTGCCCGCCTCCAATACACGCCGAGCCGATTCCCCTTTTTAAGCCTCTTCGTCTGTAAAAAATATAAAACTTCACAAACTCAGAATAAGAATACATATATGTTTAAGAACACTTGGAACATGGAACGTTAGTACAAAACAATTTTTAAAAGATATCACATCCCGACGCATTGCCTCCACAGGTGGCTGGTTCATTTTTCGTTCAAAGATTCGGGATGACAATGAAATCGGGGAAATGCGGCTAGCATTCTTGCCACCATTCCCCGTGGACATGATATTTACAGTTGTTATTATTTGTAAATATAATTAGCATTTAATTGTATATTGGTAGAAATATTATATTTTTATGTTTTATATAAATTTGAGTTAGTTGCGGTTAGTCTTAGGCAGTGGTTGCTAACTTTTATTGACCAGGGAACTTCTTCGTTTTTTTTATCCAACGCTTAGTGGGGTTGGCATTTAACTTATTGTTTGTTATTAAGGACCACGATGCACAAGAAAATATACTGAATCAATCCGAAAATATAGCGCAATAGTTTACGACATGCGCGTACAAATAAACACAGAGATACAAAAAAAATCTAAAAATAATTGTATTGACTTCTATTAATGTGATAATGACTCTTCATGTTGTTTAGCAGTTTTCTTAAATATCTTTTCAGAACGTCGGCCGGTAATAATTCGTCCTTATTTATAAGGATTTATCTTTAAAAGATTGCGAGTGAAAGATATTAATATATTATTATAGGTACGTCAAAAGTCTTGCAATATGTATTCCCTTCCTATTTTTTCCTCATCCCTTCTCTCCTGTTTCCGGTTAGTAACGCGCATGTTATACTTCAAGTATCAGGCGCTCATAGGTTGCGGTCTTCTTCTTCTTATCGAGTGGTTAGTGGCCAACCTAGTGTCAGAGTTGTTCATGTCGCCCGTGTAGGCCTCTGACTTGAGTTATCGACTGTCATCAAATGATAACAGTGGGGATCGACTTTTTACTTGCCCTCCGAAACACCATTATGCGATAACCCAGATTATTCCACCAGTGCAATCAGTCACACTGGTGGTACGTCTTTTGTTGCAAGAGGCCGGCTAGGTAGGTACCACCGCAGTGTCCAATATTCTGCCGCCAAATAGTAGTGCTTAGGCATTACTGTGTTCCGGTTTGAAGGGCACGCTAGTGAAATTACTGGGCGGACGAGATTTAAGAACTAATATCTCGAGGTTGGCAACGCGTGAGTGGCACCTACTAATGGTGCTGCAAGCGCTCATAGGCTACGACAACCACTTACCCTCAGGTGGGTCGTATGCTTGTTTGCCAACTTCTAACATAAAAAAAAACCCATCTAGTGACTGACCGCGCCTAAAGTTGCTTTACCCACCGATCAGTGAGCGCACCAGGCTATGAGCTTCTCATAGGTCGCGGTGACTGCTTACCATCAGGCGGACCGTATGGTTGTTTGCCAACCATCATGAGAAAAAAATAATTGAGAAAAATACCTCAGTTCATGAACAAGATGCGCCGTGATTCTCGCACCTGAAGCACCAATTGGGTGTCCGATGGCTATCGCTCCTCCGCTCACATTCAGCTTACTCTGGTCCAGATCCAATGCCTTCACACACGCTAAAGTCTGAGCCGCGAATGGTTCGTTGATCTACAACAATTACTTATATACAATATAGGTACATTAAAAACCTGTGCACGTATTTACCGGCGTCGGGACGTGACGATCCCATCGCCCGCTGTTGGGATAACCTCTGTCACAGCAGAGATTATTCCACCAGTGCAATCAGTCTGGCTAGGTAGGTAACACCGCAATGTCAAATATTTTGCCGCCAAATGGTAGTGCTTAGGCATTACTGTGTTCTGGTTTGAAGGGCACTGTTGGCTAGTGAAATTACTGGGCAGAGGATTTGAGAACTAATATCTCGAGGTTGGCAACGCGTGAGTGGCAATCTACTAATGGTGCTGCAAGCGCTCATAGGCTACGGCCATCATTTATCATCAGGTGGGCAGTATGCTTGTTTGATAACTTTTAAGATAAAAAAGTACCGGCTTCAAAACCAATTCAGCAACCATTTTCAAAAACCGATAATATCAGTTTATTACAAACTAGCTGCGATCGCGGCTCAGCTCACGTGATGTACCATTTTTTCTTTATTGCTACTTTGTCTAAGTTACTTCTTATTACATCAGCCAATAAAAGTTCCGTCAAAATCTGTTCATCCATTTCAAAGATTAGCCGGAAGAAACAGACAGACAGACAAAAATTGTAAAAAATGTTATTTTGGTGTATGTACCGTATATATACCGTAGTAAAAAACGGTTATTTTAATATTACAAACATACACTCCAATTTTATTATATGTATAGATGATTATACCTATCACATTACTTAGATAAGCTTTTATATTGACTCTCTATTACCTCAACTAGGTCCATATCGTTCAGGGTCAGTTTGGTGGCAGCCAATAGGTTCTGTATCGCTGGTACGGGGCCTATGCCCATTATACTGGGGTCCACTCCCACGTAGGACCAACCGGAGACACGAGCTAACGGGTCCAAGTCGTGCTGCTGTAGCGCGTCCTCACTTGCCAGGATGAGGGCAACAGCACCATCGTTGACACCCTAAGAATAATAAGGCTTTTTAAGGGTGTGTAGCGTCAACGTTGAATGAATTCGTATTATGTTTTAATATTATAACTGACTGAATTATTTCGATTTGCATAAAATTACAGAAAATAGAATGTGTAGGAACCGCCCCCTCCTTCTTCTCATAAAGTAGGAGTGGTGTTGGTTTAGGAAGTGGAGCGGCTTAGCATGTTGTAAGGTGGGGTGGGAAAAGCGAAAAAGAACTAAATATTTAGAATTAATTCTAAACAATTCATAACACATGACATAAATTGACATGAAAAAATTTTGATTTAGATTTAACTGGTTACTAGAGTACTGGTTACTACTGGTTACTATTTACGCAGAGCGACTGGCATCTGACCTCCGCAACCCTAAGGGTGACCCAGAAACTATTTGGATAAGAGCAAATTACCTATCAAGATTTAACTATTATTATCAGATGTTATAACAACTACCGGAACCAATAGCTTAACGTGCTCTCCGAGGTACGGGGTATTATAAAAATTTGCTCCGAACGGGAATCGAACCTGCAACCGTTGAGGCTCAAAGCCAGCAGGCTACTACCACGCCACTACGTTCGTCGTTCATTCCTTTTCTTGATTTAATAACGTAGCCAAAGTGTTTTTGTAAGAATCTCACCGAAGAGTTCCCGGCAGTAATAACACCACCTTTTCTGAAGACCGCAGGCAGCTTCTGAAGAGCTTCAATAGTTAAATCAGGTCGTGGGTGTTCGTCCTTGTCCATGACCATGTCTTTCTTTACTTTTAATGATACCGGTGTTATTTCCATTTCGAAAACACCGCGTTCTTGTGCTGTATTTTATATTTTAGTCATTAAAAATTTAAATTGAAATATGTATAGTTATTTAAAAAAATACGCATCTGCACTAGATATCAGGCGACCTTTGAAGGTTTAAAAAGGTAGGTACATTTTTAAACATTATTAATACTTCCATTGCACTTATTTTAAAAGCATGCATTTTTAATTAGTTAAATAGGAATACTGCAAAAACATGCTAATTTAAATATTGCAACAAAGCAGCACAAGTGTGGCTCTACCACGATCCTCGCAGCTCAAAAAGTTCGATCGAGCCGGTTCGATCGAGAAAATACTACCCTCTCACGGATAATCAGCGTAAAGTAAACAGTATCAGTACTGCTGCGTTTCGTGCGATGAGTGAGAGTGCCAGACTCCCAATCTCTCACGCACTCAGTTCCGCTATCTCCTCAGGTCCACGGCAATGCCCACGTTTATAGGCGATACGGCGACTGCATACCATCAGCCAGAACGTACCTGCGCTTGTTTGCCAAGCCATGGCATAAAAAACTTACAGTCTATTTAAATATTCGCTTGTGATGATGACGAACCCACCTGCTTTACACTTCTTCTGCGATTGTAATGTAAATTCATCTACCTCTTCCCTCTTGAGTTTATATTTTTCTGCCAAATTTTCCGCTGTCTCCGGCATATTGTAGTTACAATATGTATCAAGCATTTTATCATCGCTAGGGTGTCTTCCAAATCAATTTTCACACCTGCAGGAGTCCCAAAACGTATGTTTCGTACAAAATATGGTAGAGCCGACATGTTTTCTGTCCCACCAGCTAGGGACACTTGTGCAGCTCCTGTGAGAATATCCTGAAAATAATTTTAATTATTTTAATTATATATGTTTATTATAACAAAAAAAGCATGTGGAACAAACGGCTTAAAATAATTTAACTACACTAGAAGCACCACCATTGAGCGTTTCTAAAAGATATTAATAATATACCTGTGCACTATTAATAACAGCTTGAAATCCTGAACCGCACAGCCTGCTCACACCGAGTACCGGTTTATCATTTGGTATTCCAGCTTTAAGAGCAGCATGACGAGGAGTCAAGCCGCCGTCTGAAGTAACACTCAGCTAAAAGGAACTAAAACTGTATAAAATATGTCAGCGAAAAAATCCTAGATATCTATTTCACATATTTTCAAAAAATTGTGGTTATAGCCACCCAAAATCAGCCAAGCGCGAACTCATTTTATTTTTATTATTCCACCAGTGCAATCAGTCACACTGGTGGTAGGTCTTTTGTTGCAAGAGGCCGGCCAGTAGGTACCACCGCAGTGTCAAATACGCTACCGCTAAATAGTAGTGCTTAGGCATTACTGTGTTCCGGTTTGAAGGGCACTGTACGCTAGTGAAATTACTGGCCAAAGGAGATTTAAGAACTAATATCTCGAGGTTGGCAACTCGTGAGTGGCACCTACTTATGGTGCTGCAAGCGCTTATAGGCTACGGCAACCGCTTACCATCAGGTGGGCCGTATGCCTGCCACCTTGTAAAATAAAATAAAAAAATTAGGGTTCGCCCGCGTGAATAACGATTTTATAAACTAACTCCCATTTAACCCTTCTAGGGGTCGAATTTCAAAGTTATAGCACGTGTTTTTTTTTTATCTTAAATTGTTCGCAAAAAACAAAGATACATGCTTCTAGTTGTAGTAAATGAAGGACATACAAACTTTCAACCCCTTCTTACCCCCTTGATTGAATATCGAAACATCCTTTCTAAAGCTCGCTTAAGATTTCTTAAAGCTCATTTAAGTTTAAAAAATAACACCAAAACAATTCAGCTTTCTAGGTCCAACGTTTAGGCTGGACTTTGATGTTAGTAAGGTCTTCTCCTTTTATATATGTTATGTATAATGACTAAAGCACATGTTTTAGGATAACAATGTTGTAAGCGGTCAAACGACAGTCTAGTATTAAACGTTGGAATACACACACGTGTTTCATTTAGCAATATAGGTATAAAGATCTATGTTTAGTTAGCGCTACTTACCGGATTAACAATTCCAATATTGACTGTGTCGATAAAAGCGGGTGCCACATTACTAGCTTTTAATGTACCCTTAGCAGCGACCGCCATCATGTCAGAGGGGTGCATATCCTTCAACATCCCTCCGAACTTGCCGAACGGTGTACGCTTTGCTGCCACTATGTACACCCCTGACGGAGAATAATTACTAATATTAATATTATAAACGCGAAAATAACTGTCTCTCTGTCTGTCGCGCTTTCACGCCAAAACTACTAAACCGATTTAAATGAAATTTGGTACAGAGATAGTACGGAGCCTGAGAAAGGACATAGGCTACTTTTTAATGCGAAAAAAAGGTTGTAAGATGTTGAAAGTGGGGATGAAAAGTTATATGCAAGTATCGTAATTTTTAGATCTAGAAACTTGAAACTTAGTGTTTAGGCTATAATACCCGGGTATTATATTTTACCCTTATTACTTTTATCCGGATGTGACAGACAAGTTTTAACACCGACCGAAAGAGAAATTTATGTGAATTACTAAAAGTATAACACTAGTGTTGAGTTCCTTGCGATGAGTGAAAGCGTCGGAGGGCCAATCTCCCACCCCCTCTTTACCCTTCCTTTTTCATCCTTTCCTTCTATACCTCGGGTTGACACATTTGATACTTCAAGTATCGCACGTGGGCATAGGTTGTCATAGTCATAGGTCAGGCGCACTGTACACTTGATTGCCAACTGTCATGATATAAAAAAACTAATACTTTGTCTCATAAAAGAATTGCTAGTTGAACGCAAATAACCAATACCATTTCAACCCACGTGTTTACAATATTAATTAAAACTCTTGTATTTCCTTTTTCTTTATTTATAGGTAACTTGTACAATCTTATAATCACAAAAACTAATACATTCAATTTCTAGTTACATATTTCGTATTACATTTTTTCATTGTGTCAATAGTGTCAATTTATTAAAAATAAATCTCCAATATTAGCTTATGACAATTAACATATAAAAACTCTAAACACCACGCGAATGTCATTTCGAGAAAAACGCGTTTGAAAATTTTGAACAACTTGCTTTATATGAATTTTTTTATTTATTGGTCAAGCTTTTGGCAATTTCAGATTTATGTAAGTTATTTTACTTATTTTTACAAAAAATACATAAATTGCATGATTGAAAAAATTGCTTTTTTAGAAGTTATAAAGCTAAAAACCCTACAAATACCAAAGAAAAATGTTCTTCAGCCATTTACCAACACTTATATATAACAGCACTGCATATATAACTTAGTTTTTCAATTTTGTGGGTTGACATGGTATTGCTTATTTGCGTCCAGTTATATGCAGCTGAAAGCTATGGAGGTACATGTGGCTTATCAATTTTTGATATATCTAGAAGTAAAATATCTGTCATCGATTCGTAATGACGAATGTATGACCTATGTAGTTGACCTGACCTGACCTGATACACTATCAGTGAGTTTATCAGCTCATTTCTATGTCATTGACGTGACGACTTTGATAAGCAACGCCAATTCCCGAAACTTACTCGGGAGTTACTTTATGTATTTGCCACGCCCAACTTTGACACCGTTGTGGCGTGTTCGTAACGAGTCTGCCGTTAGCTTCGATGGTTGCGAGTTCGATTCCCGCTTGGGCAGCTGTTCCGGCGTTTGTCCTTGTGGGTCCCGCCACCGTGCCTCGGAGAGCACGTTAAGCTGTCGGTCCCGGTTGTTAACGCATAGCATCTGATAATAATCGTTAAACTCTTGATAGGTAACTTGCTTCAACCCTTACTCGTAATGTTATTGGTTCGCTCTTATAGTTACGGTCAGATGGTAATCGCTCTGTTTAAAAACTAGTAACTTGTATAATTAAGAGTAACAAGCAGACCCTGGGTAAAATATCATACCGGGAATAATACTAGGGAGGAGAAGTTATATCCAACTTGTCTATAGATAATTTTGGGTAGACAATGCATGTGATAGGTTGCGGCAACTGTTAACTATCAGGGGACCGTATGCTTGTTTGCCGTCATGAAAAAATCTTTTTTGAAGGGGTTATATTTTGTTTGCGACACCACGATATTTTCCAGAGATCTCAGATGTTAAGCATCGTAAACCTCATGGGCGATGACTTGGCCCACGGGAGCGCAAAATCTTAATTTAGGGCCTTAAATTCTTAGTTCAAAATGTATTATAATCGTCAATTTCTTAGTATTATTCAAGTTCCATGGTGACGCACCCTACAACAATTGTGAGGTCCGTTTATTACACGTTATATATACACGATTTTGAAACAAAATTCATGTTTTATATTTAGCCAATATAAAAATTATATTAATATTATAAAAGACCTCAGCCAATACAATATTCAAATGGTCTTGAAAAACTTTTACAAATGACGAATTGTATTGTACTTATACAATTAAATTTATTTCCAATGTAAATGGTAATATTAAAGTATTATTTAGTGTAATTACCTTTTTTTACAGCAACAGCCATCTTTAGAAAAATAACTAATAAAATACACAATAAATACAACTGGCCAGCCGAGACGAGTGTATGACCTGCTGCTAATAAAGATACGATATTTATGATTATCACACTGCACTTCCAATGATCAGTTAATTAAAATTAATTGTTTACAATAAATTTATATTATCTAACTTCCATATATATATCACTACATAGTATAATACAAAGTCGCTTTCTCTGTCCCTATGTATTTATCTTTAAAACTACGCAACGGATTTTGATGCGGTTTTTTTAATACATAGTGATTGAAGAGGAAGGTTTATATGTATAAAAATAGTGGAGAAAAAAGATTTGAGGTTTCTAATGTGATGTCGTAAATAATTACATTTAACGCATACGGGCCACGGGCAGTAATGAATAAATCAAAACTACTGGATCAATTTAAATCATTTTTTCGGTAAATGACATAGGCTATATATTTTATACCCGTGCGAAGCTGGAGCGGGCCGCTAGTACTTAATGAATATAATAAAATTATAAATTTTAGATACCAGATTAAAAGAAAATGTGTGTCTTAGCGTGTTTTTAAAACAACTGGGGTTCTGGTTGGGCTCGAAAAGAGGTCCTTTTAATATTTACAGAGTAATCGATATTAAAATATTAATTGCAAGAGAAGTACCAGAAAGATTAATAGACGTCGGGATGTGACGACCCCATCGCCCGCTGTTGGGATAACCTCCGTCACAGCAGAGATTATTCCACCAGTGCAGTCAGTCACACTGGTGGTCTTTTGTTGCAAGAGGCCGGCTAGGTAGGTACCACCGCAGTATCAATTATTCTGCCGCCTAATAGTAGTGCTTAGGCATTACTGTGTTCCGGTTTGAAGGGCACTGTAGGCTAGTGAAATTACTGGGCAGAGGAGATTTAAGAACTAATATTTCGAGGTTGGCAACGCGTGAGTGGCACCTACTAATGGTGCTGCAAGCGCTCATAGGCTACGGCAACCACTTACCATCAGGTGGGTGGTGGTGTTATCGAGATTCTTGTATGGGGATCCCCTTTAATTATTTTTTTATTATTTGTTATTATTGTGGCATTAGCCATATTGTAGTATAAATTTCATTCATTGTGGTTATTATGGGTGCCTTTTTTATTTTTGAATTGTCATTGTCATGTAGTTGCTGTAGCGGCATCAGAAATAAACATACTGTGATTGAAACAAAATTTCAATTCTCTACCCTTTGGGTACGAAATCTTAAAACATAAAACCCTAATCATGGAATGTGTCAAAAGTAAATAAAACTAAAATAAGAAAGATAATTTTATTGACAACATAATAAATATCAAAATAATTCATTATATACAACATATTTTGTAAAGTTTTATCTTATAAAATATGTAACTTTTTCTTTATAGATAACAATATAGATTATGAAAGATAAATTAAGGAAACATCTTTAATCTTTTATACATAAAAACTGTTTTATGTTTTATAAAAAATATAAAATACACAATAACGTTATTTATAGCATTATAAATTAAGCTTTATTGAACTTGAAAGGTTTGCTAATTGAATTTCATAATAAAATTAATTGCCTAATTCACAATTCAAAAAGTTTTCTGTATAATTTTTTATTAAAATATTGATGTATAAAACAATAAACTTAATCGTTATAATGACAATAACTTAATTCAGTTCAATAATTATAATAAGCACGTAATAGTGACACAATTAATAAGACAGTCAGTTCTGGAGGACCAATTTTGTAATTAAAATTACAATTTTGCAATCGAATGTGGATGGAGTTTCACATCAATCTCAAACAAAGCCATTTATTGATTATAAGTACCGCCACGAGAACCTATAAATTTTGTAAATAAAGAACTACTACTGTTTATTATTAGCGTTAATGCAAATAAAAAATAATCCTAAATTGAATAAACCCAAAGTAACATAAGAGTAATATGAAACTAATTAGCAATTTTACTTTCGGGTAATATTTTGGCGATATAAAGTCTTCTTCGTCCTAGCATTATTCCCGGTATTTTTATGTACCCAGGGTCTGTTTATAACTCTTATCCGGATTTGACAGGTTACTAGTTTTTACACAGAGCGATTGCCATCTGACCTCCGTAACCCTAAGGGCAAACCAGTAACTAATTGGATAAGAGCAATTTACTTATCAAGCCTTTACGATTATTATCAGATGTTATTGATAATAACCGGGACCGACAGCTTAACGTGCTCTCCGAGGCACGGTGGGGTGACCCACACGGACAAACGCCCAGACCGAGACAGACATTTTAACAAACATCTGCCCGAGCGGGAATCGCGACTAAAGGCAGATTCGCTACCCACAACGCCACAACGGTGTCAAACGGTGTGTTTGGCGATATAAAGCGTTGTCGTATAATTATGGCATGTAAACATTTGGTTCGACATTTTGGGGTAACTGGTCTCCTGTGTTAGCCTCAGATTGTTTGTGTTGTTTTCGCGGAAGAAGTTATATTTTTTTTTGTCGTTAATTTTGTTCATTTTACAATACGGTTTTTATTTTATTCAAATGTTACTCTTGTATGTGTGTTTAGAAAATGTATAGCTTCTCTTGGCGGGACTATTGTGTGTATAATTTCTGCAGGACATGTATATTTAGACGGTTTCCACCATGAGAGCGATGCCTTGCCCCCCTCCGATGCACGCTGAGCCGATAGCGCGCTTCAGACCACGCCGTCTGACACAAATTATGTCATTTTAGTTAATCGGAGTAGGAGAGCCATGTTCCTCTCAGCACAGATGGACCGGCTCGACCGGGAAGTACTACTCTCTCACAGAAATTCGATGTAAAGTAACAGTATTCCTACTGTTGTGTTTCGTGCGACTATTGAGAGTGCCTGAGGCCCAATCTCCCACCCCTATATTGCCTTCTCATCCCTTCTTCCTTGTTCATTGGGCTGGTCATACGCATGTGATACTTCAAGTATCGCAAGCGTTCATAGATTGCGGTGACATAATTACGAAATGAAAAAAATCACAAATGGACCTGTTCGATGGGGAATTACTACCCTCTCACAGAAAATCGGCGTACAGTAACAGAGTGAGAGCGCCGGAGGCCTAATCTCCCACCTCCCTTTGTTCCCATCTCATCCTTCCTCCTATCCCTTGGGTTGGCAACGCGCATGTGAACATACCATCAGGCGGACCATATGCTAGTTTGCCAACCGTCATGATATAAAAAATCTACAAACGCTCATAGGCTACGACAACCGCCTACCATCAGGTGACATAAAAAAGTCTCGGAGCGCTACCTCCATCCCCGATGATGTCCACCGCCGTAGTTCGGCTTCGCAGGAGGCACCCTAAGGACGGAATCAAATTTGAACCCCGTGTGGGCTGCCCCTTTATCACAGCCGGGTCTCTGCATTCTCCCCTCCCCGCCACCGTTACCCTGTCAAGGCCAGTAAGGCCAATAGCATTCCAAAAAAAAATCCTGCAGTCTGCCTATAGTGCGTCTCACCTGAGCTCGTGCACGAGGTGTGCCGTGATCCTGGAGCCCGAGGCCGCCAGCGGGTGCCCCAGGGCGGTGGCTCCTCCGTTCACGTTCAGCTTGTTGAGGTCCAGCTTGAGGGCCTTCGCGCACGAGAGCGTCTGAGCTACGAACGCTTCGTTTATCTGTTACCAATTTACATTGAAGATTAGCATTTCCTTTCGCAGGAATTTCTCTTAAGAAATGTTCTTGACGATAGAGGTAACTGTATTAATGTAACTGCAAGTGTTAGATATCATGAGTTATATTGTTAAAATATTATGTTCTAATATTGCTTGATTATTAACATATATTAGTTAATGTGTAATAAATAATTGAATATAATCTTACTTATAATCATTTATATTTTGTGAGTATAGGAATGAAGTCAATTGACCGCTTTGATTAAATAAGAAGCTTAACGACTGTCACCCCCACTCATAACAAGACATTTGTTTAGTGACAGTTCGTCTTATTTGAATTCATTCCTATACCGACGGTTGAAGTGAACAGTGATTATTAAAAACTACAATAAATTACTGCAGTTTTTCAATATTACCGCACCCAATTACTACTTCGTTTTCGATAATTTAATACAAGTGACCGGCAACACTGGCCGCTGTCAGTAAACAGAAGCAGCCCCCTCGCCCCGCCTCTTTACAGACATCGAATTAAGTCATACACTGTTAAGATTTCTCCTTATTGCTCAGAACCTTAATAAACACAACACTTGAACAAGCAGACTACTTTCATATGGATTTAGTGAAAATTACAAACAGATACTTCAATTTTATTTGAGTAGATATAAAAATTGTAATACTTCATTTGGTTCTAACTTAGCTGTGATATTTTGTATTTGTTACCTCTACAAGGTCCACATCGTTGAGGGTCATCTTGGTGACCCTCAACAGGTTCTCGATGGCCGGGACTGGTCCGATGCCCATGATGCTGGGGTCCACTCCCACGTAGGACCAGCCCACGAGACGAGCGAGTGGCTTCAGGTTCTTAGCTGCCTCTTCGCTGGCCAGGATCAAGGCACCCGCTCCATCACTGATACCCTGGGATAAATTGTATTGTTTGATTTAAAAATACACTTTTTTATGTGATAACTAACGGTTGGCAAATAAGCATGCTGTCTGTCTGATGGTAAGCAGTCACCACTATGAACGCTTGATACTTGAAGTACCACATACGCGTTGACAACCCGAGGTCGGTTGGTCTGCTACCGGGACCCAGATGTTTTTTTTTCATTTCCGATGCAGGACAACGTCTGGCCGGCCTGCTAGTCCCGGTACTTTACCCAGGGTCTGCATAGTAACCTGGGACGGATTGTGACAAGTTACTAGTTTTTACACAGAGCGATTGCCACCTGACCTCCGTAACCCTAAGGTTAAACCAGCAACTCATTGGGTAAGGGCAATTTACTTATCAAGAGTTAACGATTATTATCAGATGTTATGTGATAACAACCGGGACCGACAGCTTAACGTTCTCTCCGAGACACGGTGGGGAGACCCGCGAAGGATACACGCCCAGACCAAGACAAATATTTATAACATCAAAACATATATCTGCCCCGCGAGGGAATCGAACCCGTGACGGCAAGCACTAGTACTACATTAATACTAACATGAAGTTAGCACTAAACAACTCACAGAAGCAGTTCCAGCAGTGACGAGACCTTCCTTCTTGAACACGGGCGGGAGTTTCTTCAGACCCTCGATTGTCGTCTGAGGGCGAGGATGTTCATCAACCTCCACGTTGACTTGCTTCTTCTTTATCGTCAGGGTCACAGGTTCGATCTCAGCTTTGAAGTAGCCAGCGTCGTTCGCTGTTGATATAATGATATTGAAGCCTCAATGACTTCTATTTTATGTTATTAGCAAGTATACGGCCCACCTGAGTTTAAGCGGTTGCCGTAGTATATGAACGCGGGCATGACCATTTTAGACGTCACTCACGACTTATCAGTCTCGATTTATTGGTTCTTAATCGGAACACAGTAATGCCAAAATTACTGCTTTGCGGTAGAATATTTGACACTGCGGTGGTACCTACCTAGTCGGCCTCTTGCAACGACCTACCACCAGTGTGACTGACTGCAATGGTGGTATAGTCTCTGCTGTGACAGAGGTTATCCCAATAGCGGGCGATGGGGTCGTCACGTCCCGACGCCGGTAAATGGAGTCTTTAGAATTTCTTCTACGAAATACAGATTTCCTCACGTTTTCCTTCACCGTTAAGCATGAGATAAATAATCACTTCTATTCAAGAGTTCAACGTACCTGCTTTCCACTTCTGCTGTGACTTGAGGGCGAAGTCGTCCACCTCATCCCTGGTTATACCGAACTGCCCTCCGAGCTTCTCAGCGGTCATCCCCATGGGGAGGCCGCAGTAGGAGTCCGTCAGACCGGCCCACAGCGTGTCCTCGAAGGCATATGAGCTACCGAGTGCCGTCCCGAACCGTACCCCGCGCACCGCGAACGGTGCTTGGGACATATTCTCAACTCCACCGGCGAGGGAGATTTTCGCTGCTCCCGTTAAAATGTCCTAAAACAAGGATTTGTGGTTTAGTTTTTAAACATTTTTTTTTAGATTAAGAAATACGAATACATATACGCAACTAAAAAATTAATAGTAAGTAATCTAAATATTTTAGAATATCACTTTATATCTGTAGATTGAGAAAAAACTTATATTATTGTTTGTGATTTTGTGGGACGTTTGTGGTAATACGTTGCACCACATTGTTCTCAGACAACCAGTGAAACGCTTTTTTTTGCAGTTAAATACATTTTTTCTTATGTATTTTTCCGTTTTTTAATTGGATTTTTTATTAAAATGTCATCGGTCTTTGATAAGTATGCAAAATTTCGATTTAATTCAGCGTTTTGAGGGAGGTCAAAATCATGTTCAAAGTTTGAGTTACATACAAATGTAGCTAATAAAAGGGTGTTGTAAATTAATAAAGAAATAATTAGTTTTTTTTGGCAAACAACATACGGCCCACCTGATGGTAAGTGGCTGCCGCAGCCTATGAGCGCTTGCAGCACCATTAGTAGGTGCCACTCGCGCGTTGCCAACCTCGAGATATTAGTTCTTAAATCTCGTTCGCCCAGTAATTTCACTAGCGTACAATGCCCTTCAAATCGGAACACGGTAGTGCCTAAGCACTACTATTTGGCGGCAGAATATTGGACACTGCGGTGGTACCTACCTAGCCGGCCTCTTGCAACAAAAGACCTACCACCAGCGTGACTGATTGCACTGGTGGAATAATCTCTGTTGTGACAGAGGTTATCCCAACAGCGGGCGATGGGGTCGTCACATCCCGACGCCTTAAAAATTATATAAATTAGTTTTCAAATCTATTAGCATACAAACAAAATCAATGATAAAAAACGATGAAATAGTTTTATATAAAAACTTCATGATAACAGGAGATAATGAGCAATAACTTATGATAACTAATTATGTTTAAAAAATAAGTAGTGTGATAAGAAAATATTTTTGAACACGGTTGTGGCGTTTGGGTAAAGAGTCCTTTAGCCTCGACGGTTGCGGTTTCGATTCCTGCTCGGGCAGATGTTTGTATTGATCTTACAAATATCTGTTTCGGTTTGGGCGTTTGGCCTGGTGGGTCTTCCCACCGTGCCTCTCAGAGTCCATTACTACTGGTTCCCCCTTTGGGTTACGGAGGTCAGATGTCAATCGCTCTGTGTAAAAACTAGTAACCTGGGTACGAGTAATTAAGGGCGCGGCCCCATTGCTGTGCACCGAGAGACTACGCACTTGTGTAGCTTCGCTTTGCAAGAAAACATGTATTTAATGTATGTGAGTTGACGCCATTGTTACAGGAGTGGCTTCCTCAGATAAATTGTCCACACAGGCTGTCTACAGTAAGATGTAAACGAAAGCATGCCTGGCTTCAGTGCGGCAGGTGGGATGGGCAGGGAAGTGTTGTTACTATTAGTGTATAACGTGTACTTTTTTGATTTAAAAATGGGCAAGCTCTTGACCTCCATCGAACACGAAGGCATAGATGAGGTCTACATTGGAGCGAGCTTACTCATAAGAAGCCTGTGTACTCTCACCTTGAAGAGGTTCAGGTTGTATGTGTTTGGGAATATAATATAATACTTTAGAAGAAACGTAAACCCATGTTGTCAAACAAACGAATCTAGATATTAATAAGCGTCGCGTGGCCGTGCAAAATATGACTCGACCGGCGCAGTACTATCCTCTCACAGAACTTTTTTTTTTCCTTTTTTGTGAGTGAATATAGTGTACGAATTTTAATTTAATTTTAAATGAATGAACTTATTGAAATTAACTCATTGTATTAATTATTATTTGATATTTTAATTAATTTTTATATCTATTGCTCGTATTTAATTCTTTTTTTATAATTTATGTTTATAATTTTTCGGTAAACTGTATTTAACTTTTTTTAAATGTATTTTTAATGTATTTTTAAACTCATATTAATAATGTGCATGTAGTGTTTGCTTTAAACTGATTTTACATAATTATGTATACGTAAATTGAAACCTTATATTTAAATGTACTTAAAATGTAAAAAACGCTAGCAAACCAATAAATAAATAAATAAACAGAAAATCGGCGTAAAGTAGCACAGTTGCGTTTCGCACGAGGAGTGAGAGAGCCGGAGGCCCAATCTCCCACCCCTCTGCTCCTTTCTATTTTTCCCTCTCATCCTCCTATCCCTTGGGTTGGCAACGCATAAGTAATACTTCAAGTATCGCCAGCGTTCACAAATTGGGTTGATTGTATCAGTCGGACTGTATGCTTGTTTGTCAACCGTCATGAAATAAATTAAAAATAACCCATTACCTGTGCACTATTTACGACAGACTGGAAGCCAGACCCGCACAGCCTGTTGACACCCAACACTGGCTTCTCTTGAGGGATCCCTGCTTTGAGAGCTGCATGTCGGGGTGTGTAGATGCCATCGGTTTGAGAAGCCTAGATTAAATTTTTAGAATCTTAGAATCATTTTATTATACATTATGACTATTAATAATAATATTTAATGGACTATTTTGATTAGATTTCGTTATTAATTATTAAACGGCTTAATTATAAATAGCATACTCATAGAATTACTATATATATATATATATATATATTTGCCCCCTCTCACATAAAGAACCCTGATACACCGACGCACTCTAACTTCATTTAGTTAGAAGTAAGAAGTTAGGGTGTGACTAGTTTCTTTCTGAATTTCGTTTGTCATTGTGTATGTTTCCAGACTCCCGACACAAGATATAACTATCCTACTGAGGACTGTTGAGTGTGTAGCGTTTATGTATAAATTCTAATCTACGTGGTAGTTCTTAGAGGGTGCAGTGTAGAATATGCTAAGTTATAAGTGAAGATTAGCCCCCATTAGGATAGTGATATTCTGTGTTAGGGGTTCAGAAACACATACAACAACAAGGACAAACACACTAAGACCATATGCAGCGGAGCATATGCCTGCATGGTCTATACAAACATCTGCTCCGAGCGGGGGTCGAACCCGCGATTGGGAGCGCTTAAGGCAGCCTCGCTACCACTGCGCCACCGTCAACTTAAAACATATAAATTTCTAAATTCATAATATTTTCATTACTATTTAGAACTTACCGACATAACCTGCCCGACAACAACTGAGTCGACCTGATCTGGAGCGACTCCTGCCTCTTTGAGAGCCGCTGTAGCTGCGATGGTCTGCAGCTCGGTTGCGGAGGTGTTGCGGAACACACCACCAAACGTACCGAATGGTGTACGTTTAGCTCCGACAATGAAAATACCTGTAAAATAAAATTTTGTAATATATACAAAATATATTTTTAAAAATTAATGACCCTTCATAATATTGCAAAATTTTGCAAAGGCAACATTATTGTTCGAGGTCAACAAACTGTTCTTGAACTTCGAACGATACTATGAAATTTTTTATTAACTTTACGCTTGGATTACATTAGAATTATTAATTTTTATTATATATAGGTACATAACAAAAGAAAACTATAAAATACCGGAAATGGATTTTAAAGATTCTAAAAAAAAATTGCACTAAGTATTAGTGTTTAAAGTTTATTACATATTCGTTTCTATACATTTTTTAAACTGAAACACGAAGTACTTATTTTTATTTTTATTTCTTAATTAAGTTTAAAATATGTACAGAAACATTTATTTCAAAGTTTAAAATTATCTTCTAATATGAACTGGAATTTGACCCCAGCGGAAATAAACAACTTTTCTTTAAATAAAATGTTATTTTATTTTAAAGCATAAATATATACACCAACCTTTTACTGCAACAGACATGATTATATAATATTTAAATGATTTAAACTTAATATATACTTAAATAAATATTTAAAAGTTTACTAATTAAAAAGTTAACGTCAACACCCGGCTGTAACAAAATTGGCGAATGAAAATGAATACAGAGTACGTATACGTAGCCACTAATTCCTTTTCACTATTGCCCGCTACGGTATAATAAATATCTTACTTGCTCTGTGGCATCAATAATTTTGTAATATTTAGTTGTATAATAAAACGCTATAAGCTAAATATAAAACGGAATAAATATTTACATTAAACTAAAATCATAGTTTAATGTTTTTAACATTTTTAAGCTTAGAGCTTTAAATATCTGCATCAATATATTAATTCACATAATTAGACTAACAAGAAATAAAAGGGATATGTGCTATCGACGAATTAGGGTTTAGTAAATGTAAAATACATGGTTACAGATGCAATAAACTATTATATAAGAAAGTAGCAAACAAAGCAGCTATTTAGTTTACTAAATAAAAGTTATTTTTCTTTTAACGTAGTACAACGCAATAAAACACGATATCACGCTTTTAAAACGTGCTAACTTGAGTTTTGTTTACTTGAGACTTTAGGTTCAGATTTCTAGATTTTTCTGATATCATTTTTATGAGACAAGAAGCCTGGGATATATGGGATAAAAGCTTAGACGACGCTATATCTTTGAAAAAATATGTGTGAAATTATAGCTTGCAAAATGGAGTAGCATCGTACATGCCCATTCCTTACATTTGACTAAATAACACTTTGCTATTACTATTTATTAGGAGATTACGTCTTTTAAATTTTTAATTGAAAAGATAATGTGGTCATCCATTGAAACAACTTTTTATAAACTTTACTTCTACTACAGTATCGTCTGCACCAAATGTATTAAAATTTTTATTTTCAAAGGAATTCATATAACTTATTCTCCATAGTTTTTGACTCCTGTTTTTTTATATATATATTATATTTTTTTATCTGTGTAACTAGTACTTTCAAGTGTCAACTGTCAATGTGGTGTAAAATGAACTGTCAGTGTCACGAACTCGATTCTCGAACTTTTGTCCTAATTATTTTAAGATAAATTTAAAATAAAATGCTTATGCAATGAGCGATGGTCGCCCTGTTAGTGGTCAACTGAAAAAATTTGTGTTTCGTGGAAAATCATCAACCAACGGAGATACTCGAGGTGAATACTTAGAAATTGTTATACCGGAATTGTTATCGGCTGGTTATTCTTTCTACACGTGGCCTTCAGCACCTTTATTGGCTTGGTATCTTTGGACTCAAAGGCGAAATTTGCGGGGACTTCGAGTTTTAGAACTCGGCTGTGGTACTGGATTACCAGGAATCTTAGCAGCAAAGTGCGGAGCTCACGTGACGCTAACTGACAGTGTTGCTCTTCCTAGATCATTAAGACATTTGTCGGCTTGCTGTGAGGCTAACGGCTTAGTTCCTGGACGTGACATACAAGTTATAGGTCTCGCGTGGGGCCTATTTTTAGCCGATGTACATAGCTTACGCCCTGTAGATTTATTGCTAGCTTCCGATTGTTTTTACGAGCCCTCCCAATTTGAGGAGGTACTTTCCACTGTCGCATATTTTTTGGACGGAACTGACGCACGATTTTTGTGTGCTTACCAGGAGCGGAGTGCAGATTGGTCGATTGAAGCTTTGTTGAAAAAGTGGGGACTGAAAGGCGCACTTCTAGACTTGGACTCGCTAAGTGAGAGTTCCGGAGTAGACTACAGGGCCTTGATCGGTGAAAGATCGTTGCATTTACTTGAAATAATATCTGATTAGGGCATGGCCAGCACAGCAAGAGTAGCGCGCCTCTATGTCGGCAATTTGGCGTGGACTGTTGGCCACCGTCAGCTAAGAGAATATTTTGCTCAGTTTGGACCTGTCCAGAGTGCAAGGGTAATATTTGACCGTTCAACTGGATTAAGCAAAGGTTATGGCTTTGTAGAGTTTGCGAGCCCCTCCGGTGCTGCAGATGCAACAAATAAACAATCGCATACTCTAGAAGGATTGAATTTGAATGTTCAACTCCAAAATAATTAGTTATAGTAGTAGGTAGTTGTAGTTTTAATAATGGCAACAGCATTACCAGAAAATTCCGACTCTGACTTCTCTGAAGAAGACCAAACACCATTAGACCAAGCTTTTAATAAAGCGAGTAACCATGTGAGAAAAATAACATCAAAGCTTGATAATAATCAGCTTTTAGAATTATATGGCTTGTACAAGCAAGGTACAGAAGGCAGATGCAATACTCCTAAGCCTGGTTGGTTAGATGGTAAAGGCAGACGGAAATGGGAGGCCTGGAGAAATAATGGTGACATGACGAGTGATGAAGCTAAACAAAAATATATAGATTTAGTTCAAAAGCTTGACCCTGAATCTGAAATAACATCAGAAACTGGTTCTAAAGAAACTTGGGTTACAGTATCTTCAATGAGATATTCGCCAGAACCTGATTTAAATGACAATGAGCTTTCGCTGTTTGATGCATCAAGAGAAGATATGGGAGAGCGGGTTAAGGAATTGTTGGATAGAAATCCCGAGTTGAAGGATGAGAGAGATGAGGACGGGTTAACGGCTTTACACTGGGCTGCTGACAGAGATGCGACAACCGCTTTAACTGCTGCTATAAATGGTGGTTGTCACATCGATGCTGTGGATAATTTCGATCAGACAGCTCTCCACTATGCGGCATCATGTGGCCATGTGAGATCTACAAAAATTCTCATAGATGCTGGTGCTACATTTGTAAAGGATGATGAAGGAAACACTCCCTTGGATTTAGCCACAGATAAAGAGGTCAAGAGGATTCTGGAAAGTGCTATGAAATAGTGTAGGATATAACCTGTATATGCCATTTGTAATTATAAAATACTAACTGGTATTTTGATTGTAGTTATTTGGAATAAAATTTTAAGCTTAATTATTTTGTTTAAGTTTGACATTAGTAGTGAAACAGATATTTGAGGAACATACGTTTTCCTATATGTATATCTTATTAATATTATAAATGTGAAAGTTTGTTGGGATGGACGGATGTTTGTTACTCTTTCCCACAAAAACAACGGGAAAGATTGATGATTGATTGTATGAAATTTAGTAGAAACATAGCCTATTATAGTTCTCTCAATTTTAAATTAACCAAAATGGCCGCTTCTGCGCAGGTACAATCATGGACAAAAATGTTATACAAAAATATTGATTTCTTCTTATTGAAATAGATTTTTTATAAAGTAGGAAAACTGAATTAAGTATATAAAATAGTTATTGTTTCTTCTAAATTAAATTAATTATTTAGTCATTATCGTTATTAATTACTTAAATAGAATAAAACTAATAGTATAGAAAATTTATATTAAAAAAAATAATAATAGTCAATGTACATTTTTAATCACTGTCACTTATTGGGATGACACCTTATATTGAAATAAAATTAAATGTTCACACACTTGACAAAAATAACTTATATTTTATTTTAATTCTCAATAATTTATTGTTAAAGAACTAAAACAACCGTGAGCGAGTGTACAAATCAGGTCGAGCGTCGCCTCGTTACTATAGTTACGTACACAGGCACCCCAAAAAATTCAGCATTCGGTTGCAACCCAAAAATGTGTTACTGAGCATAGTTCAACTTATATTGAGGGAGTTATAACTTAGGGTACTTTTGTTTAATAAAAAATAATTAGGGTTCAATATGCAAGAAATAAAAATGTACCACGCG
Organism: Hestina assimilis; assembly: GCA_023373885.1. Classification (NCBI taxonomy): domain Eukaryota; kingdom Metazoa; phylum Arthropoda; class Insecta; order Lepidoptera; family Nymphalidae; genus Hestina; species Hestina assimilis. Next base: position 13,380,990 of record CM041756.1, read on the forward strand.
AGCGGAACAGCGGGTGCAGCTAATAATTAATAAATTAATAAGAAAGTGTGTTGTTATTGCAATACCACATTATAGCCAATAAATCGTAAACCTAAGGCTATATTCATTATGATACAGAAATGTTTTAAACTAATTTCACAGATAGAACTTTAAATAAAGTAGACATTTTGTTTTGTAGTTTTTTATTAATATTTACACTTAAATTATCACAATATCGTCTGTCTAGAGACATTTTTGATGTATTAAATATGCAAAAGTATACAAGTGACAAAATATGGGAATATTTACAATTTATAAATTCTCTATAATATAGTATGAAAATACTTTTATAAAAATGTATTTTAAATTTTATTATATTACTAGCTATGTCAGGCAAACGTTGCAATACATACTTTTAGTAAAATTGTACATAAGTGTCATCATAATAAGATGATTTAGGAGTTATAATGCTTATGTTATAAATATCGCGACAAGACCAATATCATTCGTCCTGATCCTACACAGAGTGCATACAGCAAGGCCACATAACTGTCGTCCACAATTATTATTCTTTATGAAAGATTTTACAGCATAGCTGCCACCTAAGCGGCGTCAAATAACGGTATCATTAGGTACTGTTGCGTTTCGTGCGATGAGTGAGAGCGCGGGAGGCCCAATCTCCCACCCCCTCTGTTCCCTTCCTTTTTCCTCTTCTCATCCCGTCCCTCCTGTTCCTTGGATTGGCAACGCTCTTGTGATACTTCAAGTATTGCAAGTGTTCATAGGTTGCGGTGACTGCTTACCATCAGGCGGACCGTATGCTTGTTTGGCACCCGTCATGACATAAAAAAAAGCGAATTCTTTAGTTGATTTAGCACTTTTTATAAAGGTAGATACCACCGCAGTGTCAGTTATTCTACCGTATAGCAATATACTGTATTTCAGTTTAAAGGACCGTGTAGCTAGTGGAATTGCTGGGCAAATCAGATTTGAGAACCAATATCTATAATGACGACGTTGTGCCGCAGCGGTAGCGAACCTGTCTTAAGCGCCACAGGTCGCGGGTTCGACTCCCGCTCGGAGCAGATGTTTGTATTGACCATACAGGTATGTTTTCCAGTTTGGGTGTATTTGTCCTTGTAATTGTGTACGTTTCCGAACCTCCGACACAGGATATCACGATCCTATTGGGAGTCGATGAGTATGTAGTGTTTATTTATTTATAAATCGAGATTGCCAACCCGTGAGTGACAAATACAAATGTATGGTGTTGCGCGCACACATAGGCCACGGCATCCACAGTTACATAAAAAGTAGCAGGATTTTTCGAGGAAGTTTTACGGAGTCTTGCTAATAAAGATGAACAATGTCCGATAGCCCAACGGTGAACGGCCCAACAACCCGTCACAGTGAACGCAGCCTTCAACTCCATTTGTCTACATTCATCAGAATAAAACTAAAACCTACATAACTTTAACTCACACACAAAAATAGCTTAAAAAAAGGTTGACCTTTAAAAGTTGACATAAATTAAGATTCCATAAAAATTAACGATATTCATTTTTTTTTCAATAGTTTCAGAATTGAATAACTCGAAATAGTTCATAGACCAGGGGCTCCCAACCTTGCGTTACAACGCCCATGGGCGTCATAAGGGCGTCGCGAAAAAATGCTCATGTTTATTACGTCATGTTTATTATACGACGTAACGTCTAGCCTGTGATTAGCGATATGAAAAAAATAAGGTTTTTAATATCTTCTAATACGTATCCTACTAATATAATAAATGAGAAAGTTTGTACGTTTGGATGGATGTTACTCAATCACGTAAAAACGACTGAACGGATTTCGATGAAATTTGGCACAGATATAGATTGTTACGAGGTTTAGCACATAGGATACTTTTTATTTCGGAAAAAACGAACTACTAGATTTGAATTTAGATAAATCTTCTATCTATAGTTCTTCTATAGTTGCATTACCATATAGTTATGTTGCAATAAAGTTCCCTCATTACTATATTCATGCGGGCGAAGCCGAATGCGGATACTAGTTAAAAATAATATTTATTTCATGTGATAGAGCTATATATAGATACTACGTGGCGCTAGCGGTAGCGAACCTGGGTATGTATGAACCATACACGCATCTCGGTCTGGGTATGTTTGTACTAGTCCTTGTATATGTTGGGGCCGTTGGGTGTGTAGCCTCTATTTATTTATATTACATCACATGCAGGGAGCGTCAATTATAAAAGATTGGGAACCCTTGTCTTAAACAACCCATTGACTAATAAAATAATAGAGCAGTCTATGGTTATGTATCCTTGGCGTCTTTATGCATTTCACCAGAGTCCAATTGTTTCAACAGCCTGAACAGCGCGGCCGCCTCTCTGATTCTACTGAACTCTACACAGAACGCTTCCACCTCTATAAATAATTCCTGTAATATAAATACATTGACCTCTTACTATATTAATGTTTTTAACAGACTTCAAAAAAAAGGACGAGGTTCTCATATATATATTTATATTGTAGTATAGGTTATTTTTTTATGATCCGATTTGAATCATTCTTTTTGCGTTGGGTTCAGTACAGCTTCAAAGTGGTCCCAATGTTATTACGATTGGGTCTTTTTGCCGATAGGATTACATTAGAAAATGCCCTTACACAGCACAGACACGCACACAACACCGTCCTCGCCGGCGAGGACGAGGTCCTTTGTTTCGCACGTCGCGTCGCGCTCACACCGTCGGGTGAGTCTACCGTATAGAATGCGCTCGGAGCGCTGCCTCCATCTCCGATGACGTCCGCCGCCGAGGTTCGGCTTCGCAGGAGGCACCCTAAGGACGGAATCAAATTTGAGCCCCGTGAGGGCTGCCCCTTTATCACGGCTGAGTCTCTGTACTCGGCCCCCGCCCGGTGACGCTGTCAAGGCCAGTAGGGCCAACAGCAATACACATTCCGAAAAAAAAAAAAAAAAAAAAAAAAAGGGTCTTTTTATCTCACAAAAAGTACGAATATCTTTTCGATTTTTAAATCGGCGTAAAGTAACAGTATCAGTAACGTTGTTTCCTCCCCTCCCCTCTCTTCCCTCCTATCCCTTAGCTACTTCAAGTATCGCGCGTGTATACAGGTTGCGGCGACTGCTTACCATCAGATGTATGCTTTTTTGCCAACCGTCATGACATCATTGTAAGCAACCCGTCATTAGTATTGTATAGTTTCGGTCGCCAGCTGTGATTAAGTTACTTTAAAACTAAGCGAGCGCACACACACAAATATATTTAAAAAAAAAAAGGCGAGAGGCCCAATGGGTCGAAAACGTGGACTTTAACCGAAGGTCGCGGGTTCAAATCCGGGCAAGCACCTCTGAGTTTTCAAGTGCTTAATTTGTGTTTCAAATTTATCTCGTGCCTAAAGGTGAAGGAAAACTTCGTGGAAACCTGCATATCGTGGATGAAATTCTTAGATATGTATATATATATATATATGCTGGCGGTGAGGCTTAAAAAAGGGCCGTCTTGTGAGCTACCACCATAAGTTGGTGGTAAACTCGTGAAGTGATTGCTCGTCAGCCGCGTTTCCAGCTCAGCCAGTGTATAACCCGTTGTATCCTAAAAAATGTCGGTCACGCATCTGCATGCCAACTGGTGGTGCAGATGTACATGGGTAGCAGTGATCGTTTAACATCAGGTGAGCCTGCCCGTTTGTCCTCTCTGACATAAAAAAACATACTATAATGTTCTGTCTCATTCTCTCGCACGATAAGGCCTTCCAATGTATGCATTTGTCTCTTTTTAGTTTCGCTTTTTCGTTACATCGAGTCGTAAATTGTAACGAAGAACTTCACTGCAAAAATATTCAAATCGCATTTTTCGAAGATTCCATCATCAGAACCTAACAAAAACACAATGAGACGCAGGGTTAGGGGTGGCTCACCTTGACATTGATGATCTTGTTCCTTATGAGCGACTGCAGGAACACGCAGACCAGCCTCACGAGCCGGTTCTGCATGTACCTGTCGCGGATCGTCTCGCAGGTCGATATACAGTTGCTTATGTACAGGTGGACGAACTCCACGGGCAGGTCCACTGACGTCGTCAGCCTGGGCAACGGTAAACGATGGTATATTTGGAAACCAGTGGGGGCAAAAATACAAATTTTAGAAATAAACAAACTGTGCGCGAGTGTACTTAAACGTCGGAATGCGAATAAGTGGGGGCTAGCACCGCCGCGTTACTATATGTAGTTACGCGCCCCTCCTCGTCTCGCATCTCGTTTGAGGTCCACAGGACGCAAATAAGCAATACCATGTCAACCACACGAATGACATTTCGAGAAAAACGCGTTTGAAAATTTTGAACAACTTGCTTTATATGATTTTTTATGCATTGGTCAAGTTTTTGGCAATTTCAGATTTATGTAAGTTTTTGTTACTTATTTTCACAAAAAATAAGTATACAAACTGGATATTTCGTATATAATATAACCCAAAACGTTTAACATAATACATAAATTGCATGATTAAAAATGGCTTTTTTAGAAGTTGTAAAGCTTAAACTCCTACAAATAATAAAGAAAATTATTCATCAGCCATTTACCAACACTTCTGCGTATATAACTCAGTTTTTTCAATTTTGTTGGTTGACACGGTATTGCTTATTTGCGTTCATGTGTTACTACGCATTCAAGGTCTTAGTTCAACTTATGTGCCGCGATTTACAAATCGTGAGTCCCTGAAAGAAGCTATTACAGCTCCCTTTTGAAATGTAATAAAAAGTTAAACACGATTGAAGTAAAACTTCTTTAGCTAATATTAGTCAGCGAGTAAAGGCTTAATCTGTCTGTCTGTCTGTCCGTCCGTCCGGTCTATCTGTCTGTCTGTGTAAAAAGTTTGTGCGATTCACACGTGATAGAAGAATGAGATGAATATATATAATATAAAATAGTATGTATATTTCTGTGACACCGTTGTGGCGTTGTGGGTAGCAGCATGTCTGCTTTAAGTCTCGACGGTTGCGGGTTCGATTCCCGCTCGGGCAGATGTTTGTTAAAATTTCTGTCTCGGTCTGGGCGTTTGTCTGTGGGTCTCCCACCGTGCCTCGGAGAGCACGTTAAGCTGTCCCGGTTGTTATCACATAACATCTGATAATAATCGTTAACTCTTGATAAGTAAATTGCTCTTATCCAATGAGTTGCTGGTTAGCCCTTAGGGTTGCGGAGGTCAGATGGCAATCGCTCTGTGTAAAAACTAGTAACCTGTCAAATCCGGATAGGAGTAATAAAGCAGACCCTGGGTAAAATAAAATACCGGGAATAATGCTAGGATGAAGAAGAAGAGTATGTATATTTCTGTCTCATTCTTTGCCGGCTTCATCCTACACATTTTCGTATTTTTGTCTCTTACCTGTCGTTTTTTCCGTTGCATCCGGTTTAAAATCACAACAATTGTAAAGAAGTTTCACTTCAATCATCAAGTTAGTTATATCTGTTTGGTCATTTGTCCTTGTGGGTCTCCCCATCGTGCCTCGGAGAGCACTTAAAGCCGTCGGTCTGATAATAAACGTTGACTCGTGATAGGTAATTAACTCTTATCTAATGAGTTACTGGTTTGCCCTTAGGGTTGCGGAGGTCAGATGGTAATCGCTCCGTGTAAAAACTAGTAACCCGTCAAATCCGGATAAGAGTATAAGCATACCCTGCGTAAATACCGGGAATAATGCTAGGATGAAGAAGATTTTGGTATTTATTGCCTGGTGAGGTTATTTTTCCTTGTACATATTGGACCACGGAAGGCACTGACCTGTTGACGACCTCCATGGAGTGCAGCGACATCTCCATGTTGACGAGCACCGAGAAGTAGTCCGTGATGTGCTGCGAGTTGATCAGCTTGAGCAGCACCGAGATTGCCACCATCGGGTTGTTCTCCACCAGGTCCGGTAGCTGGAAAGAAACACAAAAGAAAATGAACCTATGAACGCACGCGTAGCTTGAAGTATGCGCATGCCCTGGTTTGGCAAGGGATAGGAGGTACAAAAGAAAGAGACAGAGGGAGTGGGAGAATGGACCTTCGGCGCTTTTACTTAAATCAATGAAACGCAACTGTAACCTACTGTTTTTTTTAATTTTTTTATGTTACAAGTTGGCAAACAAGCATACGGCCCACCTGATGGTAAGTGGTTGTCGAGGCCTATGAGCGCTTGCTGTACCATTAGTAAGTACCTCTCACCCGTTTTCAACGAGAGATATTGGTTCCTGAATCTCCTTCGCCCAGTAATTTCACTAGCGTACAGTGCCCTTCAAACCGGAACACAGTAATGCCTAAGCACTACTATTTGGCGGTAGAGTATTTGACACTGCGGTGGTACCTACCTAGCCGGCCTCTTGCAACAAAAGACCTACCACCAGTGTGACTGATTGCACTGGTGCAACAATCTCTGCTGTGACAGAGGTTATCCCACCAGCGGGCGATGGGGTCGTCACGTCGCGACGCCGGTAGAACTGTACTATACAGTTACTTTTTCGATTTTCTATGAGAGGGTCGTACTTCCCCGGTCGAGCCGGGCCATTTGTGCTGGGAAAGGCATGGCTCTACAATCAGGTAGTTTGTGTGCTTGCTTGCCAGATTAGCAACACAAAAAAAAATCTTTATGATCACAAAAAACCTAACCTGGTATGGTGTAACACCGATCTCATACACGATATCCGGTTCCTGATCCAGTAGAGCCAACAACCGTTGCTGATGGGGAACACTCAGCGCTGACTTCAGAGCTAATTGGGTCAGTTCCTTCGCCTCTGCTACTATGTTCACTTCTTTATCTTCTGTCTTCTCTTCTTGTTTCTCTTTCTTCTCTTCCTGGAGAAGATTTGTGTAAAAATTAAGTTTCTTTATTGCTCTGGTCATCACCAAAATTCACAGGATCACTTGTCGGGTTAATCTGATTGATACTTCAAAATTTTATTAAAAATTGGTGACATACAGATGTAGTTTTAAATATATACTCACAAGTATAGTACTCTTGGTAGCAAATCTACTTTTAATGCTGATAAATTATTTATATATGTCGCAGCGACCACTAGATTGGGTTCTGTATGGTTGATGTTTCTGTCTGCCATGATAATTTTAACAGTCTCGAACAACTACCATCCATGATCACTCGAATAATAACGCACCATGATACGACACAGATACGACGGATGTCAGAAGCTGACAACTTTACTTTATATCACAGACTACAACCTTTTTCGTCTATATTGTAACATCGCATAACTCTCTCAATATAAGTTGAACCATGCGCAGTAAAACGTTTTTGGGTCTCAACCGTATGCGGTATGGACTCGTTTAGTACACTCGCCCACGGTTGTTTTAGTTCTTTAAAAATAAATTATTGAAAATTAAATTATATTTATTCCAAGATAAGGTGTCATCCCAATAAGTGACAGTGATTAAAAATGTACAATAACTATTATTATTTTTTATATACCTTTTTCTATACTATTTATTTGTTTTATTCTATTTAAGTAATTAATAACGACAATTAATAAATAATTAATTGAACATCAGAAGAAACAATAACTATATTATATACTTAATTTCGTTTAAAAAATTATATTCGTTTTCCCACTTTATAAACAATCTATTTAAATTAGACGAAGTCAATAGGTTTGTCTAACATTTTTGTCCATGATTGTACCTGCGCAGATGCAGACATTTTGGTTCATTTTAAATTGAGAGAACTATATTATAAATAAATCCTAACAGATAATATGTTTATTTATTAATTCTATTATATTTTTAGATCATAATTACCACTTTAGGCTTCACTTCTTTGGTTTGTATGATCTTCTTCTCCACTTTCTCCGGTGGCTTGAGTCCAGTCAGTCCATCGAAGTCTGTGTCGTATAAAGGTACATAAGTTCCTCTGTTGACTAAATTTTTCCATACACCCTGTAAAAAAATAGTCTTAGTCAGAAGTTCAAAAATTTTGTTCCTCTCATTATTATTTCGGACTAACTGCGCCAGCGGCTCTGTCCACATGATATAAAATTTTTTCTTTATTGCACAGAACCCTAATTCTTTTTCTAAAATAAAAGTAGTCTAAGTTACTACTTATTATATAAGCTACCTGCCAATGGAAGCCCGTCAAAATCGGTCCAGACATTTCAGAGATTAGCTGGAACAAACAGACAGATAGACAAAAATGGTAAAAAATGTTATTTTGGTTTATGTACCAAATATACACATGTAGTAAAAAACGGTTATTTCAATAATACAAACAGACACTCCAATTTCATTATATGTATAGATTTCCCAGGATCATATGATTTTTTAGGGTTTCATAGCCAAATGGCAAAAATGTCCGTCCTTCAGTACTTCCATGTCCGTCTGTCCGTTCGTTCTTCAACTTTTGGACTAAATTTCAACAAACTTTAGAGATATAAATATTGTTCCCATAACTTTGTTTTTCATAATATTTTAAAAATTACTATGAATTTACCAACTTATTTTTGGTATGTTTTAATTAGTTATGTCATATGGTATATTCATCAAGTTGCAGAAACCTTTAGTTTCGACTGTGCGTGGTCCACAACGCACGTAACTGATAGGTATTTTAGATATATAGATTGTTTTTCCGGTTTCATACCTCATCCGCGAAGGATATCTCCGAAGGGTCCAAAAGGAATGTCGGTGGGGGAATTGGTCCAGCGGGTTTCAACATCCGGTGCAGTGGCAAGTATTCATTGGACATTAGTGCCTCGAGGAGTTCCTTCATCGCCATGCGGTTTGGTGGACTCCTGAAATGAAGTTCATGAAAGAATCTAATAAATTAATAATAAATAATCAATTATTTATAACATATTTCATTCAATATTACCCAAATTTCTGAAAACTGACACACCCTACTAAAAAAAACTCCTGGGCATCTACGATTTTAACCATATGTTTATATTATTTTAAAGTAAAATAATATTGAATTAATAAAATTCAATATGATTTGTGGAATACTATTAATTAGTGACCGACCGAAATTTCGGTTTCGGTTTCGGCCAGTTTCGGCCAAAAATCTAGTTTCGGCTTTAGTTTCGGTTTCGGCCAAAATATAGCCGAAACTTTCGGCCTCGCCGAAACTTAAGTGTTCGTGAGTTTTCGTGCGTTGTTCGGTAAACTTCGCAGCCAACTCGTGACCGCTCGCTGACGCGGCCAATAAATCTCCAGAAATATATTGTATTAGATTGATCTTTTAAATATTGTGAACACAACGTATTACTAGTTAGTTATGTACCTAGTATATCTAACTACAAGTGGTTTCTTTTAAGTTTACTCCCAATCGTAAGTTCTGTATATTCATGACAAAAAAATGGTTATGACTTAAATGAATTTTTAGTTTTTATTTTATTTAACTCTATTTAACTGTCTATATTATATACAGTGGTGGTCAACTAATTAAGGACATTGGTATAATAAGAGTAACATTTATTTATATTTTTCGTAATTTAAGTTTACTTTAATTATTAAATTTTGGAATGGATTGTAATTAAAAATAACAACAATTAAAATTAAACTTTACTTCTTCCTTCGGTGCTAATATAACTCTGGACAAATAAACAGGGACACTTAAGAAAACATTACAAATAATGAACGCAGAATGTAATGGAAGAGAAAAATGTACATTTACAATAGTAAATAGTTTTAGATGAATTTAATAAAATTCATCTAAAAAGCAGTTTTCTACAAAAAATCAACATTAAATGTGATTTCCTTTATTAGCTATAGCCATATCGACATCGGCGCGGCATCGACTCGATCAAATAATGAGAAGTTTCGTTAGTGAAGTTCTTCCAGGCGTTTTTGGAACTACTATAGAGTTGGTTTAAATTTCTAGTTTGTTGTACCACAAATGTTCCAAAGAATTCATTTCTAGGCTATTGGCAGGCCAATCTAAAAGTGATAGTAGTTCACCGGCTAGAAATCATTTAATAAACAGCTTCACTGTTTATATTTTGGATCGTTTTTGTGTTAAAGCGCCCACGTAACTTCGCCACTAAGTTCTAGTCCAAATATTTCTCTTTTAATAATTACAGAGCCCACAAAGGGAACTTTTTATAAAGCTATTACCAGTCTGCGATCTAAATTTCTTTCTAAGTACACAGTTTCAGTAGTTTTATAGGTTTGAAAATATTGCACAGCGTTGAAAACCATACTTTTGGAGCAAATCAAATGATAAGCTATTTTACGGTATGGCCATTTACGTTGAGATAAAATTGTTTTCGCTTGGTCGTTTCACAACTTAAATAAGTGACCCATGTTTAAGTAATAAATTGTGATATTAATTTTAGAAATCAAAACTAAAGAATGACGCCAAATAAAAATACAAAGGCTTTCCGCCTTTGTATTTCAGGTTTATTTTTTAAAAATCGAAAATAAAACACGAATTTTTGTTGTCCTTAATTAGATGGTCAGCCAGTAAATGAGCATTATCGTTGCGAGAGATTTCTTTTTAAATAACCCACCATAACATATTTTTAGCTTCGAAAAAGTTCACAACATTGAGCAGTATACTTTATAACAAACAGTATCTCATAAAATTAAACTTTTAAGGACGCGTTTGCAAAATAGATAGGTAGCGAATCGCACCACTACATTCACACGAAACGATCACACAAGCGCACGACTGTGATCGGCGGGAATAATGAACGGTAAACTAATTTTGAGACTTTAAATATTTAATTTTTTTGTGGGTATATTTTATACGTTGTAATGTTAGTAAGTAATAAATAGTCATATTTGTTTTGTATACTTTGTGTACATAAATATTGTAAAACTATTTTTTTTCCTTATTTGTATTATTTTTATTTAAAGGTTATTTATAGGTAATAAAATGTTTTATATGAATATTTTTTTTATTGTCGTCAATAAAAAAAATTAATAAGATACTACCCCTGAGCATGATGGAGTTACCTGATGATGTTTTTCGACGACTGCTACTGTAACTGCAAGATGAGTAGGGCTATGTGTGCCGTGCTTGTGATCGTTTAGGAAGTTACAATGAGACCTTACCATCCAAATTATTGGAGTGATCTGAAGGTCTACTTCGATGACTGATACAGGATCTGCAACATGAGTAGGGTTATGTGTGCCGTGTTTGGAATCTATTTGTTAGGTACGGTGAGACCTTACGTCCGAACTTGTTGGAGTGATCTGAAGGTCTACTTCGATGACTGCTACAGGATCTGCAGTATGAGTAGGGTTATGTGTACCGTGTTTGGGCTCTATTTGTTAGGTACGGTGAGACCTTACGTCCGAACTTGTTGGAGTGATCTGAAGGTCTACTACGATTACTGCTACAGGATCTGCAGTATGAGTAGGGTTTTGTGTACCGTGTTTGGGCTCTATTTGTTAGGTACGGTGAGACTTTACGTCCGAACTTGTTCGAGTGATCTGAAGGTCACCGTACCTAAGAAATAGAGCCCAAACACGGCACACATAACCCTACTAATGCTGCAGATCCTGTATCAGTCATCAAAGTAGACCTTCAGATCACTCCAACAAGTTCGGACGTAAGGTCTCACCGTACCTAACAAATAGAGCCCAAACACGGCACACATAACCCTACTCATGCTGCAGATCCTGTATCAGTCATCGAAGTAGACCTTCAGATCACTCCAACAAGTTCGGACGTAAGGTCTCACCGTACCTAACAAATAGAGCCCAAACACGGCACAGATAACCCTACTCGTGCTGCAGATCCTGTATCAGTCATCGAAGTAGACCTTCAGATCACTGCAACAAGTTCGGACGTAAGGTCTTACCGTACCTAACAAATAGAGCCCAAACATGGCACACATAACCCTACTCGTGCTGCAGATCCTGTATCAGCCATCGGAGTACACCTTCAGATCACTCCAACAAGTTCGGAGGTAAGGTCTCACCGTACCTAACAAATAGAGCCCAAACACGGTACACATAACTCTACTCATGCTGCAGATCCTGTAGCAGTCATCGAAGTAGACCTTCAGATCACTCCAACAAGTTCGGACGTAAGGTCTCACCGTACCTAACAAATAGAGCCCAAACACGGCACACATAACCCTACTCATGCTGCAGATCCTGTATCAGTCATCGAAGTAGACCTTCAGATCACTCCAACAAGTTCGGACGTAAGGTCTCACCGTACCTAACAAATAGAGCCCAAACACGGCACAGATAACCCTACTCGTGCTGCAGATCCTGTATCAGTCATCGAAGTAGACCTTCAGATCACTGCAACAAGTTCGGACGTAAGGTCTTACCGTACCTAACAAATAGAGCCCAAACATGGCACACATAACCCTACTCGTGCTGCAGATCCTGTATCAGCCATCGGAGTACACCTTCAGATCACTCCAACAAGTTCGGAGGTAAGGTCTCACCGTACCTAACAAATAGAGCCCAAACACGGTACACATAACTCTACTCATGCTGCAGATCCTGTAGCAGTCATCGAAGTAGACCTTCAGATCACTCCAACAAGTTCGGACGTAAGGTCTCACCGTACCTAACAAATAGAGCCCAAACACGGCACACATAACCCTACTCGTGCTGCAGATCCTGTATCAGTCATCGAAGTAGAACTTCAGATCACTTCAACCAGTTCGGACGTAAGGTCTCACCATACCTAACAAATAGAGCCCAAACACGGCACACATAACCCTACTGGTGCTGCAGATCCTGTATCAGTCATCGGAGTACACCTTCAGATTACTCCAACAAGTTCGGAGGTAAGGTCTCACCGCACCTAACAAAAAGAGCCCAAACACGGCACACATAACCCTACTCATGCTGCAGATCCTGTATCAGTCATCGAAGTAGACCTTTAGATCACTCCAACAAGTTCGGACGTAAGGTCTCTACGTACCTAACAAATAGAGCCCAAACACGGCACACATAACCCTACTCATGCTGCAGATCCTGTATCAGTCATCGGAGTAGACCTTCAGGTCACTCCAACAAGTTCGGTGTTAAGGTCTCATAGTAACGAGCCCAAACACGGCAAAAAACAACTACAATCATCCGAGACTTCCACTAGCAGTCAGGGATGTATACCTTAAGGTCTGAGCAATAAGTATAAGACGAATTAGAATTTTTAATCTCTAAAAAAAGAAAATATTTATCAAATTATCCTTAAAATAAAGTATCAAGAGTTGTAGTTATAGTCAATTTTTTCTATATAATATTATATTTTAGCGATCTTATTTAATATAACCTCCTGCTTACAAGCGACATAGCGTCCACTCACGAAGGCGTCTCAGCGCCGACTAATATTTTACTAGAAAATTTTGAACAATAAATCATGGCAGTCATCAAACAAAATAGGCCTTAATACAACAGGTTAAGGTACAACTTTAGAAGCAAAATATGTGAAAAAGATACATTTGATATTTATTTTTTCTGAGCTAATGTGTCGTATTATTATAAATATCTCTTCCTAGGGTTTGAGTTGAACATGTCTTCCTATTAGAGGTATTTTTTTTGAAATTGATATCACGTAAGAAATAGTTTAAAAGGCTACCTAAACTCAGCTCGATATCGTTAATTTGGTGTGAAGAGGCTCCGGAAAATCGTTTTTACTATAAAAATAATAAGAAAATTTCATATTTTTTACAGCGTTATTAAAGATAAAGGCTTGATCTATTCATAGTAATTAAAAGTTCCATTTAATTTACTTTGATTTTGTCGGAAATTAGATCGAAATACATCTATTTTTCATCAAATACGTAAACGCGCCCTTAAATTATTTCCCGTTTCTAATTAGTTGACTACGAATGTATACATGCAAATAAATGTTAAAAAACTTTAAATTCAAATTTCAGTAAAAAAAACGTAATTTTAAATATTTTTTAAAAAGTTTCAGTTTCGGTTTCGGTTTCGGCCGAAACTGAGAGGCAGGCCGAAAGTTCGGTTTCGGTTTCGGTTTCGTCTGAAAAACCAGTTTCAGTCGGACCCTACTATTAATATGTATTTCATTTTTAAAAAAATTTTATCTAAGAAAATGGGCATACGGGTAGGAGGTTTTCTTAAGTTTAACATCAAGTTAAGCGATCACTGCCACCCATGAACATCTGCAATACCAGAGGGCATGCAGGTTCAATGCTGACCTTTAAGAATAGGATCTTCTCTTGAAGGTTCCCAGGTCGTATCGGAAAGGAAAAAACGCCGACGAAATTTCGTTGCACTGAATGGTTGTGAGAGGAAGAAAATATCCTGTAAATCAGGCTGCTGTGGATTTCCAGACATTGAGGTGGTAAGGGTGGAATTTCGAGTTTTGGAACAATGTCCAGTGGTGAAATGCCGTATATCTTATAATTATATTTGATTTGAACTCACCCATCACTAAGTGGTACTAGAGCTGGTGCAGTTGCCCTCGCCACAGAACTGATATCAGCTGACCGTTCTGCAGTTAACACTTGAATAGAAGAATAGTCAAATTCTAGTTCTTTAGGTGACGTCTCCGTTAGCATCACCTGTTTCGCAGACTTCTTTAACACCTGGAAGATGAATATGGAAAGATTAACAAATGGCAAAAGTGCAAATAACTCAATCAATTATTGATGTATGCTTTTCATTTGTAGAAATATTTGTTACATAAATATAATTAGCTTATTAATGTACCACATATTGTATCGACATATACTATGTAAAGAAAAAGGTTTGGACAGATTATTTAAAGCATGTTTGGCAACGTAGGACTGTAGAATGTTGGCATAATTAAATTTTATATGGGGTAATGAAGAAGAAGACATTAGAAAATTGACTGTTTTAATCCAAATAGCCAATACCAAACACATGTACGTCATTTTATTCATTCAATATATTGGCGTCCAGCTTTGAGACGTGACAATACCATCGCCCACTGTTGGGATAGTCTCTTTCACAGCAGAGATTATTCCAGCAGTCATACTGCAATCACACATACTGGTGGTAGGTCTTCTGTTGCTAAAGGCCGGCTAGGTAGGTACCACCGCAGTGTCAACCGATTACCATCAGATGAGTTGTATGCTTGCTTGCCAACTTATTAACATAAAAAAAATCCTTTATTACCACCACAATGTGTGGTAGCATCTACTAGTTGCTCATTAAATGATATCAAAAATGCAATACTCACCTCCTTTATATTAGCAGGTACAAATCCATGTAACTGTCCGATAAATAGCCTTTCCTGTGGTGCCAGCGGCAAGAGACCAGGTTTTCCATCCAATAGGTGGAGGAAGAGAGAGCTGAATGGATTGTCCACTTTATAGAAGTCAAATATTAAGGCCAGTGCAACGACTCTTTGACCAGGGAGTGATAAATCACCACCAGTTATAAGCGATGATAAGAGTAGACATACTGTAATACGTTTTTTTATTTTTATTTCTAATTGTAAGGCAATAGAAAAAGCATCAAAACTTTGCCTTGTAAATGTGTTTGTAATATTTATTTAACTAGTAAATCAATTTTCATTATTGGAATCATCATTATTATTGAAATAAGAGATATTTATAAAGGTAACCTTAAGATACTTGAATACTATTAGGCACAAAATATTCAATTATTCAGTTTTACATGAAAAAAAAGGTTATCTTTGAGTAAATTATAAATTTTATACATACAGTTAAAATGATCCGATTTAGGAAATCTCTTTTGTACTTGCGTACATATCGATTCGAGGCTCTGCGAGTCCACAGTTTGCTCCGAAAATAAACTGAAATTTAAGATAAATATGTAAATAAAATACAAGAAAATTGTGTTAGGTTATACTTTGCTATATACTTAACGTACTCTAAAATGTATTTGCTATTTTCGTTAATTAATTGCTGGGACATATTTATAAGTAAGAAATACTATGAATCGTAGTATTATTCTATTTGTTTATTTTATTGTTTAGCCATAAATAAATGTTGATACTCAATCCGTATACAGGAAAAACAAATGTATGTCATATGTCATAATAACAGTGACATTTGATATCTAACAGTTCCATTCTATTGCGAAAACCATAGATTTAGAAGATAATAAAAAGTGTAGATATTGAAAATGGTAAAAATTGAAAAGATTCGAACTAAATATAAATAAAATGGCACTTTTGTGAAAGTAAGAGAGGATGACCCTGGTATCTTGGTCAATAACGTTGGGCTGGAATATTGACATACAAGGTTATGGTAGTGCATGCTGACGATGGTTTAATGGTAAATTAGTTCCCAGCCACTTGTTAGGCACTTTTATTTTAAACAGCTTCTGTTATTTTACGTAGTATAGACCCGCAATCTAGTGTATCCTCTATAACTATGGCGAAAACTGAAAATAATTAACAGGTGATATTAATTTATAAATTCATATTAATAAAAACAAAATAGCACACCTACCAGGCAACAGCATTGATCAGCATCACACGAATTTTCACTGTCTCACACTCTTTGTGAATAAAACCGCTCTCATTACTGCATAGACTTATGGTTTTTCTGGTAGTCTTTTGCAATTGGTAACTACGAAAATCAACATCGTCGTCAATTTATGCAGCATAATAAGTGGTCGAGTATTTAAAACGTGAAAGGAGGAAGTCTGCTGAATGACCATAAGTAACGCAATACAATTGTGTATGGCATCGAAAATAATTTCGATCACAACGACAACTGACCCCTGGTCCCTACAAAAATGGCTTTGTGATGATCAAGGGCTTTGAACAATTTTTTTTAATTTTCTATTTGAAAAGTAGGACAGATGACTCTACTCCATCTGATGGTAAGTAAAGTCCAAACGCGAAGGCGGCTAACACAGTTGCGGAATGCAATCGCGCTAGCCACCCTCACCCTACCTACCCACAAGAGGCCTCTTCACGCCCACGTTTGAAGGAGCCCAGATTATAGGACGGGGGAACACGTGAGCTGACAATGAGTTCCACTTTTTAGAAGTACGACAAAGAATTACCAAACTTCTTTGTTCGTGAAGGAATTGATACCACAGTTAGTCAGTGACACCGGAGACCAGCACGCGTGGTTCTTGCATGAGACTTACTCGTGACCACTGTACCCTTACCAGTTAACGTCGGTTAGAGCATTTTAAAAATTAAATAATATAAAATGAATTAAGTATGTAATATATATATATTCAATATGCCACCCAACGCCATTATATTTCATGGATGGATTATTTTATACAAAAGTAACTTTCCTACATTAAAATATTTAAAATAAGGTGTGTGTTTTAAAAAATCTCTTTAAGAAAACATGGAATAAAATAATTAAATCTTACAATACACGGTAATAACTTATCATTAGTGACGTTTTTCTTCGGGTTTTGGTAACTTTGTTTTTTTTTTTTCTATTCTATATATATATCTATATAATATGTCTTATATCCTTTTTTCAATGTGAGGTTCCTTCTCTTCTTCTTCCTCGCATTATTCCCGGTGTTTGCCCAGGGTCTGCTTATTTAAAGGCGTCGGGATGTGACGACCCCATCGCCCGCTGTTGGGATAACCTCTGTCACAACAGATTATTCCACCAGTGCAATCAGTCACACTGGTGGTAGGTCTTTGTTGCAAGAGGCCGGCTAGGTAGGTACCACCGCAGTGTCCAATATTCTGCCGCCAAATAGTAGTGCTTAGGCACTACTGTGTTCCGGTTTGAAGGGCATTGTACGCTAGTGAAATTACTGGGCGGACGAGATTTAAGAACTAATATCTCGAGGTTGGCAACGCGTGAGTGGCACCTACTAATGGTGCTGCAAGCGCTCATAGGCTGCGGCAGCCACTTACCATCAGGTGGGCCGTATGCTTGTTTGCCAACTTCTAACATAAAAAAAAATATTACTCTTATTCGGATTTAAGAAGCTTCTAATTTTCACACAGATCGATTGTCAACTGACCTCCTCAACCCTAAGGACGAACCTGTAGCTCATTTTATAAGAGCAAATTACCTATTAAGAATTTACGATTAGTACCAGATGTTATGATTACAACCGACACAGTGGGGAGACAAGGACAAACTCACATAACGAAACAAATTCTTGTAAATGAATACAAACATCTGCCGCGAGCGGGTATTTAACCAGCGACCATTGAAGCTAAAGGCAGCCTCGCTAACAACACACCACAAATCTTTGATAATAAAATTAAATAATTGAACGACAGAATCGAGGTTGATTATTAGATTTTTGATAGATGATGTAACGGAAAATGCATTTTTTTGGAATGAACAAAATAAGTTTTAAAATGTTGACACCTACACTTCGCTTGTATATTACATTCATGGCCTGAATTCTGTGCTCTGTCATTTTTTCCGATAGGAATGCTTGGGACTCTTAATATTGCTGGATCTCATTCAAGAACCAAATTTTATATGAAAGAATACAATTGTAAAAACATATATTTGAAAAGAGTAACTGTCGAGTTTCTTGTCGGTTCTTCTCGATAGAATCAACCTTCCGAACCGTCGGTAGCGTTTGACTATTCAAAAGTACTTTTAAAAGTCTACTTGAATAAAAATAATTTTGATTTTGATTTTGAAGGGCCAACAGCAATACACATTCCGAAAAAAAAATAGTAGGTCCAATAGCAATACACAATTAGAAAAAAAATTATACATTGAGAATTTCGTTTTACGTCATTTTACGCTGATAACTAAATTTTCGATTTTTTTTTAATTGTGGCGTTTCCTTTCTAAAGGTGCGATATAGATACAGGGGCTGTTTATTCGACGACAAAAGCCGAACTGTCAACCGCAATCGAAATAAAATTCGGTAATAAGACTAAATATGAATGATATGAATAACATTTTTAAGTTTGACTATGATCTTAATTTTTTCGGGAAAGTTTAAAAAATGGGACGGCTTAGGAATGACTCACAAAAGTCTTGTCATGCAAAATCAAATAGAAAGGATATAATTTACCAATAAAACAAAGACCTTTCTTTAATTGTAACATATAGACATATTTTTAGTAAGTACTAAAATCTGGTGAGTGCATTCAAATAGTGGTTTTGCTAGCGGCATTGGGATGTTATAAACGTCATTGACGATCCGTTGCCGATAATTGCCGACCTTATTATTTAGTTTTCCCCCTGGAAGTTCGATGGTTGGTTTTGCCAGGGCTTTTGGTCCCACATGGTAGCGAGGAAAGCAACCTCAGTGATTGCTGGAGCTCAGACTTGCTGGAGCTCCTTCGTAAATTCAACATTGACGAAAAGAAGTCAGTCATAAGTTTGCAACATAAATGAATAATATTAGGGTGTGACTTTCTTCGTAATAGTAAGTCAAGTAAGTTCGTATAGTAAGTCAATACCATAGAATCTGATATTTTTCATCCGACACAATTACACCATGAAATGCATGTCGTCATCTTTGCTGACGTAGTTGATAGTACTCATCACGTCACGTCAGTAGAGGGGTTAAAGTGGACCATGAGACTACGACCCACTTTATCCGTGAACAAAACATGGCGCATACTTTACTATAAAAGTTCATTTCTTTAATGAATGCTAATATATTATTTAACTAGAAATGCCCGTTGCTTGACTCACGTTAATGTAATTGCTATGCCCGACCCTTCTTATTTTTCCATTTCCTATGATACCTCTATGCCAAATTTCAAGTAGATACGTTCTATAATTCGTTTTTTTTTCTAATTCCATTAATTTGTTTTTGAATGAAAGAGAAAAAAATATCATGCTATCCATCTTCACAAAACTTCCAATCAGCTGACCATAATATAATTCAAAGTCCATGACAATACCGTAGTAAATACTTATCACCAATATGATAATAAGTATGCAGGTATATACAGTAACATAACATTGTCGCCATAATTTCGTTTTATCTAAAAAGTATGCCATCCGCTATCCCTACCTATTCACGAAGAATGATTCAACAACTGATACCGTTATCAACATAAAAATTAACGCAAACAAAGAATATTAACTTTCACGACTCAAAACCTAGTTATCATAGCAAAGTTAATTGCGAGCGGTCGTTTCTTTATCATTCTTTACTGATAAGATTAAAGTAGTCATATGGCGCACCGAGCGCCATCTTAAATGCGTCTTGATTTTTTTGTAAATAATAAATTATATGTTTTTTTTTTAAACAAATGTGATGGAGTGTTGTGTTATATACTGACGAAATGAGAGATATACTTTCGGTGGGAGTCATGCATAATCCGGGCTTGGAATTTCCATCAAGGATTGTTGAACATACACATCGGAATAGATCCTCGTCTTGGACGTGGCGAAGGACCAACAACACCACCCGCCATGAGCCTCGGCTTTCTTTACAATATCAGGTAACAAATAGATTATAAATCGGTTTGAAAACAAATTAAAATTAGAAATTGTATTTTCCACTACTATTTAGATTGCATAATGCTTTCGTTAAGTTTTAAATAAATGTTGTTTACTTTAAATTTTACCAAAGTAATTAAAAAAATATTTGTAAATTGATGATGAGGATCGAGTCAAAACGAATCATGATTAGGAACTAACACACTAGCGTGACACTAAATAGTAAATACATACAGATGGAGGTTATGAAATATTTAATATAAAAACAGCATTGATGTTATAAAGCTTATAATATATTTCCAAAAAAATTATTACGGGAAAAATTAAGAATGTTAATTCTTTATGCCAATCCCAAAAACATCCTTCTTTTGAATGAGAAATATATTTTAGTTGACTAAAACTAAAATGATGTATGAGGTCCGGTTTTTTTTAAATTTTATTTTTAATGTTTGTTGTTGTAGTGGCAACAGAAATACACATTCTGTTAAAGTTTAAAACCTTCACCTATTAAGGTTGGTGAGATACAATCCGTTGACTGGCAGAGGCTTAGTAATAGGGTTCCGTCGGCAACTACGGGTACAGAACTTAAAAAATGTAGACAAACGGAATAATGATTTAAAAAATGAATATTGGAAACTCCTCAAGAAAATAAAAAAATTTCCTTCCTCTTTTTTTGAATTCTAACTGAATTATAAAATATATAATAATAATATAATATATACCATATGCGGAATACATTTATACACACATGTTACAAGAATGCGAAATAAGCAAGTTTGTTGACTCGTATGGAATATATTTTCAATTTTTTTGATTTATAACCTAAACTACTGAATCAATTTTGATGCAGTGCATTTTGGAATAAACGTCTTTCGAATAAAAAAAAAAAACAAAATCCCTCTTCAAATGATCGAGCTCTTTGCGAACACATAAAAATTTATAAACATCCGAATTGAGTGTCTCCTCCTTCTTTGAAGTCGGCAAAAACTAAAAGAAGTTTTTTATTCCTCGCAAAAGTTGTTTCTAGGACAATACGATATTACTGAAATTAGGTCAGTGGAGTGCTACTGTCCTCGTGTGAGCAGTAGTTTCAAAACAAGACAGTAAACTTTCAGCGTATTGATAGAGTGCCATACCTTCGAGATAATATTATCAACATTCTTTTGTTTTACTTGTAACAGCGAAGCATGATTTTGATAAAATAGACTTATTTATAAAAGATTATTCTCTTTTTCAAAAAACCTTAACTGCGTGTAACGTAGAGTAATGCGTATAATACAATTGACATTATGACAAAGCCTGTCAAGTACAAGTCAACCGCTGTCACTTGACTGTCACTGAAGGTGCAGACGATATTTTCCATGATATTTTAGTTTTTTGTTTGTATTTTTCCTTAAGCGTAGTAGTGGTTATATGTCGTAGTGTTTATTTTAATAGTTTATTATATGATTAAAGGATTCTGATGACACCGAACTTTAAAACGTTCTCTAAGAACGAGTTAACTTGTATTGTATAAGAAACGTGTCATACTTTGTTATTTCAACCCATGAGCTTAGAAAAGAAACTCCAATTGTTTTGCATTCCGATTAAAAATTAGTGTATTTTCACATGGGTGATGGCTTGGCAGTCGGATACACGCGTAAGTTTAACAATTATAATCACTAACAGCTAAAGGATACTTGCCTATTCAACTCAAACATGGAAATGTCCTTGTATTTGATTTAACATTTAAATGAACCGTATTTGTGGTGACAGACGTCTCAAAAACCGCCTTGGTTTTATTTGATTATCAATATCTAGGACATATCTACTTCCTATTGAAGTTTCTAATAAGATTTTTAGTGTGTATGTTTGGTATGACACTAACTTAATAAATAATGAAATATTTTAGTTTATTGAACTAATCATAGTAGGCCTTTTATTGCAAGATGCTGCTTAGGTAGGTACCACTGCAGTGTCAGTTATTCTATTGTAAAGTAGTAGCTTGTGAAATTACTTGGTAAAGGAGATTTATGAATCAATATCTCAAGTTTGGCAATGTGTAAGGTGTTGTAAGTGCTCATAAGCTACGACAACTGCTTACCATCAGATGGGTCGTTTGCTTACTTGCCAAATTAGTTATATGAAAAATATAAATTTCTAAAATATACTTGATATATGATTTTGATGAATTAAAATTGTGTTATGTTTATTAATTAGAATAAAGTAAATTTACCATTCAATAGACAGGTCTGTTGTTTACTCTTTCCAATATGAACAGCAAAAATTTGTTTTGTTTAGTTATAAATCATAATAAAAGATACTCAACTAGTTATTTCTACTGATAAAGCACAATTCCTACAAGACAAAAGAATAAATAGTAAATAATATATTATGGCTCTGCTCTTGTGGTTTACCAATCTTTTTTTTATTGCATGGGACACTAATTCTTTTTCTAAAATATAATTTAGCCTAAGTTACTCCTTGTAACCGGTTAACCGGAACAAACAGACAGACTAAAAGTGGAAAGCTGTAAATTTGGAATTAAAAACAGAGACTTCAATTTTATTTATTTGTTTACATTTATACTACTTTATTGCACAATTTTGTACAAAAGGCAAGCTTAATGCTAAAAGCATTTTCTACTAGCTTACCTTGAAAATTCAAAAATAAAATTAATGTTCTTAAAAAGTATTCATGTATAGTTATAGAAAGTTGCTTGGCTCTAGTTACCTCTTAAAGCCTATAAACTAAATTAGAAATGCTAGAAATATCAACTTTCTAAATTAACATAATTTTTCCTGTTCTTGTTGTAAATTGTGATGCACATTTGCTTAATTTTTATGATAATATCACTATATTAAAATATGTGTAGTTAGTATGCTGATAGTAGTAGATATGCTATAGTAAGTATTATTTTTCATGTCAGCTCTTTTTTTTATTTAATGACAATTGGCACACAAAGATTCCCTTCTTATCCTTTCCCTCCTATTCCTTAGGTTGGCAAGCGTTCATACGTTGCCGTAACTGCTCGTCGTCAGGCAGACCGTATGCCAACCATCACTACATAAACAACTAAATTTATTTTTATTTATATTATAAAATGTAGTCTTAATAGTATTTACAGTTAATAGATATGCAATGCTTTGATTAGATGTAATTATCAGTCTATATCTGTATAATTATCAGTGTGGTGCTTTTGAAGAGACTGTTTAATTAATCAAAAAATATAATTGATAAAATTTGATTAATTTTGAATGAGTTAAAATCAATATTGATATTTTAAATGTGATAGTAATTCTATTTTTTGATATCACAGTCTCATCAATGATAAGCTGTTACTGTAGCCAATATTTATAACACTTTTACAGTGTGATGGTCTTGTCCATTTTGGTTTCTGGATCCTCAACACAGGATATCACTATCCAAATGGTGGCCATTGAGTGTGTAGTGCTTATTTATTTATTTTTCCTAGTGGTATGTTTTGTTGCAAAAAGCCGGCTAGATAGGTACCACCGCAGTGCCAAATATTCTACCACAAAGCAGTAGTGTCTTAGTCATTATTGTGTTCTGATTTGTAGGGCACTGTAGGCTAGTGAAATTAATGGGCAAAAGAGATTTAAGAACCAATATCTCGAGGTTGACACACACTAATGGCGTTGCAAGCACTCCTAAGCTACGGCAACTGCTTACCATACGGGTAGGCAATATGCTTTGCTTTGCTAGAACTGATTATAGTTTTTTCTATTTTGTAATAATGTTAAGAATTTCCTTGTAACCGGTTCTTACAAGTGATTTGTAATACTTAAGGTTAAGTAGATTAACTTCCAGTATAGGGTTGTTGTTAGATATCCCAACTAATAATCTTAAAAACATATTTTACAATTGTAAGAACTTATAACATATGCTTTTTAAGTTTAATTTTGTTTAACTGATTTCTTTGAAATGGATTAACCTACTCCAATTGCATACTTTCTTTTATTTACACTTGACAATAGCCTCCTTATAAAGTTAACCTTAAGTTAATTATATAAAGAAGTAATATAAGTTGCTTGAAAACAGACTTGACTGTATTTTCTTACTCTTCTTATATGGTTCCATATCAAAAAGGGTGTCAGTGGAACAAAATTAATAAGCCTTTGCTGTTGATGTTAGGTAGATAGTTGAAATTTATATTTCTGTCTACAAAAAATTAATACAAACAAAATGAAATAGAAAAATATGGAGACCCATACAAAAAACTTGATATTTTTGACATTTTTTGTATCTTATGAACTGTAAAACATATGTTATGATAATTATGATAAAGTAGTTGTAATTTTTATAGATACATTTTCTATGATCGCTGTAATCACAAATAATAAAAACATAATTTTTTTAATTAAAGAAGGTATGTTACACTTTTTGTGCGAGTCCTTTATGTCCAGTTACGTTGTTACTGGCAATTGAGAACAGGCTATTGATCCCGCGCGGTGATACTGTCAAAGCCAGTAGGACCAACAGCAATACACAATTGCTGTTGATTTTTTGAAACTGTTACCAATTAAGTTTATATAAAATGTTATAAGACAGAAATATTATATCATTTTTACCTATTTATCTAAATAATATTGTTTTCTAATCAAACTCAGATACAGTATAACGGGTAATGATAAGTCATTAAAGTATTTATTTATCAGTTTGTGATATCAAGGGATTTGAAAATACACAAATTAAAAAAAGTTGTGTAATACTTAAAATCATATATATAACAATAATATTATAAATGCGAAAATAACTCTGTTTGTCTTTCGCACTTTCACGCCAAAACTACTGATCTGATTGAAATGAAATTTGATACACAGATAGTCTAGAGCCTCAGATGTTTGAAACTTATTTTTTAGGGTGTTGATTCGATATAAAAAATATGACATTCAAAGATTGTAAGGGGAGGGGTCTTGCGGTTTAAATCTTTGTAAATAATTTATCTTCAATAATAATTAAACTTCTCGATATATTCAAATGAGAATAACTTGGTACTACAGACACTTTAAGGTTCAAGATTTGGAGGGTGGCAATTTCATCCTTTTTTTTGTTCATCATGTTTTTTTTATGTTACAAGTTGCCAAGCAAGCGTACAGCCCACCTGATGGTCAGTGGTTGCCGTAGCCTATGAGCGCTTTAATTATTATATAGGGGATTTTCCCTGTATCAATATCAGCCACTCAATCAGTACTGGGTACTACTAAATCAATCGGTCGTCGGTCGACCTCGGATTTAAGCCTCAATTGATGATTTCTTTATTTAAAAAATTATCGATAGACGTCGTGTGATTCGTATCGATCGATTTAAGTGGTACCACTCTTAAGTATACCATTATAAGTTAACTAGCCCCTGCTAGCGGATTTGTCCGCTCGAATAAATGATTTTAATAAAAACTTTGAACCCCTATTTCAAACCTTCCGGGTTTGAAAATGTTAAAATATAAAAATACAGTTTTATGTTTATAGTTTCAAAAATCTTAGACATCATAGACATCCCATACAAGCTTTCAACCCCCTTTTTAGAAGAAAACGTTAAAACACATGTTTGTTGAAACCAAGTTTCTTAGCGCAGCCTACCTATAGTACGATTTAGTAGAATGCGTCAGGTAACGTAAAGCGTGTATCACTACATAGTATAAAACAAAGTCGCTTTCTCTGTCCCTCTGTATGCTTAAATATTTAAAACTGAGTGATTGAAGAGGAAGGTTTATATGTATAAAAATAGTGGAGAAAAAAATATTTTTGAGGTTTCTAATGTGATGTCGTAAATAATTACATATAACGCGTGCGGGTCACGTGCAGTAATGAATAAATCACAACTACTGGATCTATTTTAATCATTTTTTCAGTGAATGACATAGGCTATATATTTTATACCCGTGCGAATCCGGAGCGGGCCGGTACTATCGAGTATACTACAAGCAAATGATCACACGAGCTCTCTTTGTACCTGTCTTTTTTATCCTATAACGTACGTACTTAGTTGAAGAAAAACCGTAAGAAACTTCGTTTCTGACGAGCTCCCTTGACCGTACATTCTTTAAATTGTCTTTTGGCGACTTTTTGCACAGCGGTAGCGAACCTGCCTTTAACGCCACAGGTCGCGGATTCGATGATGTTTGTATTGACCATACAGGCATGTCTTCCGGTCTGCGTGTGTTTGTCCTTTTCTTTGTGAATGTTTCCGTACCCCCGACACAGGATATAAATATCCTAATGGTAGCCGTTGAGTGTGTAGCGTTTATTTATTTATGTTACTTAAATAATTATTTAGAGTAATTTTCTCATAACTATTTTTAATTTCAGACTGACGAGAATAGCTTCCTGCTTCGATTGAAAATAGTAGGGGCTTACTCGTTAGCGAAAAAGGATATCTTTGGTGCTAGGTGAGTCGACACTTAAGTGGTGGTAGGTCTTTTGTTGCAAGAGGCCGGCTAGGTAGGTACCACCGCAGTGTCAATATTCTGCCGCCAAATAGTAGTGCTTAGGCACTACTGTGTTCCAGTTTGAAGGGCATTGTACGCTGAGTGAAATTACTGGGCGAACGAGATTTAAGAACTAATATCTCGAGGTTGGCAACGCGTGAGTGGCACCTACTAATGGTGCTGCAAGCGCTCATAGGCTGCGGCAGCCACTTACCATCAGGTGGGCCGTATGCTTGTTTGCCAACTTAAAAAAAAAAAAAAAAAAACCACAACCTTGTGATTACGCTGATTCTGTACATCCGTATGACACTGCCTTTATATTTAAATTTGTATAATGAAATATAACTAATTAGTATTCAGTTCAAGATGCATGCCCGAATCTATAATGGCCTTGTGTCTTGATAAAATGATAGGCCTGTCGACGTGTAAAGCTTGCTTTTTAAGCGAGAGGAAGAGGAGAAAATTTAGAGACAGAGGGAGTTTGGGCCTCTGACGATCTTAACTCACAAAATAAAACACTAATTTTTTTTTTTTTTTTTTTTTTTTTAAATTTTTTTTTTTATGTTAGAAGTTGGCAAACAAGCATACGGCCCACCTGATGGAAAGTGGCTGCCGCAGCCTATGAGCGCTTGCAGTGCCATTAATAGGTGCCACTCACGCGTTGCCAACCTCGAGATATTAGTTCTTAAATCTCGTTCGCCCAGTAATTTCACTAGCGTACAATGCCCTTCAAAACTGAACACAGTAGTGCCTAAGCACTACTATTTGGCGGCAGAATATTGGACACTGCGGTGGTACCTACCTAGCCGGCCTCTTGCAACAAAAGACCTACCACCAGTGAAAATAATAATATATTCTTTATTGTTTAAAACTATGTGTGTATATAAACTGTGTGTGTTTTCCTCATTTCTGGGCGTACTTGTACGTCGATGTTCTGAGAGAACTTCCCTGTCGAGTCGCCCCATTCATTCTTAAAATCGCACGACTCTACTGTTGAAAATGAGATGGCAAGCCTGCCTTTACCATAGTACAGTTTTTAATCGGTTTGTTTACGTGTGAATGAGTGAATGCATGTTAATTGCATTGTATGATTTTAGTGATCCATATGTCCGCGTGGAGCTGCAGAAGGTTGACGGTGACGTCACGGTTGAAACATTTCTTACGAAAACTAAGAAGAAGGTAGTGTATTCGAATTATTTACTTTTTGATTATTTTGATTTACGTTGTGGCGCAGCGGTAGTGAACCCGCCTTAAGCGTCGCAAGTCGCAGGTTCTATTTCTCAGCAAGCAGATAAATAATAAATAAATAAACGCTACACACTCAACGGCCCCCATTAGGATAAATATATCCTGTGTCGGGGGTCCGGAAACATTCACAATGACAGGGACAAACACAACCAGACCGGAAAACATGCCTGTACGATTAATACAAACATCTGCTCCGAGCGGGAATCGAACCCGCAACCGTCGAGGCTTAAGGCAGACTCGCTACCCACAACGCCACAACGGTGTCAAACACAGATGAGCAGATGTATGTATTAACCATACAGGTATGTTTTCCGGTCTGGGTGTGTTTTTCTTTGTCATTGTGTCTGTTTCCGAACCCCCGACACCGGATATCACTATCGTAATGGAGGCCGTTGAGTGTGTAGCGTTTATTTCATTATTTATTTGATAGTCGAAATCATCAATAAAATTTTTGAGTGATAACTATAAATAGCGTGTTGTGTCTCGGAGAACACGTTAAGCTGCTGGTCCCGCTGGTGATCTTATCCAACAAGTTACTGGTTCGCCTTTAGGGTTGAGGAGGTCGGATAGCAATCGCTCTGTGTAAAAACTAGTAACCTATTAAATCCGGAGAGTAATTAGCAGTTTCATATATGATTACAAGAGTGGCAACTGAGTATCGCGCTATTATTTTTTTTTATGTTAGAAGTTGGCAAACAAGCATATGGCCCACCTGATGGTAAGTGGATGCCGTAGCCTATGAGCGCTTGCAGCACCATTAGTAGGTGCCACTCACGCGTTGCCAACCTCGAGATATTAGTTCTTAAATCTCGTTCGCCCAGTAAGTTCACTAGCGTACAATGCCCTTCAAACCGGAACACAGTAGTGCCTAAGCACTACTATTTGGCGGCAGAATATTGGACACTGCGGTGGTACCTACCTAGCCGACTTGCAACAAAAGACCTACCACCAGTGTGACTGATTGCACTGGTGGAATAATCTCTGTTGTGACAGAGGTTATCCCAACAGCGCTATCTATAATTGTTCTACTTCTACGTGGGAAATGTTTATAATGACACTTAAAATTCGCACATGTAACGGTACTTATTTAAGGTATATCATGTTTAGAAATGTATTGACGGTCTGGTTTTTTAATAATGTGTTTTTTTTCAGACATTAAATCCAGTATGGAATCAGGAGTTTGTATTCAGGGTAAGTTGATTAATCCATAACAAAGCTTTAAGTCACCAATTATTTTAAAAGTGGGTGCACTTTCTATTCTCAGGGAAGGTGTTTCTATTGCCCACTCATGTGTTCCGGTTTCAGTGGTTGGATGTCGCTGGTTCGGTTCCCGCTCGGAGCAGATGTTTGTATTCACCATACAGGCATGTTTTTCGGTCTGGGTGTATTTGTCCTTGTCATTGTGTATGTCTCCGGACTCCCGACAAAGGATGTAATGGGGGCTGTTGAGTGTGTAGCGTTTAAAATTTAATTACAAATTTTAAAGGTGCCTGATATATGAATCTTGATATTTTTATACTACGATGGTGTATACCCATTTGACCGGATTTTAACTGTACTTCTTATCGAGTGGTTAGTGGCCAACCTAGTGTCAGAGTTGTTCAGGTCGCCCGTATAGGCCTCTGACTTGACTTATCGACTGTTGTCAAATTGATAACAGCCGGGACCGATTTTTTTACATGCCCTCCGAAGCACACAGACGCTCAGTTGAAATACTGCTATGCGACCACCCATCTAGTGACTGACCGCGCCTAAAGTTGCTTAACCCACCCATCGTTTACCGATCACTGGGTGTGTACTCGGCTATGAGTGTCTCAGTTAGTGTAAAAAATAAGTTAATCAATCAATTCCTAAATCGTTCCAGGTGAAGCCTCAGGAGCAGAAGCTTCTCATCCAGGTGTTCGACGAGAACCGGCTGACGAGGGACGACTTCCTCGGCATGGTGGAGATCCCGCTGGCGGGCGCGCCGAGCGAGAGCGCGGCGGCGGCGCGGCCCGCCGTCAACAAGTACCCGCTGCGCCCGCGCAGGTCCGTGTAAGTAGATGCGTACCGGAGCGAGGCGCTGTGCCTTGTGTACGAGTGTGTGTGTGGGGAGGAATGGAGGGGTTGGAGACTGGGTCTCTGGCGTCGTAACTCATCGCACGACGCAAAACTGATCTTACTTGTTGCAGATTTTCTGTGACAGGTTAGTACTTAGCTACCTAAGCAGCTACCGTAGTACGAGGTAGCAACCGGTGGTACCGGTAGGTGGAATTTTAGAAAATATTAAAACACGTTGAGAGAGAGAGATAAGAAGAAAGAAAGACAAAGAGGGTGAGAGAGGGGCAGAGAGAGAGAGAGAGAAAGACATAAATATGCATATATAGTTGTCCCTTGAATATTATAGTCTTTATTATTTGTAAATAACTCAAGAATGTCAGCCTTAAGCTCTCGAATTCCACCTCAGAGGGCAAGGGTGATGCTGAAAACCAAGCCCTACTTGAAAATACGTTCCCGTGATACCATCAGCAGCTTCATTAGACAATAAATAGCTTCTTTCTTTCTTCTTCATTCTTTTTGGTTGCTTTTTTGTTTCATTAAAACAAGTTAAAACCATTCAAAAATAAGGTTTACGTTTTTTTTTATGTTACAAGCTGGCAAACAAGTATACGGCCCACTTGATGGTAAGTGGCTGCCGTAGCCTTTGAGGGCTTGCAGCACCATTAGTAGGTGCCACTCACGCGTTGCCAACGAGAGATATTAGTTCTTAAATCTCCTCTGCCCAGTAATTTCACTAGCGTACAGTGACTTTTAAACCGGAACACAGTAATGCCTAAGTACTACTATTTGCCGGCAGAATATTTGATACTGCGGTGGTACTTACCTAGCCGGCCTCTTGCAACAAAAGCCCTACCACCAGCGTGGCTAATTGCACTGGTGGAATAATCTCTGCTGTGACAGAGATTATCCCAACAGCGGGCGACGGGGTCGTCACATCCCGACCTCGAACAAATATACTTTGAACAAAAATTGCTATACATTTAATGTACCAATTTTTTAACATACTAATAATTCTCTTGTCTCCAGTGCTCGTTCCCGTGTCCGAGGGTACATTGAGGTGTACCACGCGCTGGTGGGCAGGGTCGGCGACCCTGGGACCGAGGAGGCGCCCAACCCGGCGCCCGACGACTGGGAGCTGGTGGAGCCCGCGCCCCAGGTCGGGACTGTTCAGCCGGTGAGTGATAGAAACTTTGGAAATAAGCTACAGTTGTATAGGTTGTTATTATTATTTCGGGACATTCATAAATTAGGTCACACGGATTTCTTGATTTTTTTTTACAAAACTGGTGACCCCCGTCCTTGGCACAGCTGGTCACATGTATGACGTCACATAATTTTTGCTATTTTACATCTAGCAAGCAGTAGTTTTTTCTTAAGTTTTTTCTTTAAAGTTCAAATTCACGTGGAAATACTGAGATTTATTAAAATTTGAAATATGACGTCACGAAACTTAGTATCCCACCTGCCACTTAAGTTCTACATAATTTATATACAGTATAAACCCTTTTTAGACTATGTATAAATATTTTGTTGGAAGAAGACACTAGTCGTTGGATATTGGCTTGTATGGTAGTCCGCGATTTTTCAAATCAAAAAACAAATCAAAACCTTCTCACCCTTCTGTGAACCTTCGTTTTGAGGCTAATGCAATAATATGAGGCATTTTTTTTACGTGAATAAATTGGTAAGTAAGTCACTTATGGTAAACGGTTGTCATATCCTGTGAGCGCTTGCAACACCATAAATTAGTGTTACTTACGCGTTGCCAACTTCGAGATATTGATTCTTAAGTCTCCTTTGAAATTACTGAGTAATTTCACTAACTAGTGTCCTTTAAACCGAAACACAGAATACATACCTACCGTAACTACCTGGCCGGCTTGCAAAGGCCTATCACAGTAACATTTAGAAATACAGAACACGGGTTATTACTTCTTCTAAAAAGGTACCCTATTAAAAGACATTATTAAACCGATGACATCGTTTTAAGAAAAAATTGTGAAGTGGGGTACCCCGTCAAGAACGAAGTTTCTTACGTTTATTCTTCAACTCCGAATGTGATTCGAAATGAAATCTGTATATTTCAATGGGCTATATGATAAAAAGAGATAGGGATAGAGAAAGAGAGAGAGAGAGAGAGAGAGAGAGATTTCGTTACGTGACGATTAATTTTGTAACTTTCGAATTGTGGTATTGATTTAATATTATTTATCGCAGACTGTAACGACAAGTATGGATGGAGAAAGTGTAAGATTACTATAACTATGGTATGGTAGAGCTAGTGTGGCTAGTATTTCATGTTTAACAATTTAAATGTTCTATAAATGTTTAATAAATGTTGAAAAAAAGTTATATTTGTAATTTCGATGGCGGCGATTCGATATTAAATTAATGGCTTTAAGTTTATATTAAGTCACATACAAAGAGCTAAATTAAAAAACCAAACACGACATCTTATACCAATTAGAAAATAGCTAATAATTTTGAAACAGTTGGGCAGTTTTTCTAGAATTATACCAACTAGGAGCACTCACTTAGTAGTCATCTTTCACATAAAAATAAAACAAAATTGTTACAACTGTTTCGGAGCTAAGATATGAGAGTGCGACTCACAAATATACATGTTAAACTTATAAACACCCCCCTTATTGCGTATGCAATGCATGATGTTTTTAACCCACAACAATTGTTATACAATGTGAAATGTTTAAATTTTAAGGTTCATCATAAGAAGTCACCAAATAAACTGTTTTTTTAGTGTGTCCTCGTGCGTGCGTGCATGCGTGGGTGCGTGTGTGAGTGCTTGCGTACGTGTGTGTGAGTGTGTGTGTGTGTGTGTTTTAATGCGATATTTTTAATCTGTCCGCATTTTAATAGTGTATTATTTATTCTGTATAGTCGGCAATGACTAGCATGGACGAAGATTCAGTAAGACGATATTTTTTTTCTTTAAGTGTTGCTAAAGTGTTTCAGTGTTGCTATCATAAAAAAAGGTTTTTTATCAATGTATATCTGAACGATATTTCATTGAAAGTTATATTATTAGCCTTAGCTAAATGTACTTTGCTTAGTATTGCATGATTTTCGCTAATTTTTAGGTCTTAGAGCCAACATCAGAGGCCTATTTTTGATTATTTTTCTCTTTCTTGTAGTATTTGTAAAGCCGCTATCATATTAGCGATTGGCGATCGTGCGCGTTCCTCGCACGCTCTATCAACGTCACCGCAGCTTGCACGCTGCGTTCGCGTTGCGTAACCCAGCAACCTAATCAAGGGGTTCCACAAAATTTTCCATGATTTTTTATTTCGTTTCTATAGTTCTAATGTTATAAATCTGATTTTGAGACCTCATAGTAAGTAAAAGGATTCGTCAGGAGGTCTTGCTCTTCCATAACAAATTTTTGAGGTTTAATTTTCGCGGGAAATGGCGCTGAGTTACGTGCACGCTCGACAATCATGTATGGTACAAATGTTACTATATTATATTATATATATTTGCTGGTGTTTACTTTGATGTTGTAGCTAAGTAGACCTTATCAACACAGTAGTAAAGTTTAGTTTTGAATGGCACTAGGTGTCGACGGTACCGTCGCTCACCGGAGACGATTGGCTGTTGGTCGAAGGCACGGACTTGCACGATTTAGTAGGTTTTTTTTTTAATTTATAATTTGCTTGCTTATTTATATAAGTATTATTATATAAAAAGCGACTGGGTGTTTTAATAATCTAGGAATTGCATGTTTGCGTTATTGAATTTATCTATGACCCATTAAGGTCACGAATAGGTATGTAGATACTAGCTTTTGACTGCGTGGACCTACATTTTTGGTTGCATTAAGATGCGGTGTATTATATATTTATTTGGTTGCCATAATAGTTAGATAAAATATAACTAAACTAATTTCTATGCCTAATTGTGAGCACAAAAAAAAATAAACCAGCCACTCACATCTCACTTTGCCTATCACCAACATTATATATAACTAGAACCGCCCGCCCTCATTGGTCAAATCAAATATCGCGCGTTTCCCCGACTTCCTGTAACACACTTCCGTCCCATTTACAGACGCATTTCTGTTGCAAGATATTAAACTTTAATTGTAGTATTTGCGTTATGTTTGGAGCACCTTAAGTTCACACCATCTCCGTAATGTTGCATACAGTGATGCCACTGCTTGCCATACGGCAGTCCACATGCTGTCTGTCTCCGATGGTTCTTGAAAAGAGCTCATTAGGTTTTAAGGTTCAAAATTGTCTTCTGGTCATGCATCTAGGGGTAATAACTCTTCAAATCTTATGCGCTTAGACCGGTGATTTTCAAAGTGGTCCAGGTGGAAAAACCTAGGTTTATGGGAGACTCGGCTGGTGTACGTTGGTAGGGGAAAAATTTGAGGGCACCCAAGTTGTAAGTGTGTAGTCCATGAAAATTTTATCTAGTTTCGAATGTAAGAAGTACTTTATTATTATTTTTACTGAATTCAGGGTTGGAACTCAGACGTGACGCAAATTTCTATTATCAGGTCATAATTTTACTTGGGTATATGTTAAAATGTGGCAGGCGGTATACCAAACCAATAAGACCAAAAGTGGTCTACCAGAAAAAAAAGTATGGGAATGATAAAATATTAAGGGACATACACATTTCTCATGGAGTATAAGGACTTATATGGTGTTTGATATGACATATATTGTTTCAGGCGATTGGCGGTGATCCGCTACCACTCGGCTGGGAAGAGAGGCAGGACGCGAACGGTCGCACGTACTACGTCAACCACATAGCGAGGTCCACGCAATGGGAGAGGCCGACATTTATGTGAGTGAAATACGGAATAAGTAGGGCTGTACAATTAAGCTGGCCAAGCCGGCTAAAAACTTATTAAATAAACTTATTAAATAAACTTATTACTTATTAAATAAACGCTACACACTCAACGGCCCCCATTAGGATAGTTATATCCTGTGTCGGGGGTCCGGAAACATTCACAATGACAAGGACAAATACAACCAGACCGGAAAACATGCCTGTACGATTAATACAAACATCTGCTCCTAGCGGGAATCGAACCCGCAACCGTCGAGGCTTAAGGCGGACTCGCTACCCACAACGCCACAACGGTGTCAAAAAAAAAAAAAAGTTAGCTAATTTAGCTAGCTAGCTCTATTAGCTTAGCTAACAAGCCGACCATTTAGCCGGCATTGCTGGCTAACCTAGCTAAGCTTAGCTAATAGGCTAACAGCTAACCAGCTCAACAGCTAATTTTTGTATTTTGGTTAATTTGTAAGAGAATTAGAATAAATTTTGATCCTATGATTCGTTTTGTAATAGTTGTTAATCTGAATTAAATTTAGAGACGGTCATAGCCGGTTTAGCTCACTAGCTGGTAAACGATCAGTGGTTTAAACGACATTAGGGGTGGTCTGTATATGGATGGGTGACCGGCTAAGTAGCTTCAGGCTCGATGAGTTTGTGGGTGGTAGACCGGTTAAGTAACTTCAGTCGCGGTCGGTATATGGATGGGTGACCGTGTAGTTATCAACATGATAATACTTAAGCTAACGTTGTAGGGAAGAAGTGAGCCTGAACCGATCGCGCCTGAAGCTAATTAACCGGTCACCCATCCATATACATTTTATCCATCCATATACCCTGCACCAAACTCCCACCACCCCTTTTTTTCCCTTCTCATCCCTTCCCTTCTATATCTTGGGTTGGCAACGCCCATGTGATACTTAAAGTATCGCGTTCATAGGTTGCAGTGATTGCTTACCATCAGGCGGACCGTACGCTTGGTTCCAACCCTCTGTGTCGTTCAGAGTTTGTATTGAAATCATTACTCACGCAGGCGAAGCCGCTGGCAGAAGTTATAAACAAAAAATTATGATCTTTTATGTTACAAGTTGGCAAGTAAGCATACGGCCCACTTGATGGTAAGCGTTTGCCGTAGCCTATGCATTGCTTGCAGCTAAACAACCAAATAAACAAAGCAACCATAAGTAGGTGCCAATCAAGCGTTGCCAACGTCGAGATATTGGTTCTCGAATCTTCTTTGCTCAGTAATTTCACTAGCATACAGCGCCCTTCAAACCGGAACACAGTAAAGCCTAAGCACTATTATTTAGCGGTAGAATATTTGACTGCGGTGGTACCTACCTAGCCGGCCTCTTGCAACAAAAGGCCTACCACCAGTGTTACTGATTGCACTGGTGGAATAATCTTTCCTGTGGCAGAAATTATCCCAACAGCTGGTGATGGGGTCGTCACGTCCCGACGCCGGTAAAAAATTATAATTTTTGATACTGTGCCCGTGCCTTTCATAATTTTTTGTTATTTCCAGGCGGAACATGAGTACGGAATCCCAAGCGGAGCGTATGGAGACAGCCGTCACGGAGTTCCAGAGGCGGTTCCACATCTCCGCGGACGAGGAGCACGCGAGCCCCTCCGCGCAGCACCAGGTATGCTACGGACCCTATTACAATGAGATAGGGTTCAACTTCGCTTGCAGTCGTATTTACTTCGATATGGAAGATTCTACACTAGTTCATGGGCATAGCCAGCATTTGGCCTAAGGGAGGCCAAAATATTGATTTAGGACCCTAAATAAAGGGGGGAAAATGCATTATATTCGTGCATTTTTCAGTATTCAGTATTGGTCCGGGAGGGGGCTGTGAGGCCAGCCGCCCCCTTGTACTTTGCTACGCCCATGCTCTAGTTTATATTGTTACAGTTGGGTTTCGTTTGTAGGTTTTTATGGTTGTGTTTGTACTCTGTTTTGAACGTTTTGTTTAGAATGTATATAGGTGATGTAACCTTTAAAGTTCAGTGAACAAGTGCCAATGTATAGTAAATGTAGAATACGTGATAAAAAAAAAAAATATTTGTTTTTTTTGAACTGCATTGTCTATATAATTAAGTGGACAAAAGGAATGTAAGTTAGTTATAAAATAAAAATGGCGAAGTAACACTTTAAATTAAATTATTAAAACTATCTTGGGACATTATTTAACTCAATGAAAATGTAACGGCTAAACCTCACGTTCGATCACCGTAGGTATCGACTAGTTTCGGACCCATCGGAGGTCCTTCACCAGCATGAGTGGGCTACGCTCACAGTGCGAGACGAGTCGCGACCGCGAAAGATAATTTTTCATACTACTTTAAAATCGAAGTGAAATAGCAGTATTCGTACTGCTACATCTACTTGTCGCCATTTTTCTTTATCAGGTGGCAACGTACAATCATGCCGCCTTTTTTCTTCCATGGCACTTTTATCATGGTCAATTATTATAATATTCTTACAAAGACTGTTCAATAATAAAGCTATGAATTAGTATTCTATTTACATTCTAAACAAAAACGTATTGAAACAGAGTAAAACTAACCTTAAAAACTTAAAAGATAGTAAAAACTACATTCTATGTTCATTTATTCTTAAAAATTAATAAAAGCCTTAAAGTTTAAAAAAAAATGTATGCATGCAATACCTACGCTTGAACAAGCCTTGCATAATATGCATGCATATACCTGGGTACGCTTGCATGCAATGTTTTATGCATATTCAACTCTTCTATATACATAAGATTCATTTTACTAAATAATTTCAAGATTTATAGGGCAACGCTTGAATTAAGATTATTTTGCGCTTTGTTATAGATAATTTATATTTTTGGTTCTGAAAAGAGTCTTAAATATTCAGTCATACATTTTAGGTTATATTTTACTAACAATGTAGTATTCTGTAATGAAAATGATCACCAAATGCATGAAATTAATTCATACTAATGGTTTCAGCACTTCATTAAATACCTATATACAAGAATTAAACGTGATATATAAAATTCTCGTGTCGCGGTGTTTGTTACCAAACTCCTCCGAAACGGCTCGACCGATTTTTATGAAATTTTGTGTGCATATCGGGTAGGTCTCCGAATCGGTCAGCATCTATTTTAGCCCTAAATATTATGGATGGTCCACTTAAAAATTATATATTTTATTTTTTGAACAAAATTATTTTTATTTTCTTTGTGATGTGGCATTAAAATATATGAAACCCTAAATTTGCACCCTTCTTCTATCAACCCTTTTTTGTTAATGAAACACACAATGCTTTCCATAGACTGACTATATTCATAGAACAACAAGGATACAATGTTACCAACATTATATACCTAGATTGCGTTACATGCCATAGAGTTAGTATTAGTAATTTTGTTATAATATTAACAATTTTTAATAGCGATATTAGTAATACAATAATTATCACCGCTGTCACTTCTGTTCACAATTAGATTCAGTTTGGGGGGCGCTGCTATCAGGTCTGAGATTGTTTTCGGGGCTGGACAACGTCTGCTGGGCCCGCTAGTTAGTTAATATTTTGTTGGTCCATATTACAACATGACACGGAATCGAAATCATGCTAACAAACTTATTAATGTATAGGACAGTGTGGTAAAGCGTTAATACCCGACTGCTAGGCAAAAACCTTTCCGGTCAATGAGTTGGATTAGAATCCAATTCAGTGACCGGAAAAGGTTTTTTCATGTCAAAACTAATATTTTTATACACCAAATAAGATTGTAGCTTGCGCTAGGACTGGGTACGACAATAGCGCAATGGGGTCAGCCCTACAGTTATTGAATCGTATTGAATGGGTGGATACTCATACATGAAATTTTTCCAAAGTGGCTTTCTAACTATGTTTTCCTTTACCACACGACAGCAGCCGATTAAAGAATTAAAATATGTACATATTTTTGAAAAGGTGGTTCAATATAAATTAAGATTAAAGACGTAAAGTCGAAATATTTTTGTTATAATGATAGTTTATAGTGACACCGTTGTGGCGTTGTGGGTAGCGAGTCTGCCTTTAGTCTCGACGGTTGCGGGTTCGATTCCCGCTCGGGCAGATGTTTGTTAAAATTTCTGTCTCGGTCTGGGCGTTTGTCCGTGTGGGTCTCCCCACCGTGCCTCGGAGAGCACGTTAAGTTGTCGGTCCCGGTTATTATCAATAACATCTGATAATAATCGTTAACTCTTCATAAGTAAATTGCTCTTATCCAATGAGTTACTGGTTCGCCCTTAGGGTTGCGGAGGTCAGATGGCAATCGCTCTGTGTAAAAACTAGTAACCTGTCAAATCCGGATAAGAGTAATAAGCAGACCCTGGGTACATAAAAATACCGGGAATAATGCTAGGATAAAGAAGAATGATAGTTTATAGTATCTCTCAAAATGTCAAATTTATTTCAACAAAATAATAAATAACTTTCATCAGGGTCAGTCACACTACCATGGATATCTTTTTTATTTTATAAGGTTGTCAAAAAGTCCTGATTTAATATTTTTATTAATTAACAAATATATGTCAAAATGTTGTGTCTTATAACAATTTAGGTGGTTTAGTAAACTTCTATTGCAGCATGGCCTCTTGCAGGATTTGGGAGAGTTATAATTTTCATTCAAAACTGCATCTTTACTGAATTAGAAATCAAAGTAGTGAAATTTATTTATATTTAACAATAGTTTGATGTTAACTGATAAAGTAAAGATGCATTGAATACTCATAGTAATGTTTAAAAAACTATGTACATTTTCAATTCAACACCATATTAAATAAAGTAATACAAATATAAAAATTACACATTCATATAACGCAAATCATTAACAGCACACAGTTGTCAAATAACTTGAAGATTCATGTCCAATGTCACACTTTTCATGGTTCAATAAAAGCGAATAAATTGTGGAATAATGTACAAACGGCCACCATTGCAATTTAGTTACACAATGGCCACCAATATTTGAGCCAACCAGTAATGGTTGTTGTGGTTACAAATTTGCAATTTATTGGCTTAGTCGTTATAGAACCGGGTTTAAAGAATATCGTGTTGTCCTCACTGGTCATAGACAATTCGGCACATTTTGATTTTATTATAGTGGAGTGAGGTAATTTCATAACCAATATATTTAAATCATTATAACAATTGGTATTGGAAGATAGGTTAGGTAAATTGTTCCAATTATTTATTTTGATTAGACAATATTAATGATAATCACAAACTGAAATAGATTTACTTGAATAGTAATATCAAGTTAAATCTAAGTGGTAACAATGGAGTGTTAGACTCCATGCAGTCATATTATGTACTAGCTAGCTAGTGTCAATTCAAAATCTCTAACAGGACGATGTAAATGAAAGAAGAGCTGACAATTCAACCGAGAACACACCGTTTTCAACACCAATCCTTTCGCCGGAGCTGAGGGAGCAAGCCCCTGTAGAAACATCGACAAATTTAAGCAATGACTGTGATACTAATGTAAGAAATAATCAAAATGAAGAAGACGACGTAGTATGTGCCAACGAGAATGTTGCTCGTACTGAATTAGACAATAATCAAACTGAAAATACAGCTGAAACTGCTCAAGAAACTAACGATAATCAAAATGCTAGTCAAGAAACTGTCGAATCGGAAAATAATTCAGGTGAAACTGAAGAGTTACAACCTGGTGTCGAAACAGTTAATGATACGGAATCGAATAGCGTTGAGGAAGATACAAGGACAGAAATAGAGGAGATAACATTTGGTAGAGAGAGAACGTTGACTGAAGAAACAGGTGACGGCTCTGGGGAATCATTGACATTTGATGAAAATCACTTTAGTACGCCAACAGGAGGTGCCACTCCCGAAAGGAGGGCATCGACCTCTAGAAGAAGAAGGACTACAACAAGTTCCATGGAAGATTCGGAGGTAAGCGGCGAGCGGGTTTGCGGGCTTGACGTGTAATGTGTAAAATTAATGTGTTTTTTATTGTGTGAGTTTTTATAATCATTTATTTTATCGATATCGTCGTTGAATGTTTATAGTGATGAGAATTTACGCACTACGTGTCATTGCCCATAAGCTCGCTTGTTAACACGATTGTGCTTTGGGTGATTGTCTATGAATGGTGGACATATAGATAGAGTTATCTAAAGAGAATTCATTTCATCGGACAACAGTTTATTTTTTTCTCTCTCTCGAATAATGCTCTATATGTCCATGTTGAGGACATTATGAAGGACAACAGGCGTTTGTGGCGTTGATACCCGTGCTCCACGCTTTAGACTAACAATAAGCTAATACACCATTACTAAGCTAAAGAAGCGGTCACATGAGTTATAAACGAGTCTTGTGCTTTACGCGTTTGTTCATCTTAAGCTAAATCATTTAGGTGACTAACTATAGAGTCGATTTTGGAAAAAACCGATAAATAATTCAGTGCAGTAAAATTTGTTATATTGAATCGAAGTTGTTTTTACATTTAGAATTTTTAACTTGCTTATTTAGTGATGTTTTTGGAAAACCTCCCTGAAGTTAGAAAAAAAAATGCAAATAGGTCATTATTGTCGTTGGTTTATTGATAATGAAATTGATGTAAATTAAATTATTTTAGTTTAGTTATCAATGTATCAGCTTCAATTCTTGCTTTGATGTAGTCTAATTACATTGATGTATTATTTAATATTTGTACTTCATTTGTAGTTGTAAAGTTTGATGAATTGCAGCCTATTTCTGTAGTCTTCTTAGTCTTTCCTTTCTCGTCATGCATGCTCGAGTAGATTTTGTTGATGGTATGATATTTGTGGTTGTAGCAATGTAGAGGAAAGTTACCTTAAATTACTGCTAATGGTTTTGTAAAATGATAATTTGTCTGTCTTACCCAATGTCGAGTGTTCATGAGAATATATTACGATATAAACTTTAAAATCATTCAGCACCTTTCACGGGCACATGTAAATTAAATCAAAAGCAATTCTCAAAAGGTTGTTTTTGCATCAGCTGACATGTTTTAGGATGAAACAGACGGATCTTCTGATAGCACGAGGAGCACTAACTCGAGCAGCAGTCAGAGTCAAAATCTGCCCAACAGTGACGGTAAGTTTAGAACGTAAAAATTTCGTTACGAGTTAATTTCAACATATGATAAATGTTTGTAGTTTTTTTCTCGGGTTTTCTCCGCAGAATCTTTTTGAATTTTTGAATCGGGTTTACCTGTAACAAAGAATGTTTTGAGTTTGAATTTTAAGAATTCTTACATGAAATATTTTGTAAATGCATATAATATTTCTTGGACGTAAATTTTAATATCAAGTTTTTCGCGCTTTTTTTTATACAGCAGATCTTCTATACTTTCAAAGCTCCGTTGATAAAATCAAGAACTATGTTTCAGGTTTGCCACCCGGGTGGAGTATGCAACGCGCTCCGAACGGAAGGATATTCTTTATAGATCACAATCAGAAAACCACTACCTGGATTGACCCTAGGACAGGTAGAGTTGTGTATAAGTTACACTAAATTACTGTTTTCAATAAGCAATCTCAATCCATTTTACCGGTCTAAGATTGTATTTGCGTTCTAAAATTATAAAAAAATATTTCAATACCTAATTTTTGGATTGTAATATCAGATCCAGAAATGCAATAATACAGGAATGTTTTTCGGTCTGGGTGTGTCTGACCTTGTCATTCTGTATGTTTCCGGACCCCCGACATGGGATATAACAATCGTAATGGAAATAAATCCTACCAGTAGATCAGCAGGGCCATATAAAAGTAGTCTTAACGTAGTATTTTTTTTAATGTTACAAAGTTGGCAAGCAAGCATACGGCCCACCTGATGGTAAGCGGTTGCCGTAGCCTATGAACGCGCGCAACAACATTATAAGATGCCACTCACGCGTTGCCAACCTCGAGATATAGGTTCTTAAATTTCCACTGCCCAGTAATTTCACTAGCGTACAGTGCCCTTCAAACCGGAACACAGTAATGCCTAAGCACTACTATTTGGTGGTAGAATATTTGGACGCAAATAAGCAATACCATGTCAACCCACAAAATTGAAAAAACTGAGTTATATATGCAGAAGTGTTGGTTGGCTGAAGAACATTTTTCTTTAAAATTTGTAGGGTTTTAAGCTTTAAAACTTCTAAAAAAGCCATTTTTTCAATTATGCAATTTATGTATTTTTAAACGTTTTGGGTTATATAATATACAAAATATGCAGTTTGTATACTTATTTTTTGTGACAATAAGTAAAATAACTTATAAATCTGAAATTGCCAAAAACTTGACCAATACATAAAAAAATCATATAAAGCAAGTTGTTCAAAATTTTCAAACAAGTTTTTCTCGAAATGACATTCGTGTGGGTTGACATGGTATTGCTTATTTGCGTCCATTTGACACTGCGGTGGTACCAGTGTGTAGTAAGTAACGAGGTCGTTCCCAGGTTGCGCATCGTCGCTGCCGCAGGCCGCGGCGGCGCCGGCGGGCGCGGAGGCGGACGAGCTCGGCGCGCTGCCCGAGGGCTGGGAGGAGCGCGTGCACACCGACGGGAGGATCTTCTTCATCGATCATAGTTAGTCGATTAACTAAATTCACTAGATCACAGGAGTCACAGGTCGTTTGGCGAGATTACAAGTAATTGGGGACAGGGGAGGGAGGGAAGGTAGGTTGTGTTCGTCTTCCTGACTTGACTTACAGTTAAACATGGAGACGCCCAGTTGATATAAAACTATGCGATCACCCATCCATAGATTGACCGAGCCTAAAGTTGCTTTAGCCACCTGATCGTTTATCGACAGCTGAGTGCGATAGGTGGAGTGAAGATTTTAATCCAATGATTTTTTCCACCATCTACTCTAGCGAAGAATTCCGAAGAAATGCTAATCGTTATTGTCCCCGAGGTAGACATTTTATTAAATTTATAATGTGTATTTAGTGAAAATTCTCCTCCTTCAGACACGCGCACGACGCAGTGGGAGGACCCGCGGCTGTCGAACCCTCAGATCGCGGGCCCCGCCGTGCCCTACTCGCGCGACTACAAGCGCAAGTACGAGTACCTCAAGAGCCAGCTGCGCAAGCCCGTACGTACACGCACACACGCACATGCACTCACACGGGCGCACTAGCACACACACATGCGCAGTTAACAATTCGTCACTCGTTTTTTAGAAAAATTGTATTGTACTTACTTGAGGTTTTAGCTCCTCACATTATACAGGTATTTTTGAGTAATTGTTAGGGTTTCATTTTTAACACGTTTTCATTAGCTTCATATGTATGTAACGGAAAATTTGAACATAATTTTGATCTCTTCCAAAACGTCGGATTAAATCGAAATTTTGAATATTTATCAAGGACCGATGTAGTTTAAAAAAATTA
The DNA here is from genome assembly GCA_023373885.1 of Hestina assimilis. Lineage (NCBI taxonomy): Eukaryota > Metazoa > Arthropoda > Insecta > Lepidoptera > Nymphalidae > Hestina > Hestina assimilis. Next base: position 13,425,177 of record CM041756.1, read on the forward strand.
AAAACCAACTTTTATAGAAAATCCAACTAGAAAATTAAAAATAAATAAGAAAAAAGTGTATTTTATTGTATATAAATTTATAGTTGAAAGACATTTTTAATAATAAGCTTTTATTGAAACGCTCCAAAAAGAAAGAAATAAATTTTAAATTCAATGAAACCCCTCAGTTTATTATAATAATATATTCGAGTTTATCTCCATAAACTCGCAACAAGTTTTTATATTTCAAAAAATTACGTGAATTGATTCAATTTATAATTTATTTCCTTCTTTTTAGAGCATTTCAATAAAAGCTTATTTTTAAAAATGTTTTTGTAACTATTAATTCGTTTTTCATTTTTAGTTATCTTTGTGAACATTAAAAATTGATTTTTAAGATTTGACCAATTAAACAGGATAGGATAATTTCAGACCGATTGGACTCAAATCATCCATTCATCAGACCTTGAATATTACATAGGGTCATGCTACTCATCAAGATCATTGCAAAAAGCTCAAGCACGAAGGAACTATTGTCCGCCGTTACGTACTAATTCTCAACGCCAATTTCTGTCATTATTCTCAGACATAGAATATAAACTACAGGTAAAGACCCATCAATATCATTACAAAGAGCCTAAATACGATGATCTTCTTTCGTTCAGTAGTTCCTATAGTCATCTTCCGTCATTATCATCTTCATATCGAGTGGTTAGTGGCCAACCTAGTGTCAGAGTTGTTCAGGTCGCCCGTAGGCCTCTGACTTGACTTATCGACTGTTGTCTAATTGTCAACAGCCGGGACCGACTTTTTACGTGCCCTCCAAAGCACGGAGACGCTCGGTTGAAATACCACTATGCGATAACCCATCTAGTGACTGACCGCGCTTAAAGTTGCTTAACCTAACGATCGTTTACCGATTCGTGGTTGCACTCGGCTATGAGCGTCTCATTATCATCAGACTTCAGAGATAATTTCAAAAAGCCCAATTACGATGAGGTTATCTATTTGCGTTCAGTAATTCCGTCCGTCCGTCATCAGATCTTGAATATCACCTAAGGGTTATGGTACTAACCAAGACCATTCCAAAGAGCACAAGCACGATGTGCTTATCTTATTGCGTTACTTAGTTCTTATGGCCACCTTCCGTAGAATCATCATCAATAGACTTTAAATATCACCTAGGGGTATAGTAATTATCAAGACCATTTCAAAGAGCCCAAACATGAGGAGGCTATCTTGTTGCGTTCAATATTTCTTATGACTACCTTCCGACTCCATCATCAGAAAAGCTCTCAATGGTACCACATTAATGCATTGTCATGCAAGTTACATAAGGATAACAAATTTCAACTTAATTGAAAGCCAGGAAATGGGTCATATTAGGCCTGCAAGATTTGCCACTTTCCTATGACTGCCTTCCGACTCCATCATCCACAAAACTCAATGACACTTTTTTTTTGCATTGTCATGCAAGTTACATAAGTGTCCAAGATTTCAACTCAATTGGACACCAAGAAGGGGGTCAAATTAGGCTTGCAAGAATGCCCTTTTCCTATGATTACCATCCGACTCCATTATCAGAAAAGCTCAATGGTACCATATTAATGCATTGGCATGCAAATTACATAAGTGTCAAAAATTTCAACTAAATTTAAAGCCTGAAAATGGGTCAAATTAGGCTTGCAAGATTTGCCACTTTCCTATGACTGCCTTCCGACTCCATCATCCACAAAACTCAATGACACTTTTTTATTGCATTGTCATGCAATTACATAAGTGTCCAAGATTTCAACTCAATTGGACACCAAGAAGGGGGTCAAATTAGGCTTGCAAGAATGCCCTTTTCCTATGATTACCATCCGACTCCATTATCAGAAAAGCTCAATGGTACCATATTAATGCATTGGCATGCAAATTACATAAGTGTCAAAAATTTCAACTAAATTTAAAGCCTGAAAATGGGTCAAATTAGGCTTGCAAGATTTGCCACTTTCCTATGATTGCCTTCCGACTCCATCATCCACAAAACTCAATGACACTTTTTTATTGCATTGTCATGCAAGTTACATAAGTGTCCCAGATTTCAACTCAATTGGACTCCAGGAAGTGGGTCAAATTAGGCTCGGAAATATAGCAAGTTAATTATAAGCTTTTAAAACAAGCATGGGTCCTTCAACTCATATCTATGGTTTTGTTAATTTTAGTTGTTTCCATTTTTTTCTATTTTTAAACATTTTTTTAATATCGTTCTTTAAACCAATTTTTTTTTAATACAAATTTTTATAACTCTTTATATATCTTTAATGTAATTAGTGTAATTCATATTTGCCATATCTATATTTAATTAAGCATCAATAATTTATAAAAGTAATGCTGTTGAATTACCAATAAACGAAAAACAAAATTGTAACTATTGACACATTTTTTCTTATTTATTTTTAAATTTTTAGTTGGATTTTTATAAAAGCGTGTTTTTTAAAGTTTTTTTAACTATTATTTATTATGTTTTACATGAAATATTATTAATTTGAGTATGAAATACTAATTCTATTTCATTTTAATTATTTAAAAAAAAAAATACGATCATCTTTATTAATGCGTCTATTTTTTCATATTTCTTTGTACAAAAAATTGTTACAAATCTAATATTTTATATAAAATGTTTTATTTTATAAAATCGAGTGAGCCGTAATAATAAACGCAATAGAAGTCGTTCTATTTAATACATTACTTAAGCAGAAATAGTCCCTATTGCATTGTTTATAAAGTTGCACATCAATAAATAAAAAAGTGAATGGGGAAGTTTTAAGGAAGCACCTTAATTAACTTTAATTGTAAAGTTTATTTTTCCCCTCAGAGCAACGTACCCAATAAGTTCGAGATTAAGGTCCGTAGGAGTTCCATCCTGGAGGACTCGTACCGTATCATCAGCTCCGTCAGCCGGCTCGACCTGCTCAAGACAAAGTTGTGGGTGGAGTTCGAGTCCGAAGTTGGGTTGGGTGAGTGACAATTGATTTTTTCATGATTTTCTAAAATAATTACGCAAATTTCGTTTGTGGTAATCTGACTAAGGAGATAAAGAAGTAATCTTTTCAAAGTGAAAGAGCTAAAAAAGAGCTAAAAGAGTACTTTTGAAGCAGTAACATAAACGTTTATCATTTAATTAATCAATTAAGAAGACCCCTAAAGAAGCCACCGCAGCGGTCGCGGTGGAGGGTGTTTTTTTTTAAATTTTCAATGCACAATTTTTTAATACGATATAAAGGAAATTTATAAGAGAACTAATAAAATAATCGACGTGGTCTAATTACTTCTTCAACCAACGCCATGAACGAAATAGCTGTAATATACACATATACATTTTTCTTTTTTCCTTAGACTACGGTGGCTTAGCTCGTGAATGGTTCTTCCTCCTGTCGAAGGAGATGTTCAACCCATACTATGGACTGTTCGAGTACTCCGCGATGGACAACTACACTCTTCAAATCAATCCCAACAGTGGAGTTTGCAATGAAGAGCATTTGAACTATTTTAAGTTTATAGGCAGAGTTGCGGGCATGGCGGTGTATCATGGGAAGTTGCTCGATGGTGAGTATTTAAAAATTCTTTGTTACCGTCATAAGTAAAGTCGGGTTCCGGGACCAAAAAGTAAATCTCTATAATTCTTTCTCTATAACTCTATGATTTCTTTCGCAGCATTTTTCATCCGTCCATTTTACAAGATGATGTTGGGCAAGCCCATCGAGCTCCAGGATATGGAGTCCGTCGACCTCGAGTACTACAACTCGTTAATGTGGATTAAGGTATTACATTCAGTTATAAAAATGTTGATTTCGAAAATTTCGTCATTCGTCCTGAATGCCCATTATCCGCAAAGATTTCGTTATCTTCCCTGATTAAACGAATTTGGATTAAGTTTTTTTATGTCATTGTGATTGACAAAACAAGCATACGGTCCGCCCGATGGTAAACAGTCACCGCAAGCTATGGACGCGTGCGATACTTGAAGTATCAAATGCGCGTTGCCGACCCGAGGGATGGGAGGGAAGGGAGCAGAGGGTAGGAGATTGGGTCCTCTCTCTCATCGCACTCATGGTGCAACTCAAATATATCCACATCCTTAAAATATCTTATAATACTCAACTTTTTTCAGGAAAACGACCCATCGGAGCTGTACCTCACGTTCTCGGTAGACGAGGAGCAGTTCGGGAAGACCATTCAGCGGGAACTGAAACCCGGCGGAGCGAACATACCCATAGACAATGAGAATAAAGACGAGTACATCAAGTTAGTATACTAATAATAATATTTTTGTCACATTCAGTACAAATTACGTTTTTTCGTATTTGGAGCCTCACTTTAAGCAAGTATTGCCTGTTTTATGAGACTCCGCTTTTCCATAGCAATGGTTATATTATATATACTAATTGTAAACTACATACTACTTATTACTAATTGTGTGTGTGTGTGTGTGTGTTTTAGTGTGTGTTTATGTGAGAACACAAGGTATATCATAAGATTGTTTGCCTACTCAGCAATTTCTCTATTCTCTCATTATAAAGTGACTTTATCCAGTTTATCATGGTTACTGTTTTTAATATCTATAAAAATTAGAACGGTAACGGTAGGATCGAAGCTATTTAATTTTATTTCATTTCACGGTATAATTTCTTATCATCAATATAAGAAATGAATTAATATCCCAACTCATGCCATCTCATTCTACCCATTTCCACCAAAACCATTTTTACACACACACATTCAGTCACACTGCTGGTAGGTCTTTTGTTGCAAGAGGCTGGCCAGGTAGGTACTACGGCAGTACCGGCACACGGCAGTCAAATATTCTACCGCCAACTAGTAGCGCTTAGGCATTACTGTGTTCCGGTTTGAAGGGCACTTTAGGCTAGTGTAGTTACTAGGCAGAGGAGATTTAAGAACCAATATCTCTCGTTGGCAACGCAGTTGCCAACACCTAACAATTGAGCAAGACCTAATTTGTGGAGACGTATAAGGAGGTTCTTCCATCACACTGCTCCACTGCAGATGTTTTAATGTTATTGTAGTATTATTTTACTACCTTTTCACACGTTCCGGTTGCCGGGTAGCACGTTCCGGTATCGGGTAGCGAAGTGTATGGGTATGTATAGTAGCTTTCACATGTACCGGTGTCATTTTGCTCGGCAAGCGGTCGCCGGGTGCACACCGGATTTACCACTTTGCGTACGAGCTATTATAATCAAAATTGAGTCGTGTGAAAGCGAAATGAGTTATCGGACAGTCAGCGCCGGATACCCGGCAACCGGCACGTGTGCAAAAAGGCACTTAGTGTCCTGTATTTTATTTTAAAAGTAGATTTTTTCTCAAATTGGGGCTTACTTTTCTTAGCTTATCGATGGAAAAAGGAGGGTTCCCTTGTTGTAGAATTTTTGGTTTGTGATTGTAGTCTTTATAATTCATCCAGGCTGGTGATCCAGTGGCGCTTCGTGAGCCGCGTGCAGGAGCAGATGTACGCGTTCCTGGAGGGGCTGGGCGCGCTGGTGCCGCTGCCGCTGCTGAAGATCTTCGACGAGAACGAGCTGGAGCTGCTGCTGTGCGGCATCCAGCACATCGACGTGCGCGACTGGCGCGCCAACACGCTCTACAAGGGCGACTACCACGCCAACCACCTCGTGGTGCAGTGGTTCTGGAGGGTGAGTGCGGTGCCGTCTCATAGATATAGAGGGTACACTAGATTGCGCGTCTATGTGGCGTAAAATGAAGTATGTTCAAAATTGAAGCGCCACCTAACAATTGGCCGGGAACTAAGTAATACAGTTGTACGCATGCGCTACAATAACCATGAATGTCATTGGTAATAATCAATTCTCAGTCTTATTTATGCCCATGCGCCATTTTATTTATTTAGGTCGATATAACTTTTATTTCCATTATTTATAAGAATGTGGATGACCAATTTTAGGTAATGCAACTCTTTAAAAATTTAAATTAATAAAATTTGCATGCCTCCCTGTGGCAAATGTGAGCGACTTAAACAAAATATTGTTAACAAACCAACTATTGTAACCACATTTAAGCAAATAAAGTATCATAAAGTATCATTCATTCATTCAAAAAAATATATAGCGAAAATAAGCCGGATCGACCGGGGAAGTGCTACCTTTTCAGAGCAAATCGGCGTCAATTAACAGTTGCATTTCGTGGGATGAGTGAGAGTGCCGGAGGCCCAATTTCCCACCTCCTCTTTCCTCTGCCCTCCTATCCCTCGTGTTGGTAACGCGCATGTGACACTTCAACTATCGCATGTTCATAGGTTGCGGTGATTGCTTACCATCAGAAGGGCCGTATGCGTCCATGGCATTAAAAAAATCCCCATTGCTCAGGTGGTGCTATCCTTCTCCAACGAGATGCGGTCCAGGCTGCTGCAGTTCGTCACCGGTACTTCAAGGGTGCCCATGAACGGTTTCAAGGAGCTGTACGGGTCAAATGGACCTCAGTTATTCACGATCGAGAAGTGGGGCACGCCTGATAATTATCCAAGAGCTCACACATGGTACGTTATATAACTTTACAAATAATACCGCAGTGTCCAATATTCTGTTGCCAAATAGTAGTGCTTAGGCACTACTGTGTTCCGGTTTGAAGGGCATTGTACGCTAGTGAAATTACTGGGCGAACGAGATTTAAGAACTAATATCTCTCGTTGGCAACGCGCGAGTGGCACCTACTAATGGTGCTGCAAGCGCTCATAGGCTGCGGCAGCCACTTACCATCAGGTGGGCCGTATGCTTGTTTGCCAACTTCTAACATAAAAAAAAAAAAAAATTGTGCTGTCGAGGGATTCCCGTCAAGAACGAAGTTCCTTACGTTTTTTCTTCCACTCCGAATGTAATACGAAATGAAATCTGTATGAAAATAGGTTCTATGATAAAAGGGAGACAGGGACAGAGGGATAGACCGGGGGGGCAGGGATAGAGCGGGGGCTGGGATAGATAGAGCGGGGGGGTCAAAGATAGATAGAGTGGGGGCGGAGATAGATAGAGCGGGGGCGGGGATATAAAGAGCGGGGGGGGGCAGAGAAAGATAGAGTGGAGGGGCAGAGGTAGAGAGAGAGGGGGCAGAGATAGAGAATGAGAGAGAGAGAGAGAGCGCACTCAATAGCTCGTGTAGTAATTTGCTTGTAGTAGCCTCGATACACACACATTTTGTTACGTGACGATTTCTACTGAATCGCACTACCCGTAAGTCGTATTAAGGAACTTCGTACTAATAATTAATTACTTTAGTGTTTTAGTTAAAGCTAAATCCATTAGTGGCATTTGACCCTTGTAAAAAATACCTCAAGTCTAATTATCTTAAAAATAAAATATACTGAGTTTCATTAATAATAATTATTAATATTAATGAAACAAAAAACTTCAAATGATTCTTGACATAATAAATTACCTGTCAAATAGTCATTAAAAGCCGAACATAAACACAGTAAATTGTTTTTTCTATGATATAATTCTTATTTATTATTTATATATTTGTAGCGTTCCGTACCCGTCTTAATGGAACCCTATTACAAAGCCTCCACTGTCTGTCCGTGTGTCTGCGTATAGTTGAAATTTCCACTACATTTTCATTCTGTTGTCTCTACAATAAAACTAAAACTAACATTTGTGTCAGAGTCCGAAACGTTTTTTTTTTTTTTAAAAGCCCCTATATTTTCCCACCAAATAAGCTCTGCGCTTGCGCTAGGATTGGGTACGACAATAGCACAAGGGGTCGGGATCGAACCCGCGACTCGCGTTAACGGAGCGGAGTCCGCTGAGTCGACCCTTCTATCGTTGAGCTATTGAATCTTTTAATTTTACAAATTTTTATCTAATACATTTGATAAGTTATAGTAATAATAATAATAATAATTGTATTGTACTTTTTTCCAGTTTTAATCGTATCGATCTCCCGCCGTACGAGAGCTACCAACAGTTACGCGAGAAGCTCGTGAAGGCGATCGAGGGCTCGCAGGGCTTCGCCGGCGTCGACTGAGCCCTACTACGCCCCAAGGTCAACCCTGCCCCAATAGGGTCCCATAATATATCCCTAAGCTATGTATCGTTAATAATATTGCAGTACATACGTATTTCTTATAAGCAAAATCATAGAAAAGCTACTATAGACTAAGGACCCTTCCATAGTGAAAAATGTCCAAAATTGGCTGGTGCTCCTTTTTAAATTGAACACCAATGCAACGGTTATATTGCAAGCTTATGACTAACTTCGTTTTGTTGTGTCGATGTTTAGTTTGTAAAGAAGCACCAGTGAATATTTGACATTTTGTTTTTATGGATGGGCCTGTCCATAAATAAGAAGTCTATGAAGAAAGGTTATACTCTTTAAGTATTCTATTGACGTTAATGGTTTGGCCCTTAAGGGTCAAAACTAGGTCTATAGAAAACTAATAATAGCTGATGGTAGGTCTATCTGGTGGTATAAAAGGCAGGCCTGGTTATTACCACCGTTGGTGAAGTGACTGCTCGTCAGTATAACGTATAACCGGTAGCATCTTAAAGGTCGGCAATGCAACTGCACGCCCTCTGGTGTTACAATTGATCGTGATTAGTGGTGATCACTTAACCCCTTTACTGATAAAAAAATACTAGGAAAACGAATTTTTTTAAAGTTTACAATGGATTTTTTTAAATTTTATTCTTTTATAAATATGTTTAAAAAAAACCTCATTGTGTATAAAATAAATTCGCTTTATATTACCGCTAAATCCTCCAAAACCTCAACTGATTTTGATGCAGTTTTCACCACGAATTAAAGGGCAGATCGCTAGTTTATTATAAAACGTATTGCAATATTACTGACGATATTTAATGCTTTATTTTTTTCCTATTCTATTTCACTTTAAATTTCATTTCGTATTGTATTTTCACGTTAAATTTTTAAATTGTTGTAAAAATCATTATAAACTATTGAATGTGATGGTTTTGTCACTTTTTCCATAATTTTAATTACCATTAAAGTTTCATTTAATAATTTTATTATTTAATAAAACATTCAAATTAATTTTTGCCATAAAATCGTCTATTTATCTATAAATATGGTGCCATTTATATATGACTCAAAAATGAAATTATCTATGGTCAATAGGGCTGCCAGAATTTTAATTTATTCTTTTATTTAAACGCCACATATCGCTGGTTCGATTCCCGCTAAGATTATATTTTGTATTGACCAAACAGTCATGTGTTCCCGTCTGGGTGTGTTTGTTCTTATCTTTGTGTGTGTTTCCGGACCCTCGACACAGGATGTAATTATCCTAATATGCGTGTGTGTACACACATGTCTTTGGGGTATGTAACTCAGAACGTAGAATATAATTTATTAAAAATTTTGTATTCAGGGCTGGGCAACCGGAGAAAATTAAATCTTTTAAGTTCTAGATCGTAAAAATTTCTTTTTGATTTTTGCTCTACTTTTGTTAGGCCCGGATCTAACGAGTTAGGTTTCTGTTCCTAGCGGCAATTTAAAGCGTGTTTAAAAATTTCTTCGTTCTTATTTTAACGGTTAGAAAAAACTGTACCCATTATATCGGTTTTTGGGGTCTTATGTCAACTTTTAGATTCAGACCTTCACTACAATTTTAAGCAAAAAAAGTTTATAAAACAGAGTTTTTTGGACAGAGAAAGCTCTGTCTGAGAAAAGCGGAGGGGTCAGGATCTAACCTGCGACTCTCGCATTACAAGTTAACCCTTCCACCGAAGTGTTGAGGCTACAATATTGTAATAACCATATATTAGTTACCGTCGAAAATACCACATACATACAGACAAACTCAGGCGTTTTGTCCATTTTGTATTAGACTTCGCTTCCATTCAAATATATATATTGATCAATTACTTTTAAATAAGTACAATAATAATTATCATAAAACTTCTATTTAATATCTTATCTGGCAGCCCTTAATTATTATCATTGAAAATTTAATTTAATTTAATAAAATATTTAACGATATACATTGCAATTTAAACTTTATATGTCAATAAATAAGAGTGATATAAAAGTAGCCTTTACATTTAAAATACACTGGAAACTATACCTTATTAATATTAAGATAAGATTCATCTTCGGTTTAGAGTGTAAACCTGGAATACGCAAAACAATATGGCGTAATGATGGTGCAATCTGTCTTCTAAGAGATATCAAATAATTTATATTGAATTATTTAATAACTACACAGATAACTAATTAGATATGCTATTTACGTGGGCAAAGCTGAGGGCAAAAGCTAGCAAATACACTGTGCTAGTTTGGCAATTTTGTATTAATTTGGTGCGTTTTTTGCCACCATTTTGTCAACGTAATAGTTTTATGAAATATTTTTTTTCGCCATTTTAAATGTCTTGATAAAAACAGTTTTACACTCTATGCCCAAGATCACTGTAGATATTCCAAGTGGCTATAGAACTTATAATTTCATAGACAATATTCGTCGCGACAGATTTAATATTTAAGTTTTATAAATCGCTTACAATGCTTTTGCTTTATATATATTGTATTCAGCTACATTATGTAAAAAAAAATATTAAAACCGGTCACGTGCGTGTTGTACTCACACGTAAAATATTTAGTTTCTGGTATGGGGTATCACTTAATTTTTAATTTTATTTTATTTCAACTCTGTAACTATTCTTCTCTCTTTGGTTCTTGAGATACACAGACAGACGAACGGACCGTCAGCGTAGGAGGTAATAGGGTGTTGGTACGCTTTGGTTACGGAACTTTAACTAAAGCGTCTGTTTCTTTCTAACTGTGAAACTTAGTGATCAAAATATTTAATTAAAAACTTTAATACAGTACTGATTCAGATTTCGTTTGATAATATTAAAAGAATTTTTGACGTGATAACGTCTACAAATCCATGGTGCTCCACGTTCGAAAAAGTATGACTCATTGTCACGTTCCGCCTGAGCCGAGCGTGCGAGCGAGAGCGCGGAGCAAGCGATAGAGAGGCATGATTGGCATAAGGCATTCAATTCAATACGTTCTCTTACGACGTTATTATGTAAAATTATTACGTAAACCGACTTTATAGACAGACAGTGTTTTGTTTTATTTTGTTTTTTCTTTTGTTTGAAAACATTAAATATGATAGATTATGCAAGAGACAGAACAAAAAATTATTCAACAAATGTCCCCTCTATTTTTCTATATAACCCTTTCACATTCTGTGGCTGAATGCGATAGAAATCATATATTTCTTATATAAAATATAATTCTGTATATAGTCTAGGTTATGTTGTAAAAAAAAAATTGCTAATGTATAAAGAATTAAGATTATTATCCATATAATGGGATTAAAGGAGAATAAAGCAATTTTTTTTAATCAGCCATTTATTTATTTACTTTAAAAAGTTATTCCGACCTTACATTATTTTTAAGTTAATAAATAAAATAAATACTTAAATAGTTAGGTTACTAAAATGTATTTTTTTAAATCATTATTTCTAAGCGATATTTAGTTTTATACAAGACTTATTTATCTTGTAATTATTATGGTTTTTGTCATAAATATATGATTAAAGTGTGCACTTTAATAAAAATCAATTACAAAGCATTCAAACAGCTTTTTTATATTTTTGAAGATCACAAAAAAAGCAATAAATTATGTGACTTAAAATGAAGAAATAAGCATTATTAATTTCATTTTTGTAAACATTTTTTTGTTATTTAAGCTGAAACTATTAATTATAGTTTATTTAAATTGAATTTGTGCAAAAGATAAATAATGAAATTTTCAAGTCAAATATTATTTTAATGTTTGTTATTAATTCTGAACGAACAAAAATTAAAATGAAAACGTGTCTTTTGTACATTTTCTATCGAAATGTTTAATATTTTTAATCTACGTTCATAAATCATAAAAACCAACACTACAGCAAACATTATGTATTTTTATCTGTATTGTACTATAATTGTTTTTCTTTTGTCATTATATAAAAAGTTTATGATATTTGAGTGTCATTATAAACGTATTGTTTCGCTAACAAAAAAAAATAATTAATCATTTTTGTTATTTTTAAAGTTAAAACTTAAAATATAATTAGTTAGGAACATTATATTTGCTATGATTTTTAAGGCTCCGTATCGCTGGGACTCGTTACTATCCAAACACTACTGTGTCTGTCTGTCCTAATGTTACAGGTGTCTATATAACGATTAGAATACCAATGCATTTATTGCTATTATACAAAGAACAAATGTTTTTCAATGTATCTATATTTATGGTATTTGACATATCTCGCATTATCATTCGCCGGAGGCCCAATTTCCCAACCCCCCCTTCCTTTTTCAGTTTTCATCTCTTCTCTCCTATAACCCAATCTGAGGGGTTGGCAACGCGCACGTGATACTTCAAGAATCGGCTCAGTTTGATGAACGTGCGCGATACTTGAAGTATCTCATCCGCGTTGCCAACCAAAGGAACAGGAGGGAAGGGATGAGATAGGACGGGAACCGAGGGGGTGGGAGATTGGGCTTCCGGCGCTCTCACTAATCGCACGAAACACAACAGTACCTGATGATACAGTGACTTGACGCCGATTTTCTGTGAGAGGGTAGTACTTCCCCGGTCGAGCCGACCCTATTGTGCTGAGAGAAGCATGGCTTTAGTACCGTATCTATGAAGCTTTTTAGTATATAGTTTCTTAATTCACATTTATACGTGTATTCATTTAATTAATTTTTTCTTTGTATGGAATAAATGTAAGATTTTAAGCAATAAAATTGAAAGCAATAATTATTACATATAAATTTAATCGTATAAATTATCAGATTGTAATGCATTTAATTAAGTTTATTGTTTAGATAGATTTTGGATAGAAAAAAAACTTTGAAATGTCAAAACAACTGGTGGTAGGTTGGTACCACCGGTGTCAAATATTCTACCGTAAAGCAGTAGTGTCTTTGTGTTACCGTGTTCTGGTTTGAAGGGCACTGTAGGCTAGTGAAATTACTGGGTAAAAAAACAGAGGCACCTACTAATGGTGTTGCGCGCGCTCATGGGCTACGGCAACCACTCACCATAAAATAAAATAAAAACATAATGGCCATTGTTTAGATATTTTTTAAGGTTTTTGTACGCGAAATAATACGTTTTACGGATCGGCTCAATTCTTATGTTTATGATTTAATATGTTTGATGTTCGGTGTTGTCGAGACGATGACTATTTTTATTACGATTGTACTTTAAACGTTTGTATATAGTTAATTTAATTGAAGGATTAAATGCAAATAAAATGTCGATTATATCGTTAAAATGTGTTTCTTTTTATACCTACTGTAACTGTACACTAAGTGAATAAAACACGCAGATTATACCCGCCCTGACGTAGTATAAGCAACCGAAGCACGTCCGCACGCGCTCACGGTTAGAGCACGAATGACGGCGTGCGGGTCGGGCGCGTACGCTACACTTAGCTTATTTTTTAAAAATTCCGTTCAATATTAAAATTATTTTAAGGGAAATTTAGGTGAATATTATTGTGAAATGGGACGTTGCGACGTTGGTAGCGAAGCTCCCTTTGGCCTTAACGGTTTTCGGTCTGGGCGTTTGTACTTGTGGGTCTCCACCGTGCCTCGGACTTCGGAGAGCACGTTAAGCTGTCGATCCCGGTTGTTATCACATAACATCTGATAATAATCGTTAACTCTTGAGGTAGTTTGCTCTTATTCAAGGGATTGCTTGGTAGCCTGTCTAATCTGGATAAGAGTAAGCATACCCTGGGTAAATACCGGAAATAATGCTTGGAAGAAGAGTTACTGCCAAATGGCCCGAGGTGGGTTATCTCGACTTTAAAAAATGGACTTTAAAAGAAAGTCTCGATTTCAAAATCTGTCAAACAACTATATTTCTCGATTTCAATTTCAATCGTAAGAAAACCAGCATATCTTGAAACTTGAAAGAAATTCTGAGGCGACAAAAACTAATATTGTGTGTAAATATTGACTACCTAATCAAAACTGAACATGCTCATTATGCATGCAATTAAACATCAACGCTCAGCCTCACCCCTTAGACCTGGAAAGCGGTTTTTCTCATAGTTATAGTAAAACATTAACGAGAACTAAAAAAGTTTTTTTTTCGAAATTCAACCCTCAATGGGGATGAAAAAGGTTTTAAAAGTTTGTGTGGAAGTCAGTCTTATTTCAAACTAGAAGCATCAAACTTTTTCAGTAGACGAATAATTAAAAATACACGTGTTTTAACATTGTCTAAAATTCCACCCTTCAGGGGTGGTGAAATGGGAGTATTTTAAAGTTGGCATTAAAATCGGTATTCACACCAGCGAAGCCGCTGTCAGAAGCTAATTAATAATAAACAATAAACAGCATACATTCAACGGCCGCCATTGGGATTGTAATATCATGTATCGGGGGTCCGGGTTTTTCTTTTTAAACTTGTTAATAATTTAATTGATAGCCCTTTTTTATTGAGTAGTTTAAATTTTTGTGTGCCTACATTTAATAGGCGTAAACATTCACTTTTTCAGTTGCCTTGCACGAAAACGAAATATGCTCAAAATACTTTCATAAACCGCTCATGTAATGCTTATAATATCAATTTCAGTAATATTGACATATTTTCATGGTCTCTCTCATTTTTTAAGAATAATGCTATTAAACAATTATAAAATTTATCTTTAATTAATTAAATTGTATGCTATTCAATATTTAAACTGAATTAATATTTTTTTTTCTGTATATTTTTGTATTTTTGCAATAGATTTATAATCATTTTTAATATTTTAATTTTTTGTGACTTCCTTTTCTTGTTAGTCTTTCGATCTGCTTCTTGTTTGTCATATTTATCAGTGGAAACTTTATTGGTTTGTGAACTATTTTATTGTTTTATTGCATTTAAGTATTATTGTATAACTGTATGTTTCCCAAATAAATAAATAAATAATGACAAGCATAAACACCCGGAACACACTGTATATGACACACCATCGGGAATCGAACATCTGTGGCGCTTGAATCAGGCTACCGCTGCGCCACAACGTAGCCTAAGTTAAAAACGTAATTATTAATCTTACACAGTGAATATATTAAATACTATACAAACTTGACCGAGATATATTACCGGTATTTGTTGTTCTAACATAATGTTGTAAGGTGTTGAAGGACGAGGTCTGGGTAGCGTTTGGGTAATGCTTTCGTAATAAACGCATATCATGTTAAGTTCAGTCGGCAATTACTTGACCATACGCAGCGGTTGCGATGTATAAAAATATTAAAAAAATAATTTTTATATTTATAAAATATTGAATTTGAAAACCAAACTTATATTTCTATTTGTCTTATAAAATATTATTAATATATCTGCTACATACTATTGATGTAATATTATAAAATAATAATAAGTGATAAAAAGTGCTATAGCAATGAAATTACTGACATTATGTTTCGTGATAACGACGGTATGGCCGGGGAGCAGTGGTAGCCTGATGATTCAAAACGGTAAGATAGTTTTATCAATGTATTATAAGTAAAGAAATTTCGGACTTTTTAAAATATTCCGGCCGTTGAGGAGCTTTAAGTTGAACTTTGGCACATTTAAAGAATATATGGAGAAGAAGTGCCTAATCTTAAATTAAAACAAAATACATCGACTATGTACATTCAAACAGCCAATGTGAAACACTTTTTGCGTGGCCGGGTATTCTGTTAAATATAAAATAGTGACGCGATTGATTTAATGAAAAAGCCTAAAATTAAAAAAAAAACTCCTTCGCTTGCAGGCGAAAAAAACATAGTTTTGTATTAAGAATTTATTATTATTTTTTTAATTTTGGGGATCTTTAAAAAACTTAGAAGAGATGTACTTCTTCAGCGAATCTTTTAAATTCCGAATTTTTTTAGATTAAAAACTGTCTAAGTACGTTGATATTTTAGGTTGTATACCCAAGTACTTAGGGGTAACCAAAGATTAGTAAATATAGAAGGATATCTTCAAGTTTAGATTTCATAAAATAGCATTATTTAACGATCAATTAAGTAAAACTTTCGTATATCTGAAAACATTTTCAATAAAAACAATATCTTCGTACCGGTGAAGACTTCAATTATTGTAATATTAGTCTGTGGGGTAGTTGTTTAACGGACTTTCACAGCTCTACATTTCCTGTTTCAATGAAAATATCAATAATTTACTTATATAACATCTCCGGATATAATTTTAGCTTATAAAAACTGATTAAGTTTAAGTAAGTATGTTTCAAATGGCGCAACCTTACACCATAACTTTTTTCTGTGACGTGTAGACAGCGGCTACTAATTATCATATTAACTTAAATTATTTGGGTAGGACGAATAAGGCACTCTAGGTCTATTATTAAGAGAATCGCAGACAGTACATTGGTTAATAAGTTTTTCATAAAATAGGTTTTGCTATGGAAAAAACCGATGTTTAAAAATTAACCTAGTTAATTAAAAATGTAATTAATCTTTAAATAGCAAATGGAATAAATGCATTTAGATTTGATTTCTTGTGAAACGTTTATACGAAATTTAAAAAAGCTACGTAAAATATACATAAAATATAGTCTTGAGAAATTATTAGATTTGACTATTAATTAAAAATTCAAGGCACTGGTATATCGGACAGTAAAGTATACCTTTAGCGTTGTAGATATAAATTAAATTCAAATAAATATACGATATGTAATTATTTTCTCGGCGTCGGGGCGTGACGATATGATCGCCCGCTGTTGGAATAATCTCTGCTGTGGCAGAGATTATTCCATCAGTGAAGTGAATCAGTCACGTTGGTGGTTGGTATCACTGTAGTGTCAAATATTCTACCGCCAAGCAATAGTATCTTAGGCATTACTGTGTTACGGTTTGAAGGGCATGGTACGCTAGTGAAATTACTGGATAAAGGAGATTTAGGAACCAATATCTCGAAGTTGGCAACGCGTTTTCTTTTTTTGTTGTCGGGGAGGAAATCTACTGCCAGATACCCGGCGTCCTGGGGAGGAACAACCAGGTTATGTGGGGTTCCATGACAAGGTGGAAACGTCATGGGGACCTCCACGGTGGCCGACCTCAGTGTTTTTGTCAGGTTACGGGAACTCTTGGAGAACAAACCAACGCGACCTGACAATCAGATGGCTCCGGTTATAGCGGAGCTCAGTCCCGGGGCGAGATGGTAAGCCCCCCAGCGCTTCCCATACAAGCGCACACGGCAGTCGGGACCACACCGACTGCCGTCCTCCTTAGGGCCGCTCATGTGGCAACGCGTGAGTGATACCTCCAAATGGTGTTGCAAGCGCTCATAGGCTATGGCAACCGCTTACCATCAGGTGGCTAACTTAGTAATATAAAAAAAAAAGGAAAAGGGTACGATTTTTCGAATAATCTGGAACAGCAAAAAATTATCCCGACGCTTTTATTAGCTTAGGTTCGCCATTTATTTATACGTGTATGATATAATTATGTCAATGTATTGATTTTTTGTCAACAGTCATTGTAGTTTAATATTAAAACCGCAACAAGAATAACAGTCTACCCTTTAAGATGACCAGATTCAGACCAGACCAGTTTGTTGTGAAATGTAATTTACCTTTCGAAAATACCAAAATTGATTTCATTATGAGTTCTATGGAACTTTTAAATTGACTTATCTGTCCATATCTTACAATATAGCATAAAATACTTTAAAAAATAACGTCTGAAAACTAAAAACCGAAAAGTAGAAATTAATATTTTCGTAAGAAGTCAGCGTTGTGCCGATAACATTTTTCGTCTATAAATGTTTATTATATTCTTTTAAGCTACAAACTGTAGCCAAGCAACCTTATTAAAGTACATAAGAATCGCATTCCGTTAAATATTTATTAGTGTCGATTAGTTTCTTAACCTGTAATTATCATAAGAAGTTTCACATCACCAAACGGACCATGGAAAAGTTACTTCAACAGTTAAAATATCCAAATGACGACGGGCCTATAAAATTTGAATCAAAATTGGTTTTCATTTGACGGAGAAATTAAAAATAACATACAAAAAAAAGCATACATACAACGGGGTATATAAACTCTTACATTTTTGAATTCGGATAAAAGTATGCGGTCAAATTCAACAAGTTTTCTTGGCTCATTTATTTATTTATTTATTTATTTATTAGTCAATATCATTGTTTACAATTTTTATTATAGTCTCACAAAACCAGACAATTGGTTTGACTGTAAGATAGTTACTATTTAAGTTAAATAAATATACTAATAAGAAAATTTTAAATTTAAACAAAATATAACGTATGTCTAAGAAAAAACGAGAAAATAATTAGAATTGTAATAAATAATATATATCAAAATATCTGTAACATAACTATGAAAATAATTAAAGTAAGAATAATAATAATAATAATTAAATAACTATATTTTTGTACTATAATTTCTAATTATAAAACCAAAGGATGAAGGAAAATGTACTTGTATAAATAACATATTACTTTTAATTATTTAATTTGATCTGACCCACTTTTATAGAGAGTCGACGACCTTAAAACTGATTCAACATTTAATTTAATAACTTGGACATAAGTTTATCTCGATGTAGTTCTTTAAATCAATTCAACCTTATAACGAGTAGATTATTGACCCAGTGAAGTGAGACCTTAGAGTCTAAGGGCTTCTTCAACTTCTAAAAGTCGTTTTCCTTCGAGCGTATACGGATGTTTCGATATACATGTGACGTCTAGGTCACAGGTATGAGTTTTGGATATTAAAAAAATAAAGTAAATATAAACACTGCACATTCAATGCACCCCATTAGGATAGTTATATCCTGTGTCGTGGGTCCGGAAACACATACAGGGACAAGGACAAATACACACAAACGGGAAAATACGCCTGTATGGTCAATACAAACATGTGCTCCGAGCGGGAATCGAACTTGCGACCTGTGGCACTTAAGGCAGGTTCGTTATCCTAGGTGAGCCCTGATTATGATCCTCCCAGCACAAATAGCCTGGCTCGATCAGGGGATAACATTTCACAGAAAATCAGCGTGTTTCGTGCTGATGTGTTTCGTGCGATGAGCCAGAGCGCTGGAGGCCCTACCTCCCATCTCCCCTGGATGGGAAGTAGGGCCTCCATGCGTTTTTGTTCCTTGGGGTGGCAACACGCAAGTGATACTTAAACTATCATAGGTTGCGGTGCTAAACAAAAAAAAAACTTCGCTAATACAACTGACGAGATGTCTCAGTCTCACCCACGACTATAATTATCATTTATTTATAAACGTCACAGGTAACATATTAATATCAAATATTATTACGCCCTTATAAGCGCCTAAACGCTCGCAAGAGTTGTTTCATGTGGCAAAAGGCGCGCCTATCCGCATTTATACGCGCTTTCAATCTTATACACTCGTATAAAACGCGTGTTTGAAACCGCCCTAAGTACGCCTAAGCCGTCATTTCTATGTTTGTTCGAGATATTTTCTAGTAGGCGAGTCAATTTTATAAATAAAGCTTATTATGTTAATGACGACGTTGTGGCGCAGCGGTAGCGAACCTGCCTTAAACGCCACATGTCGCGGGTTCGATTCCCGCTCGGAGCATAATATGTTTGTATTAACCATGCAAGCATATTTTCCGGTCTGGGTGTATTTGTCCTTGTCATTGTGAATGTTTCCGGACCCCGACACAGGATATTACTATCCTAATGGGGGCCGTTGAGTGTGCAGGTTCGCTACCGCTGCGCCACAACGTCGTCAATAATTATAATTCAAGTATTTAAACATAGAATATTATATACACTTTTATTTTCTTTTATTTAGTACTCGTATTTTCTTTTATTTAGTAGCCACCCGCTCCGGCTTCGCACGGGTATAAAATATATGGCCTATGTCATTCACTGAAAAAATGATTAAAATCGATCCAGTAGTTTTGATTTATTCATTACTGCCCGTGGCCCGCACGCGTTAAATGTAATTATTTACGACATCATATTAGAAACCTTAAAAATAACAGTATTTTTCCACTATTTAATGGATGTTATTATACATATAAACCTTCCTCTTCAATCACTCTATCTATTAAAAAAACCGCATCAAAATCCGTTGCGTAGTTTTAAAGATTTAAGCGTAGGGATATAGGGACAGAGAAAGCGACTTTGTTTTATACTATGTAGTGATATGTATGGTATGCTATCTGTTCTTCACGCTAGACTAATTAACAACTGCACTAACCCGAGCGATTGCCGCGGGCAAAAGTTAGTCCAGACTTATAAACACGAAAGTAATTCATTCTTTCTCTCTATTACATTATCCCGCCTACTCCTACTTAAAATAATTTTAATGAGTTTTAGTATAGAAATAGATGGAATTTTAGAGAATGACACAATTATTATGCTACTTTTTAACGCTATAAAGTAGAAAAAGAGTGAAATGGGGTATGAAAGCTATATCATATTTTTAGTGCCCAATGATTTACGTAGTAATAAAAGCTTTATACAAGAGGGCGACGCTACAGGCAAAAGCTAGTTAATTATAAATAACCATTGAGAGTGCAACGTTTATTATTATTATTATTATTGTTTAAGTTTCATATCGTATAATAAAAAATTGCAAAAAAACGCACAATTGCCAAGTTTCAGTCATCAGGTTTTACATGAGATCTCACAAATTTTTGTATTAGCAGAACTGCGTTGTGAGACTTGGATTTTTATGTTTTTGATGTGATATAAGCTATTAATTTTACACTGGTGGTAGGTCTTTTGTTACAAGAGGCCGGCTAGGTAGGTAGCACCGCAGTGTCAAATATTCTGCCGCCAAATAGTAGTGCTTAGTTATTACTGTGTTCCAGTTTGAAGGGGCTAGTGAAATTACTGAGCAGAGGAGATTTAAGAACTAATATCTCGAGGTTGGCAACGCGTAAGTGACTCCTCCTAATGATGTTGCAAGCGCTCATATGCTACGGCAACCACTTACCATCAGGTGGGCCGTATGCTTGTTTACCAATTTGTTACATAAAAAAATTACTCGTACTGGTGCTCTGTGACTGAAATAACAATATCTCGTTTGAATATACAAGATTGACAACTTACAATGTCTACGTTTTTTCTCTGTCCTACTTATTCCCAGGACTCTCAGAAGGACAGCGCACGGCGTTTTTCAGGTAACGGTAACTGCTTTGCTTTTTAGGGTTAAATAAAAATATTAGCGAATTCACGCTAATATTTTGATGTAATTTGATTATTTGAATTATCAATATGTTAATAATTATTTATATTTGCTTCCAGGAACACAATACATCGATCTACCACCGCTATTTCACCTGGACGAGTGGTCGCATTGTCAGCGACCAAAGGATATATACTGCATGGTGGACGCTGCTCTCACATCCACAGGTCCTTCACCTTTATTGGACTTCTTAAAGGTAAGGTTTACACTGGTGGTAGGTCTTTTGTTGCAAGAGGCCGGCTAGGTAGGTACCACCGCAGTGTCCAATATTCTGCCGCCAAATAGTAGTGTTTAGGCACTACTGTGTTCCGGTTTGAAGGGCATTGTACGCTAGTGAAATTACTGGGCGAACGAGATTTAAGAACTAATATCTCGAAGTTGGCAACGCTTGAGTGGCACCTACTAATGGTGCTGCAAGCGCTCATAGGCTGCGGCAGCCACTTACCATCAGGTGGGCCGTATGCTTGCTTGCCAACTTCTAAAAAAAAAAAAAAAGGTACAATTACTATAAAATTCTGTTTTATGTCGCTTTTATCACGACTAAATTAAAAATAAAGAAACAATCTGTACTAATATTTTAAAGCTTTTAAGTTTGTGCATATCATTGTGTATGTTTCCGGAACCCCGACACAGGATATAACTATCCTGATGGAGCCGTTGAGTCTGTAGTGTCTATTTATATTTAGTTTATTATTTAAATACATGATGATACTTAGAGCAGAGGTATTTGAACTGACTAGGTTAAGGTCGTCTACATGTCTGTAGAAACGGGTTTTTGGATTTTACGTCGGTTTAGAAAGGAAAAAAAATACAGTGAAGCGATTTGATCTCGCGTAAATTCCATTAAATAAATTTCTTTGCAGTAAACGGGTTTGACCGAGTTTTTTTATGTATTAAGGATTCCGTACAATCATTATTATTATTATTTTATTATTATTAATTTATGATGGTAATTAATGTTAGTGAAGCTATTGCGGACGGGGACCTACTAATGGTACGCTGATGTAGCTTAATTATCAAGTCAGTCAAGTCCTTCATCAGATCAACATGTATATAGCACCACGGAAGTATAATATTATATAAAATAAACACAACAAACACATAGTTATAAAATAAAAACAAAATAAACTATTCAACCTGTTTATTTTTGAAGTTAAAAGAAAAACGACTAAGGGCGAGTTGGACTTGCGCACTTAAGGTTCTTTGTAAGTTTAGATAAATAATATTGGAAACTTTTTTGTGGTTTATTATATTGTCGTTCTTATGATTTGATCACTGGTAATTTTTGTGGAGATTCACCTAAATTGTTATTATTATTTTTTTTATTTTTTTATTTTTTATTTTTTTTATGTAAGAGGAAAGTTTTTTTATGCAAACGGGCAGGAGGCTCACCTGCCGACCTCGGTTTCCCAACCACCTACAATATAGGTACCTTCAAATCTAGAGTGAATAGGCATCTTCTAGGCAAGCGCGCTCCACCTTACGCTGTATCACAGATATTTAAAAACTCTAAATTCCATCCATACCACCTCGATGTCTGGAAATCTACAACAGCGCGATTTAGAAGACATTTTCTTCCTCGCACAACCACTCTGTGGAATCAACTTCCGCCGGCGGTCTTTCCGAATACGACTTGGGAATCTTCAAGAGAAGAGCGTATTCCTTCCTTAAAGGTCGGCAAGCGCCTGTATGCCTTCTGGTGTTGCAGATGTTCATGGGCGGCGGTGATCGCTTAGCATCAGATGAGCCCCCTGCCCGGTTGGCCCTCACATAAAAATAAACACATCAGGTGTGATAACAGTCAAGCGCTGGCCTATACTTTAAAAAAAACAGGTCGGACCGGCAGATGTAATAGGATTGAATCTGGTACGGAACTCTAAAAACAAACTTTTTCTAAATCCATTTTCAAATTAATAAAATAAATAGTACATTATAATAATAATAATAATAATAAACGTTGCACACTCAACGGCCCCCATTAGGATAGTAATATCCTGTGTCGGGGGTCTGGAAACATTCACAATGACAAGGACAAATACACCCAGACCGGAAAATATACTTGCATGGTCAATACAAACATATTATGCTCCGAGCGGGAATCGAACCCGCGACCTGTGGCGTTTAAGGCAGGTTCGCTACCGCTGCGCCACAACGTCGTCGTTATAAATAGTTATGACATGTTAATTTATAAATCGCCGCCTATTAGTTCTTTTAAAATTGTGTAATAAACGACCTCGAAATTACTCAGTATCGCTTAAGGAAATTTTTTGCTTGGAGTTATATCGATAATATTAAAAGCACTGTATTGTGAGTCAATAACAACATTAAATTTATTGCATTGAAACGCTCTTCACTTGCACATTGGTGTAGCTTTTTAACCAAACAAATTTTATACCCATTGAGAAATCTTGTCGACATTGTGACGCAGCGGTAGCGATTTAGCGAACCTCCCACAGGTCAGGTTAGATTCCCGATCGGAGTAGAAGTTTATATTGACCATACAGGCACGCTTTCCGGTTTGGGTGTGCTTGTCACTGTCATTGTGTATCTTTCTGGACCCTCGGCACAGGACATAACTATCTTAATGGAGCCGTTGAGTGTGTAGCGTTTATTTATTATTTATTTACAAAGATTTTTTGAGGGAAGTTAAAGTAAAAGTTACACTTACGCAGGGAGCAGTGACCATCAACTTCAATAAATGTGATAAAGTTTAGGCAATTACGAAAGGTGACTAAAGTTGTGCTATTAAGATTATTGTAAGTTAGTTAATCATAAAAATAGAAAAAGGTATAAAAGGTTCCGTACCAACGTAGAATTATAAGATTAACTGAAGAAGGAATTACAGTTCATGAGGTACAACGAAAAATGTCAAAAATATCAAATTCCTTTCTTATTACCCGATTGCCGAAGAAGGGTATATTTTTCGAGCGTATGTATGTATGTATGTCTATTTCTTTGTGACGCTCTACAGACTAAACCCTTTGACGGATTTCAACTTATGAGGTATCATTAGATTCGCCTGAATTGTGAGAGTGACATAGGGTACTATATTTTAATATGGGTTCCGCAGAAGCAAAGATATTCAAAGCGGAATATCACAGTTCGTATAGCGCCAAAATATGAAGATGATGCCTCGTAAAACTTAACAATTTTTTTGTAATTATTTTTTAAAGTATTTATTTTTGTAGCGTCAACAGAAGTACATTTTCTTCAAAATTTCAGCTCTCGTTCTATTGTGGTATTTACCTGAAGAATAGCGAAGGCTTATTAATAGGGTTTCGTTGGCACGCTTTCGGTACGGAACCCTAAATAAAACTAAATCGTTAAAATCCTTTCTATTTATATTATTAATTTTTAATATTATAAATGCGAAAGTTTGTGAGTATGGGATGTGTGGAAGTATTTTTGTTACTTTTCCCCAAAACTGTAAAAATTACTGAACGGATTTGAATGAAATTTGGAACATAGATAGTTTTCAACCTGGATTAACACATAGGAATCTTATTTAATTTATCTCGAAAAAAAAAAATAGGTTTCCGTGGAATTAACAAAAAATGCACTACAGGAAGTGAATTTCGGTAGAAAAAGGTCTTATGACATCCAGATTAATTATTATTATAATATAAAGATGCCTTATCAAAATAACACACGAACATTAAATTTCAGGCTTACTCAGCGGACACACAGAAGCATTACAATCGAACGTTAATTCACCGTGGCGTTTGTATCAGTAGATGTGGTGGCGAGGGTCCGGAGACTTGGCGTGACGCTGCAGGACGATGTCTGAACGATAGCTTAAAGGAGTATGGTCTTCAGGTAAATATAATAATACTTATAAATACCTTACCTTACTGGTACTTACCTTGCTGGTAGGCCGGTAGATACCGCATGTCAGTTTTTATTAGTTTTAATTTTTTTTATATAGAATATTAGCAATGCTTCTTCACGGCATTACTAATATTCCTATTGCCAGTGGGTACGACAATAGCCTAAGGGGTCAGGATGGAACCCGCGACTCTCGCGATAACAAAGCGAAGTCGGCCCTTCTACCGTTGAGCAATTGAGGCTTCATTTTTCAGTTATTCTACCGTAAACCAGTATGTGTTTTGGTTGGAACGACACTGTAGCTATTAAAATTACTGGAAAGAACCACAAAACGAGACCTCAAACTACCAGTTACCATCAGGTGGCCTCTGTGCTTCAGTAACGGATTTAGGCTTAATGCCGCCCTAGGCCCTGTCTGATGCGCCAACCTTTTTTTTAAAAAACTTTTTCAAAGCATTCTTTTATAACTAAACGCAACACACTCAACGGATTGCTCCGAGCGGGAATCGAACCCACGACCTGTGGCGTTTAAGGCAGGTTCGCTACCGTTGCGCCACAACGTCCTCATTCGTCGTCGTCGCAATTCTAATATTCTTATTGCCACTCCAAATAAGCTCCCATAAAACCATAAGAAAACCAGTGAACTTGTTTGATTTTATCCTCTGAAACAAAATGGGCGTCCTCTAAAATCTGCCGCCTCTAGGCCGCGGCCTATACGGCCTATTAACAAATAAAGGACTGCTGTGTTTGCTTGCGAACTTAGTCACATATAGAAAATCTACATAGATCGAGTAGCAAAGAATAGTTTAGTTTTAATGCAAATGTTTCCTGGGTCGGGATGTGACGACCTTATCGCCCGCTGTTGGTATAACCTCTGTCACAGCAGAGATTATTCCACCAGTGCAATCAGTCACACTGGTGATACGTCTTTTTTTACAAGAGGCCGGCTAGGTAGGTACCACCGCAGTGTCAAATATTCAGCCGCCAAATAGTAGTGCTTATGCATTACTGTGTTCCGGTTTGAAGAGCACTGTACGCTAGTGAAATAACTGGGCAGAGGGGATTTAAGAACTAATATCTCGAGGTTGGCAACGCGTGAGCGGCACCTACTAATGGTGCTGCAAGCGCTCATAGGCTACGGCACCCACTTACCATCTTATGCTTGTTTGCCAACTTGTAACATGAAAAAAAAAATATTTTTTCAGGCGGAAATACTAGGGATGCAGTCTTGTAATACACCAGAGACAGAGTATACAAGTATCAATGCATTTGCTTTTAATGTAGTGTTTTTATCTGTGTTGGCAATCATATTTTTGGCTACTGGAGTGCATGTGCTGGGGTCGCGTTGCGGACGGTGTGGAGGTATGTGCATTATATTATTGTATGGCCAGACGGAAACTCTCTTACAAATGCTTAAATAGACATGATAAATATATACTTATATAGGCCACACAGCCACACAAACACGATTCACACACACACAACAACAATACATACACACACAAACACACACACATAGTGAGTATAATAAGCAGACCCTGGGTATATAAAATACTGGGCATAATGCTAGGACAAAGAAGTTCATATTGACGTGCAAATGCCAAGTTGTAGTCATGGTTTTTGTAGTTGAATAATTGCTTTGCGGGATTTGAGATTTTTGTTAAGTTATTGTTCGATCTTTTATGTTCCAGATAATAAATATATATTGGCTTTTTCTTTGAAACGAAATTGGCAAATTTTAACACACATTAAAACGACAAAAGCGGCAAATGATCGGATGAAAGACTTACTATGCTTGGAAGGAATCAGGTATAATTCATTTTTGATATTATGTATAAGGTTCTAGTTGTCTTTGAACTTTAATTACCTCACTTTTTATAGTAGTGAGCCATGCTTCTCTCAGCACAAAAGGGCCGGCTCAACCGGGAAAGTACTACCCTCTAACAGAAAATCGGCTTCAAGTAACAGTATCATTAGGTACTGTTGCGTTTCGTGCGATGATTGAGAGCGCCGAAAGTCCCTTACCCCATCTGTACCACCTTCCTTTTTACCTTCTCATCCCGTCCCTCCTGTTCCTTGGATGCGCTTGTGATACTTCAAGTAACAGTATACTCCGGGAACTGATAGTCCACGTGAATAATCTGTGATGTAGTACTTTCCTTGTACGACTATTTTTTTTGAAAATAGTATGGTCCTTCAATTAAATTCCTGTAAGAGTAGGTCTTTGGATTGTGGAATTTTAAATTTTGTTGTGTTTTACAGATTCATTGGAGTATTAGGCGTAGTTTTGACACACGTCACTGTGGTGTACGTATATTCGTACATCGATAATCCAGAATTTATAGAACATGTAAGTTTTTTTCTTGGTTGTATTGCCGTTTTCATTACAAGCCTCTAAAGCATCAGCCGCAGCGGAGACTAGGGATTGTGTTTTTTTATTTTTTATGTTACAAGTTGGCAAACAAGCTTACGGCACACCTGATGGTAAGTGGTTGCCGTAGCCTATGAGCGCTTGCAGCACCATTAGTAGGCGCCACTCACGTGTTGCCAACTTCGAGATATTAGTTCTTAAATCTCCTCTGCTTAGTAATTTCACTGGCCTACCCTAGACCTTCAAACCGGAATACAGTAATGCCTAAGCACTACTATTTGGCGGCAGCATATTTAACACTGCGGTTGTACCTACCTAGCCGGCCTCTTGCAACGAAAAACCAAAAATCAAAATAAAATTGTTCCCGTAATCTGTATGGTCAATCAGAATACAAGATATTTTCATTCGTTTCGGATTAGATTTTTTAATTTCGTTTCGAAATTTGTTGTGAAGTAAAACATTGCAGGAACTATCTGAAAAGACATGATTTATATAGCTGCATATAGACGGATGAAGCTTCCTAATATAAATGTATTCTGATCTAGGAACGTTGTATCTGTGGGTTATTCAATAGTGGAATGAAATGAAACATTTTTATTCAAAGTCAACGTACTAGGGTTCGAAATTATACAATTGGTGTTTTTAGGATTCCGTACCAGATACTGCGGTATATAGTCCCTATTAGGTGTATAAAAATCAAAGTCCCAAATCAAAAAAATAAAAAATATGGTCAAATTTAGATTTTTTCGAAAACTTGTAAGTACCAAAATTTTTCTTAATTTTCAACATTTTTTATTTTTTATTTATTGTGTTTCAGATGTTTGACAATATGGGTGGTAAGGTTGCCTTCAACACGCCGCTGTGGATGCAAGTGTTCTTCTCCATCTCA
The DNA here is from genome assembly GCA_023373885.1 of Hestina assimilis. Lineage (NCBI taxonomy): Eukaryota > Metazoa > Arthropoda > Insecta > Lepidoptera > Nymphalidae > Hestina > Hestina assimilis. The sequence continues at coordinate 13,453,490 of CM041756.1, forward strand.
GGGTTCCTCACCACATATTTAATCCTTATCTATTCTGAGACCAAGAGATTTACGTTCTTCAAATGTCTACTTTCCATTATATACCGGTATATCAGGTAGGTTTATTTTATATAATTACTAATGCTATAATATAGAACGCTCATTGGTTAAAGATAATCGCTGATCAACTGGCAACTAATCAGTGTTTAGTATTTGCTATGTTAAGTTGACATGAGTTTTATTAACGTTCGAGAAACCGGGGGTCAGTATTACTATATTTAGTTGTGAGCAAATCGGTATCAGCGAGTTATCATTTAAATGTTATCAGGCGTATCATCATTATTAGAGTTTTTGGTTTTGATGAAGAAGTTTTTGATGATATCATACATCATAACATGTGTACTTGATGAATTGAATAATAAGTTAAAAAGTAAAATTTATAATATAATAAATGTGAAAGTTTGTATGGGCACACTGAATTTAATTAAAATAGAAATTAATTAATTATTTACATTAAAATTAGTAAAAAATCAAAGATTTTTTAGCCAAATTTCAAATTTAAATCAACTTTCTTTAATTTTTCAAAATATCAAATTTTAAAATATAAAAAGAACAAATAAATATTTTTAAAATAAGCTTTTATTGAGAGTAATCAGTGTATATTAGAATAGTAGTAAATAAATATACCAACATATAATATTATAATTATATAATATGTCTAGATTAACACCAGTTGCGTTATTTGCGATCTGGTTTACCATCGCGTGGTACCCTCGTCTAGGCGCCGGTCCGCAGTGGTCATGGCTCATACAGCGTGAAGCGGAGGACTGCGCGGAACGATGGTGGTATCACGCGCTTTACATACACAACTACATACCACTGGGGAAATTCTGCATGGGACACACTTGGTTAGTTTTGTTGCTTTTAATTAAAATTTAATAAATAACCGTAAATCAGTAGTGTCTCCTGTATTACTGGATTCCGGTTTGAAGGGCACTGTAGGCTAGTGAAATTGCTGGGGCAAGGAGATTTAAGAACCAATATCTCGAAGTTGGCAATGCGTGAGTGGTACCTACTAATGGTGTTACAAGCGCTCATAGGTTACGGTAACCGCTTACCAATCAGGTGGGCAAATCCTTGCTTGCTTATTAACATACAAAAAGTACTGTTCTCTGTGGGAATCGATCCCATGGTTGTAGAAATTAATAAAATGTTTATTGATTACATACAGAAAAGATGATGTGAATTATATATGTGAATTACATACAGAAAAGGAATGTTTCGGCCTGGGCCTCAGAGAGCTTGATAGGTAGTTTGCTCTTATCCAATAAATTACTGGTTCGCCCTTATAATTGCGGAGGTAAGATGGCAAACGCTTTGTATAAAAACTAGTAGCCCGTTATCAGGATAAGAGCATAAGCAGACCCTGATTAAATACCGGTAATAATGCTAGGAAGAAGAATCTGTTCTGCAATATTATCTGTAGTATTTTTTTTTTAAAATATTAGCACTCCTTTTTTAGATAAACCTGTTTCCTCCAACTAAGCGTGTATCTTTACAAGTCGTTCCTTATACCTTTGAGTTACTGAACTTATATTTTAGGTACTTAGCAGCTGACATGCAACTCCACATCTTCGGAATGATATTACTTCTCGTCTTTATCAAGTGGAGACGCAGCGTAAAGCCAGTTTTGTTCGTGTTACTGATTGGATCAGTTATTTCCACGGGTTTGATTGTCTACTTCTTCAATATTGCTCCGATTATTACTGCCCAGTCACCAGAGTAAGTGTTTCCATATTTACTGTCCTTTTACTATTAAAGTGAACCTTTTGTTATAATACCTAAATTTTTGGTGTTCGCCATGTCGGATTAATGTTGGCAGCGGAGACTTTATTTATTTTAATTTTCATATTATTTTTATGTATTTATGTTTGTTAGTATGTATGTTTGCGTGTCTGTTTTGTCTTCATTTATTTTTTTTCCTAAATGGGCTGAATCGACCGGGAAAGTACTATCCTCTCACAAAAAATCTGTGTAAAGTAACTGTACTATTGCATTTGGTGCCATGAGTGAGAGCGCTATAGGCCCAATCTACTAACTTCTTTTTTCCCTTCTTATTCTTTGGGATGACAACGCGCATGTGATACTTTAAGTATTGCTGCGTTCATAGGTCGCGGAGACTGCTTACCATCAGGCGGACCGTTTGCTTGTTTACTAACCGTCATAAAATAAATAAAAAAATTAGCAGTCAAGAGCGTTGTGGACCACGCACAGTTGAAACTAAAGGGTTCCGCAGCTTGGTTATGAAGAATTTTAAGGCTTTTAAAAATAATAGCGAATTAAAATCGACTGCAAAAATAAGTTGGTAATTTCATAGTAATTATTAAAAGTTATATGAAAAACAAAGTTATGGGAAAAACTTATATATCTCTTAAATTTCTAGACCTATCTTCTTCAAACCAAATGTGGTTGAAATTTTATTTGATGTCCTACAAGCTCAAATTCTTCCAGAATTTTAAATCCCATAGCTCAAAAGTTAGAGGGGGGGACACAATTTTTACGAATTTAGGAGCTAATACTGCTACTGACTTAATGAAAAAGTCAAAATCAAACCTCCTTATCATTTTGAAAGACCTATCCAAAGATATTACACACGTTGGCATACGTTTAAATTTTTTTCAACACTCAGTTACATGTATGGACTGCTACCCTTAATTCTTATATATTTTAAGATTTCATTACAAAATCGTTGTGCGGTTCACAGAATACACCTATTTAGTAAATTTCGTGTTAATAGAGCCAGTGGTCTCAGAGTAAAATGACTGTGACATACGGACGGACGGACGGACAGACGGACAGACGGACAGACGGACAGACGGACAGACGGACAGACGGACAGACGGACAGACGGACAGACGGACAGACGGACAGACGGACAGACGGACAGACGGACAGACGGACAGACGGACAGACGGAGGGACGGACAGACGGACAGACGGACAGACGGACAGACGGACAGACGGACAGACGGACAGACGGACAGACGGACAGACGGACAGACGGACAGACGGACAGACGGACAGACGGACAGACGGACAGACGGACAGACGGACAGACGGACAGACGGACAGACGGACAGACGGACAGACGGACAGACGGACAGACGGACATGACGGACATGACGGACATGACGAGACTATAAGGGTTCCGTTTTTGCCATTTGGCTTCGGAACCCTAAAAATATATATTATCTCTATTTTCAGGGAGGTGCATACTATGTTCAAAGATTCCCGTGTATTGACGGTCCTATACCTTCCAGTCTGGATGAATCTCTCGGGATACTTGCTCGGTTTTGCGACAGCATTCATCTATTACTACAATCAGACAAACGGTTACAAGCTGAGTGAAGCTAAGGTAAGGGAAATAACATAAAATATATATAAAAGAATGTTTTTGAGCCATAAATGATGTGACTAAGCACACAGTTTATAGTAACTTCAAGTTCAACTTCTTCAACCAGGCGCTATAATCGTTTTTATTATATTATTATTAAGATTAGGAAGATGAAAGGAGGAGAATAATAAAGGAAAAGGAAGGGGAGAGGAGGGCCCGATTTGTCTAAATAACCACTTCTCTTTGTAACTTCGTCAGCACTCAAACTCATTAACCGAAGCGCCCAAATCCACAATAGCTGCTATTACCTCAAGTCGATATTCTATATAAAACTAGTGGTTCAAGTCATCTCAAAATCAATATTTAACTTAGCAAAGGTCTAAAACTTAGTTTAGGACAATTTGACATATTTTTTTATGTTATTATGTTGGTAAGCAAACATATGGCCCTCGATGGTAAGCGGCTGCCGTAGCCTACGAGCGAACGCAACACCATTAGTGTCACTCATGCGTTGCCAATCTTGAGATATTAGTTCTTAAATCTTCTTTGTTCAGTAATTTCACTAGCCTACAGTGTTGTTCAAACCGGAACAAAGTAATGCCTAAGATACTACCGTTTGGCGGCAGAATATTTGACACTGCGGTAGTCGGCCTCTTGCAACAAAAGACCTACCACCAGTGTGACTGAATTGACTGGTGGAATAATCTCTGCTGTGACAGAGATTATCCCAACAGCGGGTCGTCACGTCTCGACGCCGACGAGATAGCTTTGAAATGAACACAACTAATTGTAAACTCAATTATTCCAGTGGTTCAACGTGTTGTTTCATTCGTCGCTGTCCATAGCGGGCGCTGTATCGTTTGCTGGTGTGGTGTTCTTGTCGGACCGCAAGCCACCACAATGGGCCGGTGTGCTCTACAGCTCCCTTGATCGGGTGCTAGTGGCTCTTTGCTTCAATATCTTCTTACTGGGATGTATTAGTAATTGCAAGTGTAAGTATATCTAATTATCTTGTATTTAATTGATGTTTAGGTACCCAAATGGCAAAAACGAAACCCTAATAATTTTCTCATGACCGTCTGTCCGTCCGTCCGTATGTCACTATCATTTTACTCGAAGACTATTGGTTCTATCTATACGTAATTTAGTAAATATCTACCGTTACACGATTTTGTAGTGAAATCCTAAAATATATAATAACTAGCGGCCCGCTCCGGCTTCGCACGGGTATAAAATATATATATAGCCTATGTCATTCACGGAAAAAATGATTTAAATCGATCTAGTAGTTTTGATTTATTCATTACTGCCCGTGGCCCGCACGCGTTAAATGTAATTATTTACGACATCACATTAGAAATTTTTTTCTTCACTATTTTTATACATAAAAACATTCCAAAACGCATCAAAATCCGTTGCGTAGTTTTAAAGATTTAAGCATACATAGGGACAGAGAAAGCACAAATTTTAAAGATATAAAAGTTGCTCCAATTACTTTGTTTTTCATATTACTTTTAATAATTACTATGAAATTATCAACTTTTTCTTTATTTATTTATTACTTTCTTATTTTCTTTAGCATAGGGCATGGATAAATATCTGTTCACCACGACATTGTTGCGCAGCGGTAGTAAACCTGCTTTAAACGCCACAGGTCGCGTGTTCGATTCCCACTGGGAGCAGATTTTTGTATAGACCATACAGGCATGTGTTCCGTTCTGGTTGTGTTTGTCCTTGTCCTTGTGTATGTTTACAGACGTCCGACACAGGATATAATGATCATAAAGGGGGCCGTTGAGTGTGTAGCGTTTATTTATTATTTATGATATTGAGCAAAGGATGTTCAAAGCATGTGTAACTTATTTTCTATTTCAGCAATCTTGAGAGACGCGCTGCTTTGGCAAGGTTTCCAAGTGCTGGGAAGATTGTCCTATTCAGTCTTCATCGTGCATTTCATCGTCATGAGAATTACAGTTGCCTGCAACACCCAAATTGGACATGTTTCCGCCTATTCCATGGTAAATATGTGTACTTAAAAAAAGTATCTATATTTTAGGCTTTTTTTAACTAGTGGTTGGCTTTTTATTTTAAGAGGCTTGCTAGGTAGGCACCCCTGCATTATCTGATATTCTATCGCTTCGCTATATGCTGAAGTATGCTTTGCACGCGTAAGCATGCTTCAGTACACTGAGAGGTAAGGTAACTCCACGGGTACGCATCCTTCAGCACACTTTGACGGTTTTTAAGCTATTGCATAGCTTTTATCGCGGGCTTTGAGCGCGGTGACCGAATCAAGAAATTCCGTAACGAAAATAAAACCTAACACCGAACGTTCGGCCGAGCTACATGGTAGGCGGAGTGTCAAAAATGACAGAACTCCAAAATTAAATAATAAACAACGCGAAAATCGAAAAAAATGGTTTGTCAATACTATATCCTAAACTAAAATAATTAAGGTTAAATAATAATTAATTATTTAATTAATAGTATTGTAGAAACCATTTACTACTAATTATACATATGTAGTTTGACGTTGCCATACTAGATGGCAGTAAGATAGAAATTGTCATCTCTACATCGCGGTGGCCAGAATATTTTAGTTTGAGTTTAGGATAGATAGCATACAAGCATACGGTCTGCTCGATGGTAAGCAGTTACCGAAACCTATGATACTCGAAGTATCGCAAGTGTGAAAAGGGATGAAAAGGGAAAAAAGGAATAGAACAGAGAGGGTGGGAGATCCTCCGGTGCTCTCACTCATCGCACGAAACGCAACAGTACCTACTGATACTGTTAGACATTAGGGTAGTAACCCCCTCACAGCAAATCGGCTTAAAGTCCTATCATCATGTCATCTTCCCCGGTCGAGGAGCATGGGTCTACTATTATTATATATACATTCATTTAAATCAGAAATATCTCAAGGTTCGCAACGCGTGAGTGACACCATCATATATATGGTATCCATCAGATGGATCGTATGCTTGCTTTTTTTTTTTTTTTTTTATGTTAGAAGTTGGCAAACAAGCATACGGCCCACCTGATGGTAAGTGGCTGCCGCAGCCTATGAGCGCTTGCAGCACCATTAGTAGGTGCCACTCGCGCGTTGCCAACCTCGAGATATTAGTTCTTAAATCTCGTTCGCCCAGTAATTTCACTAGCGTACAATGCCCTTCAAACCGGAACACAGTAGTGCCTAAGCACTACTATTTGGCGGCAGAATATTGGACACTGCGGTGGTACCTACCTAGCCGGCCTCTTGCAACAAAAGACCTACCACCAGTGCTTGCAAACTAAATCTCATAAAAAAAACACAAATTGAGCTCATGCATACTAATTACTTAAATTAGTTTTAAAAATATTTCAATTAAAGTTATAACAAAAATAATTTAAGTCTCTCTACATATATTTTATTAATGAAGATTTTAAATTGATAATTCACTAGCTTACCGTTTCCCAGACACATAATAGGATTTATTAGGGTTCCGTAGCCAAATGGCAAAAACGGAACCCTAATAGTTTCGTCATGTCCGTCTGTCCGTCCGTCCGTCCGCCTGTCCGTATGTCACAGTCATTTTACTCGATAGACCATTGGCTCTATCTATACGAAATTTATTAAATAGGTGTATTCTATGAACCGCACAACGATTTTATAATGAAATCTTAAAAATGTAAGAATTAAGGGTAGCAGTCAATACATATAAATGAGTGTCGAAAAAAAAAATTTAAACGTATGCTAACGTGTGAGATATCTTTGGATAGGTCTTTCAAAATGATAAGGAGGTTTGATTTTGACTTTTTTTATTAAGTTGGTAGTTGTGGAGATATTAGCTCCTAAAGTCATTAAAACTATGTCCCCCCTAACTTTTGAACTATGGGTATTAAAATTCTGGAAAAGTTTGAGCTTTTAGGCAATTTCAGCATCAAATAAAATCTCAACCACATTTGGTTTGAAGAAGATAGGTTTACAAATTTTAGAGATACATAAGTTATTCCCATAACTTTGTTTTTCATATTACTTTTATTAATTTCTATGATATTATCAACCTATCTTTGCGGTCGATTTTAATTAGTTATTATATTTAAAGTCCTTAAGACACCGTAGTGGCGTCGTGGGTAGCGAGTCTGCCTTTAGTCTCGACGGTTGCGGGTTCGATTCCCGCTCGGGCAGATGTTTGTTAAAATTTCTGTCTCGGTCTGGGCGTTTGTCCGTGTGGGTCTCCCCACCGTGCCTCGGAGAGCACGTTAAGCTGTCGGTCCCGGTTATTATCAATAACATCTGATAATAATTGTTAACTCTTGATAAGTAAATTGCTCTTATCCAATGAGTTATTGGTTCGCCCTTAGGGTTGCGGAGGTCAGATGGCAATCGCTCTGTGTAAAAACTAGTAACCTGTCAAATCCGGATAAGAGTAATAAGCAGACCCTGGGTACATAAAAATACCGGGAATAATGCTAGGATGAAGAAGATTTAAAGTCCTTAAGATTCTTTATAACCAAGCTGCGGAACCCTTTATTTTCAACAGGGCGTGGTCCACAACATACTTGACTGGTAATTATATGATGTTCTCACATCGCGCTGCTTCTCACGAATCACTGAATTTATATCACATTTAATGTATATAATGTTTTAATAAATAAATGATAAGAATCTTTTTTATATTATATAATGTAATTTTATTTCGAATACAAACTTACACACATGACAAATACTCAACACACAATCTTTAATGTTGTAGTTTTTAGGTACATTTTGTTTATTGGAACGAAGTTCCTTATCGCGCGTTGTGAAAGGGGGCTAGACGGAAAAATTCTTACGAAAAGTTGTCACGACACTTTTTGCTATAGTAAGCTATTGTAAGCTGTGCGGCGTCGCGTGTTTCTCTGTCTGTCTCTCTCTCTCTTATAGAAAGCAAGCCAGATATTTTCATTTCTATTTCGCATTGAACAGTGTGGTGTCGCGACGATTATTTTTGTTGAGTGTATACAGGTTTTTGTAAATAATAAATAATGTTAATAATAAAAAAATATTATTATAACTTAAAAAAATAAAATTTTATTACAATTCCTTCACTAATTAATCGAAAGGAACTTCGTTCCATCCGGGTGTCCCTTGACACCTCTCAAGTTTTTTTTTTACTGATGTTTAGTCATAATATAAATTTATAACTGTTATAAATGGACGCACAAGCAATACAATGTCAACCCACAAAGTTGAAAAAACTGAGTTATATATGCTGAAGTGTAGGCTGTGAACATTTTTCTTTAATATTTGAAGGGTTTAAAGCTTTAAACTTCTAAAAAAGCCTTTATTTCAATCATGCAATGTATGTATTTTTAAAACGTTTTGTGTTACACAAAATATGCAATTTGTATACTTATTTTTTGTGAAAATAAGTATTTTAACTTACATAAATCTGAAATTGCCAAAAACGTGACCAATACATAAAAAAATTCATATAAAGCAAGTTGTTCTAAATTTTCAAACGCGTTTTTCTCGAAATTACATTCATGTGGGTTGACATAGTATTGCTTATTTGCGTCCATAATAGATTGTTGAAGTTATAACATACTAGCGACACACCCCTTGCTTCTTACGGTTGTATGAAATAGCATGGTAAATAGACCATATGTTATTATTTATGGGTTATACTTTAGACCTATGTGAAGTTGGCAACCGAGTATGCAATAAAAAAATTTATGTTCACCATTCGATTGTACCACGTTTGTACCGGATTGTACCACTTTTAAAATCGTTTGTACCTCAAAGGTGTAAAAGTTATGGGGGTCCGAAATTATAGTAGAAAACGAATTTTCGATTTCAGGATTTTTGATGATGGCATCTAAAAGAGTATCGTTTGTACCCGATTGTACCACTAGCAGAAATAAAAAAAAGTTAAGGAATACATTTGCCCGTTACTTATATTCATAACTTATGAAAATCGAAAAATTCGAATAAAAAATTAAAGAAAAGCGTTTCGATTTATATTATTGAGGTGTAAACGAGAGAGTTATGGGTACAAACGATACGAAGATAGTCCTATAAGGTACAAACGATAAAACCTAGGTTTTGCCTAGCACATTCGTCAATGTGCTAAATTGAAAGAATTTGATTAGCTGAAAAAACTGCTTAGTAAATGATATTCCGTTCTTTTTTTACGGTATACACAAGATATCTAAGGGTACAAACGATAGAAACTAAGACCTAAGAGGTACAAACGATAGAACCTAGATTTAGCCTAGCACATTCGTCAATGTGCTAAATTGAAAGAATTTGATTAGCTGAAAAAACTGCTTAGTAAATGATATTCCGTTCGATTTTTTACGGTATACACAAGATATCTAAGGGTACAAACGATAGGAACCAAGTCCTAAGAGGTACAAACGATAGAACCTAGATTTAGCCTAGCACATTGATACCTAAATTGAAAGAATTTGATTAGCTGAAAAAACTGCTTAGTAAATGATGTTCCGTTCGTTTTTTTACGGTATACACAAGATATCTAAGGGTACAAACGATAGGAACCAAGACCTAAGAGGTACAAACGATAGAACCTAGATTTAGCCTAGCACATTGATACCTAAATTGAAAGAATTTGATTAGCCGAAAAAAATGCTTTCCAAATTTTATTCCGTTGGTTTCTTTACGGTATACACAAGATATCTAAGGGTACAAACGATAGGAACGAAGTTCTAAGAGGTACAAACGATAAAACCTAGATTTAGCCTAGCACATTGATACCTAAATTGAAAGAATTTGATTAGCCGAAAAAATGCTTTCCAAATCTTATTCCGTTGGTTTCTTTACGGTATACACAAGATATCTAAAGGTACAAACGATAGGAACCAAGACCTAAGAGGTACAAACGATAGAACCTAGATTTAGCCTAGCACATTGACGGCTAAATTGAAAGATTTTGATTGGCCGAAAAAACTGCTAATTTAATGTTATTGCGTTGGTTTCTTTACGTTAAACACAAGATATCTAAAGTTACAAACGATGCGAATTTAGTCCTTAGAGGTACAAGCGAAATACCATAAATTAGCAGTTTTTTCAGCTAATCAAATTCTTTCAATTAAGGCTTCAATGTGCTAGGCTAAATCTAGGTTCTATCGTTTGTACCTCTTAGGACTTGGTTCCTATCGTTTGTACCCTTAGATATCTTGTGTATACCGTAAAAAACGAACGGAATATCATTTACTAAGCATTTTTTTCAGCCAATCTAATTCTTTCAATTTAGGCTTCAATGTGATAGGCTAAATCTAGGTTCTGTCGTTTGTACCTCTTAGGACTAAGTTCGCATCGTTTGTACCCTTAGATATCTTGTGTTTAACGCAAAGAAACCAACGGAATAACATTAACTTAGCATTCTTTTTAGCCATTCAAAATCTTTCAATTTAGCCGTCAATGTGCTAGGCTAAATCTAGGTTTTATCGTTTGTACCTCTTAGGACTTGGTTCCTATCGTTTGTACCCTTAGATATCTTGTGTATACCGTAAAAAACGAACGGAATATCGTTTACTAAGCAGTTTTTTCAGCTAATCAAATTCTTTCAATTTAGCCGTCAATGTGCTAGGCTAAATCTAGGTTCTTTCGTTTGTACCTCTTAGGTCTTGGTTCCTATCGTTTGTACCCTTAGATATCTTGTGTATACCGTAAAGAAACCAACGGAATAAGATTTGGAAAGCATTTTTTCGGCTAATTAAATTTTTTCAAATTAGCCATCAATTTGGTAGGCAAAACCTAGGTTTTATCGTTTGTACCTTATAGGACTATCTTCGTATCGTTTGTACCTATAGCTCTCTCGTTTACACCTCAATAATATAAATCGAAACGCTTTTTTTAAATTTTTTATTCGAATTTTTCGATTTTCATAAGTTATGAATATAAGTAACGGGCAAATGTATTCCTTAACTTTTTTTATTTCTGCTAGTGGTACAATCAGGTACAAACGATACTCTTTTAGATGCCATCATCAAAAATCCTGAAATCGAAAATTCGTTTTCTACTATAATTTCGGACCCCATAACTTTTACACCTTTGAGGTACAAACGATTTTAAAAGTGGTACAATTCGGTACAAACGTGGTACAATCGAATGGCTAACATAAATTTTTTTTATTGCATACTCGGTTGCCAACTTCAAATAGGTATACTTTAGAGATAAATATATACCATCACGATTTTTTTATCGATATTTTTAAGATATACAATTTTGTAGAGCATTAATTTGGTCGATCTCGTAAGGTTTATACACAAAAATATGTTTGTTACGATGTCACATTACAAATCGTTGAATTTTTCGGTTTTTCTTTACTATAATATGTATGTTGTATATATAAACCTTCCTCTTGAACCAATCTATTTATTAAATAAAAATAAAAATAAAAATCATTTATTTCAAGTAACAGTGACTTATTTAGTATTTACTGTACAAATAAGGTATAAATTAAAATGAACAATTTAGGATATTAAAAATTTTAAATAAAATACATAATTTTAGTGATTCAATATAAATTGGAAAATTACATAATATGAATTTGAAATAAAATAAAATTACAATTGTTTTAAAATACAATAATATTAATTGCCAATTAATAATGCAAGTATAAAATAAAATAAGTAAAATTAATTAATTTAATAATCATTATACATTTATTGACATTGCAGTAACATGTCTATCACTACAATGTTGTATATAAGGGCAGTCAAGTCTACATGCAATCATGCTCAGGACGGTGTTGCTGCTGGCCCGCACCCTGCGCACGAGCGACGCACTGCGTTTTCACAACGTTGCATGAAAGCAGTCGACTCGTGCTGCCGCGAACATGCCTGAAGCACTGCAGTACCGCGGCAGCCCCAACATCGCCCTGAATGCATTATTAAATTGAATGCGGAGAGCATTGTATGACGCGCAAGTGTACCGCTCCCATAGGCTGCATGTATACAGGGACGTGCAGTACGCTCGGAACAGCGTCACTTTCACCTCCAGCGAACAGCGCGTGAACCTACGAGCCAGCATGTTCACCCGTACAGACAAGGCCCTTCGCTCCCTCTCCATGTCAGCATTGTCCTTGAGATCTTTCGTCACAATGTGGCCTAGATATTTAAATTGTTCCACCCAGTCGAGAGAAAGTTAATTGCTGATAACTGCATTAAAATCTGATGAATAGTTAAAAAGATCTCAAAGGCGTCGGGATGTGACGACCCCATCGCCCGCTGTTGGGATAACCTCTGTCACAACAGAGATTATTCCACCAGTGCAATCAGTCAGACTGGTGGTAGGTCTTTTGTTGCAAGAGGCCGGCTAGGTAGGTACCACCGCAGTGTCCAATATTCTGCCGCCAAATAGTAGTGCTTAGGCACTACTGTGTTCCGGTTTGAAGGGCATTGTAGGCTAGTGAAATTACTGGGCGAACGAGATTTAAGAACTAATATCTCGAGGTTGGCAACGCGCGAGTGGCACCTACTAATGGTGCTGCAAGCGCTCATAGGCTACGGCATCCACTTACCATCAGGTGGGCCGTATGCTTGTTTGCCAACTTCTAACATAAAAAAAAAAAGATATAAGCGAACAGACAGCGGAAGGGAAGATGAAGGAAAACATCGTGAGGAAACAAGCATGTCGTGTAAGAAATGATGCGCACTCACTTGCTCGTGTGCTCATTTGCTTGTAGTACGCTCAATACACACACACGCACATACATACAGCATCTGAATTTTATTACGTACTAAATCGCACTACCCGTAAGCCGCGGGTTGATACAAATCCGCGGGGAATTGTTGTAGAAATGCTTGATGCATTTCTCTTTTGATTCGCAATCTCAGTCACAACAAAAACTTTATTGTGATTCATCTTATTGTTACAGATCTCGTTACTGGTTGTTGGGACAGTATTATCATACATCATCGCCATTCCAGTATATCTATTTATAGAGTTACCATCAATTCAGCTCTGGAAAGCAATCATAGGTGCTGATGTTAAGCAATCTGAATCCGCTGCAAGCCAACCAGCAGCACCATCTAAAGATTTAGTTTTAAAGAGTAATAGGAGACATGTTAACCATGATGTAGCGTAAAACAATAGAAGTAAATACTTGATCTGAGCTTTTTCTTCCTAGAATTATTCCCAGTTTTATACGAGTATTTACCCAGGGTCTGCTTACTACTCTTGTCTGGATTTGACAGGTTACTAGTTTTTACACGGAGCGATTAGCATCTGACCTCTGCAACCCTAAGGGCGAACCAGTAACTCATTCGATAAGAGCAATTTGATTATCAAGAGTTAACGATTATTATCAAATGATATGTGATGACAACCGGGACCGACAGTTTAACGTGCTCACTGAGGCACGGTGGGAGGACCCACAAGGACGAATGCCCAGACCGAAACAGATATTTGTAAGATCAACGCAAAAATCTGTCCGAGCGGGAATCGAACCTGCAACCGCTACCTACAACGCCACAACGGTGTCAAGCAAATAGTATAAGTGATATTGTGATATTATTATGCAGTTAATAATATCAAAGTGTGTCGCGGTAGTCTTCTCATACACACACAATTGCCCCATAAGGGTAATGACATCCTGTGTCAGTGGTCCGGCTACACACACACACAGACGAGGAATAAGCCCTCAGACCGGAACAAATGATTGTATGGTTCATACAAACATCAGCGCTTAAGGCAGCTGCGCCACAACGTCCTCAAATACTATAATAAAATATTTAATTAATACGTACAAAGTCCGGAACCTCTTTTTAAGAATAGCCCGCCCACGGAGGACCGTAAGATTTGGCAAACGTAAAGTTTATATGGAGAAGAATTGCTAAATGTTAATATATAAATATTACTAAGTATGTTTAATACATTAATTATTAATAAAACAGCCACTGTTTGAGATGAAGAGCTAGTGGCTGTAATACAGGTTTTTTCTAAATACCTCCCATAGCCACCAGCGATTCACAACGAAAAAATTTTTTACCAATAAGGTTATTGTTATTAATTAAATAACAGTTTTGGAAAAGTTCGTTTTCTTTAGAAGGAGGCTTTTTTGGAAATAGTCTTATTTAAATTTTATCAAAATCGATTCATTACAATGACTGGAAAATTTATACCACAAGAGTGAACAAAATTGCGTATTGCCTTCTTGCATTTTGTGTATGTAATTATGTATGTATGATTTATGTTAATATTATATAATATTTTAAAATTACTGACTTCAAAGCAAAAATACAAAAAACTAAATATTCTCAAGAATATTTAATCTTGTATTTTAGTTTTGAAGTTAATATTTTGTTTTGTAAAAAATATTGTATTACATTGTAGTACTTATTATTAAGTATGTCTTCTTAGTTAATTTTAACTGTATATAAATATTGTTATTTTAATTTTGTTTTGGAAAGATCCAATGTATCAATTTGAACAAGTAAGAAAATGATTTTAGAAAGTTTTAGAAAATAACTATTTGGTTTTATTATTATTATCATATTTCTGATAGAATTTTTTGTAATTTATTCATACTTTATTTACAGTACTGCATTTTGTACACTTTGCTGAGTGAATTATTATAGTTTTTGTATAAATGTTGTATGTATAGAATAATGTATAAAATGGCGTAAATTTGTTAAGATTTAATTTTAAGGAATCGAAGGTATTAAAGAAGATATACATAATATTCTTTTTTTTATCCTATTTTGTTAAAGAACTTGCTTTAAAAAAATCACGTAATTTTTATAATAGCGAATAATTCAGAAAGTATTACGAAAATAAAAAAAAAATCAGACTTTATCCACAACCACCTTATTCGTTGAGATACGCTTTGTTACATGTATTGATTACTAGCCCTAATTTTTGATTTTTTAACATAAAAAACTAGTATACGATTAAAATGGGTGTGCTTTACGGACAGACAGACGGACGCGAATAAAAATTAAGTTTCCAGTTTTTTACCATTTGGCTCCTTAGCGAAAAATTGGTAAAGCTTAAAATATTTAAAAATGTCCACACATTCAGAAGCTAACATTAATTTTAAATAAACACTACACACTCAACGTCCCCCATTAGGATAGTTATTCGGGGTCCCAAAATATACACAAAGACAAAAACCGGAACACATGCTTGATCAAGACAAACATCTGCACCTAAATGGAATCGAACCCGCGACCTGTGGCGCTTAAGCCAGGTTCGCTATCGCGCCACAATGTTGTCGTGTGTTCCTATTCAACTTACTCATAAAACAAAAAATTGAACCACACATATACATACATCATCATCACATCAGCCGGAGCACTTCTGCTGGTCTCTAAGTCTTTGGTTTGCCCCAAAATGTGCCCCAATGACCAGTCCGGCGCCACCTGCACCCAGTGGACTCTCGCGACCTTTACCAGGTCATGAGTCTACCTTACCTGGGAGGTCTATAAAACAATTTTTAGAAAAAAATCTGATTTCAAAATTAAAAGCAAAAATTTTTTTTTTTTTACAACAGAAGTCCACTGCACTGAAGTTTTTAATTTTAAAGTCAGCAAGTTAAAATAAAATTTAAAGTTTTTTTTCTATTTTTTCCAGTTTGTGTGGTTTGCCTTGTATGAGAATATTTTGTAATTTAATTTGAAAGATTATAATTTCAAAACAGGAAACTTTAAGTACGATGCAAAATAAAATAAGAAAAAAAGAAAAATATTATGTTTTCGATTTATAAAATCATTGTTCATATTTAAGTGATTAAAAACGTGAGAGGTTCATTCGGTTTTATTATTACACACTAACAATATTATATACTAACTATATCAAAGTTTTTGAATTTATCGGAATAGGCGTAAATTAAATGAAAAGCAATTTTTTCTTTTTTTGTTGTCGGGGAGGAAATCTGCTTCACAGATACCCGACCTCCTGGGGAGGAGAACCGGGTTATGTGGGGTTCCATGACAGGTGGTGGTTCATGGGTACCCACTAAAACCTCCTCGGTGGCCGACATCAATGACAGAGAGAGGCTCCGGGATCTCTTATAGAACTCAAAACCGGAGCATCTCGAGCACTGTGCTGGTAGAGGTCGGTCCCATGGGGCAAATGTCAACGTGGCCTTACAAGTTGGCAATCAAGTATGGGGCCCCCCTGATGGTAAGTAGTTGCCGTAGCTTATGAGTGCGCGCAGTACCGTTAATAGATGCTACTCACACGTTGCCAACCCCGAGATATGGTTCTTAAATCTCCTTTGCCTAGTAATTTCGCTAGCTTACAGTGCTCTTCAAACCAGTACACAGTAATGCCTAAGCACTACTATTTGGTTGTAGAAAATTCCACACTGCGGTGGTACCTACCTAGCCGGCCTTTTGAAACAAAAGACCTACCACCAGTGCAATCAGCACTGGTGGAATAATCTCTGCTGTGACATAGATTTTGCCAACAGTGGGCGATGGGGTCGTTACGTCCCGACGCCGGTACGGTCGGAAAGGTCTTGCCGAAACCAGTGAAGATAGACAAGATAGAAATTACTAAAACGTGAGAGGATTATTTGGTTTTATTATTAAAACACACTTTTTTGTTTGTTTGTTGTTTGTTAACCAGAATTTAGAAACTGAAATTTTAAAGTTTTTTTTATCAGAATAATAAGCCCAATTAATTCAAAAGCAATGTCAACGTGGATTAACATGAAAAGTAAGTTCTTGGGGAAGGTCTTGCCGGAACCGGTGAAGGTAAGAGTATAAACGCTACGTAAACGTTATACACTCAAAGATAAAGATAAAGAACATTTTATTTGTTTTAACATGAGTATACATACATATGCATGCAGGATGTTAAAAGATATATAAGAGACAGTCAGGTTTAGCCTCTATGGCGTACAAATGTAAGGAAAAAATACTTTTAACAATACTTATTCACTCCAGCCTTATAAATCTATATGGATACATTATACAATATACTTAACATTTAAATTAGATGAGAAAAACAAAAAAAGAGAAAAAAAATCATTAAAGAAGAAAAAAAGACCTAAATATACATATCATTTTACTCATCTAACATTACATTTATTAACCATTAATTATACTGGAAACTTAGTTATATACATTAATCGATTTCGTATATATAATTATTTTTGTATGTTCTATGAATTCAATTTTATTATTATATATAATTAGCAGCAAGTTAGTGTGTAATAGTATTAATTAAATTAAGATATAGTGTCATAGCAGATTGTGATCAATGTTGTCATGCAGAAAATCCCTAATATTATAGTAGGCTTTATTTGCAAGGAAATCCTTTAATTTGTTTTTAAATACATTTCTATTATGTTCTTTCCAGAGTTTAAGAATTTTATTATATATTTTTGGGCCCATGCAAACAATGCTGTTATTCATTAAAGCAGTTATTGACTTATGTAGACGAAGTTTAGTGTTATCACGTCTATTACGAACGACCGTATCAGACATAAGTGGAAATAAGTTAGGATTGCTCTTAACAAACACTGCGCTTTCCAAAATGTAAATGTTCAGCTGTATGGAGGACCTATGACACATACGTGCAAACTCCTTAGTTCCAACCTCTCAGTTGGGTCATTTGCGAAACAACGGGCTATCCTTGTGCACCATGGCTCCTTGTTAGGCAAAAATAGAAAAGGCACTTCACAAACCCTAATTTCCGTCCACGACTACGAACAACCGCAGACCCTTTATCTGTTAGAAAAACTGGTGCTATATGCATAGAAACGCTGTCCGTTATAGACTTGCGCCATAACCACATCAACATTTAAGTTTATAGGGATCTGTTTTAATCAAATCTCATTTGATTTTGATTGTTAAGATTATGCAGTCGTGAATTTCAACATTTTGTGTTCATTGCTATTTATTTCAGCTATCCTTATAAAAGAATAGGAAAAAATATGATTTACGTGACACGAATATTACTTTTAATAATGATGGTGAAAGAGAGCTATGGGGTGGTATATTATTTAAATGGTAAGTATAAACGTATTTTATTTTGGAGTGTTTATCACTGTTCTGTACTCGACAGCGTCACCGATGGGATGGTAAAAGAGGGAGGTAGTAAAAGATTTACAGCCTGTTGGAGGTCATGTTGAAACCATCCTGCTAGGTCTAGCATAGGCTTAGGAGCTATCGAGAGAGGGGGTAGTATATTAACGATTCATCATATTCATATTACAAATTTGTCTTAAATATAATTTGTTACAGAAACTGAATATAGTCGTATGCCACCTATTTACAAACTTGATGGTTACGATTCATGTCTCCAAAATGCAAGTGATGTGTACTGCACTGTGGATTCGATGTGGCTCGTGTCTGATGAACCCAATGATCTTCTACGTTTCATTCAGGTAAACTCAAACTCAACTCAAACTCAAAATATTCTTTATTCAAATAGGCTTTTAAGCGCTTTTGAATCGTCAAATATACAGTCTGTTATGTCCGCCTAAGTAAAGCTACCGCCGATTCGGAAGGTAGATTCTGCAGAGAAGAAACGGCAAGAAACTCTACAGTTACTCTTTTCAAAAATAAGCGTAGGGAGGCAAGAGGAGGTAAGTTACTAATTCGTTATTTTTGCCACATTAAAAGCAATCCTTTATATTTTTTTTATTTGTATTGCTATTGGCCCTACTGGCTGTGGCTCGAGTGCTGAAACCTGGTCGTGAAAATGGGACAGCCTTCCTAAGGGTGCCTCCTGTGTTATCATTTTTTAGCACAAGACCAAGACCTTTTATAGCACAAGATCGGCTAAGGAGACCACCTTAGTATCTTAGTTATTCTTCCATAAAGTAGAATAACTGACACTTTTTTTTTTGTTTTCGGGGAGGAAATCTGCTTCACAGATACCCGACTGCCTGGGGAGAAGAACCGGGTTATGTGGGGTTCCATGACAGGTGGTCGTTCATGGGTACCCACTAAAATTTCCTCGGTGGCCGACCTCAATGACTGAGAGAGGCTCCGGGATCTCTTATAGAACTCAAAACCGGAGCATGTCGAGCACTGTGCTGGTAGAGCTTGGTCCCAGGGGGCAAGACGGAATGCCTCCCTACGCTTCTCAAGGAAGAGTGTACGGCATTCGGGCCACACCGACTGCCATACTCCTCAGGGCCGCTCAACACGTACGCACAGGATCCCCACCCTGTGCGTTCACGAACCGAGAGCACGCCCTATTTATATAGCCCCGGGTAAAGGGGCTGAGGGGCCGGGATGGCTAGCGGCATCAGGTGGTCGACGCCGCCGCCGTCGTTGGCGTCTAGCAGGATCGGCCCTCTCCCGATCCCGCTCGGCCGTCTCCTTCCGGACCATGACGGTCTCACAGAAGGAAACAACGGCCCTCCACGCCGATTCCCTCTCTAACATTGCCGACACGACTGCCGGCAGGGAGAGGTCTCGCCCAGTCAGGTTGACCAAGACTTGGCGTTAGCATAACTGATACTAAGCTAACTAGCTAGAGAAATTGTTAGGCAAAAAATTTAAGAAACAATATCTCGAGGTTGGCAACGCATAAAGCGAAACTTAGAAATGTATAGTTTTGGAAGTGCTCATAAGCTTCGACAACCACTTACCATCAGGTGGCTCGTATGCTTATTTACCAACCGTCATAAAAAATACTTACGTTGTCAAATATAACCTAGCATTTATTAATATATACCTACTTCCTAAACAGATCAGAAATTTTATGTAAGTGAGATAAAAAGCTAAATATGGCGACGGTAGTAGGTAGGGTCTCTAACTAATATAGTATTTTTATTAACGTTATTTAAATTAGGAGTATTTTGAAGTATTTTGCAATTTTAGAATTATTCTGAACATTCTGTTACGCATTTTAATCATTCACAACTGAGGCACGGAGTGTGTGTTACGAAAGCTTGCCGAAATTATATACAAGACAAAGTTCAGGTCTCAGAAGTGACGCTTGAGGGATGCCTGAACCAATCACTTTGGGAAAGTTACAAGCTAAAAGCAAGAGTTGAAGACTTTAAGTGCTATGAGTTATCTGATAACGATTTTAAGATTGATTCTGGTGACATAATAGTGGGAATTATTATTTTTATAATTATTTTGTTAAACATTGTCGGAAGCCTTTACGACGTTTGCTCCGGAAAAAATGAAGGTAAATTATGGTCTTTTATTTTTATAATGTCAATTTATTCAATTATATCTAATTCACAATTCGGCAGACAAAGGCATTCTACTGATATTCTCGATAAGTCGAAATTGGAAAAAACTCGTATCAACGACAAGGGGTTCCGATGCGAACCAAGAAACATTTAATGGTTTAACGGGATTTAGGTATTCAAATAAGGCTTTCTTTATATATTCAGTTGAAATTATGTTCAAATAATTATAAGTAGTAATTATTATTGTCTGTTCACTACAGGTGTATTTTATTATGCGGCCTGATACCGGTGCACTGCTTTGGGCTAGTTAAAATAGCTGTAGAAAATACCCGTGAAGTAGAATTGGTATTTGAATACATTTGTAATTTATAATTGTCATGCTAATGGTATATCACTAATCGTTTAATTCATTGAAGAATAAATATTCATTTCAATCACTCCAAAAATTTAAAACAATTATATTTATATTTTTATATTTTATTATTATGTTTCTCGTTTTAGGTTTATCAAAGTGTACCTCAATACTTAATAATTAATGGATCAATCATACTACAGGCTCACTTCGTGTTAACTGGTTTTTTACTTGCGTACAAATTGGAATTATACTATGAGACGCACAGAGTAAAATGGCTTGAAGTTCTTAAAATATTTCTATCTAAATATTTCAGGTGAATTTAGGATATAAAAAATTCAAACTTATTTTTAGGACAAGGCGAAACTTGTAAGATGAAATAAAAGCGAATCTTGTAAGATGACACAGAGGTTTTTCTCCAAAACTAAATAATGCAGCAATTTGTACATAAAAGAAATATTTTAGATTAATATCTCAATTGTTCAGTGCACTAACAGAGACAAAAAAACTCTGTGTACAGTAGACGTTAGACTTCCTTGTTTTAAAAAGACAAAAGTAACTATTGACAGGCCATCTTGTTATTGTCGTAACAATATCGGCTGGCAACATGGCGTTGAAAATCGTAACATAAATTCACTCTTATTATTAGTATTAAAAGAATAACCGTGCTTATATATTTATGACCATATAATAACTTACAATTTCTAGAAAAAATTCTAAATAGTAAAGTGTATTTTTAGATTGATGCCAGTATATCTCTTGACTATAGCTCTGATGGCGACGTGGTCTAAGTTACTTGGTCCTGGGCCGTTGTGGGAGGTAATGACAAATTAAATAATTTAGATGATTACATAAGATTATTAAAGAAGTTCATACATTCTACTTAATGCTTTCAACTTGGATAGCTAGGGTAGCTATTCATGAGAAAATTAAACATCAAGACTAGTGTTTGTAGTCACTAACATAGCATCATATTTGTTGTCGTCAGTGGACTGTTCGACTAGGGCTGAAGGCTTTAAAAATGGTAAAAGTGAAAAAATAATAGTAAGATGAAACCCATTGGAAAAGGAAGAGAATATAACGTCGGGAAGTGGAAGGGAAAAGTTAGCCAAAGTTGTAGCTAAAAATATAATAATATCTACAACTTTTGTATTTACACTTTTTTCACATAACCTAATTTATTTTTTTCCATGGTACTTGTAGTTTTGCCAGTAATCGAGATAAAGCATTTTTTAGCCTAAAGCCACTTCCCAACCTCAGAATTCCCGTTATTTACATGTTCTTTTAATTTTTGTTATATCTTCCTTTTCCAATGGGTTACATCCTACCATTATTTTTTTGTTTTTAAAAATTATGATACGTCTATGTAGTATGTAACTTATTGGGTTAGTATATAATTGATAAAAAAATATCCAAAAATTTAATAGATATCGAAGTTTTCTCATAACATTGTTTATTGATATTATTTTTAATAATTACTGTTAAATCAACAACTTTTTTACGTTTGATTTTGATTCGTTAACATTTAAAACCCTTAAGATTCTTCGTCATCAAGCTGCAAATCTTTTAGTTTCCACTGTGCGTACTTCACTACGCACTTGACCGCATTTTTTTACATTGTATTCTTAATAACCATTTTGATCTACCAGAGGTTCTCAAATTGATTTCATCAATCTCCCACTTTGAATTTCATTAATTCTTCAGTGCGCCCATCTTTCTTTTTAATTTACCACGTCTTAAAAAGATTATTTTAATTAATTTAAGTATACTATGCCAAATTTATCTGATCTAAAGCTTAAGCTTGAATTCTTATAATGCAACTTTATAGAATCTAAGAGTATTAAGGTAATAGAGCCATGCTTCTCCCAGAACAAATGGCCCGGCTCGAAGTACTTGTATTCTCACAGAAAATCGGCGTAAAGTAACTTCACAGTTACCGTGTGGCGAGTGCGAGCCCTGGATGCCCAATCTCCCACCCTCTATTCCCTTCTCATTCTTTCCTTCTCGTTCTTTGCGTTGGTAACGCTTGTGATACTTCAAATGTCACATGTGTTTATAGGTGTCGGTGACCACTTACCATCAGGCGGACCTCATTTCGACCTCGCTCGTTTGCCAACCGTCATGAAAAAAAATCTTTTACTCAAATTTAAACAAATATAACTTTAAAATTAAACTTTTTGCTGGCTTCGGGATGTGACGACCCATCGCCCACTGTTGGGATAACCTCTGTCACAGCAGAGATTATTCCAACAGTGCAATCAGTCACACTGGTGGTAGGTCTTTTGTTGCAAGAGGGAGGCTAGGTAGGTACCACCGCAGTGTCAAATATTCTGCAGCCGAATAGTAGTGCTTAGGCATTACTGTGTTCCGGTTTGAAGGGCACTGTACGCTAGTGAAATTACTGGGCAGAGGAGATTTAAGAACTAATATCTCGAGGTTGGCAACGTGTGAGTAGTACCTACTAATGGTGCTGCAAGCGCTCATAGGCTACGGTAACCATTTACTATCTAGTGCGCCGTATGCTTGTTTGCCAACTTGTAACATAAAAAAAAAACTAATCGAAGGTGAAGGGTTAATCGCCCCCCTTAACCACTTCAACCCCCTTTTATTTATGTGAACGAACACCTTACGTGAAATAATCGCCTTCTCTTTTATAAATCAAGGGATATACATGAGACGCGAGACAAATACCTCTGAACAACGTATTCGCACCGAAAGCGACCTGCATTCAATTTTTTGTATACATTAAATTTCTCTATATACTTTATAATATATTTTATACTTAAGTTTTTTGTTTACGTTAAGAAAAGCTTTAATCATATTAATATTATATAAAACTATAAAATACTGTCTCATACACAAGGTTATAATAATCTTACGTCATATTTTTATAAATATTATAACTAAATAAATTAATAAGAGTATTGTACAAAGATAGCAACAATGTCGTGTCCTTGTTATGTTATAATGTCATAGTAAATGCCTTTTGGTATGAATTACATGGTAGGAGTGTTTTGATCATATAATATACTAAAATAGGTGCATTTATAAATTCTATATACATCACAACTTTTGATTATCATTACTACTTAAAAATATTTAATAAAACTTACCGTATTAAATACTTATATATGTTTATAAATAAACGATATAATATGTTATCTTATTTAATGATAATAAATAACCCTTTATTGTATTTACATATTCATGTTTATAAATAAAAAAGAATATTATAATTATGTAATATAATTATATTAATTACTATATTTTTTGTATGTTTTACTATAATTATTGTCAATGGTTAAGATAAATCAGCTTAAATTTGGTCTTTTCAACCCTCGTTCCCTTGGACGTTCACATCATGAGGGCTTTATAAATCTTACAGAACGTCATGAGGTGGATATACTCGCAATTAATGAGACCTGGTTGCGTCTGGGTGAGGACGGCAGGACCCCAAAAGTGCCTGGGTATCGCTTGCGGCATATCCCACGATCTGCAGGGATACGTTCACGTGGTGGGGGTGTTGGTTTTTACATCAAACGTGGTATTTCTATGCATACACTTCTGCACCCGACCGTAAATTCAGTGGAGCAAATGTGGATTTCAATTAAAGTGAACAGTAAATCAATAATTATCGGCACGGCTTACCGCCCCCCGTGGGTAAACACAATCATTTTCTTTGATGCGTTATCTGAAACAATAAGATCATTGCCATGTCATGATCATCTATTACTATTAGGGGATTTTAATAATTATTTTCTGAATACTCATCAATCTCAAAAACAACTAGATCGATTTTTGCTATGTCACGGCTTAAAATAGTATGTATTTGTTGGCGTCGGGACGTGACGACCCCATCGCCCGCTGGTGGAATAATCTCTGTCACAGCAGAGATTATTCCACCACTGCAATCAGTCAATTCAACTAGTGGTAGTGCCACGCTGCACAGCTCTTTCTGTGCAGCCGAATTGGGCCGGCACGCCCGGGTAAGTACCACTCTCTCACAGAAAACCGGCGTAAAGTGACAAGTGTCGCGTTTCGTACGGTGAGTGAGAGTCCCGGAGGCCTTCTTAACCCCCTCCCTTCTATGGACGTGCAGAATTCGGTTCGTGTACCCCTGGAGGTATCACCTGCGTTCGCGGTGGAGAATCCCTCTCTGGGCGTCCATGCTCAGCACGAACTCCATCTGAGCATGGATGCCCAGGCTGCCCTCCGAATTCTGGGGGGGGGATACTTCTTTCCTCTCCTACCCGGGATACAATTTGGAACATTGCTTTGTACCCCGGGCTGGTGTGTGCGTGTACGTCAGATAAGATGTCTGCTTTCGTCGCCTCGGCAGTCTTGAAGTAGGGAACCTATCGATTCTTTGGCTACGCGTAGACTGCGATGACCATCCGCGAATTTACGCATGCCTTTATAGGTCACATAGCGGAAATGCCGAAAATGACTGACTCATTGAGCACATTCAAATGGCTACAGATTCCGTGCTGCAACAGATCCCATCCGCTGAGATCGTGATTCTTGGCGATTTCAACGCGCACCACGCCGAATGGCTTGGTTCACCACCACCGATCACGCGTAGAGATCTGTTCTCGACTTTGCTTTCGCATATGATCGGACACAACTGGTAACCTCGCCAACGCGAATCCCAGATGTAAAGTATCATACACCTTCACTGTTGGATGTTCTGCTGACCTCTCATTTGGACAACTATTTGGTATTCGTCGATCCTCCTCTAGGCTCGTCAGACCACTGCCTTGTTCGGAGTACAGTGCCGGTCTCGCGCCCAGCATGGCCCTGCTTCGTGGGCTATCTGCGCGTTTGGCACTACACTGGGATGGGATGCGTTCTTTCTTTGCGTCCTATCCATGGGGACAGATCTACTTCTCGCCGGATGATCCGGACGTCGTTGCCAACTCTGTCACCGATGTTGTACTCCAGGGCATGGAACTCTTTGTTCCGGCTTCTGCAGTGCCCATCGGAGGCAAGTCCCAGCCTTGGTTTGGTCGCTCCTGTAAAACGGCGTTTCGCCAAAAACGGGAATGCTACCAAGCCTGGGCTAAGGCGTCGACGTCTCGTGATGTAAATACCAGCGCACTTAGAAAGGAGTACAACTCTGCCTCCAGGTCCTTCAAAAGAGTTATTGCCAGAGCCATAAGCCATTATTTCTACCTCTGCATAGGGACGATGATTCGGTGGCCCATGCCGCGAAAGAGAAAGCTGATCTTCTGTGCTCTCTCTTCGCGTCTAACTCGACTGTGGATGACCAAGGAAAATCACCACCGACAATCCAGCGGTGTGATACCACGATGCCGGAGATTCAATTCCGGCAAAGTGTAGTTCACAAAGCCCTTCTGTCCTTGGACATTCATAAGTCGAGTGGGCCCGATGGAATCCCCCGATCGTGTTGCGGACATGTGCTCCGGAGTTGGCGCCGGTTTTAACGCGTCTTTTCCGGTACTCCTACTCATCAGGCGTCGTCCCGAACTCATGGAAGACGGCTTTAGTGCACCCGATCCCTAGAAAAGGCAACCGCTCGGATCCGTCCAATTATAGGCCAATTGCCATTACCTCCTTGTTCTTTAAGATAATGGAGTCCATTATCAACTGCCAGGCAGACACATAGATGGGCGGAAGCAGTTGAGTCCAATGGGGAGGCATTAGCGGCCAGTCTGGACATAGCGAAGGTATGGCACAAAGCGCTTCTTTCGAAGCTACCTTCCTATGGGCTTCCTGAGAAATTATGCAAGTGGGTCACCAGCTTTTTGGCAGATCGGAGCATCAAGGTCGTTGTCGACGGTGCATGCTCTGACTTAAAAGTCATTAATGCTGGTGTCCCGCAAGGCTGCGTACTGTCCCCTACTTTGTTTCTTCTGCATATCAGTGACATGTTGGATGTTTCCAACATTCATTGGTATGTGGACGACAGCACTGTAGACGTTTTATACACCGGCCGCCATCATTGAATGCCAGAACAAACTTGTGTCTGAAGTCGAGACTACATTGACCAAAGTCGCGGACTGGGGCCGACTAAATTTAGTCCAATTCAAGCCCAAGAAGACACAAGTTTGCGCGTTAGCCGCTAAAAAATTACCATTTGTCGTATCTCCTCGTTTTGAGAACACTTCCCTGGCTGCCACAGCTAGTATCGGAATACTTGATGTCAACATTTCGAGCTTCGTTCAGTTCCGCGGTCAGTTGGAAGGAAAGGACTCTGCATCTTCTATCGCATATATCACGGGGAATGTTCTGAGGAATTGTTCGGATTGATCCCATCGGTAGAATTTCATTATCGGACATCGGGACAAAAGTCTAAATTTCATCCATACCACCGCGATGTCTGGAAATCTTTGATTTTCTTCCTCGCACAACCACTCTGTGGAATCAACTTCCGCCGGAGGTCTTTCAGAACCGATACGACTTGGGAACCTTCAAGAGAAGAGCAACGCAAGGTCAAGGTTAAAGGTCAGCAACGCGTCTGCATGCCTTCTGGTGTTGCAGATGTACATGGGCGGCGGTGATCGCTTAACATCATGTGAGCCTCCTGCCCGTTTGCCCCCTCTCACATAAAAAAAAAGCTCTTAAGATTTTTCATCATCAAGCTGCGGAACCTTTTAGTTTCAACTGTGCGTGGTCCACAACGCACTTGACTGATATGGTTTCTGTAAGAGTACAAACCGTTTTTATGCGATTTTTTATACATTAAACATTATTAACGTAGTCAAGGTCATGTGATTTAAATTACTTTCAATGTTAAGTAGGATCGAATTAATAAATATTTATTCATATCTGAAATCTAAATGAAACATTTAATTATTATTTTTTGGACTGTGCAGTCGTGAATTTCAACATTTTTGCCTTCATTGCTATACCGGCTACCTTTATAAAATTAAAAGATACTATTTATCTGAGTCAACCATCGAGAAAAGTATGATATATGAATTGCGAATATTACTTTCGACTCTGTTCTTGAATGAGAGCTATGGGTTGATATATTATTTAAATGGTAAGTAAGAAAATATTAAGTGATTATTAATATGCGTATCGATTTGTCTCAAAGACAATTTGTGTTCCAGAAAGTGAATATAGTCGTATGCCGCCTATTTACAAACTCGACAATTATGATTCATGTCTTCAAAAACCCAGTGATGCGTATTGTTCTGTGAATTTTCATCTCGTGTCTGATGAACCAAACGAACTATTTCATATGATCGAGGTATGTTATTCATTTTTTGGTGCTATTTTTCATAGATATTAGAGGATAAGTAGGTAATTTGACGACGTTATAGCGCAGCGGTAGCGAACCCGCCTACCTGTCCACCTACTATAATATACGTAAACCTGTCCGCATATAAACAAATGAGCACATTAGCAAGTAAGTTTGCAGCCGGTTGCGCAACTTTTTGTCTCTCTTGATGTCCGTGTCTCTTTTTATCATTTAACCTATTGAAATATACAGATTTTATTTCGAATAACATTAGGAGTTGAAGAAAAAACGTATGGAACTTAGTTCCTGATAGGTGATATCCTGTGTCGAGGGTCCGAAACAGTACACAATGACTAAGACAAAAACAACCAGAAAGGAACACATGCCTGTATGGTCAATACAGACATCATATCTTTACTAGATATATGTAGTTAGATCTACTACTAAAAATCGTTATGTTTCTAGCATTGCTTATGGTAATAATTTATATTGACAATAATTTATTTGCAAAATTTTTAATGGTATTCATGTGATTTTAGAAATATTCCGAGAATTCTGTCACACATTATAATCATTCAAAACTGAGGTACGGAGTGTGTCTTACAAAAGTTTGTCAACATTATATACAAGATAAAGTAGAGGTCTCAAAAGTGACCCTTGAGGGATGCCTGAACCAATCATTCTGGGATAGCTACAAGTTGAAAGCAAAAGTTGAAGACTTTAAGTGCTACAGTATATCTGATAATCATATTCAAAAAGATACTGCTGACGTCGTGGTGGGAATAATAATTTTTATAATTATTTTGTTAAACATTGTCGGAAGCCTTTACGATATTTTTTGTAATTCGAAAAAAAATGAAGGTAATCTGCTTTTTTTTTTTTAATTTTATTCTTTAATTTTGTTCAATTATATCTAGCTGATAATTTAACAGATAAATGCATTCTACTAATATTCTCAATAAAACGTAATTGGAAAAAACTTACATCGGGGACAGACTCTGACCCGCACCTAGAAAGATTTAAATGTATAAATGGAATAAGGTATGTTTATATTTAATTTTGATTCAATTCTTTTTATAAATTCACTTTATATCATCTTCAAATAATAATAAATGAAGAAGTATTAATTAATATTGTCTGCTTACTGCAGGTGTATTTTATTGTGCGGCGTGATAGCGGTGCACTGCTTGTTGTCATTTCAAATAACCATAGAAAATACACACGATATGGAATTGGTAATACATTCTTAAAATTTTAATTTTTGTATCGACTATTTATATTTATTATTTAAGGCGTCCGGACCTGACGACTCCATCACCAGCTGTCAGGATAACTTCTATCACAGCAGAGGTTATTCCACCAATGCAATCAGTCACACTGGTGGTAGGTCTTTTGTTGCAAGAGGCTTGGTAGGTTCAACAGCAGTGTCAAATATTCTACCGCCGAACAGTAGTGCTTAGTCATTACTGTGTTCCTGTTTCAAGGGCACTGTAGGCTAGTGAAATTACTGGTCTAAAAAGATTTAAGAACTAATATCGGGCGGTGCGTGAGTGGCACCTACTAATGATGCTGCAAGTGCTTATAGGCTACGGCAACCGCTTACTACCGGGTGAGCCATATGCCTGCTTGCCAACTTGTAACATAAAAAAATTGTACCGATGACAGCCAATCTTATAAAAATTAAAAACTCGTATATCATATTAATGGATTATTAAATGTTAAGCTGTCAAGTTGGAACGTCTATTTTGAATTTAGTATTTACATGTACATAGATAAATGTTTTGTTACAAATTAAGAATCTCTTATGACTTACTTATTAAGCACCTGCTCTTTGATACACAAAAAAAAATTTAAGATTGGCTGGTGTTTCTTCGTCAATTCAACACCAATTTGTCACACTCTAACTTTACTCTATTATTTCTGCGACGTACCTCTCCAGGTATAATAAATCTTGGGAATCCCATCGTTTTTGGAAGACGACTTTTCAGTAGACTTAACTGAATTGGAAAGGGCTACGTAACGTTATGTACGTGATTTTATATTTCTTTCTACACTTATAATGTTCTTTACAATAGAAAAATATTCTTTCGATCTCTTTAGTCACGTGTTAACTTACTCGTACTTGAATAATTTGAATGTTTTTTTTTTCGTTTTAGATATATTACAATCTATCTAATCACATATTCTTTAATGGGTCACTAATACTACAGGCTCACTTCGTTATAACTGGTTTTTTACTTGCATACAAAATGGAACTGCACTTTGAGACGCACGAAGTAAATTGGTTAGAAGTCCCTAAAAGAATGACTTCTTCATACTTAAGGTAAAGATAAGAGTACTTATACCAACACTTAGTTATAATTTAGGTATAGACTTATAAGGGCTTTTTTTCCATTTCGGTCGTCAAAAAAGAATACGGTCCGCCTGATGGTAAGCAGTCATTCCATACTATTATACTTGAACGCTTATTATACTTGAAGTATCACAAGCGCTTTACCAACCCAAGGGATAGGAGGGAAGAAATGTGAAGGGAAGAAAGGATGGGATTAGAAGGAGTGGGAGATAGGGTTTCCAGCACTCTCATTCTTCGCACGAAACGCAACAGTATCTACTCATACTGCTACTTTACGCCGATTTTCTGTGAGAAGGTAGTACTTCCCTGGTCAAATCGGACCATTTTCGGTGGGTCATTTGTGTTGCTAAATTGTTATAATGAGGTTTTTATCACAAAATAACCACAATGATTTCAAATATGATAGATCTTAATGATATATACGTAGTTTGCCGATAGCAACGCGTTTCTTCCTTTAAAAAGTGAGATTTCATGCAAAGCAAAGTCAGTTATTGTTGACGACGTTGTGGCGCAGCGGCAATATGTTTGTATTGACCATGCAAGCATATTTTCCTGTCTGGGTTTGTCTTTGTCTTTGTATGTGTTTCCGGACCCCCGACACAAGATATCACTATCCTAGTGGGGGCCGTTGAGTGTGCAGCGTTTATTTACTTATTTTAGCAATCCCTATAGATTGAAACAGTAGGTGGGTCAGGATAGCGAAAGAAGCGAACGATACTCGATTCACAATACTTATTTGACGTACAGAGTAACCGCCGGGCTCAAACTTCACAATAATAATGACGGTTTATTTAAAATGCATCACTATTTATAACAAAATCAAATAATATTAATGTAGGTAGTTATACAAATCATTTTACGAAATTAAAAAACATTGAAACAAAATTAATAATAATAAAAATAGTCATTAATACTATACAGATATGTTATTCTAGATTATACACGCGATGGTCGTAGCGCTGAGTTTAACAACATGAACCTATTCAACCTTTGATATATTGTCCGCATCATTATCGTCGTTTATATCATCAGAGATCTTTATTTGTCATTGTCGATGTGTATGTTTCCAGACCCCGACACAGGATATAACTACCCAATGGAGGCGTTGAATATGTAACGTTTATTCATTCTTATTATTTATTTATTTAAAAAATATATATTTTCAGATCGATGCCAGTATATATCTTAACAATAGGTCTGGTGGCAACGTGGTCTAAATTCCTTGGTCCTGGGCCATTGTGGGAGGTAATGAAAAATAAAATACGGGATAAGTAGTTTGATAGAGAAATGGACATATTTTCACGCCAATTTTCGCTAAGATTATAATAAGTAATCCTGAAATTCCATTATGAATATGTCTTAAGCAATGAACGGTATTAAAGGCGGAAGGTCCGATTCCAATGATTTCATGAGCCTTCGAACTAATCATTCTACTAATATTATATATTAAGGTTTTTATTTGAATGTTTGTTACTCAAGCAAAACGGCTATACGAATTTTGATGAAGTTTAGCACATATATAGATTATTATTTGGATCATCACTTTGGATTTTTCTTATGTGGGATTGTAAAAAGCATTTTCAAGGTTTTGGAACTATTCAATTGAAATTCTGTTAAGATGTGTGTACTTGTAAAATTATACTATATTAAACCTAATTTGTCATTTGGAGCCGAAGCCATAAAACGGAGCCCTTATAGTTTCGTCTGGTCTGTAGGTCCGTCTGTATGTCATTATCATTTTACTCTGAGTCTATTGGCTCTATGTATACAAAGTTGAGTGAATAGTTATATTCTATAGACCGCCACAGGGTTTTGTAGTTTAATAATAAAATATTTGAAAATCAAGTGTAGAGCAGTCCATTAAACTGAGGGTTGAAAAAAAAATGTTAATGCACGGTAAAGTGTGCGGTATCTTTGAATAGGTATTAAAAATGATAAAGAGATTCATCATTTTGATTTCTTTAAGTTTTTCATTTTGATTTTGAAACGCTCATAGCCGAGTGCACCCACTGATCATCACTGATTTTTAAAGTTCATCATTTCGATTTTTTGATTAAGTTCATCTTTTTGATTTTTCGAATGAATGATGAACATTTTGATTTTTTTGATTAATGTTCATAATTTTGATTTTTTGATTAAGTTCATTTTTTTGATTAAGTTCATCATTTTGAATTTTTTATTAAGTTTGTCATTTTCATTTTTTAATTAAGTTCATCATTTTAATTTTTTTGATTAAATTCATCATTTTCATTTTTTTGATTAAGTTCATCACTTTCATTTTTTTTAATAAGGTCATCACTTTGATTTTTTGACTAAGCCAGTAATTGTTGAGGTGTTTTTGTGAGCTCCTAGAGTCATAGAAATTGTGTCTTCTAACTTTAGATCTGAAAAATTCAAAATCTGAAAAATTCAAAAGAACTTTCAAGATAAGTAGGTGTATCCCATAACTTTGTTTTTTTTTTCATATTACTTTTTAATAATTACTATGAAATTAAAAACTTATATTTGCGATCGCCTCATCATCAAGCTTCGGGGCCTTTAAGCTTCTACTGTGCGTGGTCCACTATGCACTTTACTGGTATTTTATATTATTTATATTATTTTTTCAGCTATCCTGTGGGATATCAATATTGGATTGTCGAAGTCGTTGGTGGTTAAATGTTTTGCTCTTGAATAATTACATCTACGACACCCAGTGCATGATAAACGGCTGGTAAATGAACTATATATACATTTCACTTTTAAAATGCTTCAATAACGTTGTTCTGCTACGATCAGTTGGTGGGGTGGCAACTTTAGGCGCGGTGGGTTCGGAGACTGTTGTGTCGTTTTGGGAGCCTGCCTTAAGTCTCGACTGTCGTGGATTTGATTACCGCTTGTGGCGGATAATTGTAATCTTATAAATATCTGTCTCGGTCTTGACGTTCCATTTGGGTGCTCCCAACCGTTCCTCGGAGAGCACGTTAAGT
Organism: Hestina assimilis; assembly: GCA_023373885.1. Classification (NCBI taxonomy): domain Eukaryota; kingdom Metazoa; phylum Arthropoda; class Insecta; order Lepidoptera; family Nymphalidae; genus Hestina; species Hestina assimilis. The sequence goes on from CM041756.1 coordinate 13,486,842, forward strand.
TATCGGTCCTGGTAAATATCATAACAACTGATAATAATCGTTAACTCTTGCTAGATAATTTGCTCTTATCCAATGAGTTACTGGTTGGCCTGTAAGTAGGTCAGATGGCAATATATAGGCAAGGTAAGGACGGCTACTGCAGTGCCCAGTGGGAAGACTCATTTGTATATTAACATATCAAAATAATATATCAATGAGTATTTAGGTACTTTTTTTTATAAAAGAATACTAGCAATGCTTTGTCAAAGCATTACCAATATTCCTATCGCCCCTTCAAATAAGCTCGAAGCTTGCGCTAGGAGTGGGTACGACAATAGCCCAAGGGGGTCAGGATCGAACTCTCGACTCTCGCGTTAACGGAGCGAAGTCGACCCTTCTACCGTTGAGCTATTGAAGCTTCAATTGCTGATAGAGTTTTCCTTCTTGCAAAATTAAATTTAATACAATTGGGTATTTCTTGCTTTCAGGCATTTAGCAGCTAATTTCCAATTGATCATCTTAGGTGCTGCCGCCTGTGTATTGATAAAAAAAACTGGACTCAAAAAGACAGTCTTGATCAGCTTGTTCATTGTCAGTGTTATCATCTTAGCTGTCCATACATACATACGGGACCTTGACGGAGTTGTGATACTTTCACCAAGGTTATTTTACTTAAAATGTACAATTGTACATATTTTAAAACAAACTTAATAATTTAGCAATAATTTCAAAATAATTAAAGTTTATTTCAAATAAGATGTTATAAGTATATTAATAAGAAGTTTTGAACCATTGACTTACGATGAACTAAGAAAAATATGTGTGGTCGGGGTACCGATTTCCTTACTTTTTTTCTTCAACTTGGAATGTAATTCGAAATGATTTTTTTATATTTCAATAGGTTATATTATGAAAAGAGACAGGGACAGAGGGAGAGAAAGAGAGAGATAGTTGTGCACTCACTTGTTAGTGTGCTCATTTGCTTGTAGTAAGTTCGATACACACGCGCACAGATACACAGCATACGAAATTTCGTTACGTGACCATTTCTACAAAATCGAACTACAAGTAAGCCGCGTAAACTTGGTTCTAAAAATGTCTAAGATTCATTGGTGCTCCTTCGTAAATTTAACACTTGAACACGTAACGAACTTTATTCTATTATATTGCAAGCGTGTGATGCTAACTTCATTCGATTATCGACATAATATTTTGCAACCAAGCTCGTGACTAACTTCGTTTCGTCGATGTTTAATTAAAGAAGAAGCACCAGGGAGTCTTAGTATATATTTTTTAAATGAATATTAGCAATGCTTTTTTAAGGCATTACTAATATTTCTATTGGCCCTCCAAATAAGCTCGAAGCTTGCGCTAGGAGTGGGTACGACAATAGCCCAAGGGTCAGGATCGAACCCTCGACTCTCGCGTTAACGGAGCGAAGTCGGCCCTTCTACCGTTGAGCTATTGAGGCTTCTTAATTATATCTTCACATTATGTTTATGACGACGTTGTGACGCAGCGGTAGTAAACCTGCCTAAAGCTCTTCAGATCATACGGGCCTGTGTTCCGGTCTGGAAGCGTTTGTCCTTCTTCTTCGTCCTAGCACTATCCCGGTATTTTATTTTGCCCAGGGTCTGCTTATTTCTCTTATCCGGATTTGACAGGCTACTAGTTTTTACACGGATGGATCTTTTTGTCCTTGTCCTTGTGTATGTTTCCGGATCTTCGACACAGTATATCCTAATAGGGGCCGTTGAGTGTGTAGCGTTTATTTATTGATTTAATTTTTCAGGGCAACTCATACATTATTCAAGACAGATCGTACATTTAATGAAACTTATCGAATGGCGCACGCAAATATATCCAGCTTTGTTATAGGTTTAGCTTTTGGTTATTTAGTTCATAATTGTAAGCAAAGTGAAATAGATTCCACAAAATATCAGGTAAGTTATAAATTAGATAACATAATTCCAGAGGTGAATTCACAAATTATCAAGGTACAGACTGTAATTGCTGTGAGGTTTTTGCCGCCTTTGTCTCTAGAATTATCGCATCCTAGATTGTTTTTGCAATCCAACAAATGGCCGATTACTGGTTGGGGGCAACTGGCTGTTTTACTCCAGAATACAGAAGTTTGTTACTCTTAATGTGAAATGGCAAGTGAAAGGGAAAGTCATCGGCAAGTTTGTTGCAGATTTTTACCTGTAAAACATCAGAATACCGTCATGCTGAATTCTTTTGATTTCTATGACGTGGCAAAAAGTAAAATTTGGTGTCCAAATTTGCCACCCTCGGCTCAAGCCTACTCAGCCTGCTGGTATAGCCGCCACTGCATAATTCTATTATTTAACTTTTCTTCAATATTAAGTTGTATTACAGACAAGAGTGCGTCTTACCGCAGATTTATAGTACAATAGATACCGCAAGCCGTCTGACTAAGCGCGCCCGAAGTTTGTTCTATGCATAAACTTGACGTGCTTCTTTGATTGATATGTTTAAAAATATGTCCAATACTAAAAATATATCAACTACTAGTTCTACTGACGCTTACCGATTGAATCGATTCTATTTGCGTTTAACACATCACCTATCCCTGGTTTCTCATACGTTGATCAAATTTTATGTCAACTTAACATGCCAAATACAGAATGCTCATTGGTTGAAGACAACCGATGATCAACAGGCAACCAATGAGCGTTATGTATTTATTCAATGTTAGAGAAACCAGGGGTGTATGACGTTATCTTCAAATTAAGAACGATATAGGATGGCAGGTGCGATTTTAATATTATCTAATGAAGCGATATCCAGCTTTCTCTAAATCTGTAAATTTTACAGTCTGCTTTCTTAATTCTTAAAAAAATTACAATTATTTTAATTTCTTAGGGGGCTTACCATTAACTCTTTTTGCGATTCAAATGACCACAGTTTTTGGCATGACAAAAAACATGCCAAAAACTGAGTTACATCGTTATTTCGTATCATGACATATTTATACCTCATGCTCATATACAATTTGAATTTATTTAGTGTCAAAATTTAATAGAATTTTTACTAAAAGTTAGTGGTAACCCCGCTAGTGTTGATTTTTAATTTATAGTATGCATATTGTATCGTTATAGAAACTAAAATACATCTATTGGACAGTATTGCCTTTGATCTTTGCCTGTCTCATGTCTGGCGCTGTGTTCTATGGAGATGGTCCAAGGTACCCACTTTACATAAGAGTACTATATGCTACTCTTGGTAAGCCGTTCGTGGGCTTGCTAATAGCGATACTCATAACAGGAATTATTTTTAAATTGGAAAGTAAGTGTATTCATATTTTTAAGTCATGGTTGGCCAACAAGCATACGATCCGCCCGATGGTAAGCAGTCACCGCAACCTATGAACGCTTGCGATACTTCAAGTATCACTTCAACTAGGAGGGTCGGGATGAGAAGGGAAAAAGGAAGGGAACAGAGGGGTGGGAGATTGGGCCTCCGGCGCTCTCACTCTTCGCACGAAACGCAACAGTAGCTGATGATACTGTTACTTGACGCCGATCTTCTGTGAGATCCGATCGGAAGATCGGAGAAGCACTACCCTCAATTTGTGTTGAGCGAACCATGGCTCTACTACCTTAAAAATGTATCTAATATCTGACATTTGAAAAGATTATTTTTGTATTACTTTTGACCTATAAAGTTGTTTTGCATTCCTTAATCAGCTACTGATCAAAGAATGCAAAACAACTTGATAAGTCAAAAGCTCTGAAAACTTAATTTTCAGATTTCTACAGTAAGGTCTTCGAATGGAAATTCTGGAATGTGCCGAGTAAATTAGCTTATAGCGTTTATATAGTTCACTTTCCTGTAATGCGTATGTACGGCGGTGTGCAGACCAGTCTCTTGTACTTTAGCACATATAACATAGTGAGTATTAACAAAAAGAAAAACGTAACTAATAAAATAAACGTACCTCAAACGTACTTAAAAGTATCTCAAAAGATAAAGAAGGATCCCTTATAAAATCACTCTGTTGTCCGTCTTTCTGTCCGCGTGTCACCAACATGTTCTCAAGACACTCGGACTTAGCAAGTTGAAATTTATATCAGATATATAAAAATAATAAAAAAAAATTACTGAGTTAACACGATGAAAAGATAATTAAAATTAATTATCCAGGTATAATAATAAAAAATTTAGGTACTGAGTAAGCTCGATAAAAAGATAATTAAAATGAATAATAAATTGGTAATTCTAGGTCAACCGGAAGTACCCTATAGGTTTTGGGTTGAAAACCTAAATAGTTGTTTCCCTTGACCTAGTTATCGATAATGCTACGGAAACCTTCGTGCGCGAGTCCAACTCGCACTTGGCCGGTTTTTTTTTATTTGATGACAGTTGGCAAACAACTTCATACTCCATACTGTCTTCATAGTAAGTAGTCACCGAAACCTATGAACTTGTGGGATATATTTCAGGTATCACATATGCGTTGCCCACCCAAGGAATGAGAAGAGGAAAAAGGAACGGTGGGGTGGATATATAGATGCTCTCATTCAGTATGCAAACCCAACATTGGTGTGTTACTTTACGTCAAATTTCTGTGGGGGTACTTCCCGAATCGGAACATTTGTGCTGGAAACGCGTGCTTCTACCACTACAGGAGACATGGCTCTGGTACATAAGAATAAGAATTTAGAAGAATTGTCATATTCTCATGATTCAGTCCACTGAAGCGGAGTGAGGCTGCGGAGTGAAGAAACGGAGAAATTTGATTAAATGCAATCCTATTGGGTAATATTTCTCCGCTCAGCAGCTTCGCTTCAGTGGACAGGCAGCAATATATATCAAAGTATTTATAATTACAGATTGCGTTTTATGTTAAGATCACGGTCGTTTCCTTGATAGCAGCTGTCCCTCTTTATCTCCTAGTCGAAACACCTTTCACGGAGCTCTCGAAACGAATAAGGTCAAAGCACGAGAAAGTCAAACATCAAGATTAGTTTTATGAGTGTATGAGGTATAAATAAAAGATTTCTCGGATCGGTGATGGTTTTAAAGCCAGAGATGCCAACAGCTGTGCAATATCACAATACAGTATAGGGTGGTAATGGTAGTGGTATAGTAAAATATTCGTTTTTTTTATTAACCCCGGGAGGCTAATGACTCTACTGCACCTGATGGTAAGTGGAAGTGGAGTCTACACGTGAAGGTGGCTAATATGGTTGCAGAAGGCGTACTGCAGTAGTCTTCCTCGCCTGCCTTCCCGCAATCATATAATTAAAGAAAATAAATATCTGCAATGTAAAAAATAATTTAACATGAAATATATATAGAAGTTATGTATGTGTGTTATTTTAATGTCTTATTTCACCATAATTATATACATGTATGTCGGAAATCTGCTAGATTAAACTCCGCGTAGTTACTGTTTGGGTTCACCATGATATATGTTTTATCCATCAGTGCGCCACGAACAACTACCGTCCTGAATCCCATGACTAAAAACGCACCATGACAGATACGACAAATGTCAATAGCAACCAGCTCTACTTTATTTATTATTTATTTATTTATGCACCCATAGATATAAGTTAATGTACATTGGAAACACAAATTAGAGGTACAGAGGATATCTTATCTCTATGAAGAGATCTCTTCCAGAAACCCTAGGAGATTATTATATCATAAATTTTAAGTTAAACGTGGAGTAGGCGCAATAGATAATTATATTTAAATACGAATACCTAACATAATAAATACTAATCATATAAAAGTACATATATACTAATACATATATATATATATATAAACATACATATACAATACATACATATAACTAACATATACATATTTATATTAAGACTACAACCTTTTTCATCTGTTATTGTAACATGATATTAAAATTAAATAAAGCAAATAAAATCTCACATGTATATATACACAATAATAATATAAATACCCGTAATTTCAGAAATACCCGTCTGTCTTTTTATGCGTTTGTGCTTGCATGACTACTAAGTTACAAAATGACAAAGCATATTTTCTAGTAACATTGAACTAATGTTTCATTAAAATCGGAGTACTCCATCAAAATCTATACCAATTTTAATGACACCGTGAGCCAAGTTTGAGAGAGGAGTACCTCGTATATTTTGGCTTTTTCACGCAGAAACTACTGAACGGATGTGAATGTAATTTGATCACAGGGAGCTTTTTAAAAACAAACAGTAAGGCGTCGTAAGGCGTCGGGATGTGACGACCCCAGCGCCCGCTGTTGGGATAACCTCTGTCACAACAGAGATTATTCCACCAGTGCAATCAGTCACACTGGTGGTAGGTCTTTTGTTGCAAGAGGCCGGCTAGGTTGGTACCACCGCAGTGTCCAATATTCTGCCGCCAAATAGTAGTGCTTAGGCACTACTGTGTTCCGGTTTGAAGGGCATTGTACGCTAGTGAAATTACTGGGCGAACGAGATTTAAGAACTAATATCGCGAGGTTCGCAACGCGTGAGTGGCACCTATTAATGGTGCTGCAAGCGCTCATAGGCTGCGGCAGCCACTTACCATCAGGTGGGCCGTATGCTTGTTTGCCAACTTCTAACATAAAAAAAAAGTAACAAACATCGAAATATCCACACATACAAACATTCACATTTATTAGTAGAACTATTATTTCACGGTAGGAGAGCCATGCTCATTTACAAATACACAGAAAATAGGCGTAAAGTAACACTTTTGAGTGTCGTGCGATGAATGAGAGCACCAGAGATCCAATCTCTCACTCCCTCTGTTCACTTCCTTTTTCCCTTCTCATCTCTCCTGGTTGGCCGCTTCGGTTGCGATGACTGTTTTTTCAGGCGGACCGTATGCTTGTTTGTTAACCTTCAAATTATAAAAAAAAATAAACTGTGGTACTCGGGGACTGCCGCGGTAAATCTATTGCATAGCATTTTTATAAACTTATGCAATGCATAAAATCTTGGCTGTCTTTAAAAAGTTAAAATACAAATGAAATCGAACATTAATTTCAAGCCAATAAGATACAATTTCGTCTATAATTCAAAATTTCATTTAAATAAAGTAAGAAACTTCGTAATTCAAAATATTTGAATTTGGAACGTAAGTACATCATCAATAAATACATTTTATATGGAACTTTAACTTTGAATAATCGCCTTAATTAAAAATAAAAAAGACGAAAATCCTTTGCATATAAATAAATAAACATTAGATACTCAACGGGCCCCATTAGGATAGTGATATCCTGTGTCGGGGTCCGGAAACACATACAAAGACAAGGACAAATACACCCAGACCGGAAAATATGCTTGAATGGTCAATACAAACACATTATACTCCGAGCGGGAATCGAACCCGCGACCTGTGGCGTTTAAGGCAGGTTCGCTGAGGTTATTATTTTTTGAAAATTGAACATTAGTCTTTATAGCGTATGATTTAAAGATCATTTTTCAATACATTTATTGAGGTGTTTGCTATTTTTTTTGTTGGAATTTCTTGATTCGGTCGCCGCGATCAAAGCCCGCGATAAAAGCTATGCAATAGCTTAAAAGATTAGTTGCATCTTACTATTATTTTTTTTTACATTTTACAATTTTTAAAATTTTAAGAAAATAAAAATTTGTATGACGTAACATCTTAATTATTAATAATAAATAATTAATAGGACTTAAGTTTTTATATTATTTAATCCCAAATACAGGTTTTAATTAAAATTGATATTTGTAAAAATAAAGGTGACGTATATTTAAAACCGGTCAATTGCGAGTCAGACTGGTGCACGAAGGGTTCCTTACCATTATTTATAATAAAAAGGGAAAAATCATGTCTGTTGTATCGGAGACCCCTTAAATATTTGTTTTATTATTATTATGATTTTAAAAGTGAATACATAGCTAAATATTTTATGAATATTTCAAGTGTCTGGCGGTTGCCGTTATAAACATCGCGCGAGCTGTCAATCTTTTACCAGCTGAGGTCTCTCGATCCGACCCCCACCGGTGACGCTGTCAAGGCCACTAGGACGAATAGCTATGGACATTCCAAAAGAAAAAAAAAGCAGTTTTAAAACATTTACTTTACAAATACCTGACGAAGTCCTTAAAATGAATTTTAAAATTTGTAAACATCTAATTGCTTACATACGCAAAGGTATAACTGTGTTACGGCTAAGCACGTCGTTGCGAACGGTTAAGCAAAGAAATTAAATATATTCATCTATCTAATATGAACGTTTCTGTATAAAAACCAGTAAATCAACGCTTGCAATACGAATACGCGTATCTCAAATTTCGCAAAATTGAGATACCATCCTCAATTGAGATACGAGGCAATATCAATCAGCGTATCTCAAATAATATGAATTGTATGAATTTGAATTTGAAATCTCGGACTTATCTTATTATTAAAACAGTATTTTTCAAGACAGATCTCAAGATACGCCTGAAAAAATAGTCGACGTCAAGACCCTAATGATTATTACGGATTATCATTCGTAACGCGAACACTTCATTTTCAGTGGACGAAGTGTTAAGATGTCTTAATTCATAATTATAAAGATATAAAATTTAACATTTAATTATAATTTTTTAGACTGTGCAGTCGTGAATTTGAACATTTTGCTATTTATTTCGGCTAAGCTAAATCATGATATATGTAATACAAATATTATTTTGGACTCTCCTGTTGAACGAGAATTGTGGGTTGATACATTCTCTAAATGGTAAGTAAAAAATTATTATAAAATTATTTATATGAATATCAATTTGTCTGAAAGATAGTATACATGTTGTGACAATTACAGAAGCTGAATATAGTCGTATGCCACCTATGTACAAACTTGATGGTTATAATTCATGTCTTCTAAATGCCAGTGATGTGTACTGTACTGTGGATTTCCATCTGGTGTCTGATGAACCAAACGATCTACTTAACATGATCGAGGTATGTTAATTAATTTTAGGGTACATTGATTTCTTACTTCCAAGCCAGATGAGTAATTGATTTATTTTAGACAAAGTTAGATCTAAGATAACCGCGATGGAATTTATTTATGAAAAAACAAAACGAATACAATTCGAAATTCTATGAAGAAGAAAACCAGAGTCTGCTACTCAAATACTGCTTATTGCCTCCATACATAAAGTGGTATTCTTCTAATTTTAGAAATATTCTGAGCATTCTGTCACACATTATAATCATTCACAACTGAGATACGGAGTGTGTGTTACGAAAGCTTGCCAAAATTGTATACAAGATAAAGTAAAGGTCTCAGAAGTGACCCTTGAGGGATGCCTGAACCAATCATTCTGGGATAGATACAAGCTACATACAAGAGTTGAAGACTTTCAGTGCTATAGTTTATCTGATAATAACATTGCCAAAGATGCTGTTGACGTCTTAGTAGGAATAATTTTCTTTGCAATTATTTTGTTAAACATTATCGGAAGCCTCTATGATGTCTGTTTTACTACGGAAAGACATAAAGGTAAATTATAATTTTTTTTTAGTATTTAAATGTATTCAATTATATTTAACTAATAATTCGGCAGATAAAAACATTCTACTAATATTCTCAATAAAACGAAATTGGAAAAAACTTATATCAACGACAAGGAGCTTTGACCCGTACCTAGAGAGACTTAAATGTTTAAATGGATTGAGGTACGTTTCTATTAAGCCATAATTCAAAAGACCTCTTCGTATTTATTCAATTGAAGTTGTGTTCAAAAATTTTTAATTGATAATTCAAATTGTCTGCTCCCCACAGGTGTATTTTATTATGTGGCGTGATAGCGGTGCACTGCTTGGTGCCATTTCAATTAGCTGTAGAAAATACACATGATATGGAAATGGTATTTGAGTGTATTCTTTTGATTTTTAATTTTCATTTTAATGATAGTTATACACTGGGTGTTGAATTCATCGATGAATAATTTCTTGCTTTTTATTTATGCATATATTTATTTAAGCTTTCGAGTTTCCATTTCAATTTTATATTTAGTTGTTATGTGTAATAGATTGGTAAGCTTCGAACTTTTTAGTTCTCCTTCTTATTTAGATTAGTCTAGAATGGTCTCTTTTGTCTCCTTAAGGATATGCATTTGTTAACATCAAATTATTGCAATAATAATTAGTTACTATTGTGTTTTTCATTTCAGGTTTATCACAGCCTACCACATTATATATTAATTAATGGATCAATCATGCTACAGGCTCACTTCGTGTTGACTGGTTTTTTACTAGCTTACAAAATAGAACAATACTTTGAGACGAATGAAGTTAAATGGCGTGAAGTTCCTAAAATAATTATTTCTACATACTTCAGGTGAATTTAGGACTTCATAAGTAAATACTTATATTTTTAACATAACGAAGATTTAATAAGATAACAAATAGGTTCATGTAAATAAAGCAGTAGCTTTTATTATGATGGATTTTAAATCGCTAATATCAGTAGGCACGGTGATACCCCTGCCGATTCGAGCACAGTGACTTTGTGTTGATAAAGCAAGAACTTTAAATATTTAGTTATCAAGAGACCTCACAAAAACAGGCTATCTTAGTAATATAACTAACAATTATACCTTATAGTTAAACAACTATTGCTAGTCAAGGCTTTGATTTATCCAAAAATATAAATTATAAAAAATATTCAAGTCTCGCAAAGCAGTTCTTCCACGACAAAATGTTGTGAAATCGAATAATTACAATACCTTTGTGACGGTTTTGCAGTGTTATTGTATTGCAAGACTTTGTTGTTTTTTTACATTTGGTTTTCAGTTTTGGTTTCGCTTTTATGTTTGTATAAAAGTAATATTCCCGTTTTTTATGTCATGACGGTTGGCAAACAAGCATACGGTTACTTATATTGCGATTATTTAAATTAACATTAACAATTGTAGATTGATGCCAGTATATCTCTTGACTATAGCTCTGGTGGCAACGTGGTCTAAATTCCTTGGTCCTGGGCCGTTTTGGGAGGTAATGAGATATTAAATATTTTTTTTATGATTACGTAGAAGGATTGAATAAAGAAATGACACACAGTGAACTTAATATGAGTTTATGAGGGCCTAAAACAAAAATAGTTTGAAATTATAAAAGTTCAATACTAATTATATAACTAAACTAGCAGGCCCGGCAAACATTGTCCTGCCCCGAAAAAAAAATGTGGGAACCGATAACAGCGCCCCCTGAGTCTAATTGTGAACAGAAGAGACACCGATGAAAATTATTGGATTACCAATATCGCTATTAAAAAATAGGCGTTGATGATAGAAGGTTGAAAATTTAGGGTTTTACTTTTTTATGCCACATCATAAAAAGAAATTGACCAAAAAATAAAAAAATGGGGAAGACCACCCTTAATATTTAGGGGTATGAAAAATAGATGCTTATCGATTCTCAGACCTACTCGATAAGCACACAAAATTATTTATATATTAGATTTTAATAATTACAAAAAGTTGTCATAAGCAATAGATAGAGTAAACAGGTAGACAGAAGTACCTATTAACTATAAAATTGCGACTGTGGCAATAAAAAAATTTCGTAAAAGATCACACTCAGTATACTTATATTATTGTAATGTACATTTCATGTCTTTTTCAGTTAATCTGTGGGACATCGATAACAGATTGTAGAAGTCGTTGGTGGTTGAATGTTTTGCTCTTGAATAATTATATCTACGACACCCAGTGCATGATACACGGCTGGTATTTGAATTATTTATATTTTCAAAATTACATATGCATTTTCAAATCAAAATATTTGGTTTAGTTATACAAACGATACTTTAGCGTTGACAAAATGTTGCAATAAAAATTCCACAGCTACAGCCACGTTAGTGTTGAGCTATTTTTAAGTGATTATACCCCGTCTCGTCGCGTCTACAGGAGACAGCCAGGCTGATTCATTTTCCCCAAAGAATCGAGATTGCGTTTCAACAGCGACACGCAGCTACCATTCTTGCCACCATTTCATATAGATGTGATTTGTGTGATTGTATTTATTTGTAAATGTAGTTTTGGAGCATAACATTTTATCGATAAATATATACTTTAATCCTGGTGTCGGTGTTGACATGCAGCTACCATTCTTGCCACCATTTGAATACGTAACGCAAATTTATTGAATTCTATCAGGTTTTTCTTTATTTCAGGCATTTAGCAGCAAATATGCAATTGACTTTCTTGGGTGTCTTCGTATGCACTTTAATCAAGAAAACTGGGTTTAAGAAAAATGTTTTGATCACCTTGTTCTCTGTTGGTCTTATAATGATCGCTATCCACACATATATACGAGATCTTGATGGAGTTGTGATATTTTCTCTAAGGTATTTAAAATTAGTTATTTAAAATGTACATATTTCGCAATTTATTTATTTAAAAATCACAATCAATCACCTTAAACGCTACAGATCGCGGGTTTGATTCCTCTCGGAGCATAATATGTTTGTATTGACCATGCAAGCATATTTTCCGGTCTGGGTGTATTTGTTTTTGTATGTGTTTCCGGATGCCGACACAGCATACCACTATCCTAATGGGGGCCATTGAATGTGGTGCGTCTATTGATTGTTTATTAAATTTGTAAATGCTTACTTTGTTTTAGTGTTTATTTATGTAAATATATATTATATTAATTTTATTTCAGGGAAGTTAATACAAAATACAAGACAGACCCTACACTAAATGAAACCCACCGTATGGGGCACGCTAATATTTCCAGTTTTGCTATAGGTTTAGCACTTGGTTATCTAGTTTGTAGTTGTAAGCAAAGCGAAATAGATTGCAGTAAATATAAGGTCAGTAAGAAATAAGAATAGTTTTTAAAATAGTTATTTAAATTTACTATGTAGCTTTTCTTCAATATTTATTCCTCAAGGCCCTTTGTCTGAATCTAAATTTTTCGTAAGGAGTCACATTGTTACTCACTCAAAAGTGATAAAGAATCATTAAGCCCGTATACTACATCAAAGCTATAAGTAGCCGCATGAGATAACAGACAGAAGAAAGAGAAAGCACGAGGAAAAGGAAGGAAAAGAGGGTCTAATGCTTGAGCCTACGGTACTAACACATGTTGAGCGAAACAGTATAAATACTGCTATTTCCAGTTAAAATTCTGTTTATGGTAGTACTCTCACGATCGAGGAACATTCACTTGTAATGATCAGTTCAGATTCGAGCATTACATCAGTGGCGAACTAGTTAAATTATAAATTATTGTTAAATATTCTACCACCAAATATTAGTGCTTAGGCGTTACTGTGTTCCGATTTGAAGGGCGGTGTAGGTTAGTCTAATTACTGGGCAAAAGAGATTCGAGAACCAATAGGTCAAGGTTGACAACGGCTGAGTGGCACCTAATGGTGGTGCGCACGCTTATAGGCTACGGCAACCGCTTATCATCAGGTGGGCCGTATGCTTGCTTCCGAACTTGTAACATAAAAAAAAATATTGTAAGCATATTGTATCGTTGTAGAAATTTAAATATATCTATTGGACTGTATTTCCTTTGATCCTCGCCTGTATCCTATCTGGCGCTGTGTTCTATCGTGATGCTCCAAGGGACCCACTTTACATAAGAGTACTATATGCTACCCTCATTAAACCGATCGTTGGAGTTCTAACAGCGATGCTTGTAGCAGGATGTATTTTCAAAGTGGAAAGTAAGCGTAGTATATTTTTATTAACATTTGTATTTGATTAAGTTATTTTTGTAAAGCTCATATCTAGACTTAATGCGTTATCCATTATTGGAAAGAGTTATAGCCATCTTGTTTTCAATTTTAGAGGTTGTTAATGAATACTAGACTGAATATGGGTTACATATTACTTTACAATATATTTATTTTTACTCTTGTAATTTTAATTAATTTAAAAACTATTAATTTGAAATAGTATTTGATTTATTTTTCTATTTATTTTATATTTAATAATCATTTTAATTTTATGCTTAGTTGTTGCCTGCTTTTGTTTTGTATTAAGTTAGTTATTTAAAAAAAATTGACCAGAAAAAGTTATTATTATTATTTTTAAATTAAAAAGTTAAATTTCAGATTTCTACAGGAAGGTTTTGGAATGCAAATTCTGGAATGTGCCGAGTAAATTAGCTTATAGCGTTTACATAGTTCACGTCCCGATAATACGTATCTACTTCGGTGTGCAGACCAGTCTCTTGTACTTTAGCACATATAATATAGTGAGTCTGATATCTTATATAGTATGGGGTTCTTCAAGGGAAGGTTGAAAAGGTTTTGAAGGTTTTGTCTGCAACACGCATGAGATACTGGCGTTGCAGGCGGCTCGACCGTAAGTACTACCCTCTCACAAAAATCGGCGTCAAGTTACAGTATCATTATTAGGTTTCGTTCGATGAGTGAGAGCGATGGAGGCCCAATTTCCCACCTCCACTGTTCCCTTCCTTTTGCCCCCAGTCCGTCCCAGGTGGACTGTATGCTTGTTTGCCAACTCTCATGACAATAAAAAATCCATCGGTATAATAAAACCTACATTTTTTTGCAAAATGAAGAAAAACCTATAAATAGTAAAATAATAAATCAATAGTTTACTTGCCGAATGTGGAAGGATTCTTTTCATATGGTGATGAAATCTTCGTTTATCAAAGCACATTGAGGTAGCACCATTGTAATTATATTATAAACGTCTTGTAGATATAAAGACATTCGTAATTTCAGATGGCGTTTATTGCGGAGATCACGATCGTCTCTTTGATTGTAGCTGTCCCTTATTATCTATTGGTGGAAACACCTTTTACGGAGCTCACGAAACACGTTTCATTGAGAATAAATAAGAGTGTTATTAAACTTCAAGATAAGTGTTTGTAGTTATTGAAAAAATGGTGAGGATGGCAAAATAAAAAAATAATACAAAGCAAATGTCTTTCTTTATTTCACCATCAAAAACCATGAGACAAATTATTTTGTTAAAATTATTCATGCACGTACTCGCGTAGCATGCATTTCATTTACGCAATTGAGCAGTGTTGTCGTCATAAAACATCAATAGCCTATTTGATTCCTGGTAATATATGTATGACGGAGGAAGCGATCCCGTCATCTTTTTAAAATGCCTGTCATCAGCATTCGCTGACGTCACTGTCGGTTACTGGATGGTGATTACTCTTATTTGGGTTTTCCAAAGAAAACTTCATAATGTAGTAGACTTATTTTATTTCAACGGGCAACTAGATAGGTCCGCACTGTACGGCGGCTCGAACACAAATTAATTGACAATGACAAAGCAGCCGTATTTGGACGCAAATAAGCAATACCATGTCAACCCACAAAATTGAAAAAACTGAGTTATATATGCAGAAGTGTTGGTAAATGGCTGAAGAACATTTTTCTTTAATATTCGTAGGGTTTTAAGCTTTAAAACTTCTAAAAAAGCCATTTTTTAATCATGCAATGTATGTATTATGTTTAACGTTTTGGGTTATATTATATATGAAATATGCAGTTTGTATACTTATTTTTTTATGGTAATAAGTAAAATAACTTACATAAATCTGAAATTGCCAAAAACTTGACCAATACATAAAACAATCATATAAAGCAAGTTGTTCAAAATGACATTCATGTCGGTTGACAGGGTATTGCTTATTTGCGTCCATTTATAGGTCTCGATACACGTGCAAAAGTTCTTAGGTTAGAGATTGAAATTACAATAACATTAACAATTACAATTATAATTTAATATATTTGAATGTTATATATTAATAATTTAATAGTAATTAACAGTCAATGTAATATAAGGACAGCGCATTGGAATTTCTATTTCCTTTCAACTTGCCTAAAGGCTAGCAAGTTATCTCTAAAAGCCCAAAAAGAGCTCATCTAATTTTGGTAAAGCATTACTAATGGGCTCAATGTCGTATATACAACTGTCACTGTTTCTATTGAAACTTATGTATTTGTTACTTACTGCTTGAAATGTTAGTCCTTGTCATAGTCTTCTTCAAATATCAAACAAGATAATAGTTTAGATTAGCTTAAGGTAATATCGCAAGTACCATTTAAGAGAAGAGTGCATTTGTTGACCATTATTAAACCACCGGGTGCCAATTATTATCGCCCAAGTACAACCTAAAATATGTAATTTTGATTTAATTTAATTTTAACTTCAAATATTTTTGAATTTTATATTTAATAATTTATTATGTATTTATAATTTATTTATTTATATGAATGCCTGAAATAAATGAAATTTGAATTTGAATTTTTGAATGAATATTAATATGTATGTCTATTCAAAGAATAGAAAATGACCCAGTATTGACCCCTGTGGAACACCCGTAGGACAAATTGGTCGCCGGCGTTAAGCTAAATAAGACATTTAGCTTAGAATATAGACCCCTTAGTGGCTCTCATCGACTTTCAAAATAAAGTCCGTTTTTACTCTTTAAACATTTTATTCTCAATAGCCATGTTCTCGAAGGAAAAAGTGAAGGGTGTGTGAAATATAGCCAAGTGAAATCTACAGCTTTAATTTATTTTAAGTTGTCTGTTTCTGTTTGATAATATAATATATTTATAGTTTAAATACTATCGTAAAATATAAAGATAATATTAATTATTTCTTAATGTCCAATTTTTTTTACGATAAGATTTTTATAATTTTTAATAGCTATGCAACGAAATCAGAACTAGTATTACGTATGAAATGGTAACTCTTTTCTAAATGTATGAAAAAGGCTATAACTAAAAGCGAAATTCTGGGATTTTTGTATGTGAATGCTGTGGTGATATGGTTGAGTGGATGGAAATGTTTGAAGAGGTTGGCACCATTTATTTATCATCAGAGCGAGACAGAATGCTTTTGAAATTGCGGTTCTTATGCACACTACTTTAGATTAAGTGTTCTGACATAAAATGAATTGAGATCCGGCTAGATTGTCGTTCAGCGATCGCTCCGATGTAAGAAGTTACAATTTAATTTATTATGTATGTCTAAAATAAAGCACCAATATTACAATAAAAGAAGTCCTAAATATTGTAGAAGAAATAACTCTTTTTTATTATATTGTTGTTCTAATGTATTTAAAAATCCTGTCCAACTAAAAACAAATAAAAAGACGAAAGCGAGTTTTTGAAAAGTCAGAAGAAATTACATTTCTAAACATTAATCACAGTTAAAATTATTACACTGGGAATAAAAGCCAAAGACCTACTACTTAATTGGATATTGCTATTTTATATTAATAATTATATGAATATCTTTCAGGTCCCATTTTACTATCTCACTTTTAATACTTCGACGGGCAGTTCAAATGCAGCCAATAATCTCTTACGTTTAAAGCCCCATGCCAGTGGTATCAATTAAGAATTTAAGACTTAAAACTAATTTTAAAGTATTCCCATATCAATATAATCGTCAATAATATCATTAATCCTCTCTGTGTAGAGTTCGCTCGGGCTGACAGCAAAGTCGTTTATCTCGATGTCTTCGTTAACCTTAGGGGCATCCTCTTCTTGGACCGTTACGATGAGGAGACAGAACATGCTGATGATGAGACCAAAAGGAAGTATCTGGTGATAATAATAATAATTGTAGTTACATAATATAGTAATAATAATGGTTATATCCTTAATGAAGAAACACTCTTTCTTTCATTACAGTAGGACGTAATTAGGCATAGTAATTATAAAATATAGACAACGATAAATTCTCTTTAAATTAAGGAGATGGTCATAGCCGGATGCACCCACTGATCGGTAAACGAGTGGTAGGTTAAGCAAATTTAGGCGCGGTCAGTTACTAGATCGGTGATCGCATAGTGGTATTTCAACCGACAACTCCATGATTCGGAGGGCAGGTAAGAAGTCGGTCCCGGCTGTTGACAATTTGACAACAGTCGATAAGTCAAGTCAGAGGCATACGGGCGACCTGAACAACTCTGACACTAGGTTGACTACTATTCGATGAGAATTAAGGAGTAACAAAGCTCGAGGCGTGAACGCGCCGGTTCTATAATCCAAATCAAACCTCAATAGTAAATCCAAATTTATCTCTTATCATATCATATCATCTTAGGAAGATAGTTTTGCTGCTAACCCTTCTATTGCAAGAGGTTTAGATACGATAGAAGCGTCAGATATTCTACAAATAAGCGGCAGTGTATTGTGCCTTAATGTCTTTCAGTTTGAAGACACCGTTATTTTTTCAAAAAACTGGGCAAAAGGGAACCAATATCTCGAGGTTGACAACACTTGAGTGACACAATCATAAGAATGTTGCTGCAAGCGCGAGCATAGGCATATAGGTAGACCGTATGCTTGCTTGACATTATGTTTTAAACTTCGACCATTTCTATGTTAACTTAATGTAAAATTTAAACGGCTAACACTCACGTTCAATCGGTTTAAGTACCGACTAGTTTCGAACTCATCGGAGGTCCTTCATCAGGGTGAGTGGGCTACGTTCCCGGTCGCAACCCGTCTCGCAACGAGCGAGTCGGTACTTAAACCGATTGAACGTGAGTGTTAGCCGTTTAAATTTTACATGAAGTTAATTATGTCTCACGATAGTTTTAACAATTTAATTTCTATGTTAATGGTATAAGGGTTTCAATCATATCTAAAAACCTATTTTAAATCACAGATACACAACAATTCCTTCACCTGTTGTATTTCATAATCAAAGTCCTCTCTTGGGTACATATCATCAGGATTCAAATCGAGTCTCCTGAGAGCTGCACACAGTTCCGAGTAGTAATGTTCAATTGTTTGCTTCATGTGGTGCTTCCTGAAGGTCTTGTCGGAACCGGTGAAGATGAAGTACATCAAGTCTAGGATCGGGTTGCTCAATTGTAACGTCTGGTAATCGACGGAGATGACGTCGACTGCGCCATCCTGCGAAAAAATTTGCTAAATTAATAACTAGTATTGACAAGTTTTTGTACGGTCGCAAAAATCTGCATTATAACAAATCTTTGTGTAGTATTTTTGCAGTTGGCACCATAATTGTCCACGAAGGTTGTTTGAAAGAGATCTTTATTGAATATGAGACCATATTGTGGCTTTAGAACTATTTTCCTTTTGGCATTTAATGCTTACATTTAAACAATTGCGGTTGTTTACATAATATGTATGAAGAGTATAAATAAGATAAATGTCCTGATTATAAGAAACGTCTTTGCCGTCTTAATTATTGTATGTATCAATTGCAATCGCTTAAGGTATTGGTACATAATTTACAACAATTAAGATGTAATATATATTTTTTTAGGTCTCCGATTGCTTATTGCTAAACTAGTAATAAGTGAAATCGGGATAGGAAAACCCAGTGAAATATAAGAAAGAAGAACGTTCTTAAAAGTGATCGCCTCTCTCATAGAAATATTGTAAAGTTAAGAGGAAAAAAATAACGTTCAAAGACTTTGTCTTACTTTCAATAAGAAGCATTAGGTTCGTACATATGTACGGAAAAAATGTTTTATTTGTATCTGCATTAGTTATGAGACTTATTCAAACTGTAGTATCTATAAAAGATTTCGTAATAAATAACTCTCCGGGTTTTCCGGCATGTAAACTAAAAAAAATATTTTGATCTCACAAGACGCAAGCGCAAGTTTTCATTTTGAAACTGAGATGTGCTGGGGCCCTTTGGCACACAAAAAAGCCCCTTAATTAAAAAGAAGAATATGTCGTCATTTAGCGAACTTCAACTGTCCTTCAGAGGTTGAATTGTTTTTCAAGTCTGTAATCTGTTTACGTCATTAGGAATGGATGTTTTTTTCTTTCGACATTTTAAAATTAATACTTTCAAATTCTGAACTGTTTTTTCAAGATATCAAGCAAACTTTTAAATAATAGTTTTGTTGCCATATTTTTTTTTTTGGAATGTGTATTGCTGTTGGCTCTACTGGCCTTGACTGCATCACCGAGCCGAGGGGCCGAGTACAGAAACCCAGCTGTGTAAAAGGGATAGCCCTCACGGGATCTCAAATTTGATTCCGTCCGTTCGGTTAGGATATTTAAATACAAACATCAATACATGTATCAAATTAACAATCTAACAGTGTTCAAAACACGTGTAGTGACAAATCACTGTTTACGATTATTAATTACACAGACAATTGCATCTCAACAACGGATATGCGAACATAATATATAATTACATTAATATGATAAACATGTAGCAATGCTATCTGATAAACTCAACAAGCCAAGGACACTTCTTATAGATTTATTTTATTGACTCCACTTTAATAATTTGACACCGTTGTGGCGTTGTGGGTAGCGAGTCTGCCTTAAGCCTCGACGGTTGCGGGTTCGATTCCCGCTCGGAGCAGATGTTTGTATTAATCGTACAGGCATGTTTTCCGGTCTGGTTGTGTTTGTCCTTGTCATTGTGAATGTTTCCGGACCCCGACACAGGATATAATTATCCTAATGGAGGCCGTTGAGTGTGTAGCGTTTAATTTATCACAGTTTTGCGACTGCAGAATATAAAATATTTAACTTCGTTAGTTTGACGTCGTATTCTTACTGACCGACGTCAAACTTTGGTTCGATGTATGCCAGTCTTATTTTTTTAACAAATAAATATTTTCTTCCGAAGTTGATGCGACTTAAAATAAAGAATTTTCAGTTAAGTGCGTTGTGGACCACGCATAGTCGAAACTAATAGGTTCCGTAGCTTGATGATGAAGAATTTTAAGGACTTTAAAAATAATAAGGAATTAAAATCGACCGCAAAATTAAGTTGGTAGTTTCATAGTAATTATTAAAAGTAATATATCTCTGAAATTTTAAAAACTATCTTCTTCAAAACAAATGTGGTTGAAAGTTCATTTGATGTCCTGCGACCTCAAATTTTTCCCGAATTTTGAATTCTGTAGTTCAAAATGTACACACATTTTATGACTTTAGGAGCTAATATGTCACAAACAACAGTTCAGCAGTTATACTGAAAATATGCGTGTACATACATTTCGGCGGGTAGGTGGTCACTAGATGAACTGAAAAATTAAAAAGAGTTAGTAGCAGCCACTACCTTGACGACGTCTAATGTAGTGTACAGATATGGTAGGTGTATTATGTATTTTTGTGTAAATTGACACTAAATAATTATGACAAAGTAATATTTGTTAGTTATATTTGTACTCACATCATGAATCCTGTGCAACAAGTTACTAGGTCTGTAGTCACCGTGTGCAACAACTGGTCTACGTATGGGCTTGTAATACTTGGCGAATTCATTTTCTTTATTCAGCACTTCTACAAATTTCTGGATCCTATCTTTATTCTCGGGCTTAGTCACTCCCACAACATTATTTATAACGTTTTTTATATAATCTCCGATGAAATCCATATTACTTTCAAATTTAAGACCTTCAGTCTTTTTAAATTCATCTGGATCTTCTACTGACCAAGCAATTGACAATGCGTGAAATTTGGCTAAATTTCTAATACTTTTATAAGCGTAATTCCAATCAATAGACTTGAATCTATCAAATGCTTTGTACCCTATTGACGTCATGTCTTCTAAAACTAACGCTTCCTTATAACATTCATCATTGCTTGCATAGAATTTTGGTGTGACGAATCTATGTTCAGCGGGGACCATATGCTTTTCTTCTATATTTTCGTATATATTTCGTAATTTATTGTAAAAGAAACTTTCGATTTCGAATATTCTGAACGGGGCTATAGATCTTAGCTTTTCTCCCGCCGCTGCTACTTTTACGAATAGTCTTAAGTCATCTTTCCCTTCTGCGGTGAGTGTGGCGAGGTATAAATAGCTGGTGTAATTTGCACCACCACTGGATATTGACTTGATCGATATGTTGCAATCATCATATTGCTGTTCTTGAGCAACCCTCTTGAGAATCTTGTTTAGGTTATCGCTAGCTTCACCCATTGTTCATTTCTGTAAAACATGCATTTAGTTCAGTGCATTTTGTTTTAATAAATCTGTAAATTGTATTGTTATTCTATCTATAACAAGATTCTATTTTGTAAGTGGCTCTAAAATTATAAAATCTATTTAAGTAGTAAAACACTAAAGTTTTTGGTAAAAATTCTTAAGCGTCTCCATCCTTTTAGTATACAATTGTCCATTAAATTACAAATAAATAAAATTCTATAATTTATATTAATATGGCATTATATATTAAAGCTACTAAACAAATTGATTTTAATGTCTCTTACATTATGGAGTTTCTTTTCGATTTTCTCATTGAGATTCACGTTCCAAAACGCTTAAGTTCTTCAAAGACAATAAAATAAATAATTTCTTGAAATTCTTGTAAAACCTACTTGAATATAGATTATTTTTATTTTATTGCACTTCCTTGCTGTTACACAGCTTACGGACTATAAACGAATACGACATATGTATATCAGACCAGTTCAATAATCAACCAATAAACCGATTACTTTTTCTGAATGTGTATTGCTGCTAGCTCTACTGGCCTTGACAGTGTCACCGGGCCACGGCTTCCATAGACTCAACTGACGGTGCGAGCGTGTTACAACGTGCGAAGTAACGGACCTCGTCTTTACTGGATAAGGCGGTGATTGTAAATTATAATTATATTTAATGTTGTAAGTACTTGGGTCGCTGGTACTTGATTTTTGTGTTAACGTACAATTGTAACATAATAATACATATTCTGATCGTTTTGGTATGTATTTAGGTTGTTAAAAATAAATTGGTCGTTGACCTCACATTGAGACCTTGTAGTTTAATTTTTAATGAATGTTGCCTTTTCAAATTTGCTTGTAATTCAATATTTATTTTTGTTGTTAATTTTTTGCCCTTATAAATGTCTGGTCTAGTTCTAATCTACTTATATTTGTATTGTTTGTATTATAAAGTAAAATTATAAAGTAGTTATTATTTCAAAACAGATTTCAATATTAATATATATAGATATATATTAATTTATCGAAATACATCTATATAAATACGCTTTAACCTATTTTAGATTTAAAATTTTTTATTGGATATGGATAAAAAAAAGTTTCTTGACTAAAATCGAATGTGGTCATAGCATTTTTACAAGATATAGCAATGAAAGGAGCAGTCATGTGTTATGTTATAAGTCAGTGGTTCCCAACCTTTTATTGACCAAGCGCCACTGTGACTTTTTTAGCAGTAACCTCTTTGATTTTTTTTGTTAGCACAGCGCCATGAACAAGATATTTCTTTTATGTTTCTTACTTCGAAACTCATTTCGACATTTATGACCCGATTTGGAAAATTTTTCGTACTAGCTTTGATCAACATCGGCTCTTGTTTCGGAATATCTGGAAAGTACCTATTTGATTAGTCAATCAATTGTTAATGACTTTCTCATATGTTTGCCTTACTTGCGTCGTACTTTTAGTCGTCCCCAAGTGCAAGTTTTCGCGGACTATATTTTCTGGTCCATTGTCCACAGGATGGGAACCACTGGTATAAGTGGATAATCTTGTTTCAAATCATCTGAATGGCCTTGGTTACAATAAAATAATAACGGACGTGAGGTCGCGGTCAAAATGACATAATAAGTTTGTTTACTATAAAAGTAAATCTTGTTCTATAGATAAACGTGTAAAAACACTAGTTGTTTCTTTAAAATGTGTAGATCCTAATGTTAGGATAGATAAATAATTTAATTTTCCGCGAGTCTTAATTTTTGATGTATAAAAATGTCTATTTTTGTCTGAAGCTTCGTTTTTTAGGTCTCGTTCAGGGTTGAGATCTTCGAAACTTAGGCCTCTAATATTAGTATTATAAGTATAGAATTTAAATATGAACAAAAAATGCACCAAAACATAATATAAAATACAGTAAACGCAAACAATTTATTAAAATTTAATTACATGGCAATAAGACTAAAATTTTTAATAAAAGTTGATGACATAAAAGAAAATAACTTACGTTTCGTTTTAGATAAAGTATTTTTATACGAGCGACTGCACACAGCATCAAATAGATTTGAACTGACTCTATCGTTGAAGGATGATTATCTTTGTGATGTAAGTTCATATATACATTGCATTTAAGAGTACGCAACTCACTTATATTAAATATACTCTATTTAAAAGCCATTTTAGGATCTATCATTTTATATCATTTTTCCCTATCTTTACAAGGCTTTGATTTTTGAACTGTTATAACCCGCTGAAATTTTCATAGTAAAGGATTATATAGTATACTATAGATTTTTTTTATTATGTCTGACATCCTAACGAATTACAATAGCAATTACACGAAATAACATATAAGTAGTAGGTAACCAAATTTTTACATGGAAAATGATAAAGAGGTTTGTAAATGACATTATAACACAATTTGATAAAATTCATTAAAAATGTGTGACTTTTGAATGTCTGGCCGTCCGTATTTCAGTCATTTTACTCTGACACTATTGACTCTATTTATACGAAATTTAGTAAATAGGTATATTCTATGAAACACTATAGAAATTTGTAGTGAAATAATAAAATTTGTAATAAGAGTTGTGGGTTTTAAGAAATAATAAGGAGGTTTAATTAAAGTCATCAAAATTGTGTCCTCCTCTAACTTTTTAACTATGGGATTTAAAATTATAATTATTAATATAAGGTAATTATTTTGAAGGTGAATTATGACATATTTTTAGAGATATATTTTTCTTTTTCTTTTATTTATAATTTTATTTGTTGAAGCTTACAGCTTAGGCGGACATAACGGACTGTATATTTGACGATTCAAAAGTGCTTAAAAGCCTATTTAAATATAGAATATTTTGAGTAAGTGAGGGAAGCAATCTGTGGACACTGAGGGCTTTGTCTTAGTACAACATAGGAAAAATTTAATTTCAAGCCAATACGGTACAATTTCGTTTATAATTCAAAATTTCATTGATATAAAGCAAGAAACTTCGTAAATAATTCAAAAAATTTGAATTTGGAACGTTAGTACATAATCAATAGATACATTTTATATGGAACTTTAACTTTATAGAATAATCACCTTAATTTTTTTTGAGCTAAAGACGAAAAACCTTTGCATATATAAGAATTATGTATAAAGGTTATATATTATTTTTTGAAAATTGAACGTTAATCTTTATAGCGTATTATTTGAAGATCATTTATTAAGGTATTTGCTATAATATTTCTTGTTAGTCTTGGGGAGTGTTAGGTTTTATTTTCGTTTTGGAATTTCTTGATTCGGTCGCCTCGCTCAAAGCCCGCGATAAAAGCTATGCAATTGCTTAATAATTACTTTTCTTCCTAGCATTATTCTCGGTATTAAATCTTTCAATAATTGTGTATGAAGGCTCAATAGCTCAGTGGTAGAAGGGCAGAGTTCTCTCAGTTATCGCGAGAATTGCAGGTGTGGTAAAGCTTTTATCAAATCTAGTTAATTTAGATAGTAGTCAAGATTAAAAATATCAATGTAAAAACTCCTTCCATTTACATTAAGATTTACATGTTATATAAAAAGTAACATTAGTTACTTTTGTGTGTGTGGACACCGTTGTGGCGTTGTGGCTAGCGTGTCTGCCTTTAGTCTCGACGGTTGCCGGTTCGATTCCCGCTCGGGCAGATGTTTGTTAAATTTCTGTCTCGGTCTGGGCGTTTGTCTGTGGGTCTCCCCACCGTGCCTCGGAGAGCACGTTAAGCTGTCGGTCCCGGTTGTTATCCCATAACATCTGATAATAACCGTTAACTCTTGATAAGTAAATTGCTCTTATCCAATGAGTTACTGATTCGCCCTTAGGGTTGCGGAGGTCAGATGGCAATTGCTCTGTGTAAAAACTAGTAACCTGTCAAATTCGGATAAGAGTAATAAGCAGACCCTGGGTAAAATAAAATACCGGGAATAATGCTAGGATGAAGAAGAACAAAAAGTAACATTAGTAGCTGATACTCCCACGATTGATGATTTGAGAGCTTGATAGTCCATATTTGGAGTCTGCAGTTTTGTTTTGTTGACGTTAGTGTATAATGTATGAAACATGAATTAATCAAAGGTTTGGTTGTGGAAGATCGATCAATCATCTCCCATCCTCTATTTTCTTCCCTTCCTTTTTGCTTTACCCATCCTTTCCCTTTTAAGTTGCGGAGACTTTTTACCATCAGGCGATCCGTATGCTTGTTTGCCAATGCTATGTTAGGTAGGGATAGTATTGGCAAATTAGGTGGAGATTCGCATTAGAGCAGGCTCTAGTCTACTTCTGAGGTCTTTGGTATGTGCAGGAGATGGCGGAACAGGACTGGGGTTAACCGATCCTGCTCAGGACACTTGTCGCTACACTGAGCGGGTTAGACCGAATCAAAAGGGAAAATATTATAATATAAATATTACTTTAATGTTAGTAAAGGCGAGGTGATATTCCGCTTTGAATATCCTGCTTCTACGGAACCCATATTAAATGTACTATATGTCACTCTCACAACTGAGACGAATCTAATGATACTTATACATTTGTTGAAATTCGTCAAACGGTTTACGCTGTAGAGCGTCACAAAGAAATAGTCATACATACCATCCTTCGGCAATCGGGTAAAAACTAGAAAGTATGTTATGAGATAACACGACATAACAATGGACTGGCTCCGATAGACCTTGATTATAATTTTCAATAAGCGAATGTTTGAATTATTACGTCAATATCTTAGCTTTGTAATGTTAAATAATAAATTTAAACAGTGTGTTTTTGCAGGTCTTGTTCGGAGTATAATATGTTCACCGGTTTCTCCGACAACTGTTATTGTTAACCAATGTTGAAGATTCTTTAAATTTTATTATTAATTCTAATTTAATAGGGTATACTTTCGATATATTTCCATTGCTATCAGCTTAGGATCTGATGATATGGTCGAGTAATCAAGGGAGCTCTATATCAATGCTATATGTACACTTATTGATTCTATTACTCTCGGAAAGCGCCATTTACTAGAACTGCTCAATACCAATAAGTATTTCCCGGGTTACGATTCAAATAGGGACTAAATGGTTATTTTATTTATTTAAGCCTTCTATAACAACATAATATAAACATTTTTTTTTTTGTACAATTTAACAAATTGACATAAAAAAGCATGACAAAAAAACAATAATGTCTAGTTACTTACTAAGAAAAACTATTTTGCTTATTTTCTAGTTTGTGTAGGATAGAAAAGTATTTATATATTGTCTAAAAATTATAAGCTTTATTTTTCTAATTATAGAATCAGTGTTAGTATATAATATCGTAAATAATATAATATCGTAAACTATTTAGATGTATGTATTTTATATTAAATCTTAACTTTATACTAATTTAATTATATTTAAAAAACTACATTTTAACTTTATACTTATTTAATAAATTTATAAAACTGTAATTATTTTATCTTATATCTATCTTATCTTATATATGTTATAGATCATCCCATTGCTGGGCAAAGGCCTGCCCCCTTATTTTCCATGCGGTTTTGTCTCTGGCCAGTCTAGTCCATAGAACTCCAAGCCCTTGGAATTGTTCCATATCTGAGCGCCATCGCAGGCGCGGTCTTCCGCGGCTTCGCAGTGCGTAACGTGGACACCACACTGTACATTCTCTCGCCCATTTGTCCTGTCTGTCTCTTATTATATGTCCTGCCTAATTACATTTTAATTTCATGCAATGTTTATGTTTATGACTAAATGGTTACTGTACTAAATTATTCGTAAGTTAAAAGTATGAAATATTTGAAGACCGCAAAAAGTACAGTATGCGTACGTCACTATTTAACTTCTTTTGTTTAAACAATACGCGTGCCTTATGAGTCTGTTTCTCAAAACTGGCTCAGTTTAAAATTTATTGATGGAATGTGCACAAGTTCACAGCTGTACTTAAATTGATGGTGTAAGTTATATTCCTTTATAATATACTTAAACCACGCCTGTGGTTAACAAACTAAGCTTAGGATACCCTGGAGCCTTTATGAATTTCATCCAAGTAGGTTAACATTATGAACAACTTATTGTAACCAACAATCCTTGTAATCCCTTTACTAGATATCTCATTAAATAGCATAGCACTATAATTACTACGTCGGATTTCAACGATTTGTCTTTTTTTTATATAACAATAATTTTGTGTAGTGTAAAATATTGAAGTAACCATTATTGTGACGGTCCATTGGAATGATATATTTTTCAAATATTGTCTTTCTAATTCAACGTATTAAATGGGTTCTATACATCGTCATGTGCCAACATACTATATATTTAAAATTAATACAAAAAAATATCGAATTCAAAACCAAAAGGCAAATAAAATAGGCATTGAATTGCTTATAAAAGGATTTTTTTATATTATTATTTTTTATTTATCATTTATTTCTTAAAAGGTTTTGAATGAAATTGTGACTGGCCTTTTCTGTTTTAGAAAAAAAACCTTTCTAACAAATTTTTAACTAATAATTGAAACAATTACATATATTGAAAATAATTACATATATTGACAATGTTGTGGCGTTGTGGGTAGCGTGTCTACCTTAAGTCTCGACGGTTGCGGGTTCGATTCCGCTCGGGCAGATGTTTGTTAAAATTTCTGTCTCGGTCTGGGCGTTTGCCTGTGGGTCTCCCCACCGTGCCTCGGAGAGCACGTTAAGCTGTCGGTCCCGGTTGTTATCACATAACATCTGATAATAATCGTTAACTCTTGATAAGTCAATTGCTCTTATCCAATGAGTTGCTGGTTCGCCCTTAGGGTTGCGGAGGTCAGATGGAAATCGCTCTGTGTAAAAATTAGTAACCTGTCAAATCCGGATAAGAGTAACTAGAAAGTAATTGTAAGTTTTTTATTTAATATAATGTACTGCAACTATGACACTTTATTGTAAAATTAAAATCTGTCAAAAATTCCGTAGAACAAGCTTCATCTGTAATACTTTTTCTGATATGATGATATGATCTTTGCACAGATACGTCCTTTGTACAAATACTCTGTCTAAATGGATGCAACTAACGATACCTTGAATAAGATCCTCAAAAACGTTGCGAAGGAACAGCAATATGATGAGTGCGAGAGGTCAATCCAGGCAATATCCAGTGGTGGTGCGAATTACAGTAGCTACCTTTACTCCGTGACATTATCCGCGCCAGGGCGGAATGATTTGAAACTCTTTGTAAAAATTGCAGCATTGGGACAAAAGATGAGGAACTCAATACCGTATGATGTATATAAAACCGAAAGTTTCTTTTATAATAAACTGCGCAAAATATACGAAAACATTGAAGAAAATCATATGGTCCCCGTTGAACATAGATTGGTCATTCCAAAATTTTACGCATGCAATGATGAATATTGCAAGGAAGCATTAGTTTTAGAAGACATGACATCAAAAGGATATCAATCTTTTAATAGATTAAATAGTATCAATTGGAATTACGCTTATAAAAGTGTTAAAAACTTGGCCATATTTCATGCATTATCCATTGCCTGGTCAGTAGAAGATCCGGAAGAATTTAAAAAGACTGAGAGTTTTATTTGCAATATTAAGATGGCTAAAATGATTGATATTATCAAAAGCAGTATCTTTAATTCTGTGGAAGTTGTAAAGCCCGATAATAAAGAAAGAGTCATTAGATTCCTGAGTGAAGCAACTAAAAGGAATAGATATGCGAACTACTATAAACCCATAAGAAGACCTGTTTTAGCCCATGGTGACTACAAACCTAATAATTTGCTACACAAGATTTATGATGTAAGTATATTATAATTAAGTTAATTTATATTCCTGTTTTAGTATTGAATATGATTTCGCTTAGCAATATTTTGACTTTTGTAAAACGCCTCAAAATTTTTGAATAAACATATTCTATATAAGGAAGCGTGGAAGTACATAAGGTAATGACATTGAATTCGATTATTCTTGTTCGTCACGTAAAAACTTCACCGCGGCTGTTATCATATAAATATTACTCTAAAATATTAGGCATCGTAATGGTACATTATTTTTTACTCTACGTTGAATCATAAAGTTAAGCTGACTTACGGCCGGCTTCTCGTGCGTGATCAAATTCATGTTAACTTAACACATCAGCACAGAACGCTCATTGGTTGAATACAGCCGATGATCAATAGGCAACCAATGAGCGTTCTGTATTTGGTATGTTAGGTTGAGATGAATTTGATCAGCGTACAAGAAAACCGGGGTTAGATGCCAATAAGTAAGTACTAATTGGTTATTATTTAATTATATGTACGTTTTCAGAACGGGGAATTTGATGTGATATCCGTGGACTACCAGCTGTTACAAATAAGCAACCCAATGATAGACTTATTGTATTTTATATATCTGGGTTCTGATAAGACCTTCAGGAAGCACTACATGCAGCAGACGATAGAACAATACTACACGGAGCTGTGCGCAGCTCTCAAGAGACTCAATCTGAACCCTAATGACATGTATCCGAGAGAGGACTTTAACTATGAGTTAGAACAGGTATTTTATGGCGATAAACATTAATTGTATATTTAACAAAAATAAAAAAAAATAACCCGATTTGGGAAATTATATTTTTAATTACCCAACTCATAATATTATTCATTCAAATAATCCGTACAAATTTATCTTTTCTACTTATGTTAATGCAGTGTCTGACGACGTTGTGGCGCAGCGGTAGCGAACCTGCCTTAAACGCCACAGGTCGCGGGTTCGATTCCCGCTCGGAGCATATGTTTGTATTGACCATGCAAGCATATTTTCCGGTCTGGGTGTATTTGTCCTTGTCATTGTGACTGTTTCCGGACCCCGACACAGGATATTACTATCCTAATGGGGCCGTTGAGTGTGCACTGTTTATTTATTATTTATTAGTGTCTGTCACTATTCCTGTATTACAAATTCATATACTAGAGAATATAAAGGATATTGCTGACAATATACTGGGACGCAACCGTCAGTAGGACTAGGCAGTCATACTGACGGTTAGTTAACACATAATGCTGAGATGTTATAATCACAAGTTTATAAATAGCCCGAATAGCTCTTTTTAAAGAATAAAAACTCTTAGTCTGTAGCATTGCCACAAAGTAAAAGGCTATAAGACACGATATTGGGAAGTAATTTTTAAATTATTATTGGTATCGGTCCTATTAATCTTTTTTTATGATCGCTTGCGATACTTCAACTATCTCGTGTGTATTGTTAACCTAAAGAGGGTATAGAAAAAAAAGGAGGGGAGAGGGTATAGAAGAAAAAGACAAAGGGGGTAAGAGATTGGGCTTTGGGCGCAGTCACTCATCGCATTACACGCAAACTGTTGCGTGTAATGCGATGATATTGATGCGCCTACTGATATTGATACTTTACGTCGATTGTCTGTGAGAGGGTCGTGTTCCACCGGTCGAGCCAGTCCACTTGTGCTGGGAGGAACACGGCTCTACTGTCATGGTTGTTTTGTAGTAATCTTCTTTATTTTATTTTTATCGTTAGTTGCAGCCCTTTGGTCTCATAATAAGTATGTTCTGGCTCCACGTCACAACTGCGAAAGATGATGATGTCCTTGATGTCAACGAGGACAACGATTTGGATAGTTTCGCTGCTAAGCCGAGTGAACTTTACATAGAAAGGATTAACGATATTATTGACGACTATATTGATATGGGATTGATATAAATAGTGTATTTCTTGAGTAGCAAACTGGACATCGGTATAGAAGCGTGAATCGTATTTTAAATTTTTATTAAATAGATTGAGCTAGTATTTCCATTTCTTATTCAGTAATATTTTATCTGATTCTAAAAAGCATTCACCAATATTAAAAACAGAATATTATAATTATATATCTACAGGTAGGTCTTATAACTAATTATAAAAATTAGAATTTGAATTTGTTATATTATATATTTTAATTTGTTGAATATTTAAATAATAATTTTTGTTATTTGGAGTAACTAAATTTTATTTTATGAACCTCTTTCTGTTATACCGCGACGGTGGCAAACAAGCGTACAGCTCCCCTGATGGTAAATGGTCACAGTAACCTACAAATGCTTGCAACCCCAGAGGTATCGTATACGTGCTGCCGACTTATTGTGTTTTATTTTTGAAACGAACTTCGTATTCCCTTAGAATTAATATTGTGTTATTTAAGTTATAATCTGTGTTATATTAAATTTTTTGATATTTTGGGATAAAATAGTTTTCCAAAAATTACTCCTAGTTCCTCTTTCTGAAGCAGCTAAATGGTCAAAGGGAGTATTCGAAAACGATCACATTATGTGTTCTGTTAGGATAAACTTTTGTGATTTGTATTTTTTAAGTAAAACTTCTTTATCGGCATTGGAAAAAAAGTTACCGTCACATTTTTCGGTTACGCGTCACATTTTTCCGTTAAGCGCCATCTTTTTTTTGTCCCTACCACGGTTGATTCGAAGAGTACTTTCTCCAGCGGAGAAGGGATAGTATGTAATCATTCTAATACAATTAATGAACTCCTGTAATAATCTTAGAATGCTGTAATAATCTTAGAAGTATTATTTGTATTCTTGTTAAAGCCTTTTGTTAAACTTTATCTAATTTAACTTTATTTAACCAATTTCTTTAAAGTTGCGTATCATAGATAATTTTTCGAAAAATAAGGTCATAAAGAAGTTTCACTTGTTACGTGTGTACACTAGTACATGCACACACTTTTTTTCTGGTGTATGTTGTGTTGATTCTATGGATTGACATACTCATTTTAGACTGAAACTCAGACTCCTCAAATAAAGAAAAAAATTACGGGTCAAATGGGTGGTGGACCACGCACAGTGAAAACTAAAGACACAGCTTGATGATGAAAAATCTTTCAAAATTTAATTATTAAAAACTTAAAATCGAACAAAAATGGGGGCTATTTCTCAATAATTATTAAAAAATAATATATGTGTATGTAATAATAAATGTAATGTAAAAGTTTTTGTGTTTGGATTTTTCTATAGTCCTTAATTAATTATAGATGGGTCTTATTTACTTTCAAATGATTAATTTTTCTCTGGAGCCAATTCTAAGGTCTGCGGACGAAGTCGCGGGCAGATGCTAGTCTGAAACTATGCATACCAGACATTTTGGTGTGTAACATACCACAAGATTTCTTAATTGTCATCAAATTAAAATTATTTTAGGCCCCGAAAAACCCCTAAACATTTTCCCCATTCGGTTTAATTTACCCCTAAATTTAGAGGAACCCCTCAGTTCGCAGTACTAACGGCGCTTCCCCCTAGGCGTGTTTCAGCATCCTTAAGCATACATACGCATCCTTCAGCACACTTTGACGGCTGTTTAGTACTGTAACGTGTTATATCGAGTGTTACACTTGTAGCGACATCTACATGGAATACGACGTAACTCGATGATAGACAAGATTGTCACATCCCACATCAAGCTACAACGACACCTACATGGCATACCACGCAACGATAGTGAAGACTAATGATCGACAACCGATTAACCTGGAAGAAGCATGTACAAACTAAGAGACGAAATAAATCTCAAATTCAGAAGACTCTATTGGCTGCTTGGGCGAAACTCCAGGCTTTCTTTGGACAACAAGCTGCTAATCTATAAAGCTATCCTCAAACCAATATGGACATATGGTATCCAGCTCTGGGGTTCGGCTTGTGACTCCAGCATGAGCATCATTCAAAGAAAACAAAACTATATTCTGAAACAAATTTCCAACGCCCTATGGTTTATAAAAAATTCTGAGGTTCACACATACCTGAAGATGTCAACAGTAAAGGATGAAGTCCGAAACCATATTACCAAAGGCTTATAAACCACCCGAATACACTGGCTGGACAACTATTGATTCCAGAAAGCTTGAATAGGCTGAAAAGGCGTCATATTTTAAATACAACCAATTGAAACGACACCTAATAGAGATTTCCCCGATGGGGGATTTTTCCCACTTGTCATAACATCTCTCACCATATCTGCTCATAGTCTTTCGACTGATTGCATGACAAGACCTTGAAAAAAAAAAAAAAATGGGCGACACGATCCTAAATCGCGCTGTGAGAGTTTTCTACGCTTGTAACCTATACAACTTCCCAACGTAAGTTGTTGGGCTTCAGCCCACCAGGCAATATTACCGGCCTGGGCGGAGGATCCTCCCGTTGTGCTGGAGGCATTTCATACCTAGAGGGATTAATCACTGTGGAGGCACCACAATGGTTACTCCCGACGTGTTTCTTGATTCTTCACCTTCCACTTGACAACCAACCGTCTTTTTCTGAAGGGTTCTGATGTTCATATAAGCATTTAATACAAAAAAAATGCGAAATCTGAATCGATGCTAAAATGATAATTGATGCGTACACATCTTCATACAAATAAGCTATTTTCTATATACAGAATACTGATATTTTATGTAATATAGGCTTTTACTGTAATATGATATTTAGAAACGATATCATAAATGGACGCAAATAAGCAATACCATGTTAACCCACACGAATGTCATTTCGAGAAAAACGCATTTGAAAATTTTAATTTATGTTCTTCAGCCGTTTACCAAGACTTTTGCATATATAACTCAGTTTTTTCAATTTTGTGGATTGACATGGTATTGCTTATTTGCGTCCAAATCATAATACGATGTAGTCGTATCTAAAGAGTCGTCGCATACACTAGTTAACAGGGTGTATTTGAGACTGTTTTGACAAAATTGGCTTAGTTCAACATTTATTGATGCAAGTCGTAGGATTTCACAATTGTTTTATAATTTATGTAAGTTATATCTTTCATGTACATATTTTGGAAATAAAATATAGACCTATAACTAAAAAGCAAAAGTTGGCGTTAAATTGCTTATAAAAGATTTTTTTTAATATTCAAATTATTAATTAAGAAAATTATTATTAAAATTAAAAATATTTCATCAAAATCATGACTGGCATTTTTCTATTTGTTTAGAAAAAAAACATTTGTAACAAAATTTCTTATCTAATTATTTAAACAATTTAAAAATATTAAAAAGAAAAACAAATAATCGACGCATTATTTTTCTGTAATACTTTTCTCAAGTGTTCTAAGGACACCATAATTTTTTAAAATAATCTTTATTGGTATAAATAAAAATCATAAATAGGAAAGGTAACACTTCAAGAGATAGGACTTCGTCGCGGGTTCGATACTCGCGGGAAGCGAGTATTAAAGATATAGGCATATTTTTCGGTCTCCGTGTATTTGTCCTTGTGTATTGTATATGTTTCCGGGACACAGGATACAAATATTCTAATGGGTACCGTTGAGTGTGTAACGTTTATAAAAAAAAGTTTGACAACGCCCCTCTGGTGTTGCAGCTGTCCGTGGGCTGCGGTCATCGCCTTCGGTCATCAGGTCATCAGGTGACACTCCTGCTCGTTTGCCCCCTCTTACGTAAAAAATATAAAGTAATTATTATTATATCTCTGTTTGTTACGATGTTATTTAATTCGTATATTTTTACTTTTTAAAATAATATCAGTATCAATTATGTAGCGGAGGTGTTATAATAAAAGATTATTATTGACACGGCCGAGTGCCTGTGGATATTTATGAAGACTGAATTAAAATACATTGCTTTACTAAGTGCACGTGCATCCAATATAAAAATCTATATGTATAACTTAAGAACTGAAAACATTTTATTTTTGAAATTTAAGATTCAAGGTGTATAAGGGAATGTAATTCTGACGAGAATTCAACACTTAATTGCTCAATATTACAGTATTGGAGTTTTACGATACTCGAAATTCATTCGAAACAATATTTTTTATGTTACTAAGTTAACAAGTAAGCATACGGCACACCTGATAATAAGCGGTTGCCGTAGTCTATGAGCGCTTGCAAAACCATTAGAAGGTGCCACTCACGTAACAAAAACGCCAAAAAACTATAAATATAATACACTGCCAGTGTAACACGCTTCCTAAATTGAAAATCTGCCAAAAATTCAGAACAATAAGTAATCTTATTTTTAATACTTTTTCTGATATGATCTTTGCACAGATACGTCTAAATGGAGGCAACTAACGATAGCTTAAATAAGATCCTTAAAAGGGTTGCGAAGGAACAGCAATATGAAGAGTGTGAAATGTCAATCCAGGCAATATTCAGTGGTGGTGCGAATTACAGTAGCTACCTTTACTCCGCGACACTTTCCGCGCCAGGGAGAAATGATTTGAAACTTTTTGTAAAAATTGCAGCATTGGGAGAAAAGATAAGGAATTCAATATCGCATAATGTATTCAAAACCGAAAGTTTCTTCTACAATAAACTGTGCAAAATATACGAAAACATAGAAGAAATGCATATGGTTCCCGTTGAACATAGATTGGTCATTCCAAAATTTTACGCATGCAATGATGAATATTGCAAAGAAGCATTAGTTTTGGAAGACATGACATCTATAGGATATCAATCTTTTAATAGATTAAGTACCATCGATTGGAATTATGCTTATAAAAGTGTTAAAAACTTGGCCATATTTCATGCATTATCCATTGCCTGGTCAGTAGAAGATCCAAAGGGTTTTAAAAAGGTCGAAGAGCTTGAATGCAATATTAGAATGTCTAAAATGCTTGATATTATGAAAAGCATTATCTTTAATTCTGTTGAATTTGTAAAGCCTGATTATAAAGAAAGGGTCGTTAGATTCCTGAATGAAGCAACCAAAGGAAATGGAATTATGAACTATTATAATCCAATAAGAAGACCTGTTGTAGCTCATCGTGACTACAGACCCAATAACTTGCTACACAAGATTCATGATGTGAGTTAAATTCCTATATTAGTATTGAATATGATTTGAGCATATTTTTTCATTTTGTCTCTCTTGTTGCTCTCTTGCATCGCGGCACTCTTCGTGGTAGTATTGGTTGGTTCATTGTCACACTTGTTGTTGGACACTGTCAGAGATATAATTTAGTTTTCTTTTTGTTTAAATGTACTAATTGATGTCAATTTTTGTTTTGTAAAATAAATTGAGTTCGATTAGTGAAATCGATTTTTAAGATCACTTCTGGTCTATTTTCAAGAATATGCAAATGGCGGTAAATATTATTTTATACCCTGCGTGGCATAATAAAGTTAAGTTGGCTTAACCCCCAACGGTAAATAGTAAGTACAAATTGGTTTTATTTAAATATATATACGTTTTCAGAACGGAGATGTTGATGTGATATCCGTGGACTACCAGCTTTTAAAAATAAGCAACCCAATGATAGACTTGTTGTTTTTCATATACATTGGTTCTGATAAGACCTTCAGGAAGCACTACATGAAGCAGACAATAGAACAATACTACACGGAGCTGTGCGCAGCTCTCAGGAGACTTAATCTGAACCCTAATGAAATGTACCCGAGAGAGGACTTTAATTATGAGTTAGAACAGGTATTGTATGGCGATAGACATTAATGGTATATTTAACCAAAATAAAAAAGAAGAGCCCTCAATTTCGGAATACATATTTTTAATTACTGAACTCAAAATATTCTTTCCTCTAAAAATATGCCTTACAAATTTATCTATTCTACTTGTGTTAATGCAATGTCTGTCACTATTCCTGTAAAACAATAATAATATGTTATAGGATATAAAGGTTATTGGTAAGAATATACTGAGATGAAACCTGCCTAGTCCTACTGGCGGTTAGTAAACACATCCTGAAGAGAGTTTCTAGCCACAAGCTTATTAATATCCCGAACAGCAGCAGGGTAGTGAAAAAAGGAAGGGAACAGAGGGGTGAGAGATTGAGCCTCCGGCGCTGTCACTTATGGCACGATACGCAATAGTACTAATACTGTTACTTTACGCCGATTGTCTTCCTCCGGTCGAGCCAGCCCATTTGCTGGTAGGAACATGGCTCTGCTGTCGAATGTATGACTATTGTACGTTGATTGTGCACTACGATCTAATCTTCTTTATTTTATTTCTATCACTAGATGCAGCCCTTTGGTCTCATTTTAAGTTTGTTCTGGATGCCCGTCACAACTGCTGATGATGATGCTGCCCTTGAGGTCAACGAAGACAATGATTTGGATAGTTTCGCTACTAAGCCGAGTGAACTTTGCAAAGAAAGGATTAACGATATTATTGACGACTATATTGATATGGGATTGCTATGATTAGTATTTGTTTTAAGTAGGAATATGGACATCGGTACAGCGTAAAACACATATTTTGTTTTACCTTATAATTATTGTCATAAATATGTAAAAACTAAATTTGCACCTTCTTTTGTGTGCAAGCGCGGTCAGATTTAATATTACTTTTCGGGTTTCGATGTCAAAAAACTTACTTTGTATTTAGAATAATTGTTAATTTCTTATAAATAAACTTGTTTAATATAATTTTTAGCTGTTTTCAATTTCTTATTTTTGCGTTCGTAGTTCGACCTTTTAGTTTGTTACTTCGTGTTTTTGTTACCATAATTATTGTAATAAATATTTTAAAACGGAATCCTTCGTCTGCTTTGGGGTGCAAGCCAAACATATTGCATCTTATGATCCTTTTTGTCCTTATATTTAAAAATTAACTTGAATGTTTTTTGCATTTCATATACAGTAACATTTATTGATTTATTTAAAAATGTACATCACAAATATTAGACAAAAAAAAAGATAAAAAATTGTAGATAAAAACAAACAGAAACTTTTAGATCCGATATGATTGACAATTATAAATGTACACGAAGTTTCCAAGCACTTCATCGTCGAACTATTATATACAAATATGCTATAACTATTATATACACCACGATACAAATGAGAAATGGAATCTATTTAACAAACCAATTGCTGTTCGTTAGCCTCGCCAAAACTGAAGATCGGCTGGAGTAATTTGGCTAATTTTGGTTTTGAATTATTTATGGAAGCCCAGGGAAGGTGTAAATATGATAAAAAAGGTTCGGAATATAGGTTTAAGAACTTTATTCTCATTAAGACATACAGTCACTTACATGAGATATTTATGAACTAAAATAAACAAAAAACAATATTAGCCCGGTGCGGGTAGTAACAGAAAGATTATCAATTAATTCTACAATGTAAAGGCGCGAGTTCTCTAAGTTGTAATATAATGTTAGGCGATGGTCCAAGTTAAAGCGATAATATTCTTGTTGAATATAGTAATAACAACAATTTAAATTTCCCTTAAAAGCTGTTTCTGTGGTTTTGATGTTGAATATTTGATGTTCGTCCCGTCGTTAACAAATCAATTAAATTTTAAAGTCCTACAGAAGTCAAATATACTCAAAAACACTCAAAAAATTCTCATTATTTCCTATGGAAATCGTTTATTTTTAGTCGCATATCGTAAAAGTTTTTTTTATTAATTAGTTCAGTACTCAAAATTAGCAAGTGGCTAATTGTGTGAACGTCGTCACAGCGGCAAGCGGCAGCACTTACTATTACAACAGCGGCTCTCAAAGATACCGTGTACATTTTCCATTTCTCAATCTTTTATTTTCCTCCACTCGGAATACAACAGACATAAAGCGGGTGACGCTGCTACATAACCAAGCTGGCAAGAAATTGACATTAGATGTTTGTCAAATAAATACACCGATTTTATTAAAAAAAAGTTTGTGTGTATTTATGTATACGCGTTAGAAGTTATACTTCTTTGGCGTAACAAGTTAAAAATCTTTTCAAAAATTTTATCTTTCGCCTTATTCTACGTTTGTAGAAAAACGACACTAACAATAGAAAAAGGTATTTAATACATTGAAAGTTTTATTATAACGCATTATCTAGTTAAATAAAGTTTATTTAAATATCACAACAAAAATGTTGACTATATCTAACTTCAAGGTGTCGGTTTTTTGTGACGGTGTGCACGCGCATCGTAAAAATTTACTCTCATCATTTTTCTCTAACGCGCCAAAAGAAGTATAACTTCAAAAAGTAATCATAGTATGTCTGTTTTATTATGAAATTATATTTTAGATGACTCAGTCAAATTTCGTTGCTTCTTAACTACTCAATAAATTCGACACCAAGTAAATAAATGACGCAATGGAAAGAACGTTGACAATAATTTGAATAAATTGTATTCGCATAGTACATGCGCAGAAATCGGTACAGATGTTGACATTTTAGTGATGTTCTTATATAGTTTATCTATCGAATTTACATATAATTATAAGTATTAAGGAAATATTATACTCTCAAATATAAAAATAATTTTCCAAATTGATTTATAAAATGGCGGAACTAAACTGACAAAAACTAATTTTAAAGTATTCCCATATCAATATAATCGTTAACAATATCATTGATCCTCTCTTTGTAGAGTTCGCTTGGGCTGACAATAAAGTCGCTTATATCGATGTCCTCATCAACCTTAGGGGCATCTTCCTCTTGCACCGTCACGATAAGCAGCCAGAACATGCTGGTCACTAGACCGAAGGGTAGCATCTGTTGATAATAATAGCCATATCCTGAATTAATTAAAAATTTGTTAAATCTATAAACTAAATAAGTTACAATATGAAGTAATTACGGATGGTAATTATAACATTTAGAAAACTAGCGGGCCCGGTAAAAAAATCTAGGATAGCAGCGCACCCTAACTGAGTCTAATTGTGAACAGAAGTGACACTGGTGAAAAATATTGAATTGCTAGTATCGCTATTAAAAATTAGAGGTTTATATTTTATGAAATTTAAGGTTGTATGTATTTTTTAATGATACATCATAAAATCGATGAATGGGAGCACTCCAACCACCTCTGGAAGGTAGTCTGCTAACTCACATTTGACGCACACTCACATTTATAAGCAAAGCTGACGTACAATCAGATGGAGCTTAAGTATGTTTTTCACTGAATTCTATTTTAAATCACAAATACATAACAAGTCCATCACCTGTTGTATTTCATAATCAAAATCCTCTCTTGGGTACAAATCATCAGGATTCAAATTGAGTCTTCTGAGAGCTGCACACAGTTCCGTGTAGTAATGTTCTATAGTTTGCTTCATGTGATGTTTTCTAAAGGTCTTGTCGGAACCAATGAAAATGAAATACATCAAATCTAAGATCGGGTTGCTCATTTGTATCCTCTGGTAATCTACGGAGATGATGTCTACTTCACCACCCTGCAAGAAACTAAACAATGAGAATCATATCCAGGTCGACAAATTAATTCAAAACTATCACTTTATTTTTATACTTAACTTTTCCATCAATATAATTAATCATCATTAAGGATAAAACAAGAAATTATATAACTCGAAAACTTTTACCGTGTTAAAACATTAAATAAATAAATAAGTGGCTTACGGGTACTGCGATTTATTAGAAATCATCACGCAACGTGTATCTGTGCTCCTAAAGAATTAGATTTTATTGGTGAAAAGCTCATAATCGGTAGACCCAGCATTGCAATCACTAGTTCTAAATGATTTAGATGAATTTAGCAACATAAGCATGATTAGGTGGACACTGGTTGGACAGAAAACTTTAAAAGAGTCAGTAAGAGCTGCTTCAATCTCGCTGTTAGATCTCCTATTCTATCTCCTAAATATACAATGGTAGCGTACAGGTATGGTAGGTGTATTACGTATTTTTGTGCAAAATTACACTACATAATTATGACAAAGGAATATTTGTTAGTTATCTTTGGACTCACGTCATGAATCCTGTGCAACAAGTTGCTAGGTCTGTAGTCACCGTGTGCAACAACTGGTCTACGTATTGGCTTGTAATACTTGGTGAAATCATTTTCTTTATTCAGCACTTCTAAGAATTTTTGCAGCCTGTCTTTATTATCAAGATCTATTACTCCCACAACACTATTTATAGCTTTTTTTATATAATCCCCGTAGGAATACATATTGTTTTCGACTTTAAGCCCTTTAATCTTTTTAAATTCATCTGGATCTTCAACAGACCAAGCAATGGATAATGCGTGAAATTTGGCTAAATTTCTAATACTTGTATAAGCGTAATTCCAATCAAATGACTTAAATCTATCAAATGATCTGTACCCTATCGATATCAAGTCTTCTAAAACTAATACTTCTTTAAAGTATTCATCATTGCTTGCATAGAATGTTGGTGTCACGAATCTATGTTCAGCGGGGACCATATGCTTGTCTTCTATATTTTCGTATATTTTGCACAATTTATTGTAAAAGAAACTTTCATTTTCGAATAGTTTAAACGGATTTATAGATCTCAGCCTCTCTCCCGCCGCTGCTGCTTTTACGAATAGGTTTAAGTCGTCTTTTTCTTCTTTTGTGAGTGTGGCGAGGTATATATAGCTGGTATAATGAGCGCCACCACTGGATATTGGTTTGATTGATATGTTGCAATCTTCATATTGCTGTTCTTTCGCTACCCTCTTGAGAATCTGGTTTAGGTTGTCCCTAGCTTCACCCATTGTTTGTTCTGTAAAACATGTATTTAATTCATTCATTTTCATTATGTTGTAGTAAATCTTTAAATTCTGAAATTTAAATTATCATTATTTAAAGTTATATAATTCTACTTTTAGGTTGTATCCACTTGGGTTATATTAATGCGCGCCCGACGGTTCAAACAGTTGAGTCAACAAATTCAATTTTAAGAAACGTTTAACAAAAGTATTTTCCATTTTGTTTGATAATACTCTCATAAAACTCTTGGAGCACCATGCAATGACTGGATAAAAGTCATCAACTTGAGCGTCTGCAAATATTTGTGAGGCACTACATGGGAGCTCTGTCATAACCTTGGAAGTATTATATAAGAATTTTTA
Source organism: Hestina assimilis (assembly GCA_023373885.1). Classification (NCBI taxonomy): domain Eukaryota; kingdom Metazoa; phylum Arthropoda; class Insecta; order Lepidoptera; family Nymphalidae; genus Hestina; species Hestina assimilis. Next base: position 13,529,525 of record CM041756.1, read on the forward strand.
CTTAAAAAATGGAACTTAATAGTGGAATTTTTTAATTAATTTCTTTTTCTAAAGGATATACAAAATATCGATCATTATATACATTTTAAAAAATCTTAAAATAATATTTAAACAATCGAAACAATATTTCAAAAAGTCTATTCTAAGCAAATTAATGGTTATTTTTTTGCTTTTTAGTATTGAAGTCAATATTAAAATTATCGGTATTGAAAATTAAACTATACTTACATCAATTCTAGAACAGTTGTCAACCACTGGAAGTTTCATTAATAAATTTTAAACTGAGACAATTTTGAGAAACAGTCTCATATTTATAGGTCAAAAGTATTGTTTTAACAAAAGAAGCAAAATAGTGATGTACTGTACTTTTCAACGTCTTTTTTTTTCACTTCCATGCCGAAGAATTAATCAATTACAAATAATTCAAAACGTTTCTTACGCATGGCTTCAGGCTGTCTGTAGATCAGCCTAAGCAATTGCTCAGAACATTCCCCGTTATAGATGCGATAGGAGATGCAGAGTGATCCAATATCTCTAGGCAATGCCAAAGGATCGAGCCGATCGGAAAGGGATCCATCGTCGACAATTCGAGCCACTCTACGTAGGATGCGGTCAACTGGAAAAAGCTGCTAGTGAGGAGCTCGGTTGAATTTTCGCCTTGTACAGTTAAAGACGATGGTCCAACTTGATGAGCATACCAAGTTTTTTAAAGATTTGACGTTTCCTAACTGACAATGGAACTGATCGACGCTCGAAATTTTGACACCAAGTATTCCGATACTAGCTGTGATAGCCAGGGAAGAATTCTCAAAATGAGAAGATACGACAAATGCTGATATTTATATATGCGTGAACTTGTTTCTCTTTGGGGTTGAATTGAACTACGTTGTCCTAATCCGAGGTTGGTTGGTTGGCTAAAATACCTGCAGGAAGTAAGAAAGCTCACAGGAAGGAAGAAGCCCACAGAAAGATGGAATGCCTTGATGTCCAGACCAGTTACTAATTGAGGAGGCCCTAAGGCCATAGTCACCAGCTAAGTGATCACGATGGAAAACGTACTGGCAGTCGCTAAGCAGTGTCAATTTTAGTTTTTCCCTCAGGCTTACTGGCCATTATAATTGTGCACAGGCACGGAACATTGTGAGGGTAGCAAGTGGATCAATTTATGACTCTCCAACGCAACAGAAAAGACATTTTTTTTTAAATAAGTTTGATTAATTCTGACTTCACATTGCAAGAGTTTTGTGGAACGTGAATGACACAGAGAGTTCTTGTGTATTAGTTACTGATTTTATGCCGATGTTTACTCACACATGAAACAATGTAAAATTTTTCCTGTTGGCTTTTAAGTATATGTAATGTTTCCGTGACCCTGACGTAAATATTAATAGGAGTGACAAAATAAATACATACAGGTGGCTGCCGTAAATACACGAATGGGGCCCACATTATTGAATATGTAGTATTTTTACTTTAAGCAACAATTGAAAATAACTTATACTTTGAATTTATTATTTAATAATATAATTTGACGAAATATTGTAAACATTAGCATATTTAAAATTTTTATAATCAAGGTCTGTCAGAGCCAACCTATTGTATTTTTCATTTCGTGTTTTGAGAGTACTATATTTTTGCAATTATTTATTTATACAATGGGTCCATTGATTTTTCGTTTTGATTTCGCCTGGCACATTTATACTGCTCCCAAGTAAATTAATCGTCTCGCCAGTCCTGATCCGCATCCTCCTTCTAGGAAGGAAATCTAATGTGAATCTCCACCTAACTTGCCAATCCTTTCTCCACCTAATATGGCGATGACAAACAAGCATAAAGGTGGCTTGGTGGTATACAGTCACCGCAACCTATGCACGCGCTTGATACTTGAAGCTTCACATGAGCATTGCCACCGGAAGCAGAATCTCCGTCAGCCCGATTAATTTGCTACTTCGTGATTTTGCTATTTTTATTTGTTAGGATAATATTACAGTATGGATATAAAAAGCTCTCAGCCCTTTCACCCTGGGGTTAAATAAAAAGGGTTGTTGTCATGGGTAGGAAACGAGAGGCCCAGCCAAACAACGAAAGACAAACGGCAGAAGGTCAAGTTCTAACTCTCGTGTACGCTTCCAAAGAATAAGCAAAAAGGTTACTGGAAAAAATAATAAATAAGAACTAAAAATAATCAAGTGCCAGTCTATTATACTTTGGTTTCAATTTACAATATGTCTATTTTTACATTTAATAATTTACCTTGAAAACATTCGCAAGACATTTCAAATCTGTAGTACTTATACAGCTAAATACACATTTATTATAATACTTAAATATATAAATGAAAATTAAATATTTTTACTCTATGTAAAACACGTAAAACTTATTTTGTTTAAAGGCAGACTCCACCATGACCACAGGCTCTAAAATAAAACCTATAGCTGAGAAGAACCGGTGAAATATTTTTTTGAATGTAATTATTATTATTTTTAATTTGACAAAATTGTTAACATTTATAAAATAATAATTGTATATTGAACGCTGAAATACCTTTTTTAACTTTGGGAAATGCATTTACGTTCATGTGCGTAGGTAGTGGGAGTGTGGGACTCACCGTTCGCTAATCGAGATATGTACTACCCACTAAAACCCAATGACCCACCTGCGTCATAGTGGGACACCTCAGGTTCGCTTGGCCAATCAACCGCGACGCCCCGAAATGATCATCAAAGCAGAGCACCTCAAGGCACCCTCCTCAGAGACCAACTTTTTAATGAGGTTGTTTCCTTATACGACCAACCGACTCTTATTTTTGTAGAGCCTTTTTTTCTATTGTGTTGTGTAGCTGGAATAGCAGTGTATATGCGATGTAAGTTTTTTGCGAGTCTCTTTCACAAAAGAATGTATGATATTTTCACGGCCAATTTAAAATATGTCTGGAGCGCTATCATCTGCACAGCACTTCCTTAAAATATATATATTTTTTAAATATATGTTAATCTTTCCAGCAGGTAAGAATAGGTGATGTTACAAGCCATGACAGCCCTATCACTTATGGAATTCCTCAAGGTAGCATTTTAGGCCCTACTTTATTTCTTTGCTATATAAATGAGCTCTGTAATCTTAACATAAAAAATTGTAAAATAATATCATACGCCGATGACACCACCCTCACATTTCACGGTAAAACATGGAATGAAGTATTTAAGTTTGCACAAGAAGGTTTTAATACGGCCCATCATTGGATGGCTTTAAATACTCTTACTTTAAATACAAATAAAACTGAATATATAACCTTTTCTATACGTAACACATTCAATAATAGAATTTCACATCAATTAGTAGCTCATTCATGTAATCACGCAGATCACACAAAATGTACCTGTCCCGTTATTAAGAAAACCGATCAAACTAAATACTTGGGAATAATAATTGATAAAAATCTAAATTTTAAAGGGCATTTAAAGCAATTAAATCAAAAAATTAGAAAACTTACCTATATATTCAAAAATATAAGACATATCGCTCACTGGACACTCATTAAGACTGTTTATATATCATTATGCCAATCCTTAATAACATATTGCATATCTGTATGGGGTGGCTCTAGTAAAACGGCAATAATTGAGGTTGAAAGAGCCCAAAGAATGTTACTCAAAGTAGCTCTTTCTAAGCCTCGCTTATTTCCTACTGTAAATTTATACAGGGATGCAAATGTTTTGACCGTCAGAAAACTGTATATATTAAATATGATTTAAAAAAACACTCATTGTTAAATCCTCAAGCAATCACTATAGTTGACTCAAGAAGATCCGACGTCTGTAAAACTCGAACGGTCAAAACTTTTTTTGCACAAAAATTCTTTGATTTTAAAGCAGGAAAATTGTACAATAAATTAAATAAACTACTTTCAATTTCAAATTTACTAAAATTCACATGTAAGAAAAGGATAACGGAATGGCTTTTAAAATTGAACTATTAAGATACAGAAAATATATTAAATTAATTCTTGATACTAAACAATAAACAGTAGCAAAAAAAAAAATTAAAAATATTGTTAAATAGTTGGGATGTGAGTATTTTACACACACACACACATACGCACTATGCGCACACACTGTAATACACATACTTATTACAGACACACACACACACACACACACACACACACACACACACACACGCTCTCACACACACACACGCTCATACACACACACACACCGTCATACTTATACACAGACATGCATTTACACTCGTTTTCACTCAAACTCACACGCCTTACCTTTTCCTTCCTAAGTTCCTAATCATAGAGGGGGAGCCAGGAAGTTCCTAATCATAGAGGGGGAGCCAGGAGACCCTTAGCATAGGGCAACCTTGTTTGGGCTCCTGCCTCCCGCATACCATTGTCGAAAATGTCTGTGGGAGAGAAATAAATTTATTATTATTATTATTTATAATGTAACGAATTTATACAAAAAAATATTATTTGCTATGGAATTATCGTCTGATACTAGAAAATTTGAATATAAAAAATTGGTTCTTGGATACATATTTTAAAATACACGTGTGACCATATCCAGTGGACGCCAGTAGCCGGATGACGAAGAAAATTTATTTATTTATTTATTTGGAAACACAAACAAGGTAACATTAACAAATGTGATTGCTAACAGCTGCGTTAGTCATAGACTGTGTTGCAGTCATTAGCGCCCACCTCCAGGAAGGAGACAACGTTCCAATATTCACAAAAAACAGCCTTATCACTACGTTTTTCTTACTTAATTACTATTATTTATATAAAACTAATGTATTACATGTGTATGTGTGAGAGAGATGTGTGTGTTAGTGTAGTGTATATAAGAGTGAATGTCGAATGTGAGTAAGTGTTTGTGTGAAAGCGTGTGTGGAAGTAGTATAAGTGTGCAAGTCATATGTCAGGGCTATCACGGAAGGAAACCAAATTTGTGAAGTGCATAAAGATACACTTGAGGCGAAGTTTCAATGCTATATCTTTACGCAATCTTCCAACTCATCATAGGTTAGACTATAAAGCCAATCATCTGTAACCTTTCTGCATTCTCTTGAAGGTAATGGGTAAATATTTAAAGTTCTATTAATTCTGTTATATAGTATAGGGCTCATAAAGTGATACTGTCGTCTTACTACCGCAAGTTTTGCTGGCTCAGTCTTACACACTTTATCAAATCTGCGTTTTTGTCGCCTGAAGTTGGGGTCATATACAAGTTCAGAGTGCTTGCGAACTATGGTGTTAAGAATAAATGCATGCCTTACCGTAGGGACTTTGCAAAGGGCATAGAGTTCATGTGTAGGAAAGCGGATAGGCTTGTGTGCCATAACTTTGAGTATTGTTCTCTGTGCCTTTTCCAGTCTCAACAGTAAACATAAAATGGAATTTATAATTATGTGGTATTAGCACAGTTGTATGTTTCGGGACGTTAAAATGTACATAGAGTATTGTTGAGTATTTACAAACAATAATACGTCACTAAATATTCAGCTTACAAGATATTTATTTATTAATGATACGTGTCGCGTGAAGAAAATTATTATAGCATATTGTATGTGTTCTCGTAATAATAATCTTCTTACGAAATTGGATCAGTTCGAAATTTTCTCATCCTATGTGCACTTGTGTGTGTGTGCAGATGCTCACAATTGCTCGTAAATTGATAGAGTAAGTTTAATATTTTATATATAAATAAAATTATACCGTTTCTTAATGTAGTTTAAATTTAATCTTTTCGTGTCGCTAACGAAAAATCAATGTCGCTAAGAGTCAGCCTTTTGTGTTTTGAGTGTAAAATCTATTTTTTAATTTATGAAAAACAAACGTCAAATGTTCTGTAAATATGTATAAGTTGAAGCTTGGGGTATACTTATTATTTGATACCGCCACATTTTGTCATGATTCGGCAGCAATTTACCTACGATGAAAATAAATATTTATAAACTTCATCAACTAAATGAATCATCAACTATCATCAATTCATCACCTAAAAAATAACATCAATTCATCATTTCATCATTTGCAAATAAGCATAAGGTGTGCTTGATGGTAAGCAGTCACCGTAACATTTGAACGCTTCCGAAACATAAATTATCAAATGCAACGCGCCGACCCAAGGAATGGGAGGAATGGAATGAGATAAAAAAAGGAAGGAAAGAGAGGAGATGGGATATTGGGCCTCCAGCGCTCTCACTCATCGCACAAAACGCAACAGTACTTAATGATAATATGTAAGTGTAATATAATACACATCCAGTATCGTCACATTCTTAAATTAGTCTGGGAAGCCGTCAAAAACTCAGTAGTATAATTTCTATTTATTTTTTAATGTCACCAGCACAAGCTTCATATATTTACTTGTCTTTATGCTACTATACAAAACAATACAATGTTTGCACAGATGGATAAAACTAACGATAGCTTAAACAAGATCCTCAAGACGGTGGCAGAAGAACAACAATATGAGAAATATGAAGTTTCAATTCAGGCAATATCCAGTGGTGGTGCTAATTACAGCAGCTATCTTTACCTCGTGACACTCTCGGCACAAGCGAAAAAGGATTTGAAACTCTTTGTAAAAGTTGCAGCATTGATAAAAAACATGAGGGATATAGGACCATTTAAAATATTCGAAATCGAAAGTTTATTTTATAATAAATTGCGCAAAGTATACGAAGACATAGAAGAGAAGCACATGGTTCCCGCTGAACATAGATTCGTCACACCCAAATTTTATGCAAGCAATGATGAATGTTATAAGGAGGCATTAGTTTTAGAAGACTTGACATCGATAGGGTATCAAGCTTTTGATAGATTTAAGACCATAGATTGGAATTACGCCAGTACAGGTGTTAAGCACTTGGCCAAATTTCATGCTTTATCCATAGCCTGGTCAGTAGAAGATCCGGAAGGTTTTAAAAAGACGGAAGGTCTTAAATGCAATATTAAGATGGCGAAAATGTTTGATAATATCAAAAGCATTATTTTTAATTCTGTGGAAGTTGTAAAGGCTGATAATAAAGAAAGGGTCATTAGATTCCTGAATGAAGCAACTAAAGGGAATAAATGTACTAACTATTATAATCCAATAAGAAGACCTGTTGTAGCTCATGGTGACTTCAGGCCCAATAACTTGCTGCATAAGATTAATGATGTAAGTTGATACTAAATCCATACACCGTCCTACTTTTGTCAATTTAGTACTTTCGTATATCTTTACTTTGGCGATATTTAACACGTCGCCAGATTTATGAATAGGAATTCTAGAAAAAGTTGTCTACGCAGATATTTTATTGAAGACCGAAGAAAAGTATCTACACTCTTTTAAAGTATTACTTTACGAGCGTAGGACTGAAAACTTTGGCATACTAAAAGTGTATGTAAAGATAGAGTGCAGTAAGCTAATATCAAAAACATGAAATATAAGAAACCCAAGTCTTGCAACGAAGTTCCACTACAAAAAGTTGTAAGATCTCATGTAAAACCATGACTGAAATTTAGCAATTGTACAACGCTAAAGTATTTTAATTAGTGAAATATGTTGCAGTTGTAGCAAAAATCTTTTAAAAAGTACTGTAATCCCATTTATTAACTAAACTGTTGATCATACATAAACGATTTCAAGGACAATTTTGTATGGTATTTACTATTTAGCGCCCTGAAATGTGGTGACTAAAACTTTTGGCAAGCAAACAGCCTCTTTAAATGTAAGATTTTAAAAGGACATCTTTAGCGTCCATAACATCTAAACTATTAGATTTACGAAAAAAGAAAATTTCATAGTTGCCAGTTTATTTAGAAATTGCTATAGCTAATCATATATTTAAAAATAAAAATGGGATAGAAACATTATATATTCATATTAGACACTCTTTTTTTTCAGAATGGCGAAGTGGATATTATATCCGTGGACTACCAGACATTACAGATAAGCAACCCAATCATAGATTTGCTGTTTTTTATATACGTTGGTTCTGATAAGACCTTCAGGAAGCACTACATGAAGCAGACAATAGAACAATACTACACGGAGCTGTGCGCAGCTCTCAGGAGACTTAATCTGAACCCTGATGACATGTATCCGAGAGAGGACTTTAATTATGAGTTGGAACAGGTATTGTATGCCATTAGACATTTGTATATTGTAGGGACGCAAGCAATAAGGTGACGAGTTGTTTGTTTGACGTACTTATTATAACTGATTAAACATACAATTGTTGGTGGGAGGCATACACACTACACCTCCCATGGTAATTTAAAAAAAAATTTGGACAACAATATTTTTTTTTGACAAAGAGTTTTTTTTTTGATCTTATAAAATACAATACATAATGTTGTTATTAATAATAAAAAAATAATTATAATGGAACTAAAAATACAATACTTATATGTTACAACTTAGCTAATATAGAATAATAAAAATAGTCACATCCTTCTTAATATCGTCATAGTTCTTTTTTTTGTAGTCTTATCCGTGTACATTCGACCATACTTCTATCGAGTCATTATACACTTTTATAACTTTTATATATTCTCTTCTTTCTTTTGAATATTCATTTGTATTCATATTCATATTCCATTTTTAAGGAAACCTCTTAGTCCTTAATTTTATATTTCTCTCATTTGGCTAACAACCATTTCAATAATTCTTTTAATTATTTTCATACTTTGATGTCTATAATGCTCCAATGCTTTCACGTAGACGAACTCGCGTGCAACATGATCAAGATATGGGCAGACATATTAAATATATTTTCTTTTATTTTTTCTTACATATATTATACTTCTTAATTCTCTTTCATAAAAACCTAGCTAAGTCACCTTTCAATAACAAACCATCCTCAAATGTATATCAAAATATTAGTCATTTCCCCAATTTTCGGTTGATCTGCCCGATCATAGCTGGAAAAGCTAAAATGTTTGATAAAATTTATCATATCAGTCACACTACTGTTCTAAAGACCATACATTCATGTTGCCATATCCTTCTTACTATATCTTGCATTACCTCATACTAATCAAAACTTTATCAAATAAACAAAACCATATCCTAAGATCACCATTCAATATAAATCACATTCAGTCATGTTTCTACTGATCCTTATGTAATATAATATCGTTGAGACACATTGTTTAAAAATTCCATTTCCATTTATGTAAATACTAAGAACACAGTAATGAGAAACGATTGCATCAGTGCATTATTACTAATAACATCATATTCGTTGTGATCAGCGAAACTTGATTTCCATGAAAACAAAACCATACATGAGAGTTTATGTTGTTTGATGTCTGTTGTGACATGCAATTATAAGTAAATGTAATATCAGAAAATAGTTAAGAATTATTACAATATTTTGTTATTAAATACATTAAATCATATACGTATAAAATATTACCACCTTGTCGACAGCACAATTTCACAATTAGCACTTTTCACTTCATCTACAATTTCTTCAGCTTTTCATTACTGATTCTTTCTTCTTATATATATATATATTTTTTCATCTGATGACACATTACCTTCTCACGATTAGATTTATCTTGGTATACCGATACCTGTTTTAATATTTCTCCTTTAATTTTTCTCCAACGATCTCAATTTTACTCTTAAAATTCATTTTTTTTATTTCTTCTATGCATTTCTTCTTTTCATAATCACATAATAATTTAAGCAAATATATTTTTTGCGTTAATTTTTTTTTATATTCCATAGATTAAACTGCCACATTTGCATTTCAAAATCTAATTATTATTTATGTCTTCCATGTCCTTGTATTATATTCTCCTGGTCCGGTATTTTTTCTAATAATTATTATTTTTTTTTCATTATATTATTATTTGTGTGGCGGTGTACGTGCAGTGCAAGCCACACGTACACCGCACTGGCAGGGTCGCCATGTAAGGAACGTAAGTAATGAGGAGACGAGTTGTTTGTTTGACGTCTTTATTATAACTGATTAAACATACAATTGTTGGTGGGAGGCATACACACTACAATATATATTTAACTGTCTCACTTTTTTTTATTTATTTCATTACGGTTGGAAAACAAGCATACGGTCCGCTTAATAGTGCTCAGTAACCGCAATCTATGAACGCGCGCGATATTTAAAGTATCACATTCGCGTTTCTAACCCAAGGAAGGAAGGAAGAAACGAGAAGGAAAAAATGTGTGAAGTGAAAGATTGGTCTCCGGCGCTCTTATTCACCGCACGAAACGCAACAGTACCTACTGATGTTATTACTTTACTCCAATTTGAGGGGTAGTACTTCTCCGATTGAGCCTACCCATTTGTGCTGGGAGGAGCATGCTCTACTACTATACAACTTTAAGTAACTGCTTATCGCTCTTATCCAGTTTTGACTAGTTTTTAAACAGAGCGATTGCCCTAATTTGCAACGCTAAAGGCGAACCAGTAACTCATTGGATAAAAGCATATAACCTATCAACAGTTAATGATTATTGTCAGATACTATGTGGTAACAACCGAAAACGACACCTTACGTACTCTCTGAAGCAATGAGAAAACCCATAAAGCCAGTCGCCATTCGGCCTTTGGGGCTTCAGGTCTTCGCATACCAAGACGTTGAATAAAAGTTATTACTTATGTGATCATGCTTACTTTATTATACTTAATACATTTCCGTCCCTAGATACAGCCTAGCGGTCTAGTGATAAGTATGTTCTGTCTCCTCTTCGTGACTGTGGAAGAAGATGATGCCCTGAACGTCAACGAGGACACTGAACTGAAAGACTTCGCTTTGAGACCTAGTAAACTCTATCGAGAAAGGATCAACGATATTATTGACGACTATATTGATATGGGGTTGCTATAAAACGTAGTTTTAAGTCTTATATTATGTAAAACTAGACTAAGGGATCTTTAGTAAAAGGACGTAGTAAACTGGACATCGGAGTGATTCTTTTAATAAAGATTTGAAGTATGGCATACATTTATTTGGAATTTTATTCTCTTTTAATTACCAATACTAAAAATAGTCTCAACTGCTATATTCTATCTTTGGAGTGCAAGTGAATTAGATTGTATGTTATTAATCTTTTCTTCTTTCAAGGTTATAAATTTAACTTTAGCATTTAGAAAAGTGATTAAATTGTTATAAATTGCTTGATTTTCTTATAGACCATTTATGATGGGCTATTTAGGATGTAGTTATTACATTCATACAGATTACCGACGTCTAGTATCAGTGTTCATACCGAGTGGTTATAGTTATGATCGGCAGAGTTCCAAGCTACCTCATCTGTTCCTTCCATTATATTTTCCTCTTCCGGCATGATTGCTACACCAAAGTGATGGCAAATAAGTTTACGGTCAGTTTATAGACTCGTGAAGAAACCCATTCAATGGAGTATTCCATTTAAAAATTACATTTGGGTTTAATCGTAAGAGAACGCGATTTTATTTTCTTGAATTAAAGGGAAAGGAGAGTTGGCCCATATAAATACTACCATGGTTATTTTTAGTTCTAAGATAAAAGTTATAGAACAAAAACTACTACTACCAATTTCTGTGCGACTAGCAGTTTTCCCGATAGAACGTGAAAAAATGGCAAAAAATCCACATGGGTTGCAACCCTACAAACTTTGATTTATCATGTCACTATCTCCCCCTTGAAATCCAGAAACTAAAACTGCGTCATCTTGCAAATGCACGCTAAGCCCAAATAAAATTACATTAAAATTTCAATACACTACAAGGAAGTAAAAGGAATATACTAAAAGGGAACCTCATGGGAAGGTGAATTTAAATTATTGCTTATTTTTTAAAATGTGTATTGCTGTTGGCCCTGCTGGCCTTGACAGCGTCATTAAGTGGGGAAGCTGGGTACTGATACCCAGTCGTGAAAAAGAGACAGCCCTCGCAGGGGCTCTAATTTGATTCCGTCCTTACAGTGCCTCTTCCTCCACGGCTAAGGACGTCACATGGCATGGAGGGACGTTATTATGGTTTATTACAATTTTATGATAATTTTAAATATTCTACATATTTGACCTTGCTGCACGATGTTATGTAGCAAAGAATAATAATAATTTGTCAAAGGATTTAAATTGTATAGTCATTATTGACGACGTTGTGGCGCAGCGGTAGCGAACCTGCCTTAAACGCCATAGGTCGCGGGTTCGATTCCCGCTCGAAGCATAATATTTTTGTATTGACCATGCAAGCATATTTTCCGGTCTGGGTGTATTTGTCCTTGTCATTGTGAATGTTTCCGGACCCCCGACACAGGATATTACTATCTTAATGGGGGCCGTTGAGTGTGCCACGTTTATTTATATTTATTTATTATAATATTTTGTATATGAGCCTAATCGGGCATAATAAACAAACTTTTTTACATTTGATTGAAATCTTACTTACTTTCTGTAAAGCAAAAGATTGCAATAAATTAAACATTCGGTCACATTTTTCAGCATTTGCGACTACCTGTTACTATTTCTTGAAAGTTGAATATTAATCAATAAAAGCTTATAGCAAAGAATAACATTCATAATCAAGAGATTTACACAGCTTCACAAGTATATGTTCTCGTAGATAAACTCGAATACAACTTTTAAAATTTACGCGTCTATTTAAATAAACTAGAGTATAACTTTTTAAATTTGCGAGTTTAAGTAGATAAACTAGAATACAATATTTACAATTTGCGAGTTTATGTAGATAAACTAGAATACAATATTTACAATTTGCGAGTTTATGTAGATAAACTACTAGAATACAGCTTAAAAACTTGATTATGTCATAAGAAATTCTGAAAAAAGTATCTATTTTACGAATATGTCTACATACATAAATTTCGCTACAAGATTTTATATTTTAGTAATAAATTGATGGATTTGATTTAATTTAATTGTTTCCTTCTTTTAAGAGCATTTATAGTAATTCGTGGATCGAGCCGGCCCATTTGTAGTGGGAGAAGCATGACTCTACTACCACTATAGTATATATTAATGCTATGGTATATATCTCTATACTATTGCTCATAAAATATCACTCGGCTAAGTATATAATGCAATATGTAATGGAGATGGATAGATTATTTATTATTATTACGAAAATATTATTAACACCTTTATTTATATCTTTTTTAAACATTAAACATGCTTGAAGCTTTGTGTAATTGAGTATAAATTTGATTATTATGGTAATTTTTAAGAAGCTTATTTCGTACAAATAAATAAAAGAATCATTTCATTATTGTTTTTGAAACACAGAGGACGTTAATTTTAACATTTCATGTCTATTGTTATTGTCATTGGACTCTATATAAATATTACATATAAATATTTAACATAAATATAAATTAAGGCAAAATGAATTTAGAAGTGCATTTTTTGCTTCTGACTTTGCTGGCAAGTGAGAGTTACGGAGTTATATATTATTTAAATGGTGAGTACTGGTGTGTAAGATGTGATAAAAGGCTTTTTAATGCGACTAAGTTGGCAAACAAAGATACGGTCCATCTGATGGTGAGGTGTTTATATGCATTTGTAGGTGTCAGCCTCGCAGCGCCAACATTGAGACATTGGTTCTTTAATCTTCTTTTCTTAGTAATTTCACTAGCTATAGTGTCCTTTAAACCAAAGCACAGTAATGCAAAACACATTTCTGCTTCAATAGTTAGAAATCACCTTCCTCCATTGCGCAAATAAACATAATACAATACACGATTTCCCAACATAATCCTACTGGCTTGTGACCCACCTACTAAATTCGGTGAATTTGAGTCAGAATTTTTCGTCGGAAAATCTTCTTTTCTGATTTGAAAGACATAGTTACTCTTTCCTTTGTAATACTGTTTTATTTTAAGTTTTCCGTGCGTGAAGCACCTAACCTAACGAATGATATTGCAAAAGCTTAAAGGCTACGACAACTGCCGTCAAGTAGGCCATATGCTTGCTTGCCATCTTGCGTCATGCATGCACTATGTCATGCACTATATTGATCTTTGAAGAAAAAATTGCTTTACAGAAAGTGAATACGATCGCATGCCACCGATTTACAAACTTGATAATTACAATTCATGTCTTCAAAGTCCCAGTGATGCGTACTGTTCAGTGAGTTTCCATCTGGTGTCTGATGAACCAAATGAACTACTTCATATGATTGAGGTTAGCTTTTTATTACAACAGTCTTTAACTAAACACAATTATTGTTCTTTTTAAAAGCATTTTCACTCTTGATAAATTTAGTGATGCCTCAATTCTTTGAGCATAATTTTCTTATCCTGTTTTCTGGTTGTTTATTTCTGACTTCTTATTCATTGTATTTGTCGTCCTCTCGGCTTATCCTTGATATATATAATTAGCCTATTTTTAATATTAGTACATTTTGACAATGTAACTATTTATTTTATAATGCTTTAAAAATCCACATTTCACTGGAAAGTATTTTATAGGAATATTCCAAACAGATAGCAACACATTTTAATCACACAGAATTGCGATATGGAGTTTGTGTTCAAGAAAGTTGCCAACAATATGTCCAGGATAAGATAGCGGTCTCAGAAACGACCCTTGAACGATGCCTGAATCAATCACTTTGGGAAGGCTACAAGTTAAAAACAAAAATAGACCACTTTAAGTGTTATACACTATCTGATTATAATATTAATTTAGATGCTAGTGATGTCGTAATGGGACTAATTGTTTTTGCAATTATTGTGTTAAACATTGTCGGAAGTCTTTTTGATGTCTACTGCTCTTCAAGAAAGTCTGGAGGTAAACTTAAAAACTAAATTTGATGAAGATATTATATATATGCAATAATTACAAATATATTTTAAATTAACTATCTAGATAGAAACATCCTGCTAAATTTCTCAATTAAACGCAATTGGGAGAGACTTATATCGACTACAAGGCATTTTGATCTGCGCTTAAAAAGATTTAAAGGCTTAAATGGCTTGAGGTAAGTTACTTTCAATATCATATTATTCGATACTCCAAAATTGGATTCAGAACAATTATTAATAATAAAAAAATTAAAATTAAAGAATTTAGTGATGATACTGGAAAATATAAGAATAGTCTAGATAATTATTACTATGATTGCAGTAATAAGCTTAAAAGAATGTTTGTTTTTTGTTATGATAATGTATTTTTGTTTATATCAGGAGTACTCTAATGTTCGGGGTGATAGCCGTGCACAGTGTTTGGCCTTATATCATAGCTGTTAAAAATTCACAACATTTAGAAATGGTAATGTACAGTTGGAATGTTTAATAAAACAGTGATGTGCCATATAGTGTTGCACCTTAGTCATAAATCTTAAAGTACAGAAAAAGAAAATACGGTTTGAAGACCCGTCACGTTACGCCACCATCTTAAACAGGCACCTCGTCGGCATCAGAACCTTGATTCCCATCCATGTTACGACCACGACCAGACAGCCTCATGAGGATTCTACGAAAAGCTTCTCCCCGCATTCTTATTTTCACAAGAACATTTCGAACATTTTTTTTTAAAGAATCTTAGCAATGCTTTTTTTTAAAAGAATATTAGCCCAAAGGGGTCAGGATCGAACCCGCTTCAGCCCTTCTACCGTTGAGCTATTGAGGCTTTTTTAAATTCTTAATGAGAATAATTGGTAATACAGATTACCAATTCCTAAAATTTTCAAAAAAAAGGTAACTACCTTTTTACCTGAATTTAATTTATAATTTTTTTTTAGATTTACTATAGTTTCTTGCCTAAGCTATTTTTCGCTGGACCAATAATGATGCAAGCATTCTTTTTGATGTCTGGGTTTCTACTTGCTTATAATATTGAGATCATCGCTGAAAGCCAGCAAATAAATTGGCGTCTTGTTCCTCGGGCAATCTTATTGAGATATCTAAGGTAAATTTTACGTGTAATTATTGAAGTAAATTACCACTTAAAACCATCCTTGAAATACTTTTTTTATTTTCATTGAGAAGAGCATGTAGCACTGTACACACTGCATGTAGTGTACTCATCAAGGACACTAGGCAGTGGCTGGGTAGGATTCGAAAGCGTTAATGAATTGGTAAAACCTTAACCCTAAAACATTAAATGTTTTGCCGCATCGCCATAGTGGCACGTCATGGGTTCGCTTGCGCAAACAACTTAAGGGTCCGGGTGATCCTTGAATTAGTCTGGGATCAGGTTCAGCCAAAAACCCATATTTATTTTAATATTATAATGGCAAATTTGCGGATCCACTAATAAAATAATATTACCTTCCCAATAATATCTTATTCTTCAAGTTAACTAACTACAATATAGTTCATTAAAATTCTAAAAGTATACTTCTCAGTTATACGACTTTACGGTTGTCCACTGGAGAGTCTATGTAATTTTGAATACAAGAACGATATCTGTATGTTAGAAAAACTTTATTACACTAAACAATACAAGCTAAAAAAATGCGTGTGATCACCATTGTGGTACTAAAATAATTTCTTAGTTAAAAGTGCAATTTTGTAAAAGGTTGTTTTCTGATGTAAGTATTATTTAGTGGACACTTTTTCAGATTGACACCAGCCTACGCCATTATTATAGCCCTGACGGCAACCTGGCTTAAATTTCTAGGACCTGGACCGCTATGGGATGTAAGCATTTTATGAAATTATAATAATTCATAATAGCATTCTTGATTTCTTTTCTAGGATTCCGTAGTCAACCTGGAAACGGAACCCTTATAATCTAGTCATGTCCGTCTGTCCGTCCGTCCGTATATCACAGTCATTTTACTCGGAGACTATTAACGATATCTACGCGAAATTTAGTAAATATGTATATTCTATGAACCGCTACACGATTTTGTAATAAAGTCTTAAAATATATCAAAATTAAATGTCCACACATGTAATCGTGGGTTAGAAAAAAAATGAATCTATGGCGACGTGTGAGGTAGCTTTGGATAGGTCTTTCAAAATGATAAGGAGGTTTGATTATAACTTTTTTCATAACGTCAGATTATTGAGAAACGTCTGAGTTATTGAGAAATTAGCTCCTATAGTCATAAAAATTATGTGTTAGGGGAGGGGGTGCTCTAACTTTTGAAATATGGAATTTAAACTTCAGGAAAAATTTAAGCTTCTAGAAAACCAAATGAACTTTCATCCACAATTGGTTTGAAGAAGATAGGTCAACAAACTTTAGAGATATGTAAGTTGTTCCCATTACTTTGTTTTTCATTTTACTTTTAATAATTACTATAAATTTACAAACTTATTTTGCGGTCTATTTTAATTCGTTATTATTTTTAACGTATTATACGTGGTTTAAGCTTTATTTTTAACTTATTACCTTATTTAACATAGCTATATCTTTAACCACGCCTGTGGTTTTATCAGTATTCATTTTGAATATAAGCTAAGGATAGCCATAAGCCTTTATCAATTTCATCCAGGTACGTTAGCATTATAAACAACTTATCGTAACCAACAATTCTTTTAATCCTTTTAATCCTTTTAATCCTTTTAATCCTTTTAATCCTTTTAATCCTTTTAATCTTTAATACTTTTAATACTTTTAATCCTTTTAATCCTTTTAATCCTTTTAATCCTTTTAATCCTTTTAATCCTTTTAATCCTTTTAATCCTTTTAATCCTTTTAATCCTTTTAATCCTTTTAATCCTTTTAATCCTTTTAATCCTTTTAATCCTTTTAATCCTTTTAATCCTTTTAATCCTTTTAATCCTTTTAATCCTTTTAATCCTTTTAATCCTTTTAATCCTTTTAATCCTTTTAATCCTTTTAATCCTTTTAATCCTTTTAATCCTTTTAATCCTTTTAATCCTTTTAATCCTTTTAATCCTTTTAATCCTTTTAATCCTTTTAATCCTTTTAATCCTTTTAATCCTTTTAATACTTTCCTTGATAACACAATAAATTCCACAGTACTGTAACTACTACATCGGATTTCAACGATTCCTGCTTCTAAATGCGGTGGAACATAATTTTCTGTATCGTGAAATGTTGAAGTAATCGTTAATTTAACGCTTCGTTAAAACGACATCTTTTCAAATATTGTCTTTCTAATCAATATTTTTAAACTTAGAACTTTAAGAAAAATTGTATAAATTTAATTATTAGTTTTTTGTTTTTTATGCATAATTACTCTGATTTATACAATTAATTAAATATATTTCAGACGGCTGCTGAAATTTCTTTTAACGATTGTAGGAGGCGGTGGTGGCTGAATCTCTTGTATATGAACAACTTGGTGTACAACTCTCAGTGTTTTTTGCATTCGTGGTACTTAAAGTTACTGATATTTTTAAATCCATATATATTACAAAAGTTTCTTATATAATTTGCTTTATATCTGATGATGTAAGAGGTGAAGAATCACATGGCCTACCTATTGGTAAGCAGTAACCGTGGCAAGATCGTGGCATTTAAATAGCCCGAGGTTGTCAGGATCGAACCTGAAGGCCGACTCTCTCGAAGCTGAGTCGGCCCTACTACCGTTAAGCTATTGAGGCTTCAAATTCATTTGAGTACTTTGCAAATTATTTCCACCGACACTGACACCGTTTTGGCGTTGTAGGAGCGTGTCTGCCTTTCGTCTCAACGGTTGCACGTTCGATTCCCGCTCGGGCAGATGATTGTTAAATTTGTCTATGGGTCTCCCCACCATGCCTCGGAGAGCAGGTTAAGCTGTCCCGGTTGTTATCACAAAAACATCTGATAATAATCGTTAACTCTTGATAAGTAAATTGCTCTTATCCAATGAGTTACTGGTTCGCCCTTAGGTCAGATGGCAATCGCTCTGTGTAAAAACTAGTAACCCGTCAAATCCAATAATGCTAGGACGAAGACTTTGCAAATTATTTCCAGGTCTCTAGCAGCAGAAATGCAACTGTGCTGCGCTGGTCTTATCCTGTGCGTGATTCTAAAACGCACAAGATGTAAAAAGCCAGTTTTTATAATTGCTGTGGTTGCCGGTATTGTCATAAGTGCTGTTCAAACTTACATTCAGGATCTTGATAGTATTGTGATACTGTCCCCGAGGTATGTATCTATTTAGTTGTTTCATTAACTTGAAGTAACAGCTTATAATTTAATAGCTTCTTTATCATCATTTTTTGATAAATATTTAGGCGGTATATATTTTATACAAAACTAACTTCTATCAGCGACAGCAAACTGTAAACCCCTTATTAGATACTTTTAATGTGATATTTATTTATATACAATCAACAGTCCAAAAAATAAGTCTCAAGCTTCTAGCTCTAAAAATGACGATATCTTCATACAATTTTCGTTCCTCTTTCAACCCTTTTTTGCATTAAAAATTACCCTATGTCCTATCTCAGGCTCTAGACCACCAAATTTTATTTGAATCGGTTCAGTACTTTTGTCGCGACAGACAGACAAACAGAGAGACAAAGCGGTAAGCGATTGCCGTAGCCTATTATTATTATATTATATTATTATTATTTGATGCTGCGGTGGTACCTACCTAGCCGGCCTTTTGCAACAAAAGACCTTCCACCAGTGTGACTAATCAGTCTCATGGAAAAAAAAGTCTGCTGTGACAGAGGTTATCCCAACAGCGTGTGATGGGGTCGACATGTCCCGACTACGGTAAAAAAAAACATGTTAGAATAAAAATATTCAATTATAGGTATTTTTTTGTTTCTTTTATTCAGTACTAGCCGTTCGATTTTCAAGGCGGACAAGACGTTTAACGAGATCTACAAGTCGGCTCATGGGAATTTTGCCAGTTTTGTTATAGGGTTGGCCCTTGCTCATATAGTTCACAATTACCAAAAGAAGGAAATTGATGTCAGAAAATTACAGGTAAGTTGAAGTCGGTAATTTTTTGTTACAAACAATTTAAAATTTCAAGTTCATTGAAAAAATTTTGGCGGAACATTTGAATCCTACAACGGATCTAAGGTGATTTAAATTGGTCACGAAATGGTCATAATTGGTCACTAGGTCACAGTAATTGGTGAGCCTTGGAACGATTTCACAAAATATCCGCAAATTGGGTGTAGAAATACCTTGAGCACGAATATAGTCACACACAGCTCCTATATCACTATATACATAGTATAAAACAAAGTAGCTTTCTCTGTCCCTATGAATGCATAAATGTTTATAACTACGCAACGGATTTTGATGCGGTTTTTTAATAGATAGAGTGATTGAAGAGGAAGGTTGATATGTATAATAACATCCATTAAATCCTCCAAATTTAACGCGTGCGAGCCACGGGCAGTAATGCATAAATCAAAATTACTAGATCGATTTTAATAGTTTTTTCAGCGAATGACATAGGCTATATATTTTATACCCGTGCGAACCCCGAGCGGGCCGCTACTATTATTATATTATTAAGTTAAATATAAGTATTATCACACGCCAATAATGTCAGGAAGAGTTATATATTAAATATAACTCTACCTGACATCTATTGGCGTGTGATATATACTAAATTTCATGAAAATCGTTAGTGCCATTTCCGAGATCCCGATGATATATATACAAGAATTTAAGTTTAGAGTAAAACAGCATTATTTGTCTACTTTAAACTACCACGAATAAGTTCGTATTTGTGTATTTTGTATGTATCCATTTACATCTATTTGTATGTATGTTATAATGTAGTATATATTAAGTATGTTTGTATTTATGTATGTATGTATATATGTATGTATGTATGTTTGTTTGTATGTGTGTATGTATGTATGTATTGTATAAGCGTATATGTATGTATTTATTTATTTATTTATCAACTTAATTTTATTCAATATTATTTCCATTACCTGCCTGCAATTCTACCTAACTTAATTCTCCCACGTTTATGGATAACTGGTAGAGATCTCTTAAAGAGATAAGTTTGTCCATTGTACACATTAACTTATTGTATCTTGACTGTTTTGTGACTTTGTTTTTGGGTACATAAATAAATTAAAAAAAAAAAGAATTGCTCGTTTCTTATTGATATCAATTAATTTTCTTTTAATTTCTGGTTTCATTTATCGTTTTCAGAAGTTTAAGTACGTTTATTGGGCTGTGTTCCCTTTGATCATTATTGTGCTCATGTCTGGGTCAGCGTTCTACAGAGATGCTCCGAGAGACCCGCTTTATATAAGAGTGTTGTATGCTGCCTTCGCCAAGCCAGTGATAGGGTCTCTCATAGCGATATTAATAGCGGGAATGATTTTTAAATTGGAGAGTAAGTGATGCTTAGTTTAAGTTCTTTCAGTTAGGTTCCTTTTATTTTATTTTTTTATGTTACACGTTAGGAAACAAGCATACGGCGTACTTGATGGTAAGTGTTGCCGTAGCCTATGAGCGCTTGCAGCACCGTTAGTAGGTGCCACTCACGCGTTGCCAACCTCGAGATATTGGTTCTTATATCTCCTCTGCTCAGTGATTTCACTAGCCTAAAGTGCCCTTCAAATCGCAACACAGTAATGCCTAAGCACTACTATTTGGCGGCAGAATATTTGACACTGCGGTGGTACCTAACTAGCCGGCCTCTTGCAACAAAAGACCACCAGTGTGACTGACTGCACTGGTGGAATAATCTCTGCTGTGACAGAGGTTATCCCAACAGCGGGCGATGGGGTCCCGGCGTCGGGATGTGACGATATTGAGTCTGGTAAATGGATATGCATATTACCAATTGGTTGTCTTTGTTTATTTTCTTAACACTATCAGTAGGTACTTTTGCGTTTCATGCGATGATTGAGACCGCCGGAGGCTCAATCTCCCATCCTCACTGTTCCGTTCCTTTTTTCTCATCTCATCTCCTCCCGTTCCATGGGTTGGCAATGCGCATATGATACTTCAAGTATCGCAAGCATTCATAGGTTGCTGTGATTACTTACCATAAGGCAAACATGTTTGTCAACTGGCTTGAAAAAAAAACGTGTTGCAAGATACAAGATATAAAAAACATTACCCTCCGGCAGTCGGGCAATAAAGTAGTGAAACCGTTGATTGCGTAGCGTTTATTAGTATTTCCATTAGTCATTGTGGGTCATCCTTGGTTTTGTATGTTCGTGGGTTACCGTACTTTGATTAGCACCCCAAATCAAAGGTTATTTTATTTATTCATATACAAATATATTTCAGATATCTATAGAAAGTTCTTCGAATCGAGATTATGGATGGTACCGAGTAAATTGTCGTATTGCGTTTATATCGTGCATTTTCCGTTTACACAATACTACGTTAGTATGCAGACAAGTATCTTTCATTGCTCATATTTAAATATGGTAAGCATTTTAACTTATACTTAACTTTAACTTACTCTTGTACCGATTTGATAAGTTACTAGTTTTTACACTGAGCGATTGCCATCTGACCTCCGCAATCCTAAGGTCGATCCAATAACTCATTGGATAAAAGCAATTTACGTATCAAGAGTTAACCATTATTATCAGATGCTCTGTGATAACAACCGGGCATGGTGAGACCCACAAGGACAAACGCCCAGACCGATACAGATGTTTGTAAGATCAATGCAAATATCTGCCCCAGCTGGAATCGAAACCGCTACCGTCGAAGCTAAAGCTACTCGCAACGTTACATCCTACACAAAGATTTGCTAGTTTATTAAACTTTATGACATATTTTTAATTTTTTTATGTCATGACAGTTGGGAAGCAAGTATACGGTCCGCCTGATGGTAAGCAGACACCGCAACCTATGAACGCTTGAAGTATAATTATATTATTATAATTATATAGTATTAATATACAAGCGCGTTGCCAACCCAAGGAACAGGAAGGATAGGATGATAAGGGGAAAAAGGAAGGGAACAGAGGGGAAAAAAGGAAGGAGAACTCACTCATCACTCATCACATCATCGCATGAAACGCAACAATACCTAATGATACTGTTACTACACGATTTTCCGTGAGAGGATAGTACTTTTACCCGGCCCTTTTGCGCTGAGAGAAGCATGACTCTACTACCGTAGTTAAAGGCGTCGGGATGTGACGACCCCATCGCCCGCTGTTGGGATAACCTCTGTCACAACAGAGATTATTCCACCAGTGCAATCAGTCACACTGGTGGTAGGTCTTTTGTTGCAAGAGGCCGGCTAGGTAGGTACCAGCGCAGTGTCCAATATTCTGCCGCCAAATAGTAGTGCTTAGGCACTACTGTGTTCCGGTTTGAAGGGCATTGTACGCTAGTGAAATTACTGGGCGAACGAGATTTAAGAACTAATATCTCGAGGTTGGCAACGCGTGAGTGGCACCTACTAATGGTGCTGCAAGCGCTCAAAGGCTGCGGCAGCCACTTACCATCAGGTGGGCCGTATGCTTGTTTGCCAACTTCTAACATAAAAAAAAAAAAAAACCGTAAAAACTACCATTAAAATTTCCTTTCAGGTAATATTTTATGTTTTTGTCACGGTCGCCTCCTTCGTGATAGCTGTTCCATTACACCTGCTGGTCGAAGCACCTTTCATTGGGCTCACAAAACATATCATACCAGGACACGGGAAGTCACAAACTGATGTAAAAATAAAAGCTAAACAAATAAAAGATGATTAATATTTGATAGAACTGTTTTTCTTTTGATAACACTAAACCAACCTGCCTAAAGCGCCACATGTCGATTCCCGCTCGGATTAGATGTTTGTATTGACCACACAGACATGTTTTCTGGTCTGGGTATATTTGTCATGTCATTGTGTATGTTTCTGGACCCCCGACACAGGATATAACTATCCTAATGAAGACTTTTGAGTGTGTAGCGTTTATTTATTATTATTATTAAAACCAAAAAACTTTTGTAATAAGAAGTCGCAATATTCTATTCGCAGTCGCAATATTAAGATTATGGAAATTTGTAAATAGAAAAATAGTATCACTAGCGTATTGCCGACTCAAAGGAAGGAAGGCAAAGAGGAAGGGTTGTGGGAATTTGGACCTTTGATGATTCCTGAGCGAACGATATAATATATTAATTCGAGTATTTTACGGCATTTCGATATTCTGTGTTAGGGCTGTATTATCACCCTGCATCCCCGCTGAAAATAGCTTAGCTAGTACCCATAAAATGGAATAACAGGTAACTATAAGTTAATGCGCGTTGCCGTCGAAAAGATGGAAGGGAAGGGATAAGATGGGAAAAAGGGCGAGTGGGGGTGGGAGATTGGGCTTCTACCGCTCACATTCATCGCAAGAAACGCAACAGTGTTAATTAATATTGTTAGAGGGAGGTGCTTCCCCAATCGAACCAATTAATATGATTGCATAATATGATTGGGGCGGCCACCTTTTTAGGACTGGTTGCGGAAGGAAGTGAGCGAGTGAATGTGTTCTGTATTTGAATATAGATTAAATAAAATAAATTGAAATATAAATATATTTAGTAAATTAAGACATTAAAAGTGCGTCGCCAATGATAATAGAAAATAAATAATAGTGAACCAGCTTGTTTTCAACTGCCATTAAATTTGTTAAAAAATACTTTTTGTATTTAATTTAAAATTAAAAATCAAACCTTCAAGTATTTTGTTATGACGTATTGAATTGGTTTTAACTTTACTATATCTTAGAATTAATATAATGATATAAGAGTTTTAAAATAAACAATGCAAAATAATTTTCATATAGATTTTTTAATTATATAAAATATAATACAAAAACAACATTTTTTATTATATTCATTTTTTTTAAAGCTTCAGTGCGATTGAGAAAAGATAGTACCTAAAAAGGTTACAATAAAATCAGATTAATAGAAATGTCCTACTTTTTGATATCAAGTAAAAATAAAAAGTGTACAAAAAAATAAAACACAACATAGTATGAAGTTAAAAATATTACCCAGGGAAAAGAACAGTCTTGGAGCGGTAACAGACCTGCGACGTGGCAACTTATACGAGCGTTAACGCGCATATAAATACGTATACGCGCGTAATAGTTTTTGAATCGTGAATGTTTTCTGACTAGCATATTTTTTCTAGCGTATACAATTAATTCGGCATCCGGCCAACACTAGGTACAGCGTGAAATTAAGCACGCATATAAACGCGTATGCTGTATATGTTCGAGAGAAAAACGCTGATCTGGAATCCTTAAGGACAGGTATAACTGTTAGACGGACTATAAACGTGTAATGTTACTTTCAATTTTCTCTTGAATAAAGTTTTTATTTGTCTTTTCTTTGATCGCTTGTCCAGGTGAGATATATTTCGTGAGATTATTGAAAGGTGCTTCAACAACTAGAAACAGCAAGGTGGCTGTAACGACGGAGCAGGCCATAATACTAACGAAGAAAATTGTCTGGAATTTTAAAATGGCATACATTTGTAGAAAATAGCTCCTTATAGGACCTAAATAAATTCAATCAATGATAATATCTATAATAAACTATTTTTTATGTCATGACTGCTGGCAAACTAGTATACGGATGGTAAGCTGTCACCGCAACCTATGAACTTGAAGTATCACATGAGCGTTGCCAACTCAATGGTGAGACAAAAAGGGAGGATAAGGGAAAAATACTCTTTATTTAACAGAGGAGGTGGTTGATTGGGCCTCGCGCTCTCGCGCTCGCTCATCGCACGAAACGCAACAGTACCTACTGATACCTGAGAAGGGAGAATTTATCCAAGGCCCTTTTATACCTAGAATGGCTCCAAGCTCGGCTCTACTACTACAAATACTATTTTTAACTATTATTAATTTTTAATACTTAATAATTAATAATAGTTAAAAATTATGTTCAATTATATCACTTTAGAAGATTTGTGAAAATATTTGATACACTTAATATATTATAAATGCACTTACCAAATTCGGCATAGTCAGTTGAAAGAGACTTGTTTGAATACTAACGTAATAATGTATAATTGGATAATGTACAATGTATACGCTGTAGCACAATTTACCCGGTATCGACCAATACCTCCACTCGAAAAACTTTCGGTAGACATCTGAAATGGGATATTTGATATGAGAAACAGAAAAATTCATAAATTCCATAGATGTATTGAATCAGCCTACGAACAAACTCATAGGGACTTTAAAATCGGTTAGATATCCAATATTTAATCTTTTATAACTAAACTAGTTCGATTTAAAGAGAAGAAGTCCCAACCCACTTCTTTGGTTAATATAAGGCTTGGATTTTTACAAGTCATTAGTTCCGCGTATCGCGTTGTGTTCGCGACATCGGATGAGCCCATGATGAATCAACAACACATAATCGTTTGGGAATCACTGCACTAAATAGAGGCAATACACGAATCTCAAACTAATAAAGTAATACTACTTACTCTCCAATTTTAATATCATTCCAGCTAAAAGTATCGCTATTAAAATACCAATAATTGGCTTAGCGAAGGCAGCATACAGTACTCTTATATAAAGTGGATCCCTAGGAGCATCTCTGTAGAACGTAGCTCCAGACATTAGGACAGCAAAAATCAAAGGCAAAACTGTCCAGTAAATGTATTTCAACTTCTGGAATTATGTAATGGGTTTATAAAATGCAACATTAGTATGGTTAATGAAACTATGTACCACCAGCAAGAGACCATTGTTAGGATCGGCTTCTTCTACTTATTGTGTGATTAGTGACCAACCTAGAGTCACAGTTGTTCAGGTCTCCCGTATAGGCCTCTTATTTGACGTTACGACTATTACCACTTTTTTTTATGTTACGAGTTGGCAAGCAAGCATACGGCCCACGTGATAGCGGTTGCCGTAGGCTATGAGCGCTTGCAACACCATTAGTAGGTGTCACTCACGCATTGCCAACCTCGAGATATTGATTTTTGAATATCCTTTGCCCAGTAATTTCACTAGCATACAGTGCACTTCAAACCGGAACACGGTAATGTCTAAGCACTACTATTTGGCGGTAGAATATTTGACAATGCGGTGATACCTACCTAGCCGGCCTCGTACAACAAAAGACCTACCACCAGTGTGACAAATTGATAATTATTATCAAATAATCCGAAACACAGAGACGCTCAGTTGAAATACCACTCTACGATCACCTATCTTGTGACTGACTGCGCCTGAAGTAACCTAACCCACCGATTGTTTACCGATCAGTGAGCTTAGCCGGCTATGAGCATCTCATTTGGATTTTCTGATATATGTATCTTAGAATTTCTTCTAGAACATTCAGGTTTCCTCATGATGTTTTCCTTCACCGGTAAGCACGATACAAATTTAAAAAACAAATTAAGCACTTGAAAACTCAAACTTCTAGCCCGGATTTGAACCCACGACCTTTGGTTAAATTCTATGTTTTCTACCCATTGGAACATCTTGGCTTATTCGAAGAGTAATATAAAATAAGTGAACTTAGACTACAATGAACATTTACAATTCGGATCACCGCATGCTTATTTGCCACTAATATAACATTATGTTGTTTGACGACGTTGTGGCTGCGTCACATGTTGTATTGACAATTAAAGGATTCTTTCCAGTCTGGATGTATTTGTCCATGTCATTGTTTATGTTTCCAGACCCGACACAGGTTATCACTATCCTAATGGGGCCGTTGAGTGTGCAGCGTTTGTTTAGTACCAGTTACGTCATTTATAATTATTGTATTATAATTTATGTAGTATAGTTTTGTGTATTAAAATGATGGCTCACCTTATATTTATCAATATCTATTTCTCTTGTTTGTAATTCGTAAACTACGTATCCAAGAGCTAGACCGATGACAAAGCTAGCTACATTCCCATGTGTCGCCTTATAAGTTTCGTTAAAAGTAGGATCTGACTTAAATAGTGAAATAATCCGGCTAGAATTTTATAAAACACAATTTATCTTAAACTTAGAATAGGTATAAGTAACACTTAATCTAAGTTTAATATAAATTGTTGCCGAATCAAATATAGAATTTTAATTTTTGTGTAGATAAAAATAAAAGAATACTTGAATAGAATATATATACTAAATAAATAAAGAGCTAAATGATGTGTAAATAGTTGAAGCACATATCTATTTGAAAACCAAATAATTAATTAATTACCTCGGAGATATTAACATAGAACCATCTAAATCCCGTATATAGGTATGAACAGCGGTGACAATAATACCAAGAGCAATCAGAATCAATAAAATGATTTTCTTTGAGTTAGAATCTTTCAGAAGAAAGCATGCAATAAGACCGAAGAAGAAGAGTTGCATGTCTGCTGCGAGATACCTGAAATAAGTAATAAAATTATAGTAACCACTTATGGAATTTTATGAATTCCAGTATAAAACAATAAAGTTCGAATACCATGTATGCAATAAGCATTGAGAATCGTACTTTAAATTGTTCAAATACAAGAGATTTAACCACCAATGAGTTTTGCAATGGGAGACCATTATTGTGCCAGACGCCTGAAACATAATTCAACAATTATATAAAAAAGATGGATGATGGAATTTGGAATACAAAACGATTACTGATAAGCTATAGTACTGAACATTTCCAGATAAACCCTTCGATGTAGAAGACTTGTGGAATCTTCCGAATCTATAAAGAACTGATTCTACTGGACCTGGGAATTATTTATAATTTAAATATAGCAGATTAGATAGATATTTTTACCCCCACAGAGGTCCAGGACCAAGACATTTGAGCCAGGTTGCTGTCAGTGCTATTACAACAGCATATGCCGGCGTCAATCTGAAAACGATAATTTTTTTAAATAATATCTTCTATTTATCGATGACCAATCTTATAAATATATTTGACTTTACCTGAGATATCTTATAAATAATCCCTTCGGAACCATAAGCCAATTGAATTGACTTTTCTCTGATGCGAGTTCTATTTTATAAGAAAGTAGGAACCCGGACATCACTAAATATGATTGAATTAATATCGATCCGCTAGCAAATGCGTTGCTAACAAAACTGCTGTAAGTCTAAAATATAAAAGAAGATTAAAAATATTTATTATAATATTAACGGTGGACGCTCGTTTTGGCGTCTTATCAAGACGCCTAAGCCTGCCCTTAGCCTCACTCGGGGTAGATGTTTGTATTGATCTGACAAAAACCACTTCCTGTATGGATCATGTCTTCGTGGCCGGTACAGTGCTCGGAGAGTACGTTAAGATATAGATCCCGATTATTATCACATAACGTCTAACAATAATCATTAACTTTTAATAGGTAAATGTCCAATGAGTTATTGGTTCAGCCTTAGGGTTGCGAACGTCAGGTGGCAGTCGCTATGTGTAAACTAGTAACCTGTCAAATCCGGATAAGAGTAATAAATAGACCCCAGGAACAAAAACGTGAATAATGGTAAGAAAAAGAAGAACTTAGAATAATATTACCAATTCCGTAGCATGTGAATTTTCGATAGCTGCAATATAGGGCCAAAGACAGTGTGCTGATACGACACCCATCATAATGACAGACCTATTTTTAACATTAATTTAGTAGAAATAGTAGAAATATAATAAAGTTATTTTAAATTAAATCCTCAAATATCTTATAAACTTATTTAAAAATCTAAATTTTAGTTTAAAAAGCTTTGCTTAGAAATGATTCAATTTCATCAATATGAAAACTGTGGGGACAGCAACTATTTCAGACCAAAATTTAATTTAAACAATGAATCTTTAGGATATCTAGGAATAATATAATCTTACAGAAAAATATTTTTCAATGAATTAAAATAAGTCCAGTTCAGAATTTAAATCATATAAAGAAGACGAGTTACCTTAATCCAT
Source organism: Hestina assimilis (assembly GCA_023373885.1). Lineage (NCBI taxonomy): Eukaryota > Metazoa > Arthropoda > Insecta > Lepidoptera > Nymphalidae > Hestina > Hestina assimilis. The sequence goes on from CM041756.1 coordinate 13,559,224, forward strand.
TGAAACTATTAAATCTTTGTAGTTTTGGATCCAGATTTTCCTTAGTGCTTGTAAATTTTTTCCAGTTTCGTTTAAGTGAGAACATTAGTAAAAGATTCTTGTCCATAACTTCATACTTTTTCGAAGCGTGAAAGACATCATAGAAGCTTCCAATAACATTTAACACAATTATTGCTATAATAATAATTCCCACCACGACATAACTAGCATCTATTTTAACATTGTTGTCTGATATACTATAGCATTCGAATTGTTTAACTCTTGTTTTCAAATGATAACCATCCCAAAATGATTGGTTCAGGCATGCCTCAAGGGTTGTTTCTGAGACCCCTAGTTTATCTCGTATGTGATGTTGACAATTCTGCATAACACATACTCCATATCTCAATTCCGTGTGATTAAAATGTGACACTGAATGTTTAGAATATTCCTAAAATAATATTTAGGCATTAATATATCATGATTTAAGTATTGCAGTAACTGAGATTGAAACGCAAAAAGTTAGTTGTAACAAGTGCATTAATAAATTAATAAATAATAGTGTCTCCCCACGATTGATTTGTAAATATTATAATTTATCCTTGTGATTTCACAAAAAGAGCTATGAACACGATCACTATGATCGATCTTAGGATTAATTATTGTATGTAAATCTTAATTTATATATTTTAGTCACCTCAACAATTTCAAAAAAATCGATATAAATCCCCCAAAAAATATGAACGACGACACATTCAATTTATCTTAAAAGTCAAAACGAAAAAAAGAAAAAGGAAATTTTCAATAAAAAAGTCTAAAAGTCTAAATTTTCTAAAAGTTTTGCATTTGTTACCTAGCAATTTGATTTACAATCTCTGTTTTACCAAAATTATTATTGCAACATGTACATTTTACGCAAATACAGCTTGCTACCAACCTCAATCATATGAAGTAGAGGGTTTTGCTCGTCGGATACCAATTGAAAATTCACAGAGCAGTACACATCACTGGGCTTTAGAAGACAGGAATTGTAATCGTCAAGTTTGTAAATAGGTGGCATAAGATTGTATTCACTTTCTGTAATATAAATTTGTATTTTATACGATACTAGCTGACACGGTAAACGTTATTCTGGCATATGAACTATCAAATAAATTGAACGAAAAATAGTAAGGATATTTAATTTTGAGTTATTTATATTCAATTAAATCCGTAGTTGTGAAGATATTAGCTCCAAGCTGCGGAAGCTTTTTGTTTCAAATGTGCATGGCCTAAAACGCACTTGACTGCTAATATATACTTGTTGAAACTATTATCTTGTATTAATAGTTACTACTATCTTACTTACCTGATAGTTAGTACTATTATCTTGTATAGATAGTTAATGGGCTTACTTAAACCATTGTGATAGAAGTCTTAACTTACCATTTAAATAATATATTACTCCATAAGTTCCATTGATTAATAGAATCAAAAAGAAAATTTGCATTGTCATTTTTATAAAATATAAAAGTTATATAAAATCACTGATACAAAATAAAACTGGAACTATTATGTTGAAGATAACGTCCACGCCAGACGATGTCTTGAAAAAGATATTACATCTCTTTGAATTATACTTATACGCAATACATAATAACAAGCTTCAATTAAATTTGAATAATTATATCGCATTCTTTACGATGAGATGATGTATCTAAAAAAACACTTTTTGGTAATCAACAAAATAAGTTTTAAAATATTGATGGCCGCACAATCTTTCGCATATTAATTCTTGGTTATTTACGTAAGTGATTATGTTTTTACTGTAAATACATTACCGAATGACGTATTCAGATATTATAGAGTTATAAAAACATGGAATTATTAAAAGGAGTCATATATTAAAAAAGGGTATTTAATTATTCTGTCGTTTTCACAACGAGAAAAATTATATAAATTTGAACTTTAAATAAATATAAATATTATATTTATATTTATAATTTGCCGGCGTCGGGATGTGACGACCCCATCGCCCGCTGTTGGGATAACCTCTGTCACAGCAGAGATTATTCCACCAGTGCAATCAGTCACACTGGTGGTAGGTCTTTTTTTGCAAGAGGCCGGCTAGGTAGGTACCACCGCAGTGTCAAATATTCTGCCGCCAAATAGTAGTGCTTAGGCATTACTGTGTTCCGGTTTGAAGGGCACTGTAGGCTAGTGAAATCACTGGGCAGACGAGATTTAAGAACCAATATCTCGAGGTTGGCAACGCGTGAGTGGCACCTACTAATGGTGCTGCAAGCGCTCATAGGCTACGGCAACCAATTACCATCAGGTGGGCCGTATGCTTGTTGCCAACTTTTAACATAAAAAAATATTTATATAAATTTGAAATTTTTAAACTTTTGTTCTGAGAGAAGCATGGGTCTACTACCTATACTACTAACTACGTAGAAATCAAAAAGATTTCTGCATGACTGTTCATGATCATTATGGTCTGATGTTTTACAGATAGAAATGTGCACCAAATTTGCCGACAAGTTTCCTCTCTCTCCATCTCCGATGACGTCCTTATCCGTGGTTCGGCTTCGCAGGAGGCAACCTAAGGACCAAATCAATTTTGAGCCCTCATGAGGGCTGCCAGTTTATCACGGCTGAGTCTCTGTACTCGGTCCTCCTGCTCGGTGACGCTGTCAAAGCCAGTAGGGCTAACAGCAATACACATCCCGAAAAAAACTCCTAACTTGTCATTGTACATTCCGTGCATAGCAAACTTCCATATTCAGTAATCTAGAGTTAAATAGCTAGTCCACCGCCCCCCAACCAATAAAAAGAGCGAAATTGTAGTAAATGTATTTCTCTCTTCCTACGATCAACCCATTCAATTCCATTGTACCGATATAGTAAAGTACGATAAATAAATCGTACATGATTGGACTTTGATTCGCTCAAAAGCTATCTAAGACATGACAATTGTAGAAGCAAAGGGCGACAAAAACCTTACAACTATTCCTTTAAAATTTGTAAATCCACCACGTTAAACAGCTCTGTTCTAGCAATATGCTAGAAATCTAAAAAAATCTGGACTTAAAAACGAACTGGAGCAGATGTTTGTTATAAATATCTGTCTGGGTTGTCCTTGTGGGTCTCCTCACCGTTCGTCAAGGAACATGTCGTGGTTTTTGTCATTACATCTATAAAATATAATAAAAGCTAACTCTTGAAAGGTAATTGCTCTTATCCAATGACTTACTGGCAATTGCTCTGTGTAAAAATGAGTCTCGTCAAATCAGGACCGTCAAAGCAGACCCTGGATAAATACCGGGAATAATGCTGGAAAGAAAAAGTGAGGAATTAGACAATCTGATACCCGTACTCCTGGAGATTCGGCTCACTGAGGAATTTACCATTACGGAAAATTTAGAGAGGTATTACATTTTGTAACTACAACTACGTTATAAATATATACATATTATAGAAATTTTAATGATGTAAAGACTTATATTGATCCCTAAGCCTAATGGAAACAAATACGAAATGTCATCAAAATGTTTAGAAGCTATTTATAAAAATTACCATACTATTAATCATAATTACGCAGGTTTTACATATGTATTTTAATATTTACATTTGACTTCGACCTTCCAAAAATTGTGTATGATTGTAGTTCATTAGGTATTGGTTACAAATTACGAAGAAGCTACATTTTTTTCTCAATTTAGTTAAATATATTGTTTCATTGTGTTAATTTAATTTTCTTTGATTGTTTTTCTGTTTTGTCATTGTGTAGGGTGGTTCGTTCCAAATAAATGATTCTTTCTTTTTGTCTTTCTTTCTTTCTTTCTTTCTTTCTTTCTTTCTTTCTTTCTTTCTTTCTTTCTTTCTTTCTTTCTTTCTTTCTTTCTTTCTTTCTTTCTTTCTTTCTTTCTTTCTTTCTTTCCTTCCTTCTTTCTTTCTTTTATTTATTTTAATTATAATGAACGTGATTCATTAAAATTGTAATTTAAGTGGGTGAGCCATGCTTCTATTCTTCATGCACGGGTGTATGGTAATATTTTATTGTCATAGCAAACGTATGTCGTTACGAACTAACAGCCTGGTTTTAATGTTGCTTTAATGGGCAAAAGGCTTCTCTCGTAAAGGATTAGGAGCTTAAAATCCACCACTCTACTCCACTTCGAGTTGGCAAATATTTTTATTCAAGTAGATATTTAAAAAGTACTTTTGAGTAGTCAAACGCTACCGACGGTTCGGAAGGTTGATTCTACCGAGGAGAACCGACAAGAAACTCAAATATATCTTTACATTAGAAAAGTAATAGGTTCTTGCTCTGTATTTGGCACTGCGTTTCCTATCAACTGAGTCGATGTAAAAAATGGATAACATATAATATGTCGGTGCGAATGCGAATTATTTGATCATGTTACTGGCAGCCTTTAATTGTATTTTCGAAAAAATTGTTTAAAAATCGAAGCAATTTCGAAATATTGTTTTGTAATGAGATTATTCAAAAACGAATGTAAGGAATAGGTTTAGATATTTTTAAAATATGTTGCAACATCAACTTCCGTTGAACGCTTTAAAAAGCAAGTGATTTGTGTTGTGAAATCACTTTGCTCCTGCGTCTTCGGCCACAAACTCTGTAAGTAGTCGTTATGTCACTTTTATTAAAAAATTGTAATATTATTTTACTTGTTTTTCATTCTTTATTTTTATTACAGGAAATTTTTAGAATTTCCTGTTTAAATATGTGTGAATTTAGTATCAAATTACCTTACTTAATCTCATAATAATTAAAATCAAAATGTGATACGCAGCGTATTGCTATTATTGTGTTTAAAAGCATAGCAGAACCGACGACCTACATAAGTTCAGCGGTTCTGCATATATTTTTTAAATAACCTCACTTCTGGTATGCGACATATATATATTTTTATTGTTGTATATTATGTGTGCAATGGTCGCTCGACTATAAGACATCGGCTTAGTAACAATTACTCGGAATATAACTACTTAACCGTGACTCTAATAATTTACAATAATTTATATTAAATTAGTCTATCTACCCGCGGCTTCGCCCGCGTGATTAGCTTTTTTAATAGGGTACTTTATTGCATAAAAATTAATAGCCCCAGTGCGATGAGTGAGAGCGTCGGAGGCCCAATCACCCACATCCTCAGTTCCGTTCCTTTTTTCCCTTCTCATCCCTACCCTCACGTCCCTTGAATTGGCAACGAGCATGTGATACTTTAAGTATCACAAGCGTTCGTGAGTTGCGATGACTGCTTACCATCAAGCGGTTGTTTGCTAACCATCATGAAATCAAATATATATTTGTACTAGCGGCCCGCTCCGGCTTCGCACGGGTATAAAATATATATGTCATTGTCATGTCTATGTCATTCACTGAAAAAATAATTAAAATCGATCCAGTAGTTTTGATTTATTCATTACTGCCCGTGGCCCACTCGTGTTAAATGTACTTATTTACGATTGTATTTGTCATCACATTAATACGATTGTATTAATGTGATGACATTAGAAACCTCAAAAAAATATTTTTTTTCTACACTATTTAATGGATGTTATTATACATATAAACCTTCATCTTCAATGACTCTATCTATTAAAAAAAACTGCATCAAAATCCGTCGCGTAGTTTTAAAAATTTAAGCATACATAGGGACAGAGAAAGCAACTTTGTTTTATAATATGTAGTGATATATCTTCGCAGTCTTTGATCAGACCTTAACAATAATTATATATTTGTCTTATACCCAAAAATGACACATTATAAGGGTTTAATAAAACATCTGGTTTTCGAATATAACAAAATTTTATTTTCAAATCCCAATGGTAGATTAATATGGCTATCGCGAGTGGTCAACGATGGAAAATCTTTACTATTGATAATAGTAAAATTTCCAAAAATGATAGAAAAGACTAGTATGTGCTCAAACTAAGAATAGGAATGACTTTCGGCCATTTTGTAATGTCACAGTCGCTGTTATGAACTGTGGAGGTATGCTTACCAAAAACATTTTATTAAATTAAAAACATACATTGAATAAATCATTGTCTTCGGATTTGAATATGAACCAAGCTCTAAGGTTAGGTAAAACATTTCAATTGAAGATTATTTTCAATCTTATTCTTAGTTTGAGTAGTTATTTTTTATATGACGTAGGTCTCTATCTTCTCTTATTACAAATACAAAATATTTTCAGTATATTCAATTCTCATTTGTGGCAAAACATCGTCTTACTTATAAATAATTTCATCATTTCATAAAATCCCCACTACTTTACTCAACTTTATTAATCTTGTCGCCATTTTTAATCTTTTCGTGGAATCTTACTTTGATGGTTTCTTCTTTGCTGTCCAGCTTTAAAACGACGTATTTTGTGAGTTCCGTGAACGGTGCTTCGACCAGTAGGTACAGCGGCAGGGCTGTTATAAAGGAGGCGATAACGACACCGAAAAACAACCCAATCTGCAATAACGTTTTTAACCATTACATATGTTTTAGTTGGAACATAATAGTAATAATAATGATAAACTTTATTAATCACTATTTACACTGCTAACAAAGAAAGAGGAAAAAAAAGAAACAATGAAGAATTATCAATAAAACAACATTGTAATAATTCTAAAATTAAAACAAAATAATATAAAATAGTAGATCACGTAGTTTAGCAGTGTAAATGCCACCAAATGAAAGCTCGCTCAGTGAACAATCAGACGTCAAGACGTCAGACGTCAGTTGTTAGTGCAGCTCGAACAATAACTACATTAAGATATATTCAAACGAAACAGAAAATAGCAGAAATGATCAAATAAAATATAGATATATATATGTATACTGTAATTTATTTTTATGTCCTGATCGTTGCTAAACAAGCTTAATACCGCCTGTAGTCAGTCAACGCAAACTATGAACGCTTGCAATACTTGAAGTCATGCGTTGCGGACCCAAAGAATGTGGTAAGGGAAGAGAGTGGAGAGATCGTTTGGTTGGTTGCTCGCACGGAACGCAACAGTACTGTTTCTTGACGCCGTTATTCTGTGAGAGGGTTGTAGTTTCCCGATTGAGCTGACCTATTTGTGCTGGTACCAGTGTGATTCTACTACTAGTTTTTAGGCGTCGGGATGTGACGACGCCATCGCCCGCTGTTGGAATAGCCTCTGTCACAACAGAGATTATTCCACCAGTGCAATCAGTCACACTGGTGGTAGGTCTTTTGTTGCAAGAGGCCGGCTAGGTAGGTACCACCGCAGTGTCCAGTATTCTACCGCCAAATAGTAGTGCTTAGGCACTACTGTGTTCCGGTTTGAAGGGCACTGTACGCTAGTGAAATTACTGGGCGAACGAGATTTAAGAACTAATATCTCGAGGTTGGCAACGCGCGAGTGGCACCTACTAATGATGCTGCAAGCGCTCATAGGCTGCGGCAGCGACTTACCATCAGGTGGGCCGTATGCTTGTTTGCCAACTTCTAACATAAAAAAATCGACAGTCTGTGGTACTGTTTCGTATCGTGAGATGAGTGAGAGCACCAGAGGCCCAATCTTCTACCTATTCTCTTCCTTTTTTCCTTTCTCACGCCTTCCCAGCTATCGCAAGGGTTAGCAAGGCGCATGTGGTACTTCAACCTGGTTGTTTACCATCAGGCGGATTGCTTGTTTGCCAACAGTATTAAATTAAAAAAATCTTTTAAAGGATTTTCCAGACTCACTAAATTATATGCGCTAAAGTAGAAAAGGCTAGTCTGAAGACCGATGTAGAAACGTATAAGGGGGAAGTGGACTAGATAGACGCTGTAAGCCAATTTGCTTGGTATATCCCAGAATCTCCATTCTAAGGCTCTGCGATAATTATCTGAAATTTATAATAAAATTAACAAAAATATACGCTGCACACTCAACGGCCCTCATTACGATATATCCTGGGTCCGGGGTCCGGAAACACACAACGACAAGGACAAACACACCCAGACCATAAAACATGCTTGTATGGTCAATACAATCATCTGCTGCGAGCGGGAATGGAACCAGCGACCTGTTCGCTACCGCTGGGCCATAACGACGTGGCAATTAAAAAAACAATATTATGATTTTCATTTCCATTTGCAATTCTTTCCGGCGTCGGGATGTGACTACCCCTTCGCCCGCTGTTAAGATAACCTCTGTCACAGCAGAGATTATTCCACCAGTGCAATCAGTCACACTGGCGGTAGGTCTTTTGTTACAAGAGTCTGGCTAGGTAGGTACCAACGCAGTGTCAAATATTCTGCCGCCAAATAACTATTATATATATTCTACTTAGGCATTACTGTGTTCCGGTTTGAAGGGCACTGTAGGATAGTGACATTAAAGGGAGATGAAATTTAAGAACTCAAGGTTGGCAAAGCGTGAGTGGCACCTACAAATGGTGCTGCAAGCGCTCATAAGCTACGGCAACCACTTACCATCAGGTGGGCCGTATGCTTGCTTCCCAACTTGTAGCATAAAATAAATACTAACTCTCTATTTTAAAAATCATTCCAGCTATAAGTATAGCTATTAAGGTTCCTGCGATCGGTTTGGCGACGGCTGCATACATTACTCTTATGTAGAGCGGGTCCCTTGGAGCGTCTCTGTAGAATATAGAGCCAGACAGCAAAAGGCCAAGGATCAAAGGCACTGAGGTCCAGTAAATGTATTTCAGTTTCTATAAATAAGAGTAATATATTCTATAGACACTTTAATACTGCAAAAATGAGGGCGCTGTCGCCTAAGAGATTCATTTGTTATTAGATTTTATATGTAACAATTTTGCATTCCGTACATTTATGAAAGCATTACTGTTTCATTTAGTTTAGTGTAGGAAATATATTATTATTATATTTTTAATAAAGAAAGAAAAACCAGTTTAAAACACAGCAGAAAATAGTAGAAGACATAAAAATACAAATAATAATCTAACGAAAATAAAATAATTCAAAATCGTGTACCACTCAGCATTTGTTAGGTAGCCATACCTAACGCTGATTTTCAATGTTACCCAATGTGTGTTGGGCAGTGACAAATTAATGTTATAGTATTAACAAGCAACATCATGATCATTTAAATTTTAACTTTCACTTTAGTAGTGACACAAATAAGACACTTTAATAAGTAGTAAGATAAAATACATCGATGCTTTTATTTCATAACGCCTCAACGACCTGACATTTTTCTAGATTAATTTGTAGGAATGTTTTAGGGAAATTTTCAAAATTAGTTTACTGTTGTTCTATGGGAACTGCCAATAAACAAGTTTGAAATCTACATAAAAATAAACTTGTAAATAAAGCATATTATTCGTTAGAGGAATATTTTTCCGATAACAATGCTAGGGACTCTTAATATAGCTGGATCTTCATTCAAGAACCAAATTTTATAATAAAGAATACAATTGTAAACATCTATATGAAAAGAGTAACTGTCGAGTTTCTTGTCGGTTCTTCTCGATAGAATCAATCTTCCGAACCGTCGGTAGAGTTTGACTATTCAAAAGTACTTTTTAAAAGTCTATTTGAATAAAAATAATTTTGATTTTGGTTTTGATTTTGACTGCTCTTGTTACAACTAACTTGTTTTGCGTTTCAATCTCAGTTACTGAAATATTTAAATCATGATATATTAATGCCTAAATATTATTTTAGGGATATTCTAAACACTCAGTGTCGCATTTTAATCAGACTGAATTGAGATATGGAGTATGTGTTACGCAGAATTGTCAACATCAAATACGAGATAAATTAGTCTCAGAAACAGGACACTTTTTAAAAGTCTTCTTGAATAAAAGTTATTTTGATTTTGAGTTGAACTGACCTCATATTTCCTGACGTCGACTTCGCTTTGCTGTATTTTATAAACTACATATGCAAGTGATAGCCCTATAACAAAACTGGCTACATTATTATGTCCCATCTGATAGGTCTCACTAAACGTTGGATCGGTCACTAGAAGTCTAATCATGGCACTGAAAAAGAAAACATAATATATAGCTTAATATTAAACGCTACACACTCAACGGCCCCCATTAGGATAATTATATCCTGTGTCGGGGGTCCGGAAACATTCACAATGACAAGGACAAACACACCCAGACAGGAAACCATGCCTGTACGATTAATACAAACATCTGCTCCAAGCGGGAATCGAGGCTAAAGGTAGACTTGCTACCCATAATGCCACAACGGTGTCAATGTCTTAATGCAATCGAAAAGGGCTTCAAAATTAACTTAAACCAAAATGTATATAAAAATTAGAAGTATAAGCGTAGTAATCCTATTTTTAATAGTACAAATAAAAAAGTTAGTTTGTTCGTTTGTGACTAAACTAACCTAAGCAACATCGATTATCATTAATTTTGTTTAGGAATATTGATTTTTTTATATGCTGACGGTTGGCAAATAAGCATACGCTCCGCCTGATGGTAAGCAGCCACCGCAACCTATGAACGCTTGCGATACTTGAAGTATCACACGCACGTTGCCAACCCAAGGAACAGGAGGAACGGAATGAGAAGCGACAAAAGGAAGGGAACAGAGGGGGTGGGAGATTGGGCCTCCGGCGCTCTCACTAATCGCACAAAACGCAACAGTACCTAATGATACTGTTACATGACGCCCATTTTCTGTGAGAGGGTAGTACTTCCCCGATCGAGCATGGTATGGTACTACTACTGTAAAACGGCTCTACCACCGTAAAAAATATATTACCGTAACGTAATTGAATATTTCAGAAAATTAACACACTTAAAAACTGTACGGACCCAACGGTCTTTAACCGACTTCAAAAACGGATTCTTTATATTTATATTTATAAATTACCTTGGTGAGTACAGGAGTAGTGAATGAAGATCCCGAATGTAAGTGTGGACAGCTGGTATTATAATAGCGACAGTGAGCAATGCCATCAGAACTATCTTCCTGAACCTAGAATTTTTGAGGAGTACACACAAGATGACACTTAAGCAGAACAACTGCATATCCGCTGCAAGATACCTGCAATTAAAAAAAAAAATAGATTCTGTTATTTAGCTATATTAATATCTTTACTAAGATTATTCTTTGAAAAGTCTTTCTATAAATGTGAAATGCGGAGGTCTGTTTAAATGATCCTCCTTTTTAGGAATAGGAGGTTCCCTCCATGACCTCAGATTAACAGTACAGGTCATTGAGTATTATGTCTTTAGCAAACAAGCATACGACCCACCTGATGGTAAGTGGTTGCCGTAGCCTATGAGCGCTTGCAGCACCATTAGTTGGTGCCACTCACGCGTGTTGCCGACCCCATTAAAAACTTGTTATCTAAAATGTAAAAATGATTTTGTATTTCAATTTATAATTTCTTTAGACAGGTTTTGGCTTTTATTTCTGATACAGGTATACGTATTATATAAATACATATTATGTATATCAACAAAAATTATAAAGTAATATAGGAATACAAAATGTTTTTGGGGAGTGAGACAGTGACAGTTTCTTAAAAATATTTACAAATATTCTGACTGCTAAATAACATAATCTTCTTCTTCTTCCTAGGATTATTCCCCGTATTTACCCAGGGTCAGCTTATTTCTCTCATCCGGGTATGACAGGCTATTAGTGTTACATAGAGCGTTTGCCATCTGACCTCCGCAGCATCATCAGGGTGAACCAGTAACTCATTGGATAAGGGCAAATTACCTATCTAGAGTTAAGGATTATTATCAGATGTTATGTGATGACAACCGGAACCGATAGCTCGATGTGCTCTCCGAGGCCCGGTGGAGAAACCCACGAGAACAAACAACCAGACCAGACACAGAAATTTTAACAAACATCTGCCCGAGCGGGAATCGAACCGAATCCGAGGCCCGGTGGAGAGACGCACAAGTTGGTAAGCAAGCATACGGCCCACCGATGATGGTAAGCGGTTGCCGTAGGCTATGAAATCGCGAGATATTGGTTCTTTAATCTGCTTTGCCCAATAATTTCACTAGCCTACAGTGCAATTCAAACCAAAACACAGTAATGCCAAAGACACTACTACTTTGCGGTAGAATATTTGACACTGCGGTGGTAACTAACAAGCCGGCCTCTTGCAACAAAAGACCTACCGCCTACAAATTCATAAGTTGAGTAATATCTTATCTATAAGAGTACAGGCAAATGGGAAAGTACCAGCCGTGAAGCATACATTGAGCGCCGTAAAAGTAGTTATTCAAGTATAAAAGATTCAGCCACCAACGTTTTCTACAATCGGATATCGGCATCTCACACGCGACCTGAAACAACACATGATGGTTTATGAGAAGTTCAAGATCAATCTTCACCTATCTAATAACCGTATGAGACACATTTTTTTATCAAATTTTAATGATTTCTTAACACACCTATATATAGGTTGCCAATCGAAAAGTTGCCATGGCTGTCTTTATTTATATTAATTTTAGTCATTTTTTTAACCGAACAAATATAGTTTATACACTTCAATTATGGGGTTTAAAAATTTGAGGTAGTAGGTAGGTAGGTAAGTAGTAGAACATCAATAGAAATGTTTTTCCCATGACTTTGTTTTTACAACACAATGACTTTGTTTTGACAATATTTTTATTCATAATAATGACTATAAAATTATCAACTTAGTTTTGATTCGATAAGTACTAAAAATTCTTCACAATTAAGCTGCGGACGCCTTTAGTTTCTACTGTGCGTGACCCACCTTGCCACCTACCAACCAATGCCTACCAAATTCGAACGGTAATTATTTAAATAATTATGCCTACCTCCCACAGCGGTCCGGGGCCTAAGAATCTAAGCCAAGTTGCTGTCAACAATAAAGTGACTGCATAGGATGGTGTCAATCTGAAAAAACAAACAATCTGTACCATTTATACCAATAGTATAGATGAATAATTTGTTTGGTCAGCAGTTCGAGTTATTTCTTTTCCGAATCAAATGCACTAGTAAAAATATCTAAATTCTCTTAATAGCTTTTGTCACCGTATGAGAAAATAACCGTCAAAATATTGCACTGAATGCGGAGTAATAGAAGATGTCCACATAATTATGGATTGTGTACGAAACGAAGCAGAAAGGATTCAAATAAAATTAAAAATGAACATTTTTGATTTTACATCATGCACCAGTATCTTGGCTTTGCCGTGTTCGGAAGAAGCCAAGTTACTGTATAATTTAGTTAAGATAGGAATTAAGATAGAATTAGGATAGAATTAAGGGGCGTTTGTAATTTAGTGTAAGGCTTACTATCAAATCAAATCAAATATTTTTATTCAACATAAAAAGAATTACACTTATTTGTTGAAAGTCAGATCCTACCACCGGCTCCAAAATTAAACCTCTACCTGAGAAGAACCGGCGAAACAAACTCAGGGGTTTTATCTTTTTTTATATGTATTTTTTTAAACTGATATTAAACTAATATAACACATATTATAATCACTGAAAAACCTGGAGTGACTGTCTCATTCCCAAGGCGTGGTGTCCTTAAGGTATTCACCAATTTTATAATAGCTATGGGAAAAACAGATACTATAATAGGATAAACCCCTTAAATATATAGAAAAGAATGTCCAAGTTGCAATACATACTTGTGCCTTTAACATTTCATGTGGGAAAGAGTACTCCCATTAAAACATCAAAATCGGTTCAACTTTCTTCGAAGAGGTTACATACATAGAAAAAAAATCAGACGAATTGAGAACCTAAACCTTTATAGGGTTCCGTAGCCAAATTACAAAAAGGCCCTCATAATTTCGTCATGTCCGTCTGTCCATCCGTATGTCACAGTCTACTCGGAGACTATTGGCACTATCTATACGAAATTTTGTAAATAGCTGTATTCTATGAACAGCTACACGATTTTGTAAAAATTGAATTGTTTTGAAAATGATAAATTAAAATTAAGGGTAGCAGTTCATCGTGTAACTGGGGGTTGAAAAAAAAATTCGATCTATGGTGACGTGTAAGATATCTATGGACAGGTCTTTTAAAATGATAACGAGGTTTCATTTTGACTTTTTTTAATTGCGTCAGTATTTATTGAGATACTAGCTCCTAAAGTGATAAAAATGGTGTCCTCTCTCCCTCTAACTTAAACTAAGAGATTTAAAATTCTGGAAAAAATTGAGCTTGTAGAATACCACATGAACTTTTATCCACATTTGGTTTGAAGAAATTTAGAGATATGTAAGTTGTTCCCATAACTTTGTTTTTCATATTACTTTTAATAATTACTATGAATTTACCAACTTATTTTACAGTTGATTTTAATTCGTTATTATTTTTAAAGTCCTTAAGATTCATCATCATCAAGCTGGGGAACCCTTTAGTTTCGACTGTGCGTGATCCACAAAGCACTTGAGTGATAATTTTTTATTTACATTGTATAAGAACTTACCTAAAATATCTCAAGATGATCACTTTTGCAGCCATAACAAAATTCATTTCTTGTTTCTCTGAGTGTAGTTGTAATTTGTAGGCAAGTAGAAAACCAGTTAGAACGAAAAAGGCCTGTATCAGCATTGGTCCGTTTATAAATATATAATTAGGCAAGCTGTTGTAAGCCTAAGGGACAAAATTGAATCCATTAGTTTTATATAAACAATCTTCTTGGTCCTAGCATTATTCCAGGTATTTTATTTTACTCTGTCTGGTTATTACTCTTATCCAGATTTGAGAGGTTACTAGTTTTTACACAGAGCGGTTGCCATCTGACCTACGCAACCCTAAATGCGAACCAGTAACTCATTGGATAAGATCAATTTACTTAACAAGCGTTAACGATTATTGTTAGATGTTATGTGATAACAACGGAGACCGACAGCTTAACGTGCTCTCCGAGGCACGGTGGGGAGACCCACAAGCACAAACGCCCAGACCGAAACAGAAATTTTTATAAAGATGAAGATGAAAGCGGGAATCGAATCCGCAACCGTCGTGACTATATTTTTTGACACCGTTGTGGCGTTGTGGGTAGCGAGTCTGCTTTAAGCCTTGACGGTTGCGGGTTCGATTCCCGCTCGGAGCAGATGTTTGTATTATTCGTACAGGCATGTTTCCCGGTCTGGTTGTGTTTGTCCTTGTCATTGTGAATGTTTCCGGACCCCGACACAGGATATAACTATCCTAATGGGGGCCCTTGAGTGTGTAGCGTTTATTTATTTATTTATTTATTTTATATCGTTTTAGGTTCAAATAATAATGAAACTAAAGAGTTCTATTTACCAATTCCACATGATGCGAATTTCCAGCAGATAAATGATGAGGAATGAACACGTGCACCGCTATCACACCAAACATTAAAATACACCTGTATCGAAGAAAATACAAAATAAGATAATATATTTATTTTAAACTGAATTCTGTAATAGTAAAGACGACATTGTGGCACAGCGCAGCGAACCTGCCTTAAGCGCCACAGGTCGCGGATGCGACTTTCGTTTGAAGCTGATGTTTGTATTGACCATACAGGCACGTGTTCTGGGTGTGTTTGTCCTAGTCTTTGTGTAAGTTTCGGACCCCCGACACAGGATATATCTATCGTAATGGGGGCCGTTGAATGTGTAACGTTTCTTTATTTATTATTAATTTAAGCTTCTCCCATCACAGGCCAGCTTCAACGTCTTCAAATATATATTACGGTGGCTGTTTACAATCAAGAATACATATCCACTTGTTTCCGGACAAATGTTGTCAATTTTTACTAGTGGAGGACCTTCATATTTTTTTTTTTTTATGTTAGAAGTTGGCAAACAAGCATACGGCCCACCTGATGGTAAGTGGCTGTCGCAGCCTATGAGCGCTTGCAGCACCATTAGTAGGTGCCACTCGCGCGTTGCCAACCTCGAGATATTAGTTCTTAAATCTCGTTCGCCCAGTAATTTCACTAGCGTACAGTGCCCTTCAAACCGGAACACAGTAGTGCCTAAGCACTACTATTTGGCGGCAGAATATTGGACACTGCGGTGGTACCTACCTAGCCGGCCTCTTGCAACAAAAGACCTACCACCAGTGTGACTGATTGCACTGGTGGAATAATCTCTGTTGTGACAGAGGTTATCCCAACAGCGGGCGATGGGGTCGTCACATCCCGACGCCTGACAATATTCTCGGTCCAAAACAGTTAATTATCTAAATATTAATCGGTGTAAATTACTATGAAGTTATAAAAAGAAAGCACCATACCTCAATCCGTTTAAGCCTCTAAGCCTTTGTAGCCGTGGGTCGAAACTCCGCGTTGTCGATATCAGCTTTTTCCAATTTCGTTTTATGGAGAACATCCGAAGAATATTTTTGTCTGCCGAATTATCAAATATATATTAGATAGAAACACAGTGCCTCGGAGTGCACGTTAAGCTATCGGCTCCGGTTGTTGTCACATAACATCTGATAACAATCGTTACCTCTTGATAAGTGCTCTTATCCAATGAGTTACTGGGTCGCCCTAAGGGTTGCGGAGGTCAGATGTCAATAGCTCTGTGTGAATCTAGTAACCTGCCAAATCCGGATAAGAGTGAAATAGCAGACCCTGGGTAAATTCTCGTATAATACAGAGAATAATGAATATTCCTAGGAATAAGGAGAAGATATTATATAGAAACAATTCAAAATTTCTTTCATAATTTACCGTCACAATTTTTTGCGTAGGTATCATAGATGGTTCCTATAACGTTTAGCACAATTATTGTAAAAACAATTATTCCCATTATGACGTCACCAGTATCTTTCTTAATGTCGTGATCGGATAAACTATAGCATTGAAATTCTTCAACTTCTGTTTTTAGTTGATGGCTTTCCCAAAATGATTCATTAAGGCACGCTTCAAGGACTGACTTTGAGACCGCCGCCTTATCTTGAATATAATTTTGACATTTTTGCGTAACACACACTCCGTGTTTCAGTAGAGCATGATTGTAATGTTTTGGTCCATGTTGTGAATATTCCTAAAAATAAAACAATTGTTGCTGAATTACTTTATTGTTATTAAAACGTATGTATGATTAATAAAACTCGAAAAACACATGACTAAAAAGTGGAACTCATTGCCGGCTCACGTGTTCCCCCGTCCTATAATCTGGGCTCCTTCAAACGAGGCGTGAAGCGGCATCTTGCGGGTAGGGTGAGGGTGGCTAGCGCGATTGCATTTCGCAACCGTGTTAGCCGCCTTCGCGTTTGGACTTTACTTCCACTTACCATTAGGTGGAGTAGAGTCATCTGTCCTACTTTTCAAATAAAAAAAAAAAGCAAGACTATTTTAATGGTTGACTGAATATACAAAAAATTGTACTATGTGAAAAATGATACGTCGCTTGTCATTGTAAAAAGAGAATGGCTGTAGGTCGCGATGTCGTCCGAGAAGTAGGAGGTATAGGGGGCAGCCGAACCGCCTCTAAGTTAATCATGTTTGTTTGCTTGTTCGCAAACAACAACTATATTTGGGCGCAAATAAGCAAAACCATGTCAACCCACAAAATTTAAAAACTGAGTTATATATGCAGAAGTGTTGGTAAATGGCTGAAGAACATTTTTCTTTAATATTTGTAGGGTTTTAAGCTTTAAAACTTCTAAAAAGCCATTTTTTAATCATGGAATTTATGTATTACTTTAAACGTTTTGGATTATATTATATACGAAATTGCAGTTTGTATACTTATTTTTTCTGAAAATAAGTATAAATAACTTACATAAATCTGAAATTGCCAAAAACTTGACCAATACATAAAAAAATCATATGAAGCAAATTGTTCAAAATCTACAAACGCGTTTTTTCTCGAAATGACATTCGTGTGGGTTGACATGGTATTGCTTATTTGCGTCCATTTAGCTTTGGTAAAATCAAACTGTACGATACCCTAATAAATGAAACACACGTGGACTGTACAAATAAAGTTGTATATTCTATAAACCTAATATGTCTAATACCTGTTGTATTAGTTATAATTAACAAAGTAACTCGTCCCTCTCAGCCTTATAAATAAAATAATTATCAGACAAGTGCGTTGTAGACCACGCACAGTCGAAACTAGAGGGTTCCGCAACTTGATGATAAAAAATCTTAAGATCTTTAAAAATCATAACGAATACCGACCGCAAAATTAAGTTGGTAATTTACAGTAATTATTAAAAGTAATATGAAAAAAGTTATGGGAACCAACTTATATATCTACAAGTGCTTACTTAATTTAAAAAAGCAAAATAAAACCTCCTTTTTTTTGACAGATATCTCACACGTTGCCATACGTTGAAACTTTTTTTTAACTCTCAGTTACGTGTATGGACTGCTATTCTTAATGATTTGATGCGGTTCATAGAATACACCTATACACTACATTTCGTATAGATAGAGCTAACAGTCTCCGAATAAAACGACTGTGACATACAGACGGACGGACAGATGGACAGACGGCCATGACGAAATTAAAAGGGTTTTTTGCCATTTGGCTACGAAACCCTAAAAATATCTTACTACTTTATACCGGTAAAAAGAGAGCTGACTGATTAGATGCAAAGGCTGAAGATCAAGTTATGTGACGCAAATTAGGAGAGGCCTAAAGTGAATGATACAAGCCGATGATGATGATATAAAAACAAAGTATTGTTGTTGAATACCTCAATCATTTGATATAGTTCGTTTGGTTCATCAGAGACCAGATTGAAAGTCACAGAGCAGTACGCATCACTGGGCTTTTGAAGGCATGAATTGTAATCATCAAGATTAAAAACAGGTGGCATACGATTGTATTCACTCTCTGTAACATAAATGAATATTATTGAAAATATTATGTTGCAGGTAAATAAATCTATTGGATACAAGTAAGATGCAGTCGATTCCTTAAAATGCCGGCATACAATTCGACTTATTATAAAAAAATCTTATGTTGTCCAAGGTCTATCTATGGAATTCGTTCTCTGGTCATTAGACAATCTCCCACATTTACTACATTTAAGAAACGATTAAAAGAATTTTATAAAATTGGTTCTAAGTAATTTAGTGACATATTATAGTAAAACTTGGTTTTGTTATTTAAAATTTTGTTTCTTTGCTCATATAAAGTTGTCTGGAAGAGATCGCTAACCAGATCGCGTATCTTTCTTTTTTAAAGCAGACAACTGCTTATGTTTTTGCTATATAAGAATTGGTATTATTATTTATAGTTATTCCTAATACAGTATTACTAAATGAGCAAAGGTTCTGTTTTTTGTCCATGTCAATAAATCTGTGGTTAACGTCGAGCCGGCGGAACTAGTCATACTTATTTTTACAATAAAAGTTTTTAATAGGGAAGAAGTTTTGTAACTAAAAACTGATAAAATTCCTACTTATCCTAGTAATATTATAAATGTCAAAGTTTGGATGGATGGATGAATGTTTGTTATTTAATCATGTCAATCAATCATTATTTGGATTTGATACATAATTAATTTATGACCTGAAATAACCCAAGATGACGACGTTGTGGCGCAGCGGTAGCGAACCTGCCTTAAACGCCACAGGTCGCGGGTTCGATTCCCGCTCGGAGCATAATATGTTTGTATTGACCATGCAAGCATATTTTCCGGTCTGGGTGTATTTGTCCTTGTCATTGTGAATGTTTCCGGACCCCTGACACAGGATATTACTATCCTAATGGGGACCGTTGAGTGTGTAGCGTTTATTTATTTATTTTATTTGTACCTGGAAAATATTAGGTTCCTTTATGTCAGAAAAGGACGAGACGATGTCTAGTATACAAAGTTACTGTAATTTAAATTTAAATAAAATGTTTTACGCAGAAATTTAAAATTAATTTTTAAGTCTTTCTTACCATTTAAATAATATATCACTCCATAGCTTTCATTCACCAAAAGTGCCCAAAACAGAATTCGCGTTGTTGAAATCATTGCTAAATAATTTACATTTATAAACAAAATTGGGTATATAACTACACTGAATGTTAAAGATGGCGACTGTAAAGTTATAAAAATAATAATAAAATGTACACATTAACACAAGTAGCCGTCAATTTATAAGATTTTCGTATTTTACTATAATTATGCTTTGCACACAAGAAAACTATTAAATAAACTTATTTTTTAATCTACCTAATGAAATAAATAACCTCTTACCTAGCTAAGCTATTAGATATATTATGTTAACATCTGTCTCTTTGCCCGCTTGGCTTTCCTCGTAAAAGTAAGAATGGTAAATTGAACTCCGTCAAAAATCTTTTTTTCCGTTTTTAGGTTCAGAACCAACGAAACCAATAAGTCCATCCATCCTTATACTAAGCGTACGCTATTCATCCGTCCGTCCGTCCATCCATTCGTCTATCAGCGGTGTGCGTATTACTTTGTGTATATTTTTAACGGCTAAAACTCACATTCAATAGGTTTAGGTTTATTTTTTTATTTTTTTTTTTTTTTTTTTTTTATGTAAGAGGGGGCAAACGGGCAGGAGGCTCACCTGATGTTAAGTGATCACCGCCGCCCATGAACATTAGTTTCACACACAATTATTTTAGTTTATTATCTGGTCTGACACACTTGAAAAGTATAGATTTTTCAAACATTATTTACCTGCAAATATTACCATACCTTACTCTGGCACCAAATCTAAAGTTATCGCGGGCGAAGTTGCGGGCAGATGCTAGTATACTTATAATTACAACATGGCTGTTAAGGCTTACACCCACGTAGAATAAGATTAAAGTTGTGTTACTACACCATCGACGGACTTACTCTCCATCTCCGATGACGTCCTTAGCCATGGTTAGCCTTCGCAGGAGGCACCCTAAGGATGTATTCAAATTTGAGCCCCCGTGAGGGCTGCCCCTTTATCACGGCTGAGTCTCTGTACTCGCCACCCCGCTCGGTGACGCTGTCCAGTAGGGCCAACAGCAATACACATTCCGAAAAAAAAAAAACTGTTGCTTGTTAATTATCTTTAACCAATGAGCGTTCTAATTTGGTATGTTAAGTTGACATTAAATTGATCAACGTACGAGAAACCGGGGGTTAGTCGTGATTAAAAGCTCTTGATAAAACATTCCATTAGTTAGAAATTAGCTGGGACAAACAGACTGACGAAATATCTAAATATGTACAGCTTAAAAAAAAATAACATACAGCAATGAGGAAGTAATTGTTTAAATTAGATAAAATTTACAATACGTTAATAAAGTCGTTACAAGCAACATCGAGGAGCCAATACCATTATCTATTTTTATCTATAAATAGTATAATAGTAAATTACGCAGCTAGGGAGAAAGGTAAGACAATATCACCCGCGGATTTTCATTCGAGACCATCGCGAGAATCGCAGTTGGCATTGTCCTACTTGTATTGTATTTCATGTCACGGCAGACATTATTCCACCAGTACAATCAGTTACACTGGTGGTAGGTCTTTTGTTGCAAGAAGCCAGTTCGGTAGGTGTCACCGCAGTGTCAAATACTCTACCACCATATAGTAGTGCTTAGGCATTACTGTGTTCCAGTTTGAAGGGCACTGTACGCTAGTAAAATTACTGTGCAAAAGAGATTCAAGAACCAATTTCTCGGGGTTAGCAACGCGTGAGAGGAGGCACCTAATGATGGTGTTCCGATCGCTCATAGGCTACGGCAACCGCTTACCATCAGGTGAGTCATATGCTTGCTTGCCAACTTGTTACATAAAAAAACCAAAATAGCTTAAATATATGGAATTGATACAAAACCAAAACAAAGATTGGTGGTATTGGAATCGGCAAACACCTCTGAGTTTTCAAGTCCTTAATTTGTGTTTCATTATCTCGGGCTTATCTCTCGGGAAAACATTGTAAGGAAACCTGCGTGTCGTGAAAGAAATTCAAGGATGTGTATAGCCGCCATGTCGAATTTCCTTCCCGGTGGTATAGTAACTGCACGTCAGTTGCGTTTCGAGGTCTCTGTTGTTACAGATGTACATGGCCAGCGGTAATCGCATACCTTCAGGAACCTCCTACCCATTTTCCTCCTCTAGCAGAAAAAAAATATTCCGACAATATCTAAATTTGATTTTAACTTGAGAGCAACCGAACGTACTCTTATTTCTTCTGACATACATTTTTTTAAGAACAAAACGTTTTTCATTGCGGTATGCAAACAAGCATACGGTCCGCCTGGTGGTCACCGCAATGTATGAACGCTTGCGATATTTGAAATATTGCATGCACGTTGGCAATCCAAGGAACAAGAAGGAATGGGTGTGAAGGGAAAAAAGGAATAGAAAGGTGAGAAATTGGGCCTCCGCTGCTCTCACTCATCGCGCGAAACGCAACAGTACTTACTGACACTGTGACTACAGGCTGATTTTTTTGTGTGTGGGTAGTACTGCCACGGTCGAGCCGGCCCTATTGTGCTGAAAGAAGCATGGCTCTACTACCGTAACTCTTCTCATCTCAGTAATTCTCCAGATCTTAGAGTGTATTAAGCTAATCTTCTTATCGATTGGTTAGTGGTCAACCTAGTGTCAGAGTTGTTCAGGTCGCCCGTAGGCCTCTGACTTGACTTATCGACTGTTGTCTAATTGTCAACAGCCGGGACCGACTTTTTACGTGCCCTCCGAAGCACGGAGCCGCTCGGTTTAAATACCACTATGCGATCACCCATCAAGTGCCTGACCGTGCCTAAAGTTGCTTAACCTACCGATCGATTTACCGATCAGCGGGTGCACTCGGCTATGAGCGTCTCAAAAATGTAAAAAATAAGCATAGATACTTATATTAGTCCAAGCCTTTGTTTGTAATTACAAATTACATAATTTACATTGTAATATGAGAATCACAAACCGCTTTTGGAAGCAGTTAATAATTATACTGAATATTATATTATGGCTAATGTTTTTATTCACAATGATTATCATATATTTTTAGTGTTATGGTTCATTATAAAGCCATTCAATTTGTATTATTTGTATACACGCTGAGTATTCCACGGCACGATTTTGAAATCAAACAACTTTTATTTTTTATACTAATATTTATTTTAAACATATTTCATGTTAAAATCATTTTCTATTCCCAAGTAAAACCCGTATAATGGCAGCGATGGGCGCCTCGACGCATAACCAGAGTCCCGCTCCACAGAGAAAGGAGAGAAATATAGAAGCGCTTAAAAGAATTGCCTGAAAAGCAAAAATATATATTATTATTACTATATATAGATGCATATATGATGATTTTGTGGCGCAACCGTAGCGAACCTGCTTCAAGGGCCACAGGTCACAGGTTCGGTCCCCCTCGGAGCAGATGTTTGTATTCGCCATACAGCTGGTCTATGTGTGTTTGTCCTTGTCATTGTGTATGTTTCCGGACCCTCGACACAGGATATGACTATCCTAATGGGGGCCACTGAGTGTGTTATGCAGAGCAAACTTTCATAAACCGCCGCCATAGAATCGCCCAAGCAACTCTGTCCACGACTCCGACGGCACGAAATGCAAGCGCAGCATCGACGTTACGGCATTGACATCAATCGAAGGTAACCTCCGTATGAGAAGAAGGCGGTGCGAGTATTACTTTGTTTTTACAGTGCCCTTCAAACCGGAACACAGTAATGCCTAAGCACTACTATTTGACAGAATAATTTTCACTGCGGCGGTACCTACCTAGGTGGCCTCTTGCAATAAAAGACCTACCACCAGTGTGACTGATTGCACTGGTGGAATAATCTCTGATGTGACGCCGGGAAATACTTGATCTAGCATCGATCGGTGATCTAGTTATAATTTTAGCATATGATTACTATATCTAAAATCGATCGGTAGTCACCTAGGATAATTAGTTGTAATGTTACCTTGTAATTTTAAATTACTAAATTACTTTAAGGAATTTTATTTTCTTTGAATCCTCTGGCTGCATTCCACTTAATTAGTGTGTAGTGTTTATTTATTTATTTATATTTACTGGTGGTAGTTAGATTTTTATTGCAAGAGGCAGGATAGGTAGGTACTAGCGCGCAATTATACTACCGTAAAGCAGTTGCTGTGTTTCGGTTTGAAGGACACTGCTAAAGCTAGTGAAATTACTGGTCAAAAGAGATTTAAGAACCAAGATGTCGATGTTGGCAACGCGTGAGTGACAGCAATCAATGTTGCTGCAAGCGCTCATAGGCAACGACAGCCGCTTACCATCAGATGGGTTGTTTCCTTGCCAACTTAGGCACAAAAAATTAGTTTTCAATAAAATCGTTCTATTTTGTCACTTTTGTAATCAAACTACATTCGTTAACTTACCACATGATAATCAGATATATATAAGAGTTCCGTTAAACTTCCAACATACGTTCTTTGAAACATTGTATGGAGTAAAAAAGCGCTGTAGGACACGCGACCGGCCCAAGTGAATCCGCGCCATTCCACTATAGTTCGGTACATCGCTGTAATTTTAATTTATATTTTAGTAAAATGGGAAAAATAATAACATCAAAACTAAAAAGCAAAGAAGAAGTATTTTCTACAACATAAGTCAGTGCATATGTGGCGATGTTTCACTTTGGTTGTAGAAAATATTTATTAACATTTTATTTACTAATTAAAAAAACGTACTTTATGCAAATTTAAGATATATATGGTTTACTCGTGAATACGATAGTTAGAACTGGACCAAAGTGAAATGAGACGAGAGGCACCAGCTTTCAAATAAAAAAATTGAATCATCAAAATTGGTTCACCCAGTCGTAAGTTCTAAAGGCCAGTACGAATCCAGTCCAAAATACGAATTGACAACCTCGTCCTTTTTTGAAGTCGATTACAAATAAATCTGATATTTAAGAAATTTCTCTTTGTTTTTATATGCATGCTGTGCTTATTATAAACAAGTTGTTAAATCTACACATAAGACAGTAATGTATCAACCTAACTGATTTTTGTAACGACTTTTGATAAGCCAAATAAATAAATAAAATAAAAGAGTAGAAGATAGAAAATTAAAAAAAAGTGTAATAATTACAGCAAGTACTCACATTCTATTTTGAAAACGGTGCCCACGATGAAAATCACAACAAGTGTCTGGAAGAGAGGCTTGTAAAATGTAGCGTAAGTG
The DNA here is from genome assembly GCA_023373885.1 of Hestina assimilis. Taxonomy (NCBI): domain Eukaryota; kingdom Metazoa; phylum Arthropoda; class Insecta; order Lepidoptera; family Nymphalidae; genus Hestina; species Hestina assimilis. The sequence continues at coordinate 13,584,259 of CM041756.1, forward strand.
ACTCTTATAAGAGTAGAGGGAGTGAAACCATCTATAAAAAAGATTCCGCCACTGAGTATCACAGCAACCCCGAGAGGAAACATCAACCAGACAGCCCAACGGTATTTCTGTAAAACAAATTCAATTTATTAAAGTAATTTTTTTTTATGTTACAAGTTGGCAAACAAGCATACGGCCCACCTGATGTTAAGTGGTTGCCGTAGCCTACGAGCGCTTGCAGCACCATTAGTAGGTGCCACTCACGCGTTGCCAACCTCGAGATATTAGTTCTTAAATCTCCTCTGCCCAGTAATTTCACTAGCGTACAGTGCCCTTCAAACCGGAACACAGTAATGCCTAAGCACTACTATTTGGCGGCAGAATATTTGACACTGCGGTGGTACCTACCTAGCCGGCCTCTTGCAACAAAAGACCTACCACCAGTGTGACTGATTGCACTGGTGGAATAATCTCTGCTGTATACAAAGGTTATCCCAACAGCGGGCGATGGGGTCATCACATCCCGACGCCGATACTTTATATTTTCCTGACGATTGGCAAACAAGCAACCTAGGAACGCATGCGATACTTGAAGTGGAACATGCCCATTGCTAACCTAAGGAATATGATAGACAAGGAACAAAAGAAAGGGAATAGAGTGGGTACAGATTGAGCCTCCAGCGCTTTCACTGATCGCATGAAACGCAACAGTATTGCTACTGTTACTTTCCGATGATTTTTTGTAAGAGGAGGAAGTACTTCATCAGTCGAGCCAGTCCATTTGCTTGAAGAAACATTGCTCTGCTACTATATACTTTGGAACTAATTGGTACCATCGATAAAATCAAGTTTGGTGATATTGGATTGCCTTAGCATAATGTTTACAGTTTGAAATGTGAGTGGGACAGCTGAACCGTTTCCTTTCACAGAATGTTAACGTCAGATAATGTTACCACCGTGTTACGTTTGAGTGAATACCGCCCTCCGTTTCATCCCACTCTTGTTATCTCCTTCACCCAAAATCAGAGAGATAATAATTTATCAGGAGTGATATGCATGTGCTTTCGAACGGTAATATAAATTCCTGATAGTTTCATCTTGAATGTGTATGAGCCAAAAAAATAAAAATGCAACAGCTTACAAGCGGGTACTTCGTTCTTTTTATTATAGGAGGTAGCTATATAGATAAGTGCATACAATTACTGCTACAAAATAATTAATATAACTTAGTAAATAGTTATCAAACACATTGAATGTACTATTGTATCTTAGTCTTACCTTATATCTAGAAAGATCTTTGTCATGCTTCTGCCAATGGTAGGTTAGTAGTCCTCCGGCTAGACCCAATGTGTATGTGGAGATGTTGGTATGTCCAGGGATATAAACTAGATTGAAGGTATCATCATTGACGTAGATACTGCGATACGATCTGAAAAAGTTAAACAATAGTTTCATTTCAAACGAACTAAATTGAAGATGATTATTAAAAATATTACTATAAACTGAGCTGCATCGCTTTTTCGTACCATGACATATATATTTATACGTCATGCTCATATAAAATCTTAATAGTTTTCCGACCTTAATTTAATGTGATCGAAATAGAATTGTTACAAAGTTTATGGTAAATAGAATAAACCCCTTAAAATAATAAATAGAAAAGAAAAAAAAAAGTTTATGGTAGCCCCCAGGTTCCAAAAATAAGTCAATATTATATATAACGCATAAGGGTACATATGTTGTATGGGTATGGTATGTTCTTTTTCCTAGAACCAGACTAGAGCTTTTAATTAGATTTTGAAATATGTCTTAAAAATAGGTTACCCAATTTGATATGTCCTGTTTCCTAGAAGCAAATGCAATGGAAAATGACTATATTTCTACTTACTCTGGTGATTGTATCACTGTAGCTTCCAAGTTTAGGAAGAACGTAAGAGCTGCAGTAATGACAAGCGATATCAGAAACAGTACATAAAGTGCTATTTTCCTATAGCCTTGACTCTGAATAAGCACTAGAAGGGTCAAGCCAAGGCAGAAGAGCTGGGTGTCAGCTGCCAAGTACCTACGAGAAGTTGGCTTATATAAATTTATGTATAAATACATTATATATTAGTATATTAGTATTCAAAAACAGACCCCATCTGGGTCTTATGCTTATATTAATGGCGACATAAAAAAAATGAAAAAGATTTAGAGCCATTTCGACTGCATAAAACATTATGGTTAATCTTAAAACAAATAATGAGCAAATTGTTATTATAGCCGATAAAGCTAATTTAAGTTGTTGATGGGACTTTAAATAAACATTTTCCAATAACGTACCACCCTTGAGGAAAACACGAGTCATCAACAAACATGTAGTTGTTGAAGTAGAATATGTTTGCCCACCAATATTGGCGACAAACGTTGGCTTCACTGGTGACGACCATGTTCCAGAGTGGACCATCACCAATATGCCGCATCCATGTACTGATTGTAGCTATTACCAGTGCGTATGCTGGTGTCAGTCTGAAAATACAATTTTCAGTTTGAGTGAGTTTTCCTTTTTTTATGTTACTAAGTTGGCAAACAAGCATAAGGCCCATCTGATGGTAAGTGGTTGCCGTAGCCTAAGAGCGCTTCAGCACTATTAGTAGGTTCCACTCACGCATTGCCAGCCTCGAGATATTGGTTCATAAATCTCCTCTGCCCAGTAATTTCACTAGCCTACCATACCCTTCAAACCGGAACATAGTAATGCCTAAACACTACTGTTTGGCGGCAGAATATTTGACACTGCGGTAGTACCTACCTAGCTAGCCTTTTGCAACAAAAGGCCTACCACCAGTGCGACTGATTGCACTCTGGGAATAATCTCTGATATGACAGTAATTATCCCAACAGAAGTTTTTACAAAAGTCTCCAAGTTTTTGATCTCATACCAAGACTAGAGCAAGTATATCCTTTATAGCATTAGCAGAACGGACTTACCCAAGTACGACCAAAATGCCAATCCCAATGTTACAATGTTTAAGTGTTTAATTGAATAGTTTTTTATTTTTAAGAAAATAAGACTAAATCATGAATAAATTTGATGCATTAATTAGCAATGTCGCTAGCTTTAATATCTAAAAAAAGAACAAAGACAAACATATAATTTTTTTTAATTAAAATCTTTACCTGAGCCAACGTAACAGAATTCCTTTTGGAATCTGCATCCAATTTATTTCCGTTTTTTCGGCAAGTATTTGCAAATTATAAGCCAACAGGAAGCTTGACATTACAAAGAAAGTATGAGTCACGAGGCTTCCATTAAAAAGTAGTTGCTTCAAAGGATCATCATAGGCCTGTGCAAAATTAGTGCAAGGATTTGTATCATACGAATATAACTTCTTTATGAATTTATTTATTAAGCACTAGCTTCTGGCAGCTTTCATTTTAATACATAATACAAACTTATAGCTCTAAAATTTACGATAATTCCATACAACTTTTCATCTCCCCTGTCATCTGTGTAGCCAATTTAATCGAGATTTTTTAGAATTTAATTGTATCGAGAGACAGACAGAGAGACAAAGTTTCGCATTTATAATATTAGTAAGAATTATTTGCTTTTAATTATTTTCGTTAAATACCAAAAATCAAGATTTAAAAGTGTAAGGTTTAAATGAAACTATACCAGGTTTAATATTTTAAGCAATTTTTTTATATCAATAGACAGTTAGCCATAAACATGCATCATTTAAATTATTTTCCATTCATTCGTTTGAAGGGCAGGTAAGTAGAACCTGCCGAATACTGCAGATACATTACATTATACTGCATCATATTGCAATTAAAGTCAGTAGAGTATTCTACTACTATATGACTATTCATATTCGAATTTATAAAATTTATTCAGATTTTAATAAAAACTTCCTTTACGACCTTACCTTTTCTAAATAAAGTGGATTTCTTATAAATGTGAAAGACATACAAAGAGCAGTGTGAGAGAATATCACACAAACCATAGTCATTGCCCTGAAAATAATTAAAACTTCAAATAAGTAACTGATAATTTTGGTTTTAAAGCAAAAAATCACATCGCACATCGCATATTATGGATTGTTAGTTTTATGTCATACATTGACTGTGTGTAATGTGAGTGTAATGTCTCGGTTTTTCTTACATTTTTTTTTTCAGTTTGCCTGATAATGATTTACTTTACCGTGCACTATAGGAATTCGAAAAACCAATTCAAAACTCTTCCGTTTTGGCGTGTTGGTAGCAGGCCTACCTTTAGCCTGTACGGTCGCAGGTTTGATTCCCGATCGGAGCAGATGTTTATATTGATTCTACATATCTGTTTCGGTCTGAAACCTCAGAAATTACATTAGCTTGTTCCAACTGTTCAAGGCGTTAACTCTTGATATGTAATTTGCTCTTATCTAATTAGTCTCAGAGATCACATGGCAATCACTCTATATAAAACTAGTAACTTGTCAAATACAGATAAGAGTAATAAACCCTGGGATAAATTCCGAGATTACTGCTAGGAAAAACAACCTTAAAACTTATTCTGGCGTGCTCAAATTAAAACTCAAGACTGGTTAAAAATCTACGTTTTATATCAATATGAAATCTTTCAAAAATTCTTTGAAACTACCATTAATTAAAAATATACAAGTAAATAAATATTTTCACCTCAATCCATTAAATATTTTCAGTCTTTCGAGTCTTGGCTCCGGTCCTTTACCACTCGGAGCTATGAGCTTAGCCCAGTTTCGTCGTGTTGAAAACGCTAACAAGTATGGATTACCTGCAAAATGGAAAGAAAAGGTTTCACAACAAAAAGTTTGTAATTTTAAAACATATGTTTAAGTGACGATTTAGAAAAATCGAAAAGAAAAGTTCTGTATCCTCAATTTTGTCGAGCTTTATTTTAAATGGAAAATATATTTTATAAATGTGAACATAAATTTATTATTAACTATTATAATATTCATGACATAAAACTAATAACAGGCAATATAAATAAAACCATTTATTTACCCTTTTTAGTATCTTTATTGCACAAGATGATATCGTAAAAGCTTCCGATAGCATTAAGCATTATTATTATGAAGTATACAACTGCCACAATGTAGTCACTTGCGTCTAAGACAACTTTGTCATCATATCTTTTACAGTATTCTAATTTAGAAAGCTTTGCTTCTAATCTATAGTTGTTCCATATTGATTCGTTGACGCATCCCTCAAGGGTTGTTTCTGGGTCCCTTGTTGTATTTGCTACATATAAGTGACGCTTACATGTAGTTGTTAGGCAGATACCTCTATGTACGTTACTATGGTTAAAATGTTTTAATGTGCACTCTGAGTATTCCTGAAAATCAAAATAAGTTTTTTTTTTTTAATTTAATATATTAGGAGTTTTATAGGATGTTTTCTAGTTTGCTTTTATTGTTATATCTAGTCACTTAGTGTTAGCAGGTGGCTTATACAGGCTACCCATCTAACTAGACTAACTGTAACCAAACAGCGATTAACCCGTCGATTGGCTTAGTCAGTGGCAGTGGGTCTGATTCTACACCATATCTTATAAATTATTTGAAAATAGACACATTACATATAACATCTTTGTGTAGTTTGCAGTAGAAATACTTGGGCTGTGGAGCGTTAGTACAAAAAAACTAAAAGGTATATCACCCCGACTCATGGCTTCTACAGAATGACATGAGGGGTGGTTAACTTTTCGTCTAAAGAACCGGATTGTGATTCAGCGGGGAAATGCAGCTAGTGTTCTTGCCACCATTCCCCGTAGACATGATATCTACAGTTTTAATTATCTATCTATATATCCCTTGGTCATGCCATCACGCGTGAACGGCTGGACCGATTTCACTTTTTTTTTGCTTTGTTGTGTTTTATTATTGTCAGGAGAAGGTTCTTATCACAGAAAATATTCAATATAAAGTAAATTTTAATTTTATCAGTAAATATTTGTATGGAATCGACGGGGAAAAAATATATTACTTAATGTTTGTATTCAGATAGATTTTTGACTTTATAAGTGAAAGAACCAAGAACGGAATTAAAACTCCCACGGTAACGGGATAAACGGAACAATTTACTACGCACCCGGATGAAGTCGGGGCGGGTCGCTAGTTCGTTAATATAGTTGTTGTTGAATTGTAAATATAAGTTATAAATAGGTAATCTATTGTATTATCTCGTGCATAATTTTACATAGTACTCAATCTTATCCTTTACTTTAATGTACTAAATTTTTTACTCTTCTATCTTACTTTTAATAGATTTTGAAATACTTTTATACAGTTCTAGCTTCCCTAGACTTCACCTGAGCCTTATGAATGTGACTCCTTTTTGGAAATTATATTTAAACGAGATGTAAATTCTCGCTGTTTGTTTAATAACCCATATTATAGACTCGTAATGATTGCATTGTTAAATTGCTGGTGTTAAGGGGTCAAGTTAGAAAATGCCTTATTATAGTAAATAATTGTTGCCGTTTATATATAATGAGGTACGATTATAAAATAAGTAAGATCTATTGACTTACGGCACAATACTTGAATGTCAGTGAAATATGACACCGTTGGGGCGTTGTGGGTAGCGAGTCTTCCTTTAGTCTCGACGGTTGCGGGTTCGATTCTCTCTCGGGCAGATGTTTGATAAAATTTCTGTCCCGGTCTGGGCGTTTGTCCGTGTGGGTCTCCCCACCGTGCCTCGGAGAGCACGTTAAGCTGTCGGTCCCGGTTATTATCAATAACATCTGATAATAATCGTTAACTCTTGATACGTAAATTGCTCTTATCCAATGAGTTACTGGGTCGCCCTTAGGGTTGCGGAGGTCAGATGGCAATCGCTCTGTGTAAAAACTAGTAACCTGTCAAATCCAGATAAGAGTAATAAGCAGACCCTGGGTACATAAAAATACCGGGAATAATGCTAGGATGAAGAAGAAGAAGAAGACTTGAATGTCACTGAAATATACTAAGGAATCCCATATATGCGTCTAGGCTTCGGTATCTCAGAAAAATTCTTGCGTTAACTCATTAACTCAGGCGCAGTTAACTGCGCCAGCACATTGCGCTAACTCAAAATTGTGCCATGCCACAACGCTGGGCCCTTAGTACATTGATACATTGGTACATTGTTCACTTATCGTGTAGTGAGTGAATTAAAAGTATCGAGTTATGTAACTGATTATTGTAGAAGTAATCTTATCGCAAAATAAATGGTAATATATAATATTTTTCAGTCAAGGTTTTGGATCCCGTGGAGACTACACATCCAGAGAAGTGGGTTCGCTTGTCAAGTCGTTTGACAAAATCAAAATTATTTTTATTCAAGTAGACTTTTAAAAGTACTTTTGAATAGTCAAACGCTACCGACGGTTCGGAAGGTTGATTCTATCGAGAAGAACCGACAAGAAACTCGACAGTTACTCTTTTCAAATATATGTTTTTTACAATTGTATTCTTTCATATAAAATTTGGTTCTTGAATGAGATCCAGCAATATTAAGAGTCCCAAGCATTTTTATCGGAAAAATATTCCTCTATATCACCCAATGCATATATTTCAATGATTTTTTATCATTGTTACTTTCACTTTAGAACACAATATATCATGGCCAATAATTAAAGTGAAAGCTAGGTATAACTCCATTTAAATTTCAAGGAATTACAGTTTATAAAAATGATATTCGGATTTCCCGGTCCTGCGCTGTGCGCCATTACATTTTCAAGAACTGAGTTAACACATACAGCGCAGAGTAGCCAGCGCAATTGTGCGGCGCAGCGCAGTGTTACAGATCCCTATAACAATGTAACCCCAGTGTTGAGTCTCACTTATTAATTCACAGAGAAAAGAAACTTCACAACACATGTAATAGGCACCTTGCTTTAAATTCTAGGTGTACATTGCACAGAGCACCATAAAACATGCAATTTGAATTCTATAAAAAGTAACTGCTTCAAAAATAAAAAGAAAAAAATAAATATTTTATACAACAGCGTCGGTGGTAAGTAAAACATCGCTACGTATGGAAGTCGGTATTTTTTTCTAAAAATTATTTTATTTTATACTTTATAGTTACGAATTCAACAAACGTACTAAAACCGAAATTAAGACTTATATTGTTTTCTCATGGATTCCATTGTCATAACTAAACCAAATGGGTCCACACGGGAAATACCAGCTTTCAAATAAAAAAAGAATCATCAAAATCGGTTCATCCACTTAAAAGTTCGAGGTTAGAATGGAGAACGGTTGAAAATGACAAATTTGTGTAAATTCATGACATAATATTTCTATATAAAATTATGAAAATAAATACACAAAAAATAAGCACACATAAAAAAATAATGACCTGAATAAAATCCATGAGATTCGAGGGCTCTTTACTATAAAGTTCAAACGAAGCGACACAGTACGTCCCTCCGGGCTCCGACATGCACTCGCCGTAGTCATCCATCGCGAAAAGAGGAGGCATCTTGCGGTATTCCGTCTCTGAAACAATAAAAAAAAAATTACGATCGACGTCATTGTGGCGCAGCGGTAGCGAGCCTGCCTTAAGCGTCACAGATCACGGGCTTGATTCCCACTCGGAGCTTATTTAAATAAATATTTCTCGGTCTCGCTCTAATCTATCGCTGCGTGAGCTTTTACTCTTCGAAAGTCAACCCTTTAGAGTGTATATGGGGTTCAAAGTATGTATTGGAAGTCCGTCATTTTTGAAAATGGAAGCATGAAACTGTTTTTTTTTTGGCGAATATTTAAAATAAAGAATAAAACACGTGATTTAACATTTTCTAAAATTCCACCCCTGAAGAGATGAAATAGGTGTTCAAAATATGTCAGAAAATCCATATTCACGAGATTTCATTCGTGACGACGTTGTGGCGCAGCGGTAGCGAACCTGCCTTAAACGCCACAGGTCGCGGGTTCGATTCCTTCTCGGAGCATAATATGTTTGTATTGTCCATGCAAGCATATTTTCCGGTCTGGGTGTATTTGTCCTTGTCATTGTGAATGTTTCCGGACCCCGACACAGGATATTCCTATCCTAATGGGGGCCGTTGAGTGTGCAGCGTTTATTTATTTATTTATATTATTTATATTTATATTCACGCTGGAGATGCCGCTGGCAGAAACTAGTCGTATACATCTTTATTCTAGTTAAAAAGTTACCTTTATATTTATAAATTACGTATTTGACTTTACTGTGTGAATGTGAGGTATAGACGCGACCTACCGACGGATTTCAGGGTCGCATCCTCTCGACGCGCGAAGGCAGAATCTTTATAAACCTACTAGCATCTAGCCGCGACTTGTTCCGCGGTGTCCTTCTAATTGGTTGTAAGAAAATAAGATAAATCTATACCGAGTTTCAATTAAATACGTCCTATAGTATGACTTTGATAAACCCTGAGGAACGTAAAATTTTCTTAATCCAGGTGACAATCTATATCTGTGCTAAATTTCATTCAAATTCGTTCAGCCATTTTCGCGTGATTGAGTAAAAACAAAAACTATTTCGATCAAACTACTTTCCATCCAAATCCTTTGATTAGACATGCTTGTATCTACACAGACCGATGTAACCAACCGACAAAAGTAAGGCGTCCTAAGCACGTCCTGCAAGACCCTGACGATAGGATTACATTAGAAAATGCCCCTTACACAGCACAGACACGCACACAACACCGTCCTCGTCGGCGAGGACGAGGTCCTTTGTTTCGCACGTCGCGTCGCGCTCACACCGTCGGGTGAGTCTATCGTATAGAATGCGCTCGGAGCGCTGCCTCCATCTCCGATGACGTCCTTAGCCGTGGTTCGGCTTCGCAGGAGGCACCCTAAGGACGGAATCAAATTTGAGCCCCGTGTCCCTTTATCACGGCTGAGTCTCTGTACTCGGCCCCCGCCCGGTGACGCTGTCAAGGCCAGTAGGGCCAACAGCAATACACATTCCGAAAAAAAAAAAAGAGTAAAAACACCTAAACATAATAACATAAAAACATATAAGTTTTCACATTAATTATATTATTAGGATTATATTATCTTATTTGATTACGGAACTATGTAACTGTGACAGATGATTAAGTATATTTATGCACATGACAGAAAACAGACGGACAGTAATGAAGTAAATAATTTATAGTAGTTAATAATTATATTAACTACTATAAATTATTTACTAATAAAGAAATATTATTATTATCAACAAACACATAAATCGTCAATAAAATAATATTACTACAATCAATTTTACTCACGCAGTCACACTGGTGGTAGGTCTTTTATTGCAAGAGGCCGGCTAGGTAGGTACCACCGCAGTGTCCAATATTCTGCCGCCAAATAGTAGTGCTTAGGCACTACTGTGTTCCGGTTTGAAGGGCATTGTACGCTAGTGAAATTACTGGGCGAACGAGATTTAAGAACTAATATCTCGAGGTTGGCAACGCGCGAGTGGCACCTACTAATGGTGCTGCAAGCGCTCATAGGCTGCGGCAGCCACTTACCATCAGGTGGGCCGTATGCTTGTTTGCCAACTTCTAACATAAAAAAAAAAAAAAAAAAACGCAGATTACAAATAAGTCTTACAAAGATGGAATTTCTCATTGTTAAGAATTAAACTAAGAAACATTTATAGACCTTGTTTTTTTGTGGATGAATTGTTTTTGTGTCTGGGAACCCTGGATGGTTTAGATTCAATTTGATTCTATGAAAATTAATTAAATTATATAGCCCACAATAATATAAACATACCTAATTATAAAATTGGAATTGAAATCTGTATATTTCAATAGGTTATATGATAAAAAGAGACAAAGATAGAGAGAGAGAGAGAGAGAGAGAGAGAGTTGCACACCCGGCTGTGCACTTACTTGCTTACTTGCTCCTGTGCTTGTAGTAGGCTCGACACACACGCATTTCGTTACATGACGATTTCTACTAAATAACACTAAACGTAATGCGCGTTATGGAACGTCGTTCCAAAAAATAAGTTAACGTATGTCCGATACAAGAGTAGAATATAAAACTTTGTGACAATTTTGACGAAAGGCAAGTGGACGTTATCCACGTCCGAGATAATTGTCAAGGAGGTAATTTGTATTCATTTTGCGAATATGGCCTTTTAAAGCTGTTCTTTTTTCCTTGTTTACTTGCGGCGAAACTATTTTAAGTGACAATGTAACATTACCCTATGGCTGTTGTTTAGTTCCGCCTTTACCAAAAGGGAAATCAGAGCACGTGCCCAAGGCCCGGTATAGGGCTCTAAATGCCTACATATTTGTTTACATCAAAAAAGAGAAAAACTCAATTTTTAGTGTATTTCATGCTACCATCTGCCTGCGACTTCGTCCATGTAACATCGGAATTGGCTCCAGAGAGAAATGAAACATATGTAAGCATATGATTCATAAGTCACATCTGTACTAAATTTTAAGCGTATACGCCTTATAGTTTTGTGATGCACCCATAGGAACCTATCATTATAACGGGACAAAAAGTATTGTGTCCTTTAAGTAAGATAGTAAGTTATACTTGAGTTGATCCAAATCCGTCGAGCCGTTTTTGAATTACTTTTAATATATGAGTAGGATACAAAGAACCCAAATTTTTGTTAGTGTCAGCACGGCTTAAGACGCCCTTGCTCTTGTTCTGCTTACTCCATAGTTGCCTAACTATGCTGCCTAAAAGAATAGTGTGGTAACCAGAAATAAATATTTATACGCGTGCTTAGATACTAAAAAATATTTTTCAGACTTTAACAATTTTGGCTAAAATCAAAAAAGACGTCATTTTGGCGCAGCGCTAGCGAAACTGCCTTAAGTTCAGAGCAGATGTTTGTATTGACCATACAAGCATGTGTTCCGGTCCGGGTGTAATTGTCCTGGTGCTTGTTCTTGTACGTTTCTTTTTCTTTCATACTGTTTGTAAATATGTTATAACATTGGTTACAAGCAATTAAAACACTTTTAACAGTTTTTTTGGGTGTGTTTGTCCTTGTTGTATATGTTCCCGGACCCCGGACACAGAATAACACTATCCAAATGGGGGCCGTTAAGTGTTAGTGTTTATTTATTTATTATTTATTTAATCTATATTTTTTTCCTGTTTGTTTTAAAAATAACATGAAGTTAACACATTAAGTCTGCCAAAATACTCAAAACTTGACTCCACGTATCACTTGCAGAAACGTGTAATGGCATGTTTCCTCAATTCTTTCAACAATAGTAACACTCGAACCAAGGCTCATGACGTATTCATTGCTATAAAATAGAAATAAACAAAACAACGAAATGACATATGCTGGATTAGATAAAGGCTTTCTGATGATGTGTCTGATGTGCAATCACTTCACGAGTTTTTCACCGTAGGGGTGGTAGCTAACCAGGCAAGCCTTTTAAGCCTGCTCATCTCAGGTGGCAATCCAAAAATATCTTTGGTCTTGCAAGTAAACTGGTTAGGGCTACTATACCTGGCCGTGAAAAAGGGACAGTTACGGAAACACAAGGCTGACGGCATCTTAGGGCGCCTCCTCCAGAGCCAGATTATGGTTTTGAATGTCATCGAGACTGGAGATACACAAACCATAACATGTTTTACCATATTTGACATTTCCACTCAGAGCAGACGTTTGTATTGACCATACAGGCACGTGTTCCTGTCGGGGTGTGTTTGTCGCTGTCCTTGTGTATGTTTCCGAACCCCCGACACAGGATATCAATAGCCTAATGGCGGCCGTTGAGTGTGTAGCGTTTATTAGGTTTAAATTTGGATAGAATCTGACTTTCAACTAATAAAGAAAGAAAGAAAGAAAGAAAGAAAGAAATAATCAATTTATTGGGACAACAACAGACATAAACAAAACATAAACATTAAAAAGCATTATAGTTAAAAGAAAAACAAAACACTATAACAATAATATAAAAAAATTAAACATAATTAAAAACTTAATCCTAAAAATTACTTCTAATACTAAATAAAAAATTAAAAAAATAATTAAATTAAGTATAATGCTTTTTACGTTGAATAAAAATATTTGAATTTGAATTGAATTATAACCATAATATAAATTAATTAATATGTAATCATAATATTCCATGTAATATAAGTAATGTTTATTTATTCTAATATTTATATTTTATTTATGAAGATCTTCCTAGCATTATTCCCGGTATTATACGAGTATTTACTCAGGGTCTGCTTATTACTCTTGTCCGGATTTGACAGGTTACTAGTTTTTACACAGACCGATTGCCATCTGAGCTCCGCAACCCAAAAGGCAAACTAGTAACTCATTGGATAAGAGCAATTTACTTATCAAGAGTTAACGATTACTATTAGATGTTATGTGATAACAACCTCGACCAACAGCTTAATGTGCTCTCCGAGGCACGGTGGGGAGACCAACAAGAACAAACGATCAGACCGAAACAGATATTTGTAAGATCAAAGGAGACATCTGCCCGAGCGGGAATCGAAACCGCAATCGTAGAGGCTAAAGGCAGTCTCGCTACCCACAACGCCACAGCGGTGTCAATTTTTTATTTATATATATCTTTTAAACGTTCCGTGATAATAATTGCAGTAATTGATATAATAAGCTATTTTACGTTAAGAAGGTTTAGAAGTCAAATACTTAATTGCTCGGTGGATATATTATCATTAAAAATAAGTATAACTTCAGTATTATTTTTTATGTTAATTATATATAATTCATTATGACGGCGTCGGGAGGTGACAGCCCCATCGTCCGCTGTTTGAATAATCTCTGTCACAGCGGAGATTATTCCACCAGTGCGATTGCACTGTCATACTGGTGGTAGGACTTTTGCTGCAAGAGGCTAGCTAGGTAGGTAACACCGCAGTGTCAGTTCTGCCGCAAAGCTGTAGTGCCTTTGACATTACTGTAGGCTACGGCAGCCGCTCACCATCATGAGGGCCGTATGCTTGCTTGCCAACTTAGTAACATAAAAAAAATCCAAAGATGACAAAGAAGGTTGGAAGGATGAGGAGATTTAAAAAGACACCAGAATTCAAACTCATCTGAAATGCAATAGTATGCATTACACTTTTTTTTTTACTTCTGCTACATCGATATTCTGTAGAATGTTTTTTAGGGTTCTGTACCTAAAAAGATAAAAAAGGAACCCTTATAAGCTCACTTTCTTATCCATCTCTGCATGTGTCACAGCCGAATTTCTCAGGAACGGTTGGACTTAACAAGTTGAAATTTATACCAGACACTAAGTTCTACAGCCCCTATTTAGTATATAAAAATCAAGTTCCTGAGTCAACACGATAGAGAAATATAGACAAATTTTGATTTTCGCTAAAACTAGTAAGTACCAAAATTTAGCTTCATTTTCAACTTTTTTATTTTTTGGAATTTTGCCCTTTACTTGTGCTGTAGAACCGTGGTTTCAACCAAAGTTGATAATTTAGGTCAACTTTGGTTTCCGTTGAACTAGTTATAGTGCCCAACCCTGCGGGTGCGACTCCGACTCTTACTTGGTTTTTAGGGTTCCGTAGTCAAATGGCAAATAGCAGAACCCTTACAGTTTCTTCATGTCCGTCCGTCCGTCTCTCCGTCCGTCCGTATGGCACAGTCATTTTACTGGAAGACTGTTGGCTCTATCTATACGAAGTTTAGTAAATAGGTGTATTCTATGAACCGCACAACGATCTTGTAATCAAATTTTAAAATATATAAGAATTATTATCTCGGCTTCGGCTTCGCAGGAGGCACCCTAAGGACGGAATCAAATTTGAGCCCCCGTGAGGGCTGCCCCTTTAACACGGCTGAGTCTCTGTACTCAAACTCTCCAAACTCAAGAACATTGGTCTAAAAATTTTAGAGATATATATGCTGTTGCCAAATCTTTGTTTTTCATATTACTTTTAATAATTACTATGAAATTACCAATTTATTTTTGCGGTCGATTTTAATTCATTATTATTTTTAAGGCAGTTAAGACTCTTGATAACCAAGCTGCGGAACCCTTTAGTTTCAACTGAGCGTGGTCTACAACGCACTTGACTGATAATTATTTTTTATATCAGAGGAGCTTGTCGCTCTTTGGGCGTCAGAAATCGCTTAAGTGTTATTAATAATAATTAATAAACTTACCATTAACACTGTAAATAACAGCTGAATTAGGTTTAAAGAATAAAATAAAAATACCGATTACACGTAACATTTTTAACTGTCTCGGCTTAGTCTCAACCTACAACACTTCTAATGTACAGTGTCCACTATGAGACTTACTCTACTGATACATTATACTTATTATCCTCATTCAATTGTGGACATTTAACTGCTCTGTTAAGACCTTAAAGCTAAGGTTACCATATTTTGAAAAAGTTCGAGATTTTTCCACATTAAAAATTAAAGAAGAATTCTGATGATTTTATTACCTTGGTAGGTACCACCACAGTGTCCTATTTCCTACCGCAAAGCAATAGTGTCTATGGGATTATTGTGTTTCGGTTTGAAGGACACTGTAGCTAATGAAATTACTGGGAAAAGGAGATTTAGGACCAATATCTCGAGGTTGACAACGCGTGATACCTACAAATGGAGTTGCAAGCCCTCATAGACTAAGTCAACCGCTTGCCAACTTAGTAATAAAAAAAAACGAGGTCAGTTAAAGGTGTATCTGTTGACATTTATATTGATTTGCTTGTGCTTTATACTTTGTAAAAAGTCATCCCTATTAGCTACCCAATTGTACAGGAGATCTTTAGAAACATTTCATTCTTCGAAAACT